>OY757188.1:73549580-74749580 GCA_963583895.1 Melanophora roralis
ATCAAACATATTCGCAGAATATACTTACCTCCTATCTCCATCGTATTAGGGGGCTCCTATATAAAATTTGGCAAATTTTATTGTAAAATAAAACTATTCGTTGTTTCGAAAGGCCCAATGTAAAGAGCATATAAGATTCGGAATAGCCAGTTATAGCGCTCCTATTTGTTATTTGAAATAAAATTTAATCTACAAAAATTTTTCAATATTTTTTATAAACAAAAATTTAAAATATTTTATTCTGGTTGGTTTTCTTTGAGCACTTTCATTTAAAAGGCAAACAAAATCATGAACATGAACAATGAACAATGAATAATGGAGCACTCTGGAAGCAGAGGTATGGTAAAGAGTTTTATCTACAGACTAATGCTTTCTGTTTTAAGAAAATTTATTCAAATTGTTTTTTGAAAAATACAAATATTTGGTTCAAAATTTTAAAATAAAAACATTTTAAACATTTGTTTGAATATTTTCTATTCAGATTTTTACAATTGAATAATTTTTTTTTCTCAGGTTTTCCTTCTATAAAAATTTTACAAGTTTTATTTGATTTTTTGGAATTTAAATAAAAAAAATTTAAATTTATTCAGATTGACTTTCTTTTAAATTCTCAAATTTAAATTTTATTTGTAGGTAATAAGTAAGTTCATTTCAAGCATAAGAAAAACTATTTTTTTTAAATTTATTTCAGTTCAAAAGAAACAAGTGAAGAAAAAACTTAAAGGGTCTTTAATAAATAAATTTCTTTAATATTTAGTTAAAGCAATTAACATTATTCGTAAGAGGTGTTTAAAATGAGAAAAGAAAATTAAAATAGTTTTATAAATTTTTCTATTTTTTTATTCTGATCACAACTTACAACTATGCCAGGCTTTGTTTAATTTCTAAAAACGTTAAAACCCATAGAAAATTTTAAAAATAAATCTCTTAATTAAATAATTCTTATTAATTTTTTCCAGAATCTCATTTTAAATGAATTTTTATTTCATTAAATTTCATTTTAAATTTCTTTGTAATATTTTCTTTGAAAATGATTTATAAACCTCAAAATAAAGTGACACAAAATAAAATCAAATAATATGCTGCAACCTTTCAAATTATGATTTTATGCATGTTTTTAAAACTTTTTTTTTAACATTAAGCTTCTTTATGCTCTCATTTAAGTTTTCTTCTTCTTCCACTTTCAGCTTAATGTGAAAAGTAAACGAAAAACGTGTCTTCCGTTAAAAGAAGCAACTTGCATCTGCCAAGAGTGGGATGAAATGCGTTCGTGTAGTTATTATTGAAAAGTTTAAATAGCACATCCTTGAAAAGTAATTAACTTTTCATTGTGCAAGAATTTTCTTTGGCAAATGGTTCGGAAGAGATTAACACTCCATTTGCTTCCCACGAAGCGCAATATTTGAATACAAAATTAAAATTTGTTTGACAAGCAATGACGAATGTTGAAATGAATAATATATTTAATGTTTTATAATTTTAAATTCAACAAAGGGCGAAAAAAAATTCTTAAAACAAAGTTTTTATGTTAAAAAGGTTTAAATATTAGTGGTGTTAAACATATTTTGGAGGATTTTCTTTTCTTTTTTTATCTTTTGGTTTATATAAGTTGGATTATTTCAAAGAAACATAAAAGAAGTTCGAAATTAAGTCTGTATTTGCACCTGACTTCTAGAAAAACTAAACACAATTTTGTAAATTAAAGATCAAAAATAAGTTCCCTGTTAACTCCTCTAATGCAAATTTATTATTTATTGTTAAATGTCAAAAGTGTTAATTATGCCAACAGTTTTTTTCATTGCAAACAAAAAATTATAATTGATGTTTTTTTCTTTGTAAATAAATGATGCTAATAAATTTTAATATTTCATAACATTTAGCAATGATTTCATTAGATTTTCATTTGAATATTTATAAAATTTTTTTTTTTATATTTTTATTATTCAATCTTCGCCTGTTGCGAATAAACAATAAGTATTCAACTCTTAAAACTAAGTAGTTAATATAAGTCCAGTCAGTGACAGACTTAAATTTAGGTTCTCATATTAATAGATAAGCTTCATATAAGCGCAATAGTACCCCTCCTTTTCAGACGGGTGTGTCTACTATGTTGCAAAATGTTGCGGGCGAGCGGATTTGGATGTGTTTCCAGCTTTTTTGAGCACTTGTCCACATAGTTCAGTATTTCGCATCTAACTTTTATAGCTTGTAGATCCTTGTTGCGGTTTTTAATATACCAAGGAGCACCAGTTGGATTTTTTCTATGTTGGATGCGGAAGCAGTACCCCATAATTGTATACCGTAGCACCAATTTGATTTCAAAATCGATTTGTAGAGTAGAAGTTTACAATCAAGACAAAGCACAGAGTTTCTGCCAATTAGTCAATGAATAGAAGTTTAAAATCAAGACAAAGCACAGAGTTTCTGCTAATCAGTCAATGAATTTGTGTAGCTTTAAGTTTCATTTACGTCAACTTCGCATCTATGTGAGACTTCCATGTAAGGCGATGGTCCAGGTGATTGCCAAGGTATTTCGTCTCAAATCGCTGAGGCGCCATATGGCTGCTAATAGCGATTGAATACACGTTTCTTTGCGTAAAGTAAAAGTTACGTGATTACATTTTTGTTCATTAATTTTTTTTCCCAGACTTTTGCCCATTTCTCTACTTGGGTTACGTGTTGTTGCAATTGGCACAAAGCCCCTTTAGGGTCTTCATGAACACTGAGAAAAGCGGTATCATTAGCAAATGTAGACGTGTGCATAAAACTGTTGGTTTGCATAACTGCCGTCTAAAGCAAGTACAAATTTAGACCTAGTATACTCCCTTGAGGTACACCAGCCCCTATTAGTTGGGAACAACTTATTTGGTTTCCCTCTTTGATCATAAATTGTCGACCGGTTATGTATTTTTCTAATAGGTTGAAAATATTAACTGGAAGATTAGACATGGATACAGAATCTTGTGAAGATAGAGTAATAGTTAACTCAGTCAAATCCCAAAACGCTTACCCCAAGAGGGATTTGGTATGGCGACTACCTTAGAATGTGGACTGATAATATTTATACTCAGAATAATGTTTGGCAAGGTCAAACTAGACTTATATGCAAAATTCTGTGAGTTAATTCTTATAACGCTTATTTTGGGGGCACATTTGTACAAAGTGTCTGGCGGCAAATATATATATTTTTAAATACGATTATTTCAAAAAGTAATGGATAGTGCGGAGGTAAGGTGGTGCCATTGGAATTATTGATTGCTCGGATTTATCATTTACTATGTCACAGTGTTCAAGTGAGCATCCCGCATTGGCTGTGGACACATTTTTGAAGAGTAATAATTTTAACATAATTTCTCGTCAACAATTTTGTTCAAAGTTCGGTATTCGGCAAATACGTGATGGACCGAGTGTAAATTTAATTCGTTAATGGGTGCAGAGCTTCCACGCTGCTGCTTCGGCTATGAATGTCCTACAGCCAAAGCCCGGTCGATCTTTAAGGACTCTTAAAAATGTTGAACAGGTTGAAAGAAATTTATGTGAAAATCCGTGACTTTCAAAACATAGAAGAACGGCCTTACTAGGACTTTCAAGAGTAATTATTCATAAAAATTAAAAAAATTATCTAAAGTTCTATCCTTTTAAAATTCAAATCGTTCGTTTATATGTAGGGATATCAATTATAAGTTAAATCTCCAACATCAGTGTCTTTTTGTTATTAATCTATTGTTGTAAAAATCAGATATTGTTTAAATTTGGTGTATAGTCTGTCCTCACACTAAGGGCCGCTAATCAAGTTTTTTGTTCAATGGATTTATCAGAAGTCTTTTCGTTCGATTTATATAAAGCAAGTCGCAATTTTGTTTTTGTCTCTCTAGTGGAATATATTTTTTTTTTATTCCCGAAAGGCTTAAATTTGTACTTATATATATACAAACATTATTTAAAGTACGTCGCTGTAAATAAGTCACGACAAGTTTCGTGAAGACTATTGCAGAAAAATTGCTTCGTTTGCAGAACTGAAAAAAAATTATTCATTACGTTAAATATAAAAATGGAAATGTGTCCACCAAAAAATTACAAATCTTCTTTTTAGATTACGCGACTCTCGAAAAGAATAAGAAAATTCAGATATTTATGATTTTAAAAATAATTAACCAGCATTTTAAACTTGCAACAGTGTAAGAAGACTTCGTAGTAAAACAAAAGCAAAATTAGAAAAAGAGGACAAGTAAAACCTCGCATATAAAATAAATTGCAGTGCAAACCAAACCGAAAACGCAATATATCGGAAACTATAAATTCAAAGCTGGCACAAAGTATATACATATAGAACTTTATTTTGAAGAAAAACTGGTTTGTAGTTACGTTAAAAGTTTTATTTCATGTTGCATTCGAGGTTTCAATAATATCAAAATTTTGTTATATTTAATGGTAACATTGATGTTCGTTACAAAGTGTAGATCGTAGTTTATGGATGGAATGAAACATTAATAATTAACGTGTTGCATAACAACATTTCAAAGCTTGTACCTCGCAATACGTGTATGATATTTTGCTTAATTTGTTTTCTGTTTTCTTAAAAGTTAAAGTATGTATGTGTGATTGTTGAAATAAAAGGTGAACCAAAAGAAGTCCTCCAATGTTGCTCGGCCTTCAATTTTTTAAACTGAAAAACTTCAATTCTGGTTTTTGACTATGTTGGCCAAATTGCCACCGTCACAACTGATTGCTATATGACCTCGTTTAATGGTTCTGTTCTTGTAAAGAAGGGACTTCCAAAAGGCCTGAAATGGGTAAATCGGGCAATCTTGTAGGCCAATGTAAATCGCCAAAATGAGAGACTAGGCGACCCGGGAACATCGCCTTCAGAAAATCGATTGTGGCTTGCGCAGTGTGTGCCGTTGCTTCGTCTTTTTGAATCCACATGCCTTCCAGTCTTTATTTGTTTTATTTTAACAGAAAAAGCTCGGCTTACATGGCTTTATAGCGCGCACCGTTCATTGCTGGCGTTTGGCCAACGGCGTCCTCAAACAAAAATGGCCCAATGACTTCTCCAGCCTGAACGGTGCACCATGCAGTCACTTTGAGTGGGTAGAATGGCCTCCGTGCATCACTTGTAAATTTGTGGTGCAAAATAAGTGACAGTTTTGCTTGTTTACGTACCTTATGAGGGGGAAATGAGCCTCATTATGATTTGGTCAAAAAATCGTTTACTTCGAGACTGAGAATAGCTTGGGCGTAGATTACACGAGTTTAATAATCAACAGGCAGCAAATGATGCACTGATTGGCTTTTGACCAAAATTCGCCTTAGGGATGACCTGGTGATGGCTTATTGCGAGACACGGCATCTGGTCGCTGTTTTTGGCAACAGGTCGACATCCTCGCCAACATCAGAACGGGCGTCCAATACTCTTTAAGGTTGGTGGCCAAACACCGCAGAGTTTTCGCAGTCAGTGCCGGACGACCGGGGAATCGGTGACGAAATTTGCGCTGCGCCAACACCACAGAGGGATTATTACACAAAAAATTGATACGTTTATTCTGCGTTCTTGGGGAGTGTATTGCTTATGACTTGTTCACGTGTATTCTACATCTGTCAACTTCCCAAATGTCAAAACAGATTTGACATGGCCGCTATTTAAAAAAATAAAAACGTCTTCCAATAAGGTTATTTTTTTTGACTTACCTATATATTAATATGTTATTTCGTTTATAATTTTGTTAATATCCATTTGCAACCCCATAAAGTATGTTTATCCTGAATTCTTAAAGTCGAAGTGGATACAAATTTCAAATGTTAAGAGTTTTTGTATTTCTCAGTAAGCGTAAACTTTTAATAAACAAAAATGTAGTTTAAGTTCATATTTGAAAAAAAAACTTCGTTCATAAATGTGAGTACTCTTAAAGCATTTCATTCAATCAACTTCTGATTAAGAGAAAAAGGTCTTTTGGTTTTTGAAAATGATGAAAGAGAAAGCTCTTAGCAATATCTTATTTCAATTGTTGCAATTTTATACAAATGTGTATTAAAAATCTCTTAATTTTTAATTTTAAGGTATTGTTTCTATTTTCCGTAAAATTTTTTAATGTAAATTAAGGCGTTTATGTTTCAGGTGTGGTATATGAGCACATGTGAAAGTTTTTTTTAATGAAATGATACTGCTAATTTTGTGAAGATTGATCCATTTTTGTTAACAGAAACTTGTGGTAAATCTATTAAAAAATACAAACTAAACTTTTTTTTAACATTTGTAATGTATGGTATTATATGATCAACCTCTCAAAAAGTCTATCGTTTTTGCTTTATAAATATTCAATAAATATATTAAAACTAAATTGCATTTATTTTTATTTGCTCTTAAGTTTTTTAAAGCCTGCTGCATGTTTTGTTTAATATACAAACGAAAAATTTAATTATTAATTATTTACTTTCGCTTCTAAAGCTTAAAGGTTTTTGGCGTTTTTATTGAATTTCTGACAATGGTATTATAAAAACTGTCATTAATATTTAATTGTTGTAAACAAAATGTATAAAAAATATGATTTGCATTTAAATATATAAACAATTTTAAATAAATTCATTAAGGTAGTGGGTGTAAAGAGTAAATAGATAATTTGTATGTATATCGGCTTATATAATCTATAAGGGAAAATATTTAAATAAACTGCAAACATAACATTGCAGGGTACAGCCGTGCTTACTCGCAGAAGTTGTAGTCCTCAAAGAAAACCATCAAAATTGGCATTTTTTATAACTTTGTAGCAGAAAAGTTACTCTGTCGCTAGTTGAATTGTATTATTTTTCTCTTTACTTAAGATTTTACTGCTTATTGTTACTAGGCCTTTAAAAATAAATATTCAATAAAAAGTAATTGTTAAAAAATTCATATTATTTGTTAATTAATAATTATTAAAATATTCAATAATATAAGAAATATAATAGTAAAATTATATTATTTAACTAAACGGTACTTGAAAAATCCAATTTTATTGCCACCCTTTTAATAAAATATATCTTTAAAATAATTAATTTTAATCTTTAACAAATAAAACAAACCAATTTAAGACGTCAACTTCCACGGAGGCTTTAAACATAATATTTTTTTAATTTATAATTAATATTAAATGAAAAAAATGGCTTTTTAATTTTTTTTCATTATTTTCATATATTACGAGAGAATTAAAAACAATAAGCGCACGCACAAAGGCACACATACATACGTATACGTGATATTTATCATATCATGAAATAAGGTATTCGTCCCGTGGAGCAAAAATGTATTGGTGCACGACAATAGGAGATAAAAAAGCGAAATCGTTTACAATTACTTTAGCACGCAATGTTTCTTTACAAATTTAATTTAACTTTAAATTAAAAACTATTAAAATATTAAATTATGCAGAAAATTGCAATTGAATAAAGATACTCGTTATATATTGTAGCTTCTTTATGAGCAACTTTTGTTTTCAATTACAATATTATTTGTTTTTGCTCCGAGAAGAATGAAAAATTTGCACATTTTAAGTGTTTTGCAAATATTTACTGAATTAAATTTTGTATCATTAACAATACATTGGGAAATTTTTGTGTGCCTTGTGGTCGGCAATTTAGTTAAGGCTAGTAATTTTTCATAAAACACATTTTAGTTATTTTTATAAATTTCGGTATGGAAAAGCCCATAAAAGTTTTTTTGAAAACAATAAAAGACTTTCTATCAACAAAAACTATTTGCAATATTAATTTTTTCACAAGTATTTTACTGACTTGTTTTGCATATCAAAAGTTAACTTTTAAAGTATCTAAGCTCTAATTATTTAAATACTTACAAGGTGTATTACAGGCTTACTTAATTCTTATAATCCCCAAGATCTTTTACTTTTGACCACAATCTGGGTCAGTTGTTAACTTTATATTCCAAAAGAATGTTGAAAATATCGAACGACAGAAAGTTTTAGAAATATTCTTTCCTTGTCAACACAGGGTTGTGTATCAATTAAGGCCATCTTGCCAAGTCGTATCAGTTTTGCAGGCATACCAAACTCACACAAAGCTTTAAATACTTTTGAACATATGGGGATTCGCCTTAACTCAGCCTTTAAATTGATAAGGGGGTGAAATGTGTCACCCCGTTTTTTATGTTTTTTTCGATATAGTGCGTATTTAAGATCAGCATGCTCTCTTCTAGAGAGATTGTATAAGCAAGCTTATGTATATGCTTTAAACAGTTCAGCTGGCGGCCCATATCCTCACGCTGCCTTGTTATCCTTACGGTTACTACTATTTTGACTTAACTCTGGATATGGACTTAATATCGTTATTTTAATTGGATACCAATAGGCATGAAAAATAATTTTTCCATACCCTCATAAAACTATCAGTATCAGTCACCAGATTATCTTCTTTATCCTTGCAGGAGGATGTAACAGGTGGGCCAAAAGAACTCATCTGATGTTGTTTGGCTCTCTTTTTTTTCTACATGAAGAACTTCGATTCTGTTTTTGGAAAATGCTTCTTTGAAACTTTAGAATCGTATTGGTCAAGTTGAGAAGATAATTTTGGTACACGGGCTCGTTTAATGGCATTTTTAATGACTTCGGCGAGAACTTTGGGTGACAGATCTTTGCAGTTGTGTTCGTTCTGAAGGGCTTTCAGGGTCTCAGGTTTTTTTTTAAATTAGCACGGGACTTCAAAAAACCCCACAAAAAAGTATGAAATGGTCAAATCTGGCAATCTTGCCAGCCAATGTAAGCCGCCAAAACGAAAGAAGAGGCTACCCGAGAACGCCGCCTTTAGAATATCGGTTGTGGCTCGCACAGAATGTGTTATTGTTCCGTCCTGTGAGAACTATATATCCTCCAGTTCTAATTCGTTCAGTTGCTGCATAAAAAGCTCGGCTAACATGGTCCTTTAGCACGCACCGTCCACTGTTGTCGTTTTACCAGCGGCGTACTTAAAAAAAGTGGCCCGAAGGCCCCTCCAGCGTAAATAGCCCACCATGAGTGGGTGTTAGGGCTTCTGGGGTATCACTCGTGGATTTTTGGTGGCCCATAGGCGAAAGTTTTGCTTGTTCACGTACCCGTTAGGCTACTGCTTTTGGTCGAAAAATCGTCCACTTTGGCCTAGACACTAATATTCCGCGTTCATGGTATTTTACGTCAAAAAAGATTTCACATTGACCGCCATTTCAAAAAATATATACCCTGTATGCCGCATTCTTTGCTTGAGTAGTGTTTTGGCACTCCTTGTCGTATCATGCATTTTCTGAAAAGGCTTACAGCACCCCAATGCTTTGTTATTGTGCCACAATCTTATCGAGACAAGGATTGAAGTAACCTATTACTGTTTGTTGCGTCTGCAACTTTCTTGTGTTAAGCTTCCGGGCTGTGTCCGGTTTGACGTTTTTTTTTTATCCCGTCAGACAAGGGTAAATCTCTCCGTTCCTTGCACCGATCGTCCGTCTAGATTAATAATGCCTTCCATTTACCAAATCATGAGTAATCTAATTTTAATTTGACGTGATGCAGTTACGTAGCGTTATATATATCAAGACGTGAGATGTGTACAAGCTGTATTTCTTGATCGGATATTTTTTTGTGAAGACTTTATTTTCGGACTTTTGGACCAAAGATATCTTCCCTTTCAATTTTCGCATTAAAATCTTTTAGGGCAATTTATGTCGTTGTCAAGGCAGGTACATAGTTTTCTTGCTGGACACTCGTAAAATATATATTTGGTCTCTTTGTCCATTTTTTCGGGATTAATGTGAAATCAAAGGGCTTGAGTCTCTGCCTTGACACAGCTAAACTCATATCTTGTTTGTTAGCAGCTATAATTAAGCGCTTTGCCTTTTGCTGATTTTGTGACAATTTACCATTTAATTTTATTTTCTGTAAAGCTGTTCTGTTCTAGTACATCCACTTTTACTTACACTTCACCTTCTCTACATAGAGTTTGGTCAACCTATTTCAGACTTACAAATAATGGTTCCTAAAACGTTTTTGGAAGTCGTCTTCTTAAAGGTTACATTTATTCTTTTTCTTATTTTTTTAAAAGAAGGTAAATTTTAACAAGTGATATAAAAAGAAGGCTTGGGTCTATAATTAAGATGAAAAAGGGACCAAAGTTGGTCTGGGCTTTGTAAAGTTAAATTCAACCAGAGTCGTTACTTTTTATCGAATATCCCTTACGCCAGTCATGTGAGAGTAGAAAACCAAAACGGCAGCTGGCATATGGAGAATTTTTAGTAAGGCCACTTTTAATGAAAAAAAGATTTTTAAAAGCAACGTTTTTTTTTATTATATGTTTGTTGCATGGTCAAAGAAGCGGTTCTTACTATCTTATAAATGGTTCAGGAAAAAAAAGAGATTTGTCAAGTAAAAAAATAAATCCGAATTTTAAAGTTTGTACTCAATATAGATATAAATATTTTTTAGGTTAAATAAAAATAAAAGTTTCTAAATATTCAAAATCCATATATTTAAATTAAATAACTAAATGACATATAACAAACAAGGACAATACATGTATATTTTTGCATGAGTGTGCATCACTGTGTTTAAAAAATAAAGAATTGAATATAATGTCTGATGTTTACGTAAGCAAAAATAAATTAATTTAATAAAGTAATACAATAAATAAATAAACAATGTGTTTGTTGCTGGTTTTTACTATTTTGTTCTATTTACAAAATTTGTGTTTGTGTTTGTTCCTTTTTTGTATATTTGTTGCATTTTCAATAATAAAGTTAAAACAAGTAAGAAAGTAAAGGTCGGTCAAGCCAAACCCTATTATACCCTACAACACATTTATATTGGTGTTTTATTAAAAAACTGAATGTACAATAGTGGGTGGCATAAGGACAAACATGTGTAAAAAGTTTTGAGAAAGTAAAGTAATAATTTAGCCATTTATAGCCTAAAATCCTTACTCCAAGAAAACATTTGTATTGGGTTTTATAAAAAATGGTCCATTGATGTTTTTGTTCAATACATGTTTTGGTGGCATTAAATAAGGCACATGTGCAGGTGGCTATTCGTACTTATTTCATCGGTTCATTCACTGGTTTTATATTTTGTGGCCTGACAATAATTTATGTATTAAAATGAAATGACTTTTTTCTCTAAAAATTTTTTAAATTATAACAAAACTAAATGGTTAAGTTTTTATTAGCCTCAGAAAGTCCATTAAAAAATTTAATTTTAAAATCAAGTTTTGAGGCAACTGAGAGCTTACACAATATTATATAAAATTAGTTTTGAAAATTTATATATTTAACTTAAACAACTTACAAGAGGCGACCTGTTTTTAACACATACCCAAATGGGTAGACAGACATGTTTTAATTGACTTAGGTAGTGGTTTTAATTTGATCTCAATAATCTTAAGTACTTTTTAGACTATAAAAACCTAAAACTTAAAACTCCCTACACATGTGCAAAATGTTGTCTAAGCAGAGTAGTATTCGAGCCATTTAAAGCCCAAAATGCTTTTTCCGGGAAGACATTTGGGGGGGATTTATATCAAACAAGTAAGAGTGCTACATTATGTTATGTTGAATCTTATATATGTAGATCTCACAATGATTTTTTGTTGACATAGGCACTTGATCTATGCAAGTAGCTTTTGAACCGTAAATATTATAATTTTTGTGGTGGGCTTAAGGTCTATAGCACCATAGTTTTTGAAACAGAAAACTATCAATATTTGAACAATCGTATCCTCTTTTATTTTAAAGGATCCAGAATATATACACAATTTTATTATTTATGGAATCGCAAATGGGTAATTAAAAATATATCAAGCGGAATGACACTATATGAAGGGTATAGAAGTTATCCCGTGATATTTTTGTTTAATATACTAATTAGTTGCATAAGGAGACTTATTTGCAAAATGCATGTTCCGGGGATACATTTGTGTAGAAGCTTAGCCAAAAATGGACCGGTCGTCACTAAAAATAATAATAAACTTGGCACCAGTGCCAAAAAACTTATCTGTGCCAAATTTCATCAAAATATCCACCCAGCCAGATGGACGAAAACACGTTAGTATAGAATTAAATTGACTGGAAAAGTACTTCTAATTCGATCACTATACTTGACGGTAGGTCTAAGAGCATTAATTTTGGGAGTTACAAACATCTGCACAAACGCATAATACCTTTACAATTAATGTGATGTAAGTATAAAAATGTTTTACAAAAATAAAAATATATAAAGTCTATACCAAACTATATACCAGCAGAAACAGCAGCAACAATTCAATTCTAGTATGATGTAAACTGTAGTAAACCACAATTTTAATACAATAATAGAAATAATAGTCTCAAATGTATGAAAAAAAAAATTTCACAACACATTTATGTGCGGTAGATAATAAACATTGTTTAACTGTGTACAAGTAAATATTGAATATAAAATATATTGTAAACAAATATATCAATATTTATATACAATGCAGAGGTAATTGGAAATAAATTTGTGAATAGAAAGCCACAAATGTTATAATAAACAAAAGACCTTAATAGAATATTAGTTATACATGCTGATATTTTGGTTTATCACTGGACAAAAAAACCAGACAATGATCATAAATTTAAACATACTTTTCGGATATAAATTCGAACGTATTTTGGTAGAAGATTTGCAAAATAGCTGTAGTAAAAAACTCTAATGTTTTTAAACTATTTTTATTTTTTTAAATATATAAAATAAAACTGAATTTATTCGATAAATTTATTTTTGAGTTTTAGTCATTCTTATTACTTGAATATTTCCTGTTTCCATAAAATAACTCTTTAAAATTATTAGAGGCTAAATGAACGAAAGTTTTATTCTCCCTCTTAATAAATTGAGAAAAGATTTAAAGCATATTTATGAATATGAAGGTAGGAGAAAATTGTTTTCGTATTTCACTAATAGAAGTATCTTGATGCTTAATTTTTTAATACAAGCCAAAACATTCCAGGTAGAGCGCAAGTAAAATCATAAAAAATGCAAATAAACAAAAGTGAATGAGAGAACTGCATGACCTATTTTTTTAGTAAAAAAGAAATAGCATTTTGATACCCTTAACGTAAGTAGAAGGGGTACAAATAAGTTTGTCATTCCCTTTGAAATTTCTTTGATATTCACATGCGGCCCTAAATAGAATATATTTTCTTGGTCCTTATAGATAGAAAAGTCAATTAAGTGATGTCCGTCTGTCCGTGTTATGATTGAAATTGACTTTTTGAAGTCCCGCGATATCGCATAAGCCCAAAAGTAAAATCAACCTAGCACAAATATCTGCGAAAAAACGTTATAGAAACCAAAATTACCTCTGTTTATATCCGCAAAATTTTAACATAAAAACCGACTCCCACTAATTTTTCTTCACAAATATTTTTGTGGAATATACTTACATCCTGTCTCCGCCCCTTAACAGGGTTGTCATACAGAGTTCAATTAAATTTTTTTAAATCGCTCCCACAGCTTCCAGCATCAATATAAAACCGACCCCAATTAATTTTTTCTCTAAAACATTCTTGCGTAACATACACAGAAAAAACTTCACACATTTTTTTTCAAACAAAAATTTTTTAAAACTTTAATTTTTTTCAGGCAATACTTTTTTAGACCTTAATAAAATTGTTATCTAATTTTAAAGTCAAACAAAATAAACGAAAATCAAAAAATTGTTTTGCTCAATAGCAATGATTTTTTAATTAAAAATAGTAGGCAATTTTTTCCAAATAAATTTTTCCAGAAATCTAATAAAATCGTGTATATGATTTTACAATTTTGGTAATAGATAAAAGATCCTAAAGCAACAGGTTTTTTACTAAGTACATTAAATATTTTATTTCTCTGCTAGCAAAAAAAACCCGGAGGTAAAAATGTGTAAGCAAAAAAAAAAACAAAAGTAGCCAGGTCAAACGGCTTTCAGCTAAAAAAAAAATAGGTTAAAATTGGAAAAGGACATTAGATAATTTACATTTTTTTCCTTTTAAAATATAACATGCTTATATCTTCTACAAGAATTTAAATGCCTTTACTGTTATATTTTAATTGACTCCGAAAACTTGATTTCAACAAACACACGGACGGACATGGCTAAATCGACTTCCCTATCTATAAGCATCCAGAATATATATATTTTGTGGGACCGTCAATTGATATCACAAAAATTACATTAGAATGACAAAAAAAATACGATTTGAAACACACTGCTAGATCAGATTGCTATATTTATAATCACATCAATATTAAGGGTCTAGAAAATATGGGACAACCAAATATAGCGCTTGAACTTTTTCAACTATTTTAAATAAATCTACAATGCATTTCAAAATCAGTTATATTTCCTTCTTTTGCTTTTTAAGAGTTGTTTACTACTGCATTAGTTTTGTTTTGTAGAAAACTGTCGAAAAGTTAAGAAAAGTTTGAAAAAAAATTATTTTCAAATCGTTCAACGTTACAAAGTAATGGTATTTAAGCTAAATGTTTGAATAATTTTCCACTATTTTCCCTATTAAACTTTTACGGAATAATATATTTTAAAATACGGTTTATGTGTTGAATATTTAGTCATATAGTAGTAGAAGAAGAAAGAAAAGGAAGCAATAGAATAATATTGGCCAATAGATGCTACTTTGGAATAAGTTAGCAGTTTAAAAGCAAAGCCAAAACACTGATACTACCCGTTTATATATATGGCTTGAAAGCATGGCTACTTGTTAGAGCAGATAAGGTACTGGTTAGAGTGTTTGAGAACTGTATGACCTGTTGAAAATTAAACATTTACGTTGGCTAGGTCATGTTGTTAAAATGAATGAAGATGCTTTAGCCAGAAAGTCATTTGAATACAAACCTGGTGACGGACCGCACAGAAGGGGAATTGGAGAAAGACCTCTCAAGCCTTGGTGTAAGAAATTGCAGAAGCAACGCAATGGATCTTATGAAGAGAATTTCGATTACACGTTCGGCTAATGAAACAAACGTTCTATACCATTCTGTAACAGCGACCTTAGTAAATAAGTAAGTATTTTGTAAGTAATAGCATATGACATTTTTGCCAGATGACCTAAAAATATACAAGAATAAACACTTTAGAAACAATATATATTTAAGTTCGGACACTCAAGTAAATCACATATTTCCTTTTAATACAATATTGTTAAGAGAAATTGATAAATTGCAACTTATAAAGTAGTTATGTTAGCTAATGCATAAAATTAACATAAATTTTTTGGTAAAATAAATAAATTTTTGTTTGTCAAATTTTAATATGAACTTAAATAAAATGTATTCAAGACGTTCCATACTATGTTTGGTTTGTTATTTTTTGACGAAACATTTCCGCAATATAAAAGGCTTGGCAATACCCAGAAAAACTAAGTTGAAGTAGTTAAAAAAATGGGTACTTTAATAACAGCCTTCATACTTTATTTTGTAATGCATTTTTAATGAATTCTAAAAATATGTCAAATTTAAAATATTTAAATGCGCTAAAAATAACATTAAATGTTGTTGTAAATCTCTTAGTTTACGAAGTGTTAAAATAGACCTGTTTATTTAAAATTAAAATTTAATTTTCATTGGTTTTAGATTTTTTTTCCAAAGACTTATCGAAAACTTTTTAATTTGAAGCACACATATGAGGATCCGGTTACCTTAATATGAATCCATTCTCGCCAATGACATTTTAATGTTAGTTTTACGCATGTTTCACCATTATATGAGCCTGTTCATTATCAGTAACACTCATTCATTTACTACTTCTTTTGTAAGTCTTCTTTTTCTGGGTAGATATGCAAAAATTTGATATTGAATGTAGGGTGACCATTCGCACTAATTTTTCATTTGGTGTAATGATTAAAAACATGCGAACTACTATGTACAATATTTAACAAAATGTACTGGTTGTACTGATTTATCAGGACATTTCATTTGATATGTTTTTCGAGTTTGCTGGGTTAAGTTACACACAAAAAATAATCTAAGTAAACTTTACTTAAATCAAGCCATAGCGGTGTCAAAGATACGGTGAGTACGGTTTTTTTAAATCAAGTACGAAATTAAAGTAAAATTTAATTTAATTAAGTAAAATTTTTCAAGTACGAATTTCTTACTTTTAGCCACAAGTAAGCCAAAAAAGGAGTGATTTAAGTTCGGAACCGTACTTGATGTAAGCGTGAAAAGGATTAATTTAAGCCGTAAACGTGCTTAATTTTAAAATGAAATGTCACTTTTTTGAATTATGGAGCTTTATTAAAAAAGAAGAATTTTATATTTTATTTTTATTTTATAGATACTTAAAATTTACAATTTAAAAAGTTCATTTCTAGTACTTACCGAAGCTAAGATTCGAACCAGGGACTTTCTGCACTGCAGCGCAAGCGCGTTACCTTTAGGCCACCCAGACACTTTGTTTTCAAATGTAAAATAATATATTTAAACAACAAGCTTTTTTCTGCTTGATTTGTTGAAGCAATCCGAATAGGCTGATTTAAGAAAATTTCAAGAAAGATTTTGGATAAAATCAAAAATAAAATACGCACAGTGCAAATGTATAAAACAAATCTTAAGTCAATCGAATAGTTACATCTACAAAAAATATAACTAAAACACACTTTAATTTTTTGTACAAAAAAAATAACCAATAAAAATTTTTACTGATTTCAAATTGAATTGGGTGACCATCCCTGATCATATGTAATTTATATGCAGCACGACGTATACGCAATATACAATTAGTTCTTTATTAATTATACGCACCGAAATACCAGACAGTAAAATTTTTTTAAAAATTTAAAAAGAAATGTAAAATAACAACAAAAAACACAGGAAAGGGCGTTATAGACGGTCAAACCCGACACATGTTGTACCCTACACTACTTTTTTTTAATTTATAACAAGATTTCGTAGGTAAGTTTCAATGTAAACAAAAAACTGCGCACTTAGTAATATGTTTTGCCGCGTCATGGATCCTATCAATGAAACAACTTCAATTCCTAATAAAGAATAATAGACTAGATGGGCCAATGTCAGCCATGTTTAACATATGTTTTTTTTTTTGATCCCCATGTGCCGGAATCAAATATCTTCTAACGTTTGTTAGACATTCTGATCCCTGCGTTTCTGTAAGCATTATCACTACTACAAGTTTTTAAGTAGAAGAGAAGAGTTGAACTGCCCTGTCCTTCAATGTCACACCGTCTTTTGCCAGTGTATCAGCAACTAAACTACCCACACTGGTCCCGTTATTCCACGGCAATACTAGAGTGTTGAATAAATACATCACCATCCAATTTTAGGATGTTGAGTATTCATGGACTTATTGTCATGTAGAGTAATTATTAGTAAAGGGTCAAAAAAAGGTTTCGTAAGCTGTGAAGTTACTTATATTTCTGACTAATATTCCAAAAAATTGTTTTTAATTAGCCACTTTGCCAATCGCTGGCAGTTCAGGTTTTATTGCACTGCATCCAATAAAAACTCTTTACGAGATAACAATTTCAGCATCCGGGAGCCGGCACGAGCCAATCTCAGCCTGCAACTTTCTTTCTGCGTTTTCCGCTTAAGGATAAGCCACAGCCACCACGTGCACTCCCAAAAGAGTTTTTACCTTTAATCAGACAGTAAAAAATTAGGCCTTTTGATTTCTGTGGAACATTTGCTCCTCTCTTCACTGGAAACTTTTAAACTAACTAATCACGTAGACAAAGGTCTTTTGTTGCTATTCGCTGTAGAGGGCTTCTTGATATTTGCAGGATTTTTCCGAGACTCTAATTTGGGATTCCTGGATTGCCCCGTCATTACTACGTAATGTGTTGTTAATTATATTTAAGTGTCTCATTTTTTTTAAAAAGAAGTGTGCTTGGCGCTTAAAACAGATATATTTTCCTTAAATTATTTAATAAATTTGTTTCACAGTGAATGAAGTTAAAACACTATTCCAACAAAATTTGTATGAAATATTTGAACTGCATCAAGAATCTGTTATTATTATTTTTACTTTGTTCAACTAAGATGACATAATTTCAAATCATGTAGCTCCAATTTTAACTTGCCAATAAATCAAATTTTGCGATAATTTAGAAAAGCCCTTTGGCACTTAAATGCTCTTTTTATATCCACATCACGTAAATGGTAAGATTATAACGCGCTTATGCAGATGTTTCCAAATGCGAGGAATAATGGCCTAAGACCAACGTTAAAGTTTATTTTTCGACTTAGAATTACCTCCACCCATCCGTCCGTCTGGCTGTGTTTACATGTATTATTTGAAATGCAGTACAGGTCACAATCTTTAAGATATTTTAACAAAATTTGGCACAGATAAGTCTTCTATATTAATACGAAGCCTATTGTTTGCGGCGATGATTGGTATATTTTTGGGCTATAGATGACTCGATTACTACTCAATTTTGAAAATATTTTGCACACATGTCTATCCCACTTGTATTGTCGGGTGACAGATTAATATTTTCAAACTTAAATAAAAAACGTAGTAATTGACACGTGGTTTTATTAAGAGTATTGAATTATTCCAATGGGGAAGAGGACTGGTCTAAGACTATTGACGTGGACATTTCCTTAGGGTAGGGACTGGCTCTAGTTCTTGCACTTTGTATTAAGGAAAACTGTCACTTTTACGTTGCGTTGTCTCTGGAAAGGGCAAGTGGTTCAACACTAAAACCTCAGAACGGGTTACAAGTCAATCCTCTATAAGCAACTTTTGCATTAAGTGTATAGAATTCTGTTCAATCTACTTTGTTTGTGTTTGCGTGTGTATGTGCATATGTATAAACAGAAGTATGTGCATGTGTAGGAGTCAGTATTTATATTTCTTTCTTTGTCTTCTAAAATACTTTTTCATAAGTTATTTGGTGTGCGGCTTTTAGGCTAAACATGATTATTAATTTAGTCCAATTCATGTTTTTTACCTTTTAACAGGACGAGTACATCGACCAGGGATAAATAAAATAGCGGATTATATTTTACTTAAGAGAATGCTTTCCAGCTGTCTTCTGTCGAGATGCAAACACTGCTCTTGATGAATATTCTTCTTTAAAGCCACGAGAGACTTGGAATTGTCATCAAAAACCCTTTCCTTAAGGCAGTCCAATAAAAAAATTCATGGGAGTTAGATCGGGTGCCCTCAGTAGCCATATTCCTTAAACGGCTGATCAGTTTGTGGGAAAAATGTTTTCGCAGCAAATTTATCGAAACTCTAGCTGGGTGCTCAGTCGCTTTATCCCAATGAAACTACGAGTGTGGATGAGCTCGCAGATTTGACAAAAAGAATTCCGTAGTTATGCGTCAATAATTTTCACTGTTGGTATTCATCGCCTGGCCTCGAGTGTTTTCGAAATAAAAGCCGAAATATCTCATGCTTGGATAAAGCTAACCAAACGGTTACCCTGTGGCAATGCAATGGTTTTTAATATTTCAATCGAGGGAAGTGGGTTCTTGGAGACCAGTAACGGCAGTTTTGTTGTTGACGTTGCCGTTTAAGTAAAAATGAGCCTAATTGCTCCAAAAAGTAAAGTTAGGAAAGCGCGAAAACGCTCCGAAATCGTTTTGCAAAAATTTTAACGTTAACCAAAGTCACTTTCTTTCTTTTTTTTAACAATTTAAATTTTCAAAGGTAAGAACGTCCGATCCTTTTCATAATTTTACGAATAATCGACCTTGAAAGTCCCAGTAAGGCTGCTCTTTTCCGTATTGAAAGTGGCGGACTTTCAAGTAAATTACCTTCAACCAGTTTAATATTTTTGAAAGTGCTTAAAGATGGACGGGGCTCTGGACGTAAATTTACACTTGGCTTATCACGTATTCGTCGAATACCAAACTTTGAACAAAATTGTTGAAGAGCATTACTCTTAAAAATGTGTTCACAGTCATTGTGAGATGCTCACTCGACCACTGCGACATCGTGATTGACAATTTCCTACAATCAATTATTTCAACGGCGCCACTCTCCCTCCATACCATTTATTATTTTTTGAAATAATCGTATTTAAAAATATAAATTTGCCACCAGACACCCTGTATTTTACTGCTAACCAACATTATTTGTCTTATTTCAAAGTGCCACATAGAAATGCCATGTAGTGTATAATACTATAGGGCTTGCCTGACTATATTTTTCCTAATTGTTTCACATAATGCCTTAATATGTCATGTTGTTAAATCTTTCATTAAAATGTAAAATTTTTGTTTTGTTATCAAATAAAATAAAAACAATGAAAGAAACATCATAAACATAAATATTTTCACATGTGATGCTCATATTTTCTTTTTAAACCGAAATTAAAACTTTTCTTTTTGCAAATTTATGTAAATCTTATAGTTAAATTTACAAGCATTTTTCTTAAAACAAAAAAGTTCATTTGTTAACACATGTGCTTCAGTTTTGCCGAAAGATAAAAAGTCAGATAAAAATGAGTATTAAAAATAAGAAATAAGAAAAATAAAATAAAACTTAAAATTAAAAACACTGTCAACCAGATTTGTAGTTATTAGTGAGTTTAGTCGTTAAAATATTTTTTTTGAAAATGCTGTAGAAAATAGAGTAAAAAGTAGAAAAAAAATCAGTCGGCTTATTTATTAAAAACTTAAATTTTTTATGGGAATAGAACTAAAATTATTTACTTAAATTTAAAAAAATTTTATTATTTATTAAATTTTATCACTCAAGTGTTATTTGCACTTTTGGCAGACACTATGAATAATTTAAAGAAATTCAAAGGACAAACTACATTAATGCGTAACAGCTGTAAAAAAGTTTTTCATTGTCTTTGCATGTGAAGAAGTATAAATAAAATTAAAATTATAGCTAAAATATACAAAGTTGTCTCTGTAAATACGCATCTAGTTTGAATATATTTGGATAAAATTTTATACAAAAAAATTTTTACAGACATTTGAATAAAGATATCTTCTTATATTTTTTTAAATAATTCGTAATGTTCGTTAAGTGTCTGCATGACAACAATGTGCATGTTAAATAAAATTTTTTTGCATGAGCACATGTTTACGAAGGGCATAAGGACATCATCATAATGGTGTCTGAGCAAACATTTAAGTTTTTGTTACCCATTTTTTACGACTAAAGTCTTAAATTATTACAAAGATTATGTCACTTGCTTAAACAAACACAGAAAAAGTAATCGTAATTTTGTTTACAATATATTGTACGCCAAAGAAGACACAAAGCGCCTACTCATTTTATAAAAATAAATCAAAGTTAAATAAAGGCTGATGCAGTTGCTTATATTTTTAAAATATTATATCTAACATTCAATCAACAAATCTGTTGTTTTATTTGAGTTGTTTTTAATTTGTCTTTTTCTTTTTTTTCCCGGAACTGTAAGGTGTAAATGCAAGGACAAAGCTGGTTTTCCTTTAAAAATATTATTCTTTAGTCAGTCAAGCTGGACAATATAAATTCCTTTATTACAATAAATTTTGAATTATGTAAAAATCTGTGTTAAAACTTATGCAGATCGAGGCTATTTTCTTGGCAACAACAACGACAGCGTACTTCCTATTTAAAACAGTGTCCCCGCCATATTAAAAGATGTTTTGATTGAGTGAATTTGAATGTGTTACCAGTTTTTTTTAAATACTTGTTAACAAGGATAAAGATTTTCCATATAACTAGTGGAAATTCAAGATTTTTTTGTAAAATTTGTAGTTTTGAATATACCAAAGACCACCAGTAACATTTCGAGATATTTTGTTTTGATGTAATTAAAGGCAAAGACAGTACCCCAAAATTGGAAATTATAGCACCAAATTAATTTCAAAATCGAATTGTGGAGCGGATATTAACAATCAAAATGAAGCACAGAGATTCTACCAGTAAGTCAATTCTTTATTTTGCTTTCCATTTCATTTGTGTCGACTTTACTTCTATGTGGAATTTCAGTGTAAGACGACGATACAAGTGAATGCTAAGAAATTCCTTTCAAGGTTTTAAGGCACCATCTGGTCATTAATAAGAACTAGGGAGCACGTTTCTTTACATTAGCTTAAAGTAACATGGGTGCACTTTCGTTTATTTGTTTTTATTCCCCCAAACCAATTTCTCTGCATTAAAAATATGATACTATTCGATGTCTCTTTAAGATCTTCGTTTGAATACTGGCTAACATTTTTGTGGTGCAAAGACCAGAATACTTTTATGAGGTGCGTCAAACTCAATTGTCTGAGAACATCTAAAGAAGTCCCCCTCTCTGATCATCCACTAGTAGGCGGCTAGGCGTATTCGCAAAGGTTATATAAATCCAATGGCAAATTCAGCAAGTTCCGATAGGTTACTTACTAACATACTTACTTAGATGGCTATTACGGAAAGTTTGATTTATTTTCCGAACGTAGACTTTTTGCATTCAAATGAGTTCCTAGCTGGAGCATATTGATTTATTCTCACAACATGTCCTAGCAAACGTAAACGTTTAATTAAGACACGCGTTACTATGTCAATGTCGGCAAACAGCTCATACAGCTCACGGCTCAAACGACACGGGTAGTCTCTGTCACCTCACCAGCTTTCTCCAGTACCTATGCTTCAGAGCCTTGTATAAGCACAAGGAGCATCAGTGTCTTGTAGAGTATGATTCTTTTCTTTCAGGATGTGGTTTTGCTTCTAAGCTGCAAACTTAGTTCTAAAGAGCATCTATTGGCCAATATTTTTCTTCTGTTTTTCTCGCAATGTTCACCCATGATTGCGACATCGTCGGCGTATGCGAGTAACATATGCTGTTTTATAAATAGTGTGCCAGTTCTATTTAGATTTGTATGTCATGTAACCTTTCCGTAGGGGATGTTTAAAAGACAACACAAGGGCTGTCACCTTATCTTATACCTCATTTGGTACCAAAAGGCTCAGACATATTTCCCACAATATTAACTGAGGATTGTTTATCAAAGTAACTCTGCAAAATCATATGAGCATCGCAGGGATTGCAAACTGAGATATAATTTCAAATATCTTTGGACATTTGGGGCTGGCAAAGCAGCCTTATAGTCGACAAGTAAAAAGTATCTGTCGATCTGTCTTTCTTATGTCTTTTCCAGGATTAATGTAGTGTAGATATCTGTTTGATGGTGGATTTTTTAGGCATAAAGCTTAACTCAAGTGGATCAACTATTTTGTTGAGCTTTAATACGCTGGTTAATATTTTGTAACCAATGAAATAGAGGCTTATTCCTCTGTTCTTAGCACATTCTTATTTTTCTCCTTTTTTGTGCACATCTATGTTAGGAGTGCACATTTAACTCCATCATTTATAATAAGATGGGGACTGCATTTTTCAAAAAATACTTTTGCTTCAATTCTGTTTATAAGCTAGGGAGGTGCTCTCTCAAAATCGTCAGCACCCTCTGCGTGTCAGTAACCACAATCCAATTCAAATTTCTGCACAATATTATTCCAGCATGCGAGTCCCTTTTTTGAAATTTTACCCGCTGTTATATAGTAATTTCTGGTGTCATTCCTGTTCCCATATATCATAATCTTCTTACATTATTTCTTACTCTCCAATTTATAATTTAGGATAAGATATCATCACTAGTTACGAAGTAGTGATGACAGCAAATGGTTACCATTGTAGGCGAGTAGGCTGATAACAGTTTCGAAGAGGCTTAAATATTAAAATGCCCCGCAGAAATATCATTCATTCTACTGAAATCAATAACGTCTGAATTTTTATTTTGTTCAATATTTTGGTTTTCGACTTGGAATTCCCCTTTCATTTTAGACATGACCTTTAAAGATAACTAAATTGAACCCTTGTACGTATGCTAAGCTTAGTAGTTGGCAGCAGCTACTTATAGTGCGGGGACCTTAAAACTTACAAAAATATTTTTTTGTTAGTCTTAAAAATCTAAGCGTGCAATCAACGAACAAAATTGCAAGGTTCGGGAAAACCTCTTTGATATGGATGTGGATGTAAGTCGATGAGAGTCCCCCACCAAATGGTGTTTGACTCTCGATTTGATCAATGTAGCCGACCCAACGCAAGACCTCCCGCTGGAATCTTTTGTATAGTAAAACTATAAACCTTTAATGATTTTTAAGATCTCAGAAAAGTTTGGAAAGTTAACTTTACATTAATTCGCTTTTTTCAAAATTATTTAAAAACTCTTGAAGCTGTGTTGGGTTATTTTGCCAGTTAGAAGGGACGAAGTAATATTTTGGTCAAAAGAACGCTTATTTATTTTAAGAGTCAAGAGTATTGTAGATTCTTTATATAGCAGTGCAATTTCTACCAAATGAAATGCAGCCTTTTCTGTGATCTTCATTTGGCCTTATTGCAATTAGACGTACCATCCGGATCCCTATACACTGCATGTCAAGGAGACAACTTACAAAAAGTGTGGTTGTGGTCATATTCTCGAAAGCTTTAGTAATGTACAGGGCCAGGTTGTTCAGGTAAAGCTTTTGCTGTAACCTTGCCTTAAATTTAACATCTTTCAGCTGAAGCTCTACTAGAAAGAAGTTTTTGAGAAATGCTTTCAACCTTTCTAATATTTAGTTCTGCGTTTACTTGTTTGCCTTTGCTACACTAGCATTGATCTTTTCCGAAACAATGCAAGAATCTATACCCTTAAGGATGACCTGATGGCCTTTTACGTTCTTAATCTGGTGAGTTTAAAAATTATTTCCCGTTTTTGTATTAACGTTAGTTCCTCCTCCTTGTATGAGGCTTAAATTTGTTTTCAGTTATAAATGAGAAAGCAGATTTTATTATTTAAAATAATCTTTAAGACATTATTTTCAAAATTACCTTGTTTTTTTAAATATTTTTTACTATCGACATAACATTTGTTAAACACGTTTAATATTCTAACTTTTCAATCGTCTTTATCTCAAATCTTGATTTTTTTCTTTTGATATAAACAAAAGACCTTTTTATGCCTTTAAACAACAAATGTAATGAAGCATTTAGTATTAAAAGATTTTTAAGAAGCAACAACAATAAAAACAAAATATCCTTTTAAATTTTCTCAATGACCTTTAGCAAATGAATTTAACTTAAAATTCCCTTGGCCTTTAAAAACGAGTTAAGAATTTTAATTTTAATCTTATGTATAAAATACCCTACGGGGAGGAGATCTGGTCTTAAACTATTGACATGACTGGTACCTTAGGGTAGGGCCTGGTTCTAGCTCTTACACTTTATATGAAGGAGGCATGTCATTTTTACATTGCGTTCCGGGTTAATTCTATACAATATCCTATTTAATTACTGACATAAGATCCTGTTTAAGATACTCTATACGTATGCACGTACGTGAGCGTGTATTTGTGTGCATAAACATGCGTATATATATATATATATATATATATATATATGCATGTACCGGTATTTCTATTTTGTGCCTTTTAAAAAATCATGACTAATAATTTTTTGTACTCTTGATGTCTTATACCAGTCACAGGACGAATACGCCGACCGATCGTCACACATTTCCCGCAGGGTAAGGATAAAAGTATTATTTTATTTCTATGACTAGAAATAAAAGTTTCTAAATAAAATATTTGAATTGCTTTTTACTGTTTGGTACTTACTGATTTAGTATCAAATTTAAAAAAACATAAAAAAACCATTAACATGTTCTTACACTTACATATCTGCTTGTTTTATTCAGTCATTGGACACTTTACAAAGTATTTTTATTTTGAGTTCTGGTATTATTTTCAACACAATGTACACTTTGAAAGAATAAAATTGTCTATTTTTACATGTTTTCCCTAAGGAAAATAAGGAAAAGTTATTTTTAAATTGGAATCATACTGAAATGTCATTTGCAGTGCGTAAAATATAATTCATGCGGTTACTAAATGTGGGTGTGAGTGAAATTCTATACTGAGTATTTGTTTCAAAAACTTAAGCAACACTTTGGCGTAATATTTTTTGGATTTCTAAATGCCAAACTAACTCTTGTTACAAAATTTTTTATTAATGCGCAACGCATAAGAAAATTTAATGGCAAAAATTAATTTTAACGCCAACGTTATTTTGTAATTAGAGACTATGAAAAGGTTTGTGCTTCCAAAGTTTTCCTTTTGACATAAAGATTAAGATTAGGTTGAACAGGCCGTTAAAGCAGTAAAAGGAAAGGATACAGCTCACGTGAAGGCAATTCATTTGGTGACTTTCTGTTACCTGAAAAGAGAGATAAAAAGGGTAAAAGATAGAAAAAAAATACTGATTTTAAAGAAGGATAGGAAAGAAGAAACAGAAGAGTGAAGCAGAATTTTCAGGATCTCTGGTGGGAATCGAACCAACAACATCCAGACTGGTAGACTCGTGCACATACCACTGATCTGCCAGGACATCTTTTTTACATAAAAAAATTAAATTTTTTAAATTGAAATATGTTATTAAATCTTCTGTGTTTTTCAAAGTTCTTTAACAAAATTCCCTTAGAACACTTATTAACGATAGGAATATTTTAAATTTAATTGCATTTTGGAAACCAGCTACATTATTTCATTATCAGTACTGTTTGAACGGTAGGGGTATTTCTTGCTGCAAACGTAACCTCTTTAAGCTACAGGGTGTCTGGTAGCAAATTAATATTAAACAAATACTCCAAAAAGTAATAAATAGTGCGGTGCTGATGCCATTGGAATTATCGATTGTGCGAATATGTCAGTCAAGATGTCGCAATGGTCGAGTGATGATTCTTACGTAATTGCTCGTCAACAATTTTGCAACTGCCTCGACTATAAATATCCCACGGCCAGCGTTCAGTCGATTTTCAAAGATTGAGCTGGTTAAAAGCAATTTATGCGAAAATTTGCGACTTTTGATATGGAAAATAGTAGCCTTATTGGGATTTTCAAAAGCGATTATTCATGAAATTTAAAAAAAATCTGAAGTTCCATCGTTTTTAAATTCAAATAGAAAGAGTTGAGTTTGATTTAAGCAATAATTTTTGTCAAACGATGTTAGAGCTTTACCACACTGTAAGTCCTACTTTTAGAGCAACCTCGTTGCATTTTATTTTATTGGTCACGTCAGTAAGCAAAACTGCCGTTAATGGTTTTCAAGAACCCGCAGCCCTCGATTAAAGCATCAAAAACAATTGCATTGTCCCCGACTAACTGTTTGGTATGCCTTATCAATTTTTATGTTGAAAATTCTCTAGGCCAGACGACGAATGTCAGCGGTGAAAATAGTCAATGCATGACTACAGGATTTGTTTTTCCAAACCTGCGAACTCATCCATCGTACTGTTCACACACGTAATTTCAACAAGATGGGGCGACGCACACACAGCCAGGGCTTTGATGAATTTGCTTTCAGAAAATTTTCCCTAAAAACTGATCAGTCGCTTTGGGAACACCCAATGGCAACTGAGGTCACCCGGTTTAAATCCTGTAGATTTTTTATGGGGCTACCTCAAAGAGAGGGATTATTATGACAATCTTTAATCTCTTGTGGACTTAAAGGAAAATATTTGTCGAGAAATCAGCTCAATTGAACCAAATTAAGTGCAACGTGTGGAACAGAACGCAAAGCTCCGTCTTGAAGGAAGGTATCTGGATAACATATTATGTTAAAAACAAAATCCGCATTTCCATTCTACCGCTCAAAAACTTTGTGTCATCTATTATGTTTCTTATTTCAATTTGAAAATATAAATCTGCCATCAGACACCCTGTACATGTTACCCAAAAAGTTAAATGGAAATAGTTTTTATTTTGTAAGTAGCAACGAAGTTTTAATTTTCCAAATACTTCTTGCATTTAAGCCTTTTTAACAAAACTTTACTAACGATTACATAAGCATCATCCATCTATCAGTTGGAATGAAACGCCTTTTTATTATTATAGTATTGAGTACTAATAATAAAACTTCGTGGCTTTGAAAATTGCACACTACCAGGCTAATTTTGGTGAAAAAACTTGTTTTTTCAAAAAAGTTTCTTTCTGCATTTACGGAAAATTTTAATTATTCTTATATAAGGAAATTAATATATAAAATTAAGCCAGAATAAGAAGCAAAGATTATATCCTTTTTTGTTCGGAAGAAAATATATATAAGCAGCTTACAAAGTATCTGATTTTTTCCCAATTTACATAAAATATAATCTTCGAAATTTCTTGTTACTCTGTTCCACTTTTCCTAGAATTTTTTCAAGGAAAAATCCTGTTGTTGTCTATATTTAAGTGCACCCTGCCATTTAGCAACCAACACACTAATATAACATTAGCATTGATAGCTTTTCCAAAAATAAAGATTTCTCTTATGTTAAGTTCAATATTATCTTTTAAAAAAATCTACATAACAATTTATATTCAAATTTACATATTGTTATACAATCCCAGCAATTTTTTTATTTTGAAAGAGAAAGATAAGGAGGAAGGATAATGGCATAATAGCATTGCGTAGAGTTTAAAAATGTATCGATTTGTGTTTTAACTTGTTTAATATTTGTGAACATTTGTACATATGTTTCACTTTTAAATGTCACTTAGCTTGTTGTTACTAAGTTTGATAGTATAAAGGAATAAATGGAAAATTTTAAAGGATTTTTTAAATCGAATTGGTATTTTAAGCTGTCGGTCAAATGGATAATATTTCTTAAAGATTTTTTTTTAAATGTGTTTATAAAATAATTAAAAAATTTTGAAGTAGGTATCCTAGATATACCATTAAAAATTAACTAATTAAAAAATAGTTTTACTTTCGACAGCTTCTGGATTGTCGCCGCAGTATTTGTCTATTCTATAAAGTGCTCAATCTAGTGCTCTACGATTTCAGGAAGCTAGTAGCCTGAAATGTGGAGATCTTCTGGATTATAAGAGATCTGATCCGTGACTCCATAATAGGGGTTAGGTATACTGTCTCAAGGGCTCAGGTTTGTACCAGACACTTCAGTGTGAAAATCTTCGTTTGGAATATTTGGGCCTAGAGATCATGGGGCCCTGAGAAAAGAGCTCAGGTCTGGTACACGGATGGTTCAAAGCTGTTTGCATTAGTGCTTATAAATCTTCAGGAAGGAATGTGGGGAGAACCCGCATTTATATTTTTTCGGATAGCCAAAGGACTTTAAAAGCCCTTATTGCTTATGTTGTCAGCTCGGCATTGGTGCTGGAATGTATTGACGTCTTTTAGTGCCTTACCACTCATAACTGGGTTACACTTCTTTCTTCTTCTTCCGGATCATGAAGATCATGTTGGTAATAAATGTGCCGACCGCCTTGCAAACTATGGAGCGGGCCGTAGGATGATTGGTCCGTAGCCTTTATGTTGTGTACCTTCATGTTACATAAGGGGTAAACAATCCGCCCTCCTTGGAGCTAAGTTTGCTTCTCACTGCCAAATAACTCAGGATAAACTTCAGACTAAGAAGTCCTTGTGCCTGTCAAGGTCAAAATCGAAAAAAATTTTCCCCCTGGACATCTATTTCTTAGAACAAATATATTTGTACAAACATTATATTAAAAAAGGTGGTTTCGGGTTATTTTAAAGTCTACCTAAATTTTAAACTTTTTACAATTAATGCACTTTTAGAATAATAGTGAAGGGTATGGGTCAAATAAATTTTCAAAAAATAGATTTTCCATATTTTGAGGCTCAGTACTAACTACACTATAAAAGAAAACTCAAGCTGCTTTAACGACAATATCTGTAAAATTACCCACTTGATATTTGTGCAATATTTTGCATATTTTCTGATAACTTGCGTATTCACCAGTTTACAAGTTTAAATTTTAATGAGCCTTAGCTTTCTTAAAAATAAAAATATTTTAACAACTCTTTTTTTAATGACTATAAAATAAATTCTATAGAACAAAGGTGCATCAATTGAATTTCAAAGATTTAACATTATTTTTTTCGATTTCGCACACAGTACAACAGATTTTTTTAATATTTGTCCTCAATGAAATATCATGTCTTTCGTCTGCAGACGATCGTCTTAACAAGCTTCAAATTTCTTTTCTTAAATTTAGTTTTGCCTTAAATTTTTAGCATAAGGAACATATTTCTGGATATTTTGTCGCTGAACTTTTGGGTTGAGCTGCCATAGCATTTCCCAATTAAGTCAGATACTGGCTGGACTAATATTTATTCTGTTTTATTTAAGATTTGAAAATCTCTTTTTAGTACATGACAATAAAGATTCGATAATAGCATGAATTCTAGAACTAATAAAAAAGTTAAGCCCGCCCATATTAGACCCCACACCATATTTGTGGTAAGGCTATCAAAAACAGGCCGAGAGTAAATGAGAAAAATTGGCAAATTTATGGGGAGTAAAAATTACTAAGTAAAAACGTACCCACGTAACTTTAACATTACGCAAAGGAACGCGCTGCCCAATTTTTACTGATAACTAGATGGTGCCTCGAAACCTTGAGGCGAAATATCTTGGCATTCTTTTAGATCGTCGCCCACAGATCTAAGTTAACACAAATGAAATTGAAAACAGCCTAAATTCCTTTGCTGCTTCCAATCAGCTTATTAACTTATCGCTTCGCCTCGGTTGTGAACTTTAACTCTATAACTTAATTTTTGAACCAATTAGGTGCAATGGTATACAAATATGGGGCACTGCCTCCATCTCCAATATAAGGAAAATTCAACGTCGTAAAAATAAAATCCTTGATATATTGAAGTTGCAACATCCTAGAGGATCTTTATATTAAACTAGTTAAATGCGAAATCCTAAATTATGTGGACAAGTATCTAAGCAATTTCGAAACACAACCAAATGCAACATGGCAGGCACACTAGTTGTTAAAGAGAGATATTGTTACCCATAAATAAAACTATCGGAATTTAGTCTTTTTTTAAGAATATAGATATTGGCCTGGCATTGGTTTCAATACTAATTGATAGATAACAAAAGTGAATGTTACGATTATGATTAAAAAAATAAAATTCTTGGGGGACAAAAAGATAAAGTAATGTGCATAATTTTGTAAAGTGTATTGGAGGCCTTGTTAGCTCAACAAGCTTATTGCGGAAGGACATTTGTATGCGGGCTATATCAAAAAATCTACCGATCATCACCACAAAAAATAAGCTTCGTGTCAAAGGCAGAAAACTCATCAGTGCCAAATTTTACCAAAATAACTTAAATTTTGGGACTTTTATTTTGATCACAAGAACACATAGACACCCAGGTGGTCGGATATGCTTCAATAGACTCAGGGAGTCATTTTGAGTCGGTCGGTATGCTTGAAGTTGGGTCTCAGACCATTATTTTTGGGCACTAAAGTTATCTTAATAAACGCACAATACCCCTAACCACCACCACACCACATACGTGTGTGGGAATAAAAACATCTCCTTAATCAGTAAAAATTTTTAAGGATGATCTAAAACTGCTGTTGGCTTCTTTAGATGCAAGTGGATAGACAAATATCTCCAAATTTATTTAAAAAAATTACAAAAGGTGTATTTAATTGAAATTTAGGGCATTGCAAACAGAACGACAAACTCATTCGCATATATTTTAAGCCCTTAAAGTGAAGAAAAGCAAATTTCAAAACAAGTTTTTACATACGCGAATATGTTTTTAACACAAACATACATACAAATATATGTTTTTGTATACAAAGTAGTTTTTTCAATTCTAAAGAAAATTTAATTTTCCTAATTAACCCCCAGGAAAAGCGATGCTGTGTTTGCTTAAAAAGAATAAAAAGGATAAGAAATTTCTGCGGAATTCTAAGAACTCATTAAAAGGAATTATTGCCGCATGAAGTGTTATAAGGAGCTTTAAATTAGTAGTTTTTTAAATAGTTTCTGTTAGTTTTGTTTTTTATTTAAAAATGTAAAAGTCTTTTGTGTTTCAGGATTAAATTAGTTTTTTTAAAAACTTTAAAGGTTTTTTTGGCTACAATATACCTTTCTTGTTACCCTTTCCAAACAGGAATATTATGATTTCAATTTATCTGTTAAACAAGCTATTTAAAACAAATAACCAAATGTGTAATTTAAGTTATTATTTAAGACACGAAACACTACTTTTCAGCATTTTTTAGACCTAAAATGTTATTCAAATTATGCAGATTTTTATATTATGCATATCCTTTTTATAATTTCAACTTGTAAAGTTATTCTAGCTGCAACAAACTGCACTCAATAAATGGCTAAGGGCCAATTCTTTAAAGTTAAAAAATAAATAAATAAATATGGGTGTTTTGTGCTTCATCATTATTTTAACACTCTTTTACCGTCCTCCATGGTTTCAGTCTTACGATATTATTTATTCCTTTTAAAGCTTACAACTTTCTACATGACCTTTTAATTTTGCGCTCTTGTTATACTCTTAAATGTTAATTTTATTTTACTGTTGCCCTATTTTTTTATCAAGCTGTGGAATTTGTTCTTAAGTATTGTTGTTGTTTCTGTCTATCGTTATATTATTTCTTTTCCAAGTGATGTTTGAAATTCAAAAAATTACATTAAATGTGCAGTGATACACATTAAGCAGATAAATAAAAAACAACAAGCTGTGGAGTGAAAGAGTAGAATTTACAAATACAATAGTTTTAAATAAAAATAATGTTTATGTATGTACAACTGGCTAACGCTGTTACAGTTGTTACGTCTAAGTTGTTATTATGAATAATACATTAACAACTAAAGAATAGAGTTGGGCAAGTGAGAAAATATATCGATGGGTGCATCCATGGTAAAATTATGTGTACCAAGTGGTGTTACGAGCACAGCTGATCTACTTTTTTCATGTATAAATCGAGGCTGGGTAGTCAAATTTGTTTCCTTTTCATATCTTTTTTTGACAACTGAGCCACTGAAAACTACAACAAAAACGAACATTTTATTCAACAAATCTTGTTGTTGTAGAATCACCCCCACCTGATACATAATTGCGCCATGGGTGCATCCCTTGAAAAAACAAAGCTAGGAATTGTTAAGGAAAGCAAAACAATAAGCTTAGATTAATAAGAGTTAAAATTACGATTCCATGTTAAAAAGACTGTAATCGCTTCTTATCTTTTTTGGTTTTTTTGCACAACCCTTAAATTATGTTTTACTCGTTTAGGTTAGTTAAGGTAGAACAGGCAGTTGTTAAAGTAAATGATTCAGCTCACTAAGGTACGCTCATTCGGTTTCTTTGTGCTACCTGCAGAAATATATGGAAAGGGTGTCGATAGAAGAAAAGATAAAATTTAGAGTAGAAGCAGAAAGAAAGAGAAAAAATTCGTATAGTTTTAAAATAATATAAGTTAAAATTAAACCAAAAATTATTTTCTTCTTCTGATTCATTCTGTTTTCGACAGGGCGAATAAAATTTTCCGACCAAAGAACTTCTCACCCACAATACATAAACGAGGCATTGGGTATCTGGTAGACCTCTCATAAGAAACAAGCCTAAAGGAATTAAAAATACATTATATGCACGATTTAAACATTATTTTATCTTTTAAAGTTTTGTTTTATAAAACTGGAAAATCTGTTTCCTAATTAGGATAAAATCGCTGACGCTGACCAAAAGTAGTTTTGCATGCTAAAAAATTGTTAGAAGTAAATATTTTAAAATAAAATTTGTCAATAATAAAAAACAAATTATAAATTTTCAATACCGAAATTCACAAAAAAACTTAGAATTTATTTAAAAACTAAATCATTCCTTTTTTTTTTTTGTAGTGCTCGCCCCATTAACTTCGTGCCAAATTTGCCCCAACCCCTATGGTTGCTAATTTTTTTTAAATAATTTTATTGAAGTATCTAAAATCTATCTTTAAGAAAAATACAAATATGTAATATAGTCCTTTTACGGCCCTATATTCCTTTAAGGAGCAATAGGAAGTAGTATATATAGTTCTTTAATTTTCTTTATAACTTAAAAAAAATATATGTTCTTTCATCATTAAACGGTGAGAATTAGACTTTTCTAAGAAGTTGAAACTCAACTGCTTGGAATTTTCGACTAATTTTAAGTTTTTCTTAAAGCTTTGCTAACAGATATTTTATTTATTTATTTCATTTTACTAAGGATACAAACCTTAATTAAATGAAATTAGATGAAAATATCAGAAAACGGAGAGATTTGAATTTGCTTGAAGCGAAAAAATGAACAAATATTGGTCAAAATGTTGCGACTATAGTTTTAACTGTAAGAGATAGTTCATATCAAAAGTTTTTTCTAACTTTGGAGTAGTTAGTAGAATTTCCCTGTGGCAATTATTTTTTATTTAATTTAGTAATAAAATCTCCTATGATGGCCATTTTAAATTTCATTTTAATCAAACTGCTTGTTTAAAAACTACAGATCTATATATTTTTAGTTTTTTTTTTACAAATTCCCCCACTGTGGAGCTGAAATGCATATTATAAAAATTACAAACGAAATGACTAACCCATAGCACTTTCTCAAGGACATTAGAAGTTCAAAGTTGATATAAAAAATTAAAAGACCCAGACATGTCGATGTACGAACATAAATGTCGAACAAATATCGCTTTCTTAATATTACAAGGTTCTGTGTCAAATTTGTATTTTTGTCTGTTCAAGAACACTGGCTCATCACTAAAAAATACATTAAAGGCCAAATTACGTAAAACGCAAAGTACAAAAACCGAAACAATTGTATGGAAAAAACTAAAATTTCAAAAAAATTTTTTTACATTTTGTTTTAGGGCGTTGCGTTTTAGGAAATAAGGGTGTAAAACTGCAAACATTGTTTTGCTTTCTTTTTTAAAATGTTTAAATAGAACACACACACAATGCCATCAAAATAAAATATAAAATAGTAGTACGAACAGATGGAACAATTGTTTGTTACAACAAATTTTTCTTCTTAATATATTCAAGTGACATTAATAGTTGAAAAGCACTCTCTATAGAGTGCAGTATTCTTGAGGCGGAGAAACTGGCCATTTTTAAGCATCGGATTTTATGATGGACGCTGTTACAAGGGATAGTGAGGTCACTATTTAGGCTGACAGTCAGATAGCTAGACTAATAAATGACTGTAGAAAGGATCTAATGGGGGAATTTTCGTCTCCAGATTTTGTTAGATTCCGGGGCACTGGAGCATACTTTGCAATGAAATTGCCAACGACTTCGCTCGTAGGGGCTCGCACCTGGATGTGAAAGGTAAAGAGAAAGCTATGAGACTACCAATGAGCCACTCTTGTGGGCAGATTTAGAAATGGATGCTTGACATTATAAGTCTTCAGTGAGGTAATAGAAGTAGCTGCACGGTGGCTGGGGCTATATGCCTGGGCTGAGCTCAACAGGCAACAGGTTTCTCGAGAAATTGGGGATAATGGGTCTAAGAAACATACTTTGGCTTTTAAGATGACACTGTCAGGCTAGAGCTATGACGAGCAAATCGGATCACATTAATCCGGAGTATTGAAGGATGTGTGAGGGTGCAGGGAAGTGGGATACGATAGAACATGTTGTCTGTCACTGCACGGGATTTGCGAACTATAGAATCAAGTAGTTAGGTACAAGATTCCATGAAAAACTAAGCGATTTTTCGCAGTGTTAACTGGAAAATCAGGTGGCTAGGAGATAGGCAATGGTGTTGTCCCAGGGGAATTTAAATTGTTTTCTTCTTTTTCAGCTTTTTTCCTTCTTGTTGGTGTTTCTTATTTTCCTTATAACTTTATGTCGTGTTTTTCTCTTTTTTCATACTTCTTAGTTAAAAGGAATGTACAATAGACCCAGTAGATCTCCGAGTGTTGAAATGAAATAGTTTGCCTCTTTTAATTACCCTTTTCCACCTCACCTAACCTACATATTATTACAAAATACTTAGTGACATTATATTTTCAATATACGAAATATGTTCATTTAGCCATGTGTTTAAAAAAATTATTTAAAATTCTTTGTATTTAAATTAAAAAAACTTTAATAAAAATCAGGGGCCAAATCGTCGCATTCGATTCGAATCGAAATTTCACTCGATTGATCGAGTTGTCAATGCTTTAAGTATAGGAATTCTAATAAGAATTTTAAAATTTCGATTCGAATCGAATGCGAGGATTTGGCCCCAGCTTTGTTAGCCTTTAATATTTTTTAAAAAAGCTACACTTGACGTTTTTGTTTCTTTTTTTCTGACTCTAAGCACCTTTAAACAATTTCTTGAAAAATTTTAAAAATATTGTATTGCTTAATAATAAAAAAAAACCTTTTTTGTTTTAACTTATTGACTTTGATTTAAATTTAACGAACATTTAAATATGTAAATCACATTTTTCAAAGATTATCTTTGACAGCTAAACTAATTGAAATAAAAGTCAAATAGAACATTTTACTGGATATTAACATAAAACACAAACCCAAACACAAAATCAAATCTTTAGAATTTCATACAAATCGACAATAAATAACAAAATTACATTTTTATACAAACATCATTCTTTATTTGTATTTAAATAAATAGAAATAAAATAAATTGTAAATCTTTTTCTGTTTGTGTTAACATGTAAAATACAATTTAACCTTTAACCTATCTTAGATACAAATAGAAGATAGAAAAACTGACACACAAACATACATAAACAGCTCAGGGAATCACATACCAAAGGAAGCCATTTAATAGTGAAAAAGCTTGAGATAAAAATGGGATTCAATGTCATGTACATCAGTATTAAAGAATTGAAAATTGGTCTATAAGCCAGTGTTGCCGTTAAGTCAAATTTGTTATGTTTTTTACTGTTTTCAATCTTAGAGTTTTTATCAAAATATTAAAATCATATTTTTTTTAATTAAAAATAAAATCTTTTTTAAAACTCATTTAAAGAAAAATTTAGTTTTTAACTATAAAACAGATTTAGAATTCCCAAGGTGTCCATTTGTCCTATTGTCATAAAATGTCACAAGGGCTTAAAAGCCTCTATTAACTATTTGACACTCGGCGAAGGTGTATGGGATGTTGTGACAATTCAATAAGCATATTAAACGAGGTAGTATTTTTTAAGAACTATTTTTGTATAAAAGACAACAAAAGCATTGTAAAATTTTATAACAATATAATTTTATACAATATAATATGACAGCTTGTGAATCCCCTAATTGAAATAGTTCTTATTCTGTGAGAAGTTTTATGACACCATCATATTATTATGCACCTTAGCAATGTTTGAAAGTAGAGGTTTTTAGAGAAACTTTCTATATTTTTTCAAAATGTTTTTTTTTTTCAATATGTGAACTTGTTCCAAATAATTTTGGTAACCCTAAAAATTCATATATTGGTTGCAAGTTATAAACTTTAACATGTTCTATGTATGCTTATTCGCATATATGTACTTATCGATGTCTTAATATAAAAAGGGATATATGTAACTCGATTTTTTATTACTTAAAAGGGGAGAAGAGAAAAACACTTTATAAAATTAGTACAATTTTGCATATAAAAAAGCTTTAATAGAATCAATAAAAATTAAAAGAGGAAATTATTTTTATTTTCAATAAAAATTATAGCAAATTTATTATGAATTTGATATATGTTAGCCAGAGTAAGCAAAAATGCTATATTGAAGGAAACAAACCGAGTTGCGCCCTTTATTTATAAAACCGCTGCTATGTCGTTCCCCCTCTGATAGTTCAAAGCATAAATGAGTATAGCAGCAACAATATATTTTAGAGCAACAAAAATCGGACACACGAGCTTAGGTAAATCCTTGTTTGGTTTACTATTATATTAGGCAAAATATATATTTACATATTTTTGTAAATTTAAGCAATTTTTAACTTTAAAGATCGAAATTTAGAAACTTGTACTCATGTAACTAGCATACATATTACTTGATATTTCCAGAGAACAAACGATATGTACCATTTTATACCCTTCACATAGTGACAACGGTATATATCAGTTTTTTATTCCATCTGTAATCTCTTTATCTCAAATGTATAATTTGCGACCATATAAGGTATATATATTCTGGATTCTTATAGATAGGGAAGTCGATTAAGACATGTCCGTCTGTGTGTCTGTTGAAATAAAGTTTCCGGAATAAATTTAAGTACTATGGATCTGATATTGGTGTCAAAATATCAGAAATATTCCCGAAAAAGTTGTAATTTAAAATGACCAAGACCGGTTTACCATGGACCTAGATATAAGCAAAATACTACGATTGCCCCAGTTTTCCCAGTTTCTTCAAAACAAATGCCACACCAAAAATGTAACAAATGTACCAACTGGCAACGCTGTTAGGCATACATATGGATGTAAATAAATTCACATTAACTTCCTGTATGTATGTACATACGTTTTGACAATTCAAACGCACAGAAAGGGATGACTGTTATTACAAAAGGAGTTTGACAGTTAAAGCTTAATATCGCTGTTAACAATCTTGCAAAGACAATAGATATACGTCGCATCATATGCTAGGTATAAATTTTTCAACATGTTTATGCAGCCAGACATGTTCCATTGTTCGTTGCATAGTTTACAGTTGTGTTAATAATTTCATCTCACATTGCATTTGAGGTTTAAAAAATTTTAAACTTTGTTGATATTTAAAGGTTACATTAATTTTCGTTGCACAGTGTGAATCTTTGTTTATGGTTGGCATTAAACATTAATTACTAACGTGTTGCATAAACACGTTGCAAAGTTTGTAGCTTGCTTAATTTTGCTTAATTGGTTTTTTATTTTTTTAAGAGCCAAGAAATATGTGTGTGTGATTGCGGTTATATCCTGTAAGGGTATTTATCAGTTTGTTATTATGTTTGTAGTATTTTATACTATCCATTTGCGACCCTGTAAAGTGTATATAATCCCTAAAGAGAGGAAAGCCAATACAGTTGTTTAAATGTTGTAGGTATTATGTTTCGAAAACCTTGAAATCTATGTAGCTCACCATTATAATAATTACAGTTCAAAAACAACTTGCCTAGATCAGGGGGTTGGGAAAAAAGTCTAATATGAAGGGTATTTAAAATTCGGTGTAGCCGAATATAGCGCTCTTACTTGTTTTTTTTTGTTGTGTGCTATCAATAAAAAAAAAAAAAACATTTCTAAATGATTTAAAAAAAACATCAGAAAAAAAGAGACTTTAGTATAAAATATTTAAGGGATATTGACGCATATATAAATTAAATTTTATATTTACATCTGCATAAAGATTAACAAAACTCGTTTGGTACTTGATAACGTTTCAGTAAAAGAAATAAGCAAATAAAAAGTTAAATAATTCAAGTTTAAACAAACAAGAGGATATATAAGAAAATATAGGCAATTATATGTAACGAGCTAAGAGAACAAGCGGTTAAGTTCATACTTTTCTTAAATTGAATTAACATTTGGCCTTATTAAGTAAAAAAGCAGAAGTCCAGGTTAACGAGAAATTTTAATCCGGCAGCGAGGTTTGGTGAAAAGTTCTAGAACTTGCTTTTAAAATATCTGCTTTGGTTGAAGCACAAGGAGTGTACGACCGACCACTTAAACCTTTTATGCTTCCAAAAACATTTAAGTCTATTTTTCACATGAGCCGACTGCGTGCAACTCAGGGTAGCTCTGAACTTAAATCTTACACAAAACTCACCTCAAGAATCTCCAGGATCTTCTTTTTATATACCACCAATTTATTTTAATGAAAGTTATTTAAAAGAAACCAAGGACAAAATTAAGATGATTCAATGATGACGTGGAATTGGATTATGATGAATAAAGAATTTAACAAAATAACACTAAAACGTTTCCCCATAAAAGGTTTAAAGGAAATAGTTTTTCTTATTACACCCTTTTATACTTTTTATGGTGTTTTCCATTCTAAAAAAAATGTTGGAATAAGTTTGTTTAATATTTTAATCAGTTTACACACACACTTAAAAAGTTGTCCATTTTTTTTGTTTCAATGGAACAGAAAAATTGCTTCACTTTAATAAAAACTGCATTCTGTGTTAAAAGCTCGTTTGCATAAAAAAGTATTTAAAAAATGGTACTTTGTTACACTGAAATATAATTGGGAGTAAGATATGTTAAACTCTTGACATTTATTTGTGAAACATGTTCAGAAAGGAAAACAAAAACTGTTTTCACTTTTGCATGTCTTTTGAGAATGAAACATAAACCCGCTCGAATGGTAGCATTAATGTAACATTTTTGCCAGAAAGGAAAACACCATTATTTATAAAATTTTGTTTAAATACTCAGTGGTTTTGAATATATTCACAGCAAGATAATTAAAAATCTCAGTAAAATGAATTTGTGTAACAGTCTCTCTTTATTTTATAGGTTACAAAGTAGTAAAGTGGTTTCAAGAGGATAACGTCATTAGGTTAGAGTCTTTATTTACAACTAAGATTTGAAATAGACTTTGAGAAACCCTTATTTTTCAAAAACATTCTATTTTTATATAAATTTTCTGTAAAAACTTGGTAACTAGTAGTTGTTTTTGTTTTTTTGTAAGCACATCTGTAAGCAGAGGTCGTGAATTTCTGAACAACAAAGAGAAAAATAATTTGCTGGGATACCAGATACCAAAAACTTTATTTGTAGCATAGAAGATGAACCCGACCCGTACACCTGCAGTACTGCTCATTGATACAACGTGATAATAAATAATGATAATAAATAATTTCCTTACTAGGTGACGATGATCACTTTAATTAAATTAAAAATTCTTTAAAAGTATATGTTTAGGTTTGTTTAAAAAAAAAAAACATAAACATGCATATACACATACGTACTTACTCTTTATAAAATACAATTTGTTAAAGATATTTAACATTTAAAGTCCATGTTAGTTTCTTGTGACTTTGTGTTCAGATTTAAAAATTCAACAAAACAGATGTGAATTTTATTAAAGAGAATACAATTTGTGAACATGTAGATTTGAATAACTTCATTAGTTAATATGTTTCTCTCAAAATTTTTTTCTTCCAAAATATTTACATACGTACATTCATACAGTTTTTTATCCTTGATACTTCTGTACTTGTTTTTAAAAAAATAAAAAAAATAACAAAAAAATGCTTAAGAAAATATTCATAAATTTATATGTTAAAGGGCAAAGGATAAGATTTTTGCATTTTTATATGCTCACAGGCACATTTGTAGGATTGCAAGCATAAATTGTGCATACACAGAAAGAAAACTCGCTTTCTTAAATCAAGAATTTTATTCTTGAATTTATCCAAAATCTTTAAAGTAAGTAAGTAAAGTAAAGTTTTCTTAGATAATTTTTTGTGTGTATGTATACATGTATGTATGTTTATGTTTATTTATGTATCTAAAAGACATATTTTGAAACTCATATGTCATATGGTACAACATGTTGCTTGTGATGTTTTATAGTGCACTCAACCGTTACATTTAAAAATAACAGACTTACAGCTAAAGCTTACTAAAACGAAAGCAAAAATAAATATTGTTGTCATATAGTTCTAACGATTGTTTTTTTTTATGACATCCACACAATATACGTGGTAAGGTAGGTTATGCATTTTTGCAGATATTTGTAATGCCGAAAAGTGATGGTTGAAGGCCACCTTCAAACATACTAATCGACTCAAAGACACTTTCTCTGTCCACGTACAAGGCGTCTGGTGGCACATTTATATTTTTAAATACGATTATTTAAAAAAGTAGTAAATTGTGCGGAGGGAGGGTGTCGCCGTTAGAATGATGGATTACATGGATTTAAGCATCGCGCGATCGCTGTTGAGACACTTTTTAGAGTAATGATTCTTACGTAATTGCTCGCGAACCATTTTTTCAAAGTTCGGTATTTGGTGACTACGTGATTAACTGAGTTTAAGCTAAATTCGTTTGTTGGTGCAGGGCACAATCAATCTTTAAGGACTCCCGAAAACATTGAACTGGTTGAAATCAGTTTACGCGAAAGTCCACGACTTTCAAACGGAAAAGGGTCGCCTTACTGGGAATTCAAAGGATCATTATTCATAAAATTTTAAAAAAGGATTTAAAGTTCCATCCTTTTAAAATTCAAATCTTTCAAAAACTGAAAGAAATTGACTTTGATTTAATTAAAAAATTTTGTCAAAAGATTTTTAAATATTTTCGCAGTGTAAACTCCATTTTAAGAGCGACGAGGCTCATTTTTACTTAAACGACCACGTCAACAAAAATTGCTTTTAATGGTGTCCCAGGACCTGAAATCCTCGACTAAATTATCAAAAACCATTGTATTGTCTCAGGGTAGCTGTTTGGTGTGCCTTGTCCACGAATGAGATAATTGGAACATTTTTTTCGAAAATTCTCGAGGTCAGGCAACAAATGTCAGCGGTCAAAATTATCGACGCATGATGGCAGAACTATTTTAACCCAGCCTGTGAGCTCATTTCTGGTACGTTTTACATACATAGTTTTAACAGAGTAGGGCGACTGAACTCACAGCCAGAGTTTCGATGAATTTACTTAGGAAAAATTTCCCCAAAAAACTGATCAGTCAGTTTAAGGACATCCCGATGCCACCGAGGTGGCTCGATCTAACTCCCATAGATTTTTTTATTAAGCTTCCTCAAAATAAGGTTTAAATTGACGATTTCCAATCTCTTGTGGCTTTAAAGCAAAATGTTCGCCTAGAAATTAGCTCAATTGAACCAATTTTGTTGCAGCGTGTGGCGCAGAACACAAGGCTCTATTTTGAACAGTGTGTTCAACTCGACGAAAGACATCTGGATTACATACTCTTTAAACAACTAAGTCAGCATTTTTATTCTATCCTTCAATGCTGTTAATAAAACTTGGTGTTAATTTTTACATTTTTTATTTCAGTTTGAAAATATTCATCTGCCATCAGACACCCTGTATTTCTATTATATGCACAAGCGTTAAAGTTTTGTAAAGTTTTATATTTTAAAAATTTGATGAATGAATCAGGAGTCTTTACCCTTTATAAACATTTTTTTCGATAATCTTTTAGTCGAATTCTATAACGATTTTTTACTTAAACATAAATTGTTCCCATTCTCTTAAATTAAGTGTTTGCTTTAGCAGTCTTTAATTGTATTCTTAAGTAGTATATTGTTTGTTAATATATAAATATTCATGTAAACTTAAACATATATGTTTTCGTTTTTTGGTATTTATAAATTAAAACAAACACAGTCAAAAAGTGTTTATGTAACTACAAGTATGTAACCCGTAAAGTTTATTTACAGAGACGTGTTAATATTAAGGAGGGTTGCTTTTGCATAAAATTTCCATTGGCAATAAACATTAACGTTTATGGAAGCTGACTGACACCTTAGTTAATAAAATTTTTTCTAATGATTTTTAATGTCACAAACTCTAAGACCCTAACACAGAGTGTTAACTATTTCACTTAGCACTTTGGCAAAAAATGTAATTTCCACAAGTGAATGAAGAACACTTCTACTTATGAAATGGTTCCTGTGTGTGTGTTTGTGTTATTGCGACATTATCATTTAAATAGTATGAATTAATTTATAAATATAATTTTATAGACAATAATATTTAATGGCATTTTAAAGCAGTATTGTTAGTAGTTTTTAAAATATTCACTTAACAATTCAAGTGTGTAATGTGTGAATATATTCCAAATATATTCAGAACTATGTAAGTGTATATGAATAAGGATGTTTTCAGTAAACTGCTGATATTAAATTCTTTGTAATTTAAAGCAATTTAGTAAATATAAAATTATTTGAAAAAAATTGTTGTTTAATAAAGTTATTCAAATAAAACATTTTAAGCAAATTAAAATTGTGTGGGAAACTTTTGAAAACGAGTAAATTTTTTATATGTAAAAAAAATTTGAATAAACCCATTCCAACAAAAATAAAAATAATTTAATGTAAGCGAATTTAAAAAAAAAAAACTTTTTTTATTTTTTAGCGAGTTTTCGGTTTATTTTCCATAAAACTTAGGCCCTTCCTACCTAAATCTAGAAATAGATTACTCTTTTCATGCATGTTTAATCAAGCTGAATGTTTACTTCAAATTTTAAAAAATTAATAACGTATTGAGACTGTTATTGGTGTTTGTTATTTGGATAGAATTTTTTGCTAAAAACCATAATCTTGGTTTGATTCGGCGCAATTCTATTTCAAAGGGTTGCCGCAAAAGAAAAAGAGGAAGAAGCGGTAGCAAATTTATATTTCTAAATACGATTATTTAAAAAAGTAAGGCGGTGCAGAGGGAAAGTGGCGCTGTTGGAATTGTTGATTGTGCGGATTTTTCTGACACGATGTCGAAGTGTTCGGGTGAGTATCGCGCGTTCGCTGTGGAGACATTCTTAAGAATAATGATTCTGACGTAATTGCTCGTTAGCAACTGGTTCAAATTTCGGTATATGGCGAATACGTAATAGAGTGTAAATGAGTGTAAACTTAATTCGTATGTGCAGAGATTCCTCGCAACTGCTTATGATATTAATTTCCCAAGGGCAGGGCCCAGTCGATCAGTCGAACTGGTTGAAAGCAGTTTACGTGAAAATCTGCGAATTTTAATACAGAAAAGATGTTATTCTCAAATTTTGAAATGTCATAATGTGTTTTTTTTTAATTTGTAATTCCTATAAATAGTTTTATTTTTTATATTGTTTTATATAACCTTTACTGTCATGATATTTGTTTACCATTATAAAATTGTATACTGTAATTTAAAAGATTAATTTCTTGTTGTATGCAATTTGAATAAAATAAATAAATAAAATAAATAAAATAAATAAATAAAGAGCAGCCAAGAGCAATTGTTCATAAAATTTTAAATGAGAATCTGAAGTTCTATCCTTTTAAAATTCCAAAGAGTACTGATTATAAAATTGCGTAACTGCTTTCGAAAATGCATTCTACTTGGCTAGTATGGGAAGAAAAATCAGCTTTTTTTTCAAATTGAAGCTTCTTCCAACATTAACAGAAAAATATAAATTTCTTCTAATAAAGAGAAATTATATGAACTTGAGCCAAACTAAAAAAACTGCCTTTACTGGTTTCCAAGAACCTGGAAACCCCGAATGAATTATCAAAAACCATTACATTTTCCAAGTGTAGATAACATTTCGGTGTGCGTCATCCTCGCATGAGATAATTGAACCATTTTTTTTAGAAAATTTTCGAGGCCAGGCAGCGGATGTCAACGGTGAATATAAGCGTCGCATGATTATTTTGTAATCAAACCTACGAGCTCATCCATCGTACTCTTCACAGGCCAGGTTTAAATAGGATGGGGCGACTGCATACACAGCTAGAGCTTCAAAAAATGTCCTCCAAATACTGATCATTCCGCTTAGGGACATGGCATGGCCACCGAGGTCGCTTGATCTAGTCCTCATGTTTTTTGGTATTTATATACCTCAAAGAGAGAGTTTATAGTGACAATTTCTAATCTCTTAAAGCTTTAAAGGAATATTCGTCGCGATATCAGCTCAATTAAATTAAGTTTTCTAAACGTGTGGCGCAAAACACAAGGCTCCGTTTTGAACAATGTGTTTGACTTGACGGAAGACATCTGAATAACAGACTATTTAAAAAATAAAATCGGCATTTCCATTCTGTTGTTCAATGCTTCTAAAAAACTTTGTGTAAACTATAACGCTTTTCATTACAGTTTGAAAATAAAAATCTGCCACCAGACACCCTGTGCTGTAGTTTATTTTGCGAAAACTCTCAGGGACACCTCACAAGCTTTTCTGCTTAAAATACTAAAACTGTTGCCTTTGGGTTTTTTAAAGCACTGTAACCAATAACGCTTTGAGATGCAAAAAATAAAGGTACCTGCCAACATACTGAATTGGGGTGAAAAGGCTGAACAGCTGCAAAATGTAGCTAAATGATTTGAGTACTTTACACTGGACATAAAGATACTTATCCCGTAAAGATTAATCTGAGAAAATGCCAAATTACTATTTGAAGGGTTACCCTATAAGCAGGATTATTGTAACTTATGGGTCAAAGATGTAGACTAGAACTAAGGCGGGTATCTTCAGCGATTTTATTTTAATTATTAAGTGATAAAGCTAAGGGGCTACTGTCGTGTGTTTCTAGCGGAAATATTTGGTTTGCCAGGATAATGGCCTAAAGGTAAAATGGCGGACTATAGATATGACCCTGCAGATAAACTGTCACGAATGGGATGTGGGAAAAATAATACTGTTGCAACAATTTTGGGTCTTTCTCTACTAAGCAAATTCATAATCAACAATATAAATTTAATAAATCACTTGGTTACCTTTTTAAGTTTAAGTTTTAACATATCCAAAAAACTATTTAGGATTAAGTGAAAGAAATACACCGAAAAAATTTGGTAAAACAGCTGGCGATAAAGTTATATTCATGGCAGTTAAAGACCAAATTGTTTATTCCGCTGGAGCAATATGAAGAAATTAGCCAAAAATCACCAGTTTTAATAAGCTTAGTTTTGCGAACAAAAAGCTATTTGCCCCAAATTTAATTTAAAAATATGAATCTCTAGGAACATCCCTGCGGGAAATGTGTGTCAGTTGGTCGGCGTAATCGTCCTGTTACAAGTACAAAACATGAATTGTACAAAATTTATTGGTCGTGATCAATTAAAAGGGCACATATCAAGTAACTGGTTAAAAGGTCTTAAAGAAATTATGAAAAAATAGAAATACTGGTCCTTACACACATACATACATTTGTTTATGCATGCACACACATACACGTAAATGCAAACAAAGTAGCTTGATAAAAATCTTAAACAATTAATGCAAAAGTTGCGTATATAGGATTGGCCTGTAACTCGTTCTGAGGTATTAGTTTTGAAACAATTGCCCACTCCAATGGCAACGCAATGTAAAACCGACAATTTTCTTTCATATAAAGTGCAAGAACTGAAACCAGTCCCTACCATAAGGAACCGGTCACGTCAATATAGAATTAGAACAGCCCTCTTTCCCGTAGAGATATGTGCTATGATTACGGTTAGAATATGATTACGCAACCAGATAGACGGAAAAATAGACGTAAGGGCATACCTTGATCGATTCAGAAAATAATAAATATATTATAAACATTTCCGATGTCAGAAGTATTTTGGACTTTTTTTAGTACTAAATTCATGCATGTCTGTTTGGCCACTCTTATGACATAAAAATCTTTTCTTACATATAATGGGAGCAAACATTAATTATTTTTTTTATATTTAAGTTATCTTTATTTAATGATTTTATATTGACAAAGTATATTCAATGACACTTCTAACTAAAACATTTTCTCTTTCATTCATTGATTGTTTCCAGTCATCTATTTACTTAATGAATAACTAGGAAATCCTCTAATTAAATTTTGTTAGTTTTTGTTTGATGTGGTAAAAGACAGTAACGAACCTAGAGTATTTATTTTTGTGATGATGTTTAAATTCAATCTTCAAAACATATTTCCACTGATTATCTGATATTTTTTGTAGTGAAAGCCACACTAAACATGGGTTATTTCATTCACTAAAGAATTTTAGGGAAGTTTTTTTTTTTCAAATCAAAACGTTAATTATAGACATCAGTTATAAGGAGGTTAACTATTGTTATGCCAGTTGTTCGAATTATCTATAGAGCAAGTAATATGTAAAATCATCTTAATTTGCCTTAGCTTGTGGTTGCAATTACAATAAAAAAAATTCAAATATTATTAAACATTATTCGTTGTAATATGTAATATTGAATTAGTTTGATTTTTTTAACAAAACAGTTTTTGCAAGAGAAAAAATTTTTGAATAAAGGCGATTACAATAAACAGAAACTAACAAATTAAGAGAAAAACTTTAAGGTATATCATAATATAAAAATTTTTGTAATAACTATTACGGTGATGCGCAACAGACTTGTTGATACTTAAAGCAAAAAAAAAAAAAAAAAACGAAACTAAACCCCTACCCTGAATTAAGAATTAGAGTACCAGTCTGGTCTCTGGTATAAAGCAGTTCATGTGGCAATCTTTTGGGTCCTGTTGACTTATTTATTCTGTAGTAGGGTTACTAATATTCTACTACTACCTTTTTTTTAAACCAACGCTACTACTTTATACCAACAGTTGTGAGAAATGTTATTTTCCTATCCTTGGCACACTAAAGATACAGTCGCAAGATTATCTTCTTTGATGGGGGTATCCGTATACCAAAGCTTTCAATTTAATATTTAATTTTTGATAGAGTTTCCGGACTTTATTTAGATTTCTTAACATCCCAAAAAGCTTACTTTCATGTCTTTGCATTTCTCGTATCTCTCTGCGGATTTTGCGTTTCTCATCTCTCCTTTTCTCACAATACTTCTCTTTCAAGAGACGTGTTGCTGTTGACTAGATGGTTGGAGTGATTTTCGCTTCAGTAGCATTACGGCATTCTTGATCGTATCATGGATTGCTTGGGTAAAACTTTCGGGAATCGAGTGCGGATAATGAAGCTTCTTTTATGACGTGGGAAAAAAGAGCTTTCTTCAAGCACTTGGTTAGGTCAAGCAAAATAAGCCATTGCTTTCTATTATGTCTTCAGCTTCTGTGCTGCACCAGATCGCATGTTTTTGCCACATTTAGAAGAGTGCCAACATTTTCTGCTACATACTGCCGATCTGGATCAATATTTGATCCTTGGTATGATCGTATTCCTAACAAAAAAATTAATGCCTCCCGCCTGAAGCAAGATGATAAAAAAATTTTTACTAAAGAATTTTTCTTTATTACAGATTTTATATAGTTCTTCATAATTCGGAGTGAGTTATTTTAATCTTCGGCCAACCCTCAATTCACAATCAAAAACAAAAACGTGCCTTGTTTCATGACAGCTATAGTACGGTGTTCTGCTTTTTCCTGTGAGACGGTAATATTGGGTTTGAACTTCTCAAACCCATCCGCCTGTATGTTTCTTGCAACTTTTCTCTAAAGGGTTCAAACATTTTGTTTCTTATAATATTTGCAGGGGTCATTAATATTAGAAGTGCCCATTATTCTTCTCCTTCGTTTTTTTTTAGTTTTAAAAATCGTTGGTCACAAAGCAAGCGCCTTATTCCTTTTCATTTTTCTTGTAATGCTACGAGGACGACAGTGTACACAGTTAAAACCAATCAAAGGCGTTACTTGATAAGCAGTAACTCTTACAAAATACACTTCCCTCTTATACATCACCACTAATAAAACTCCAGGGTCCCTTAAAGAAAACTACAAATAACAAACAAGAAAAAATTATCTATGAACCCCAATCAAGTACCCGTGTAAAACCATCCTCCTCCAAGTCTCATTTTTCCCATGACAAGCTTAACAATTTTTTCAGTTATCATCTTAAAACATTGCATAGCTTGAATGTTTTTCCTCAACCACTAGAACAGGTGGTTATGACATCTCGGGCAGGAACAGACAACATGCTATATTGTTTCCTATTTCCTCTCATTTTCAAACATCCTACAACAATCGGGACATTTAACCAGACAGTGTCAAGTTAACACCCTAATATTGGTCTTTGGGCCCATTCTTCCAAAGTCCACTATTTTCCTACTGAAGATTCGTAATGCTGAGCATCCAAGCTCTAAACTTTCCTTTATATTAACCAATTGGCAGTCTCACATTGTCCTCCATATATTTCAACTCAAAGGCAAAGCTACTACGAGCAAACTCATTGGCAATTTCCTTCCAAACTATGTCGCAATGTTTTAGAACCCATAAGGTTTTGATGTTTAAAATGTCCGTAATTTCCCTAAGGGCTTGCTTGGGACTACCCTTTAAAACTAGTTTTTCGTATTTTTTTTTCTTCATAGATTACTGATCATTTTTTATTACACCAATAATCATTGTGTATGACTTTGTTTAAAAGATTATTGAAAATAATTTTTGGTATTTAAGACATTCCTCAAATATGGAAATTTAAAATCTACTGACAAACAAAATTCTCACCTTAAACTTCTACTGCACACAAATTTAAAAGTTTTTTTTAAAAACAAATCTAAAAACCACAACGAAGTCTTGGAGTATATAAGTAAAGTGAAAAGTCGTAAATTTTGTTCGTGTTTAAGGTAACAGCAGCAACTTAACCTTAATATCTTTAAATGTTCACGAACACACAGACACATAATCAGACAAGTTTTTCTTTAAATAATTTTAAGAAAACTGACTAAAGTTTCCTGTTGTTTTTTGAAACCTAAACATTGTAATCTCTTTGAAATTTGTTGCGTTAAGACTTTTTATTTCCTAGATTTTCACCTAAAGAGTGATTAAGGTTATCTGCTTGTCTGGCTGATGTTAAACAAATGTTTCTTTTAAGCAAGTAAAAGTTTATAAAAAAATCGTTATTGATTTATACTTGTAATTGAACGCTAATTTATTTTTAATGTGTCCGCTTAGTGGTATTTTATAAGACTTAGTTTTCCAATTTTTATGGCTTAAATAATATGAACACAAAAATCTGCCTCAAATCAAATATTTTTTACTCCACAGTTCATAAATTTTTTTTCTACTGGTGTATTTTTAACACACACACACACACAAGTAACACATAAAGGGCTCTCTTAATGCCAACGTTACAATAATATTATTATCCCGTAATTTATTTTTTACACCAATTTGTGTAATTTGTAACACAAAAGCATTGCCATAAAACCAGCTTAGAGTGCATAAGGAATAAGGCAAACAACAAAAAAAAATAGTTATCCAAGGAAGAAAGGCCTTTACAAAAATGTCCAAAGATTTATGTGAGCCATTAGTTTGTGGATATAAAGATGTGAAAATGTTACGCAAAAAAACCTTGTAAAAAGTAAATAAAGCAAATAAGTGTTTGTTTGTTATTCTGGTGATTAAATGTTGATAAATTTTGTTTGAAAAAAACTAAAAGCACCAGTATTTTAGTAATCACTTAATTCGACAAAAAAAAATTAGTTACCATAAATCAACTACTTATTTAGGACAAGGAAGGATGTTACATTTATCTGTAAAAACTGGTTACTCAACTCGCTTGTAAAATGAGGTACAATAAACTTTCTTATTTTAATATCATTCGCATCAAACGGTTTTTCGAAAATAATTTCCCATTCGGAAAAGGGTTGGCTTTATCTAACGAACCCAGAATTTTTTAAATATTACAGTTTAATAAAGAAAAAATCAAAGGATGCTAAATATTAACTGCTGACTTGGAAAGTTTACGGAAATATTAAATAAGTGGTAATTTGCAAAAAAAATTTAAGTATTTTCTAAGTTTTTGTCAATAAATTTTCTAAAGTTGTTTAACCTTATACAGCTGATACAAATTCGTAAAATTTTAAATCTATATAAAAAAACACAATAATACCCAATCCAGTAACGACATTAATGCAATTTTAAACTAGGTTTGTCGAATTCTGTAAGATTTTCTGCGAGAATTAGGCAAAAAATGTTTCGGCTATCAAAAAGGGTATATTTTATTGATTTCCCTGCTTGGTGCTTTGATCTCTTAAGGCCAAGGCGAATGGTTAAGTCAACTAAGTTGGCGAAGCAGTTAGCACGTATGTAGTTTTAAAAATTTTTCCACTGAACAAATTTTTAATTTTAAATAAATTTTAAATCAATTTTTAATTAATTTTTGAATTGAATTAAACCTTAAAAGGTATCCTGTGTCAAAGAAGTATTAAAAAAGGCAATTAAATCGTGTAGGTTTCCAGCTTTGCTGACTTACAAAACAGGCCTTAAGTCTACCTTCATTAAATTTTTACCATTTATACTTCAGAGTTAAAAGTCCAAAAGAATACAGGCGGCCAGTCTGCTTACTTTTTTGAAATTTATCACGATGCTTTTGAAATTTCGTTTATATATACAAAGTTTAGTTAGTATATCTACACTTTGAAATAACTCTCAAATGAAATAACCCTCAATGAAATACCTTCCAACAAAAATTGACTAACTTCCAAACACAAATATTAAATAGCTCCCAATGGTAGGGATTAAATAACTCTCAATGAAATGAGTCTCAAGAAAAATTTTAAAATTGAAAAAACCTCTCAATAAAACTAATTCCAACTAAAATGAAATAACTTTTAATAATAATGAAATTACTTCCAATTTAAATATGTACAATGCGAAATCCATCGCATCCATACAGACAGACGGCCTCCGACCAGATGAAGGAAAAATAACTTCTAGTGGCCGCGAACGCCATACACAAGTGCCATAGATAATCATTTCTCAGATTATTTAAAAAACAAAAATCAAGTATCGTAAAAATTTAAAGTCCTTGGATTAAGTGCAAAAAATTCTGCACCACTTGTCAATTTGCTAACAGGGCTTTCGTAATGAAGCGTTAAATTTGAAAAATGTGTAAATACCAGAAAAAATTGGAAGAAGAAAGCAAAAAACTTTACCCAAATTAATATTATTTTCTATAAAAAAATTTAAAAAAAAATTATTCTAGCCATGCAGCTATTAAAGTAAGGTGTTTATTGAAATATCTTGGTAAATTTGTTATAAAAATTATTTGCAGAAGTGCTTTAGTTTTTACTATTAATATTCAAAGTGCAAGAAATTTATGGATTTTCGCAGCTTAGTTAGATAAAAAGTTATTAGTTCGGCTTAGTTTAGCAGAGATTTTAATTATGTTTTAAAGGGTAAAGTCAAAAGCATATATAAAAAATTATGCTGGGCATCCTTGCGCTTTAGAAGCTATTTACGAATTAATAACTGCCTAACGCGTTAGTTTTTTCTGATTAGAAGTCATTTAAGTAAAAGTGTTTGGGTTCATCATTTTCAGTTACCGTCCCTTTAACAATATAAATATTACACCAACAATTATTTTGTTGTAGTTTTTTGATTGACAACATATATAAATCCCTATTGTTGTTGTAAACAGAAAAAGTTGAATTGTAGAATCAGTTGCGAATTTCAGAGAATCGGTAAATATTTGGTCTGCCTGAGCACCTGCAATGGAAGTTGTAAATTTAGATAAACAATTTTACAAGAATTATATTGAAAGAATAATAGTTTTAGGTTTAGTTAAAAAAATTTGTTGGGCTGCACGTTGAGTTGAAATGGTTCGAAAGTGACGCTTAATTGAATTTTTAAAATTAAATTTTTGTGCTAGCATCGGATAAAACAAGATGAAATTCTACATCACTATGTAAATTTTCAAGCATCTATCTTGTCAGCTGACACCGTAGTAACGTGTCAAAGTACAAATTTTTTTAAAAAGCGAAAAAAGTAAAATTTTGCATTAAACGAGTACGTAATTTCCAAATTTAACGTTAACAAGGTGTTATTTTAAGAAGGAAACCTTCAATTTCAGGTATTTAGGTATACAAAAATGATTTAGTGTTTTTAAAAATATGTATGAAAATTTTTTAGACGATTTGTTTAAAAAAGCTCCAAAATTAGCCTATTTTTGATGTTTCGTGAACCATAACTTCTAAGTTAGTTAAGGTTGGGTTTTTTAATTTTACATTTCCTAAAAGTATAAAATCTTAGCTTGATAATACAAAAAAGAAAATTTGCAGTTTTGTTGCTCCATTTTTTGCTATTAACATTTTTCTGTTTGAAGTCGTGTTTTTCAAAGTCATGTATTTAACAAAACTAACGTGTATTTTGTTTGCTATAGTCATTCGTTCAACATTCGTGAACAAGTTTCAGTCATATTTATTCACAAGAGTGTTAAAATGGTTTTTTTTTACTCATACAATACATAAACTTTTAATTCATGGTCCCGAAATCATAAAATATGCCCTTTTACCGATTGGAGAACTTTCAGAAGAAGCTCAGGAAGCCAGAAATAAGCATTTTAAAAATCATAGGGAACACTCTGCTCACAATTGCAGCCGAGAAAAGTCGAATGAAGATATTCTAAATAGATTTTTTTCTCAGTTCAGATCCATTCATATCTAGTATTAATAAACAAAATGAGCGGAAAGAAAAGCAACAATTATCAAATTCCGAACTACAGCTTTCGCTATCGCCTATTATTTTTCAAGAAATACATGATAATGAGAGTAATGATAGCGAAAATTATGATGATGAAGGTGAGGATGAACATAATATAGTTTCTTTTTAAGTGTGTGACAATTATTGATAACCAAAAAAAAAATTATAAAAATTTATTTCGTTACTTTTTTAAAAAGTTGCAAAATTCTCGAAATCCTTCAAAACCCAAATGCAGACTTTAAATTAAACTTATATTCATATTTATGCAAAATATATATTTATTTTTTTATTTTTTTAGAAAGAAGACAATATAAGCTTTTGTTTGCTTCTCATTTTTTAAAAAAATCACTTTCCATTTTAAAATTACTGCGAAAATTCTGAAACAAACTATAATTTTCCGAAAAATAAAAATGTCTATAAAATCCAAAAAAAAAAAAATGTTTTATCCGTGTATCTTTTTTTAGAACATGCCTTTTTATGCATATTTAACGATTTGAAAAAAAAAAATTTCAAAAAAATTTATATTACGGCTGCCATGAATTAATCGCCACTTTCGGTGTCATCGAACCCACTGTGGGCTGGTTAAATATTTGAATTGTCTAGGCGATAATTTTTTTTGATTTAAAAATCAAATTAAAATATTATAAGAGACCATTTAATAGATTTACTAAAAATTAAGTTATTTTAAATAACAATTTGTTTGAAAAAAATTTTTTGTAGTTATTTTTGTGTATCATATACATACATACACACATTTATACTTATGACTACATGTTCATACAATTATTGTTTCTTAATTCTAATGCATTTCTCTTATATGATTACAAACACTATTAATATATTAACTGTTAATATAAATATGTATTGGGATCTCCCACGCATATCTCCAAAATTTCTTAGGAAATGCTGTTTGTTCCAAAGCTTCCTACAATAAGTTAAGTGTGCCTTAGTATTGTAGATAAAAAATATTTTTGTTTTTTATATGGGGGGCAGGGCGAGGTACCCTGTCCACCTCCTATATCGCTAAAAAGTTGTTAAAATATGCAGTTTGGTCTAAGACTTACCCACGAAAGTTTTTGCGTACGTCGCTGTTGCAGTTATGGAAATATTAATTATCCGTGAAAAAGGCCTTTCTACCCCTTTGTGGGCCGCGCTTTCTATAGCTTTTGGACAGGCACGTCGAACAAAGAGTTTTATTTTCTAGAAAAGTAGGCAAAAAAAAAATCCCAAGAAAAGTTATTGCAAAAAACTAACATTCTGATAAATTCTTTGTTTATTTTCCTAATTCTATAAAAAAAAAAAAAATAAACACACATGCATGCACAAGTGCACTCGTATTAGTGACAACGGAAATAGTTGATTCTATTGAGAACAAATATAAATACGAACAATTTAAACTTCCGTATTAAATATATTTGAACATGAATTTAAAACAAATAGAAAAAACAAAAAAACTAAAAAAATTTTTATTAATAAAAAGATTGAGTTTGAGTTCAAATATGAATGGCAATAGTATTGATTTATTTTTTCAAGCTTTAAATGAAACTTAATATACAGTTGTGGGATATGTTAAAGGCAGTTTTCAGTTGCCCTTTATCACCAATAAAATACGTGGTAATGGGTGAGACCAACAGTTTACGATTTGGTTTTGTGTGTCCAGTGTTAAGCACTGTCTTTAAATATGCTTTTAATTGTATCTCATTTCCTTTTATTGTTTAGGGCCCACCTTCAGAGCGGGTCCTTCAGAGCCCTACATTAGTTTTTAGATGGCTTGATAAATCCAGTTTGACATACGTTTTTGTAATGATTGTATTGTTTTACGCCACTCTGCGCCTATATTTGATCTACGAGTAGATGATAGTCTGGTGCTCAATTCACATTCGTGTGGGAAAAGTATTACAGCCGTTAGAAAAACCCTTGTTCGCAAAAAAATGTTTACCAGCAAACAATCCTCCGTTTCCGTTTATTTACTCTAGCCCAGGGGTTTCCATATAAAAAGAAAGACTTGACAACTGGATCCACCTGGGGTATCAAATCAGCATTTAGTAGCAAAATCTTACCGCAAGAGCTTTCCAGAGGGTTGTAAAAGTCTTCTTCTTTCAGGGAGTTTTGAGATTATATTTTATGCATAATATTGAAAACTGTTTAAGTTACGAGCTCGGCTATGTAGGGGATATAAAAGGGCTTCTGTTCCATTATGACAGGTGCTTACTTCTTTAGAAAAAAGAAAGTTTTTTTTTCAATAATTTCTTATTGCTGCTTTTTATTTCAAACATAGGTTATTAGAAGTGAATATGTTGTGCCTTATTAGGAACCAGCATTTGCAGATTTCCTTAAAAAAAGGCCCCGTCTACCTATCTATCATCTTACTAGAACCAAATAAAGGATGAAAATGTATTTTTAAAATTTATGAACAATAAATCACTGCGTATTGTCGACCGCTATGTAAACTTTAAAATTTTGTTTGTAAAATATCACTAATGTGTAACAAAATCTAATGCATATATTATGGGTAAAACTATTTTTGGTGATTGACTGCAATTCTAGGAAAGCGCAAAACGAAATACAGCTACAACAAGCACATTAGAATGTGATGAGGTCGTGGTTCAAGTCAATAAAACTCGACATACAAGTTTCGTCTGTTCAGTACAGTGCTTCGATAAAACAAATTTTAGGCAAAAAAATGGATTTTAATTACAGGGAAGGTCATCGGTAGGTGTGACCAATTGAATCAGTATTAATTTTTTTTTTATAATTTAGTAAATAGAACTATGGGATTAACAAGATGTTTTACCATGACCTTTTGTCATAATGTTATAGTATTTCACAATGGTTGAAGACCCTTTGCTTACTATTGGACACTTGTATGAAAGACAAGAACAAAGTGTTTAAGCATTGTGAAATTTTATAACATTATGACAAAAAGATATAACAGAGCACCTTGTGAATCCCCTAAACTTTCGATGCCTAATTTCAATATTGTAGGGCTTCTTCCTATATAGTTTACCCTAAATTAGATGAAGTACCACTTCGCTTCACCTCAAAGGACGCTGGTAGGTCGGGTATTTATAGGAATAAAATAATCCTTCTATTAAGCTGTTTAAGCACACATACTGGCAATTGAAAATAGGGACTTAAAGGAATAAAAATCCATGGCGGTGAATGCCAATCTACATTCTGTTTCTTCAAACTGACCACAGCACAACCTTTATAAATATCACTTAAGAACTATTTAATTTATTTGAATTCGCAAAAGTTTTAAAACTCCGCAATTAAATAACTTTTCAGGTTTTTTTATATTGTTTTCAAATCTGCGAGATATTGACATAGTTTTGCCGAAAAAATATATTTTTTTCAAGTTAAAAAGTCTTTGAATTTTAAACTATAGTTTAAAAATTAAAAATTTACAAAACTTTTATTTTTTTCTGTAGGTGGATAGTTTTTTACGTTTTAAAGAAAATAAGTTATATTTCGTTAAAATCAACGAGTAAAATTTGGTTTCATTTACACTCAGCCATGCTTCAATCTATAATAGACAGTTTTTCATAAACTTCCTTTTTCTGCTTGTAAGGGTTTAATTCCAATTCCATTTTAATACTTGCTTAAATTTTAAAACAGAATAAAAAAATTTTAGTCGTAAACGCATTCACAAACACACATACCTCGGACTAACAACAACTACTACAGTCCATTTCCTACTTTTTTAAAAGACTTTGGCGATTAAAATATTAGCATTTTTTAAACTTTTTTCTAGAATTGAAAAAAACGAACATCCAAATGAAATTTTTTTAACAAAGTAGCATGTGTGCTGACATTTATATTTTTGTCATCGAACTTACTCACACATTCACATGCATTTTCATTCACGCATAGTGAGATACCGAAATACGTCAATACCACAAGAGATGTATCTTTTTCATAAAATGTGTGTGTATGAGTGCTTCGTTGCAGAAGCCTTTAACTCGTACCACACAAAAGCGTGTTTTTTCAAGCCTTTAAATATTTCAACAAGAATTACTTACCAGCCAGAATTGTATGAACTACGAAAAACATTTTAGATAAACTCTGTTCAAAGTGCACAGTGATAGTGCAGCTGCTATTGTCATAGTAATAATGTTTTAACTGCATTGAAATAAATTGTTAAAATGAAAACAGAAATTCGTAAAAATTTTTAAAAACAATACAAGTGTGCCAAATCTTATATACCCTACACTTTGGCCTTTCGAAACACCGATTTTTTTTTTGAATTTTTATTAATTTTTTATTTATGAAATATCTCTAATTTTAAATAGGGGTCAGGGTAATATATTAACCTTCTTAAGGTGACTAGGATAGTTTTAGGGGTTTTTACCCTGGTTTTTTCAAATTTTTTATGCAAACCCCCCTAGTGGGTGGTGATAGGAGGTAAGTAATGTTCGCAAAGAAAAATTAGTTGGGGTCAGACCTACATTTTACCCATCCATGGGCACCCTGGGGGCTGTAGGAGGGGATTTATTAAAATTTTACCAAACTTTGTATGGGAGCCAACTCAGGCAATAAGGAGGGGGTAAGTTTATTCTAGAAATTCGTAAAGAAGTGGAAACTAATGGGGCTCCCTTGTACACTTTTTTCCTCTAAAGGCGACTCTGGGGAAGCTATGAACGTTTTACATAATTTTTTGTAAGTTTTAAGTTGATGGTGGTAGGGGGTTAGTATGTTTTAGGAAAATGTTTGAGATGGAAAACTAATGGCAGTCTGTGATACATTTTGTTCCTATACGGGTACTCTGAAGAAGTTGTAGGGGTTTTACCCTATTTTTTTTTTAATTTTGTGTGGAAACCCCCTTAAGGCGTGGAGATAGGGGGAGAGTATGTTCTAAAAACATGTTTGGAAGGGAAAGCATATTGGGATCAGTCGTACGCTTTATTTCTCTAAGGCCAACACTGGGGAAATAATGGGCGTTATTACATCATTTTTGTAAATTTTGTATGGCAACCCTGTTAGGGGGCGGAGATATGGTATAGGTGTACTCCAAAATCAGCTTGTGGGGAAAAATTAATGGGAGTCGGTCTTACATTTCACATGTATAGCGGCAACTCCTTTACCCTTAACACTTATGTGAAGGGTATAAAAAAACTATTAAAGTCATTTCTAGAGCACTTTGAAAACTTAATTTTAAAGCAATAAATTCTCCATATGCAATACAGTTTTAAGCAGATTACATTGAAAACTGCCTTCAACTTTTTTTTAAAGAAATTTCCAAAAATTTCTGAGTTGCTGTCCATTAAACGCAATAAAGCCGTCAGTTGTGCCAAAATTCTTTTGAAAAAACTATATTTGAACAAAAGCCAGAATTAAAAGTCCTACTCAACATGACGAAATATTTTAGAAACGTTGCAAAAAAGCACAGTGCGAGTGAAATTGGGTTAAACCATTGGAATGGTTTTGATGAATCGACTATACCCATGGCAGTCTAATTGCTTGTATACTAATGCACTCACTGCTGCAATTTAAACATTTGCTTTTAAGTACTCTTGCATAATTACTTATACAAACACCGCTTTCGTATGAACCTTGCAGTTTTGGCGCGGGTTGATTAATGTTTTATGCAAAATAGGTTTTAAAACGAAAAATTTTTATTTTGGAATTAAAAATATTGTTTTGACTGACTATATAATGCCCTACGCTAAAATGTGTAATTTCTACAAGATTGAGCTACTATTGGAAATATCACATTAGCCATATTTGCAAAGGTTACATAAACTAGTACAAATTGTAAATTGCCATGATTATTTTCTGACTTATACCGACTTACTTTTGGTGCAACTTGCATACTTAAGAGGTACAGGCTATCCACGGGCAAGGTATACTACTTTGTTTTACCGCCATTTTGGTAAACATTAGTCTTGACAGTTCATATTTGGCACTCGTGAAGTACAGACATATCAAATTTATTATGGAAAAATATTCGGTAAACCAACATGTTTTAATCGTTTAAATAATTTAATAAAGTCAATCATCGAATTTTATGAAAAAATCATAATGAGTGACGAAACACATTTTTATTTGAATTGATATGTGAATAAACAGAATAGTCGGTTCTGGGCAATAAAAACCCCTCAAATTATTCATCAGTCACCATGCATCGCTGTTACCACTAACTCGGTTTTATCTGCAGTAAATTCAGATTCTTTCTAGATCTTCTAGAAGGTTTAATTTACTCTTCGAAATGTTCGCCCATGATGTCGTTTTGTGCGTTGCTACCGTCAATTTTAATTTATCTTCATTTACTGCCAGATGCAATTTAGCAGAATATCCATCAACCTTTTCAAAGGTGGCTGCTCTCACCTACTTGTCGCATGATTTTGATATCGTTGGCATAAGCGAGAACCATGTGATGTTTCATAAATAGCGTGCCAGTAATATTCATGTTTGCCTCGTGTAAAATTTTCTAAGAGAATGTTAAAAATATCACATGAAAAGCTGTCTTATTCTCTGAAACATTGTTTGGTACTGAAGAGCTCAGAAATATTTGCCGATTGCAAAATCCGTTACGGTCAGCCTACAGAGCCGATAAATTTCGCCGGGATGAAACATTGAAACATCTTTGAACATATGGGGATGTTGAAAGTGGCCTTGTTGCCGAGTAGAGAATATGTGCATACAAAGAGATGATATGTATCGATCTCTCTTTCTTAAGTGTCTTTTAAAACATGACGCAGTGTGTACATTTTGTCGGGTGTGGATTTGCCAGCTCTAAAACCATATGACGGTCCAATTATTTTGCCGACCTTTTATTTTAATCTTTGACACAATAAAAAGGACTTGTTCCTTTGCATTTGGCACACACCGTTTTGTCACCTTTTTTGTATAAAAGACAATAAATACTGACGCTCCAATCCTCGGGTGTGCGTTCTGCTAGTCAGATTGTTGAACTAACTAATGCAAGGCGTATACGTACTAGCATATCGCCTCCGACTTAAAACATTTCAGCTGGCAACCCATTGGCTCCTTCCGCTTTGTTGTTCTTAAGCCGGGTAACTGCTTTCTATATCTTATTCTAGCAAGCCGATCCATAATCAGTTCCCTCTTCTGAGATTGGTTTGGTAAAAAATTAATTTTCAATATTCTTAGCACACCATCTGTATCAGCCAACAGATTTCTTTCTTTTTTTTTTTTTTTAATGAAAGCTTTCAGTTTGCTGCTCTACCTTTTGGTAGAATTTTTTAACTTCCTTTTCACTTCTGAGCATCTCGATACTCTCACACCTACGTTTTTTCATTTCTCTCTTTTTTCTGCGGGAATAGACATTTTTTTCTCTCTTATTTTCTCCCTATACCTTTCCCAAGCAAGGCGTGTTGCTACTAACTGAATTGTTTCTCTGTATGCCGTATTCTATGCTTCCGTAGCATTACGGTCCTTATGTCATTGGCTACTTAGGGAGGGCTGACGGAATCCAAGTACAGATATTTCGGCTTCTTCGTGGTATTGGCAATGATTTGTCATTGCGCTGCAACATTACCAAACAAGGTGCCCCTTTTTAAGGAATCAGGTCAGTCGATCGGAGAAAGAAAATGCTGCTTGTTGTTTCTGTAACTATTCAATGTCAAGCTTACGTGCTGTATCATAAAGCAAGATTTCCGCCACTTTCATACGGATGCGAACCGTTTCTGCTTCAAGGTAATGATCCAAGCCGATATTCGCTCCTGGAATCGATCGTACGTCTAACACACTAATCTGGCGATAGCCCTGTGGCCTTATATATATCGAGATGTCGAATCCTGGTGCTTTTTACTATCATATGTTTTGCCGTAGCTGGTGGTAAGGCTCTTGGTTTTATAGGGATTATGGCTAGTCTCTCATCCGCTTGAGAAAGTATGCAGATGAAGAGTCACAGTCTCTGGCTAACAGGGAATCTACAGCCATACTTATGTCTGATATAATAGCAGGCGCAGTTATTATGCCTTTCACATTCCATCACACTTCCTGTAAGGCAGTAATATCAGACTTGTGCCTTTCAAGTATAGCCGTCAGTGCGTGATCTGCATCTTCTCTGCAAAAATTTAAGGCATTCCAGGTGTAAATTCGCAAATCATAAACCTTTGAACGCTTACCACAGTCTTCAATAAAAAGGGGCCAATAACCTTTTCCTTCAGTTTTTCGTAGATGAGAAAAAAAGGGACCAAGGTTAGTGTGGGATTTTTCTAGTACAAATCAATCAGAGCAATTATTTAGCGTCCAAAATTTTCTATGTTCATCACTCATTTTTAGACACAAAATTTGAAGAAATACAGAAAAGTACCGAATTGTTAATATATACAAAAATTTTAAAATGTGAAAAAAGTACTAAAAATGTAAGAACTCATCTGACTTTCAACCTTCGTAAAGGTCAAGAGCTCTTAACTTTATATTTATTTACAAAACTAAATAGCAGTTATCCCACGAATAACTAGCAGAACCAAAAAGCAAATGTAATTTTATAAAAATTCAACATTTTTTTTATAAGATACCGTTTTACATTCTCTTCCAAGTTTTTATTGATTGCTTTTCTAATCAAAATTAATTTAGAATACTTGTTTGCTTGCATATTTTCTTTTCCAAAAATCACTAACTAACACTGCAGGGTATATTCATTTGGCCACTGATATGGATAGTCATTTACTTCATTATGCCATTTTACAATTTGTCACTCATTGTAGTATTAAATGCAATTTTCAAAATGATTGTTATGCTTCCCTGATGAATACTTTTACATACAGATGATGATTGTAATAAAGAGAAAGTTACAGAAAATGCATACGAAATGTGTTCCAGTGATGGGTACACAAAAATAAAACTAAATTTGTAGACATTCTTATACTGTGTTTGCTCGTTTTATTTTCTATAGATATCTGTGTGTGTGTAAGTTTTTAAAGTTCACACAAAATATGTACGTATGTATGTGTATCTTTCCTTAATAAATTGTTTTTAATACTATGCGACCACTACTAGCGCGATTACGTTCAATAAAATTGAATAGCATTTAGAGTTTTCTAATACAAACACGTATTTAAACAAACACTCACACAAAATATACATGTGTGGCACACATTGTGTTCCTACAAGTGTTTAGGGTGAACACAAAACGTTACAACAGCACAACAGTTGCCCTCAATTCCCTGTCACAAACACACCAAGATATTCCGCAGTTGGTCAATTTATTACATAAAAATATTGACTGTGAAGCTTATAAGGGCCAGTCATTAGAACAAGTGAGTTTAAAGTTAAACAGTAAATTTATTTTATATAATCAAATGTCTGTCTGTATTTAAACAAATTAGTAGCAAATTTTTTTAATATCACAAATAATAAATATGCAATGTTGTTTTAGTTTAAGTAGAAAATTTTGTTTTCATGGGTTTTTATTTTATTCACGGCCACCAAGTTTTGGCATGTAAATTTGAATGCTCATACAGTTATAAATAAATGTTTAACATGCTGTGACATAATTAAAGTTTGCTATTTAAATGCTTATTTTTATTTATTGTTGAACTAATTGCTTTTTAATGCAAATTTTTGGTTTTTTAATTTGACTTAAGTTCTATATAATTTCTTTTTATTATAAAAAAAATTAATATTTTTCCGTTAATGTTAAAAAAAAACTTTTATTTGAAAAAAGCGCGGTTTCCTATTGATACTAGCAGAGTAGTATGCATTTTCAAAAGCAGCTAAGCAATTTCATCATCAGTACTCTTTGAACGGTAGTAGTGTCTTTTAGTTGTAAACATCACCTATTTATCTTTTTTTATTTATCTTTTTTTTATTTTGTAAGTAAGGACGAAGTTAACTTTTCCATATACACTATGCTTTTTTGTATTAAAAGTCTTTTCAGCAACACTTGACTAACGGTCAAGCATCATCAATCTATCAGATAGAATGAAACGCATTTTTATTATTGTATATTACACGATAGAGGGTACATCTTTTTATTTCTTTTCTTCTACACGGCTAGTATCGGGAGAAAAAAAACCTGCTTTTTTTCAAATTCAAATTTCTTTCGACATTAAGGGAAAATATGAATTTCTTCTAATAAAAGAAAATAATATAATAAACTTAAGCCAAAATAAGGGCGAAAATTTGTATAATTATTTTCCTTAAAAAGGAAAACAAACTTATCACAAAGGGACCGAGGAAACGGACCCAAGTGGGCTGCACAACTATCACTTCAACATTTCCGCAGCCGCCTGTTCAACCTAACCTAAAACAAACTTAAAAGCGTAAACCCATTACATAAAATTTTTCTGTGGTCATAAACGTAAACCACCTAACTCAACTTGAGAAAGATTAGGGTTTTATGTAATATATGATCAGCAAAAAAAGCTTAATTTTTTCCTCAAACTCCCATTTCTCTAACATATTTTTTTAGATATTAAAAATATTTATTTTCTTAAGGTCATTTATTAAAATAAAAATAAAAAAAATAAAAAAGTAAATATTTATTAACATTATTAAAAATAATTTGTAAAAATAATTTTGTATTAAAAAAAAAAGTATTAACTGTTTTTATGTTAATTATGTTTTGTGTTATTGTATTTTAATAATTCCCTGATGATGGTCGACAAAGTTGACCGAAATATCGGAAAAACAAAATTACATCAAAAACAAAAATAAAAGTAGAAAAACACAGACATATGTATGTACAGAAACATACACACAAATATCTTCGTGTTTTGTTTTTATTTTTATTTTAATAAATGACCTTAAGCCGTAACAAACCACCCCTACATATAAACTACCCAGGTCAAAAATAATAACTAATTTATCAAAAAATTTATTTTCTTAAGTTGTTTTGAACTCTCTCAACATTATCAAATATCACCTAAATATACTTTATCTTTTACTTTTACAATAAAATAAATAAATTAATTTTTATTATTTATCTCATTGACTACTTAAAGTTAAATTTTTGGTCAAAATATATCACTGTAATGTGTGCCCTGCTATACATATGTATATAGTTTTTTCCCAAACCATAATTGTAAATTTTTTAAAAACCTTTTAGAATATTAAAATTGAGTTATCTCAAAAGTATTTTATTAGACTTAGGCCATTATTCCTTGTGGCAAGAGTTTTATTCGTGAGCATTTTACACAGATATTTCTATGTTATGCGCCATCAGGCGGTCTGTAGGAATAGTATAGAAAATTTAATAACGTAAGCCAACGAAGCATAGACAACAACCCTAAACTGGAACGTTATTACAAAATACACCAAAGTGTTGCTATTCGTTATAAGGTAATGTTAATTTAAAAAATGTTAGGTAGTTTGACACAGCTTTCAATAACCAAAAAACTTTGTTAAAACCGCATTATTTGTTACAAAAAAATTATTTAATTCATATTCAGAAAAAACACTGTATAAAAAAAAGTAAATCTTTACATACTTTCGTGTGCCATTTCGTAAAATATTATAAAATTTACAAATCACTACTTTAACTTTAACTGAACATAAACTGAAACAAACCTCAAATGAAATGTATTGCACACCTCCCCGTTTCCACATCAGTTTATATGAAGTTGCCATAGGTATATGCAAGCACAGTGAGAAAAAAAATGACAGATATTTTACTGTGCAGACAAAAACTTATGTTGGGCCACATAGACCTTTAGGACAAATAAAAACTTCGTGACAAACCTGTATTATTAATGTAAAAATAATGTAAGTTTTCAAATAAAACTGGGTCAATTTGACCCAAGGAATGCAAAAGCATTCAAATCATATATATAAAGGGGTGAAATTATTAAAAAAAATTGGTTTAAAAAAAGTTTAAATGACAGAGTTTGTATGAAAAACCGTTTATCAAGTAATATATAGTTAATTTAAAAATATAGCCCAATAATTTAATACAGGGCGTCTGGTGGCAGATTTATGTTTTCACACAGAAAAAACTTCACAAATTTTTAATCAAAAAACATTTCTTTAAAATATAAATTTTTTTCAGGCAATATTTTATTAGACCCTAATAAAATTGTTATCAGATTTTCACGTCAAACAAAATAAACGAAAAATCAAAAAATTGTTTTGCTCAATAGCAATAATCTTTTTACTGATAATAGTAGTCATTTTTTTCCAAATAAGTTTTTTTAGAAAACTAAAAAAATTGCGTTTCTGATTTTACAAATTTGTTTATAGGACCGATTTAAGTAACACAATTTATTGACTCAGTTAAATGCTTTACTGATTTCGGTCCTATTAACAAATTTGTAAAATCAGACACGCAATTTTTTTAGATATCTGAAAAAACTTATTTGGAAAAAAATGACTACTATTATCAGTAAAAAGATTATTGCTATTGAGCATGGTACAATAACCTTACAAGGAAGTATCGCTACGGCAACAACTACAACAAACTCAAGTTGTTGTAAAAACATCCTCGTTTATGTCAAAAAACGTACTGTTTGACAGATTTAACGAGTGAAAAAATTTGAGCAAAAAATAGTCAGCTTTTGAATCGATACCACCTTATAAGGTAATTGTACCATGCTATTAAGCAAAACAATTTTTGATTTTTCGTTTATTTTGTTTGACATAAAAATCAGATAACAATTTTATTAGGATCTAACAAAATATTGCCTAAAAATATTAAAATTTAAAAATAATGTTTGTTTGAATAAAAATTTGTAAAGTTTTTCCTGTGTAATAAATGATGCAAAGTTTTATAAAGAGCATTAAACGATAGAATGGAAAAGCGGACTTTGTTTTTTAAAGATCCAAATATCTCTTGTCCCACATGCTGCAGTAAACTTTTTTCAATTGAGCTAATTTCTCGACGAATATTTTCCCTCAAGGCCACAATAGATTTGAGGCTGTCATTATTGCCCCTCTCTTTGAGGTATCCCCATAAAAAAAACATGGGAGTTAGATCGGGCGACTTCGGTCGACAGAGGATGTCCCCAAGTGGACTGATCAGTTTTTGGAAGGAATTTTCCGAAGCAAATTCATCGAAGCTCTATCCTGTTGAAACCACATGAGTAAAGAGTACGATGGATTATCTCGCAGGCTTGGCAAAAAGAATTCCGTAGCCATGTGTCGATAATTTTCCCCGTGACATTCGTCGCATGGCCTCGAGAATTTTTGAAAAAAATGGTCCAATTATCTCATGCGTGATGCTCACACGACCACTGCGACATCGGGACTGACAAATCCACACAAACGGTAGTTCCAACGGCACTTTTTGAAATAATCGTATTTAAAATATGAAATTTTTACCAGACACCCTGTATTTTGATTTTCATATCCGCGGTAACAAATTGGCTAGATCAGAGGGCCGGGTATACAAAAAGATCAACGTGTAGGGTACATTAGATTCGGCATAGCTGAATAAAACGTTTATATGTGTTTTTAATTAACAAAAGTCTGTTATAAATGTTATCACCTTATGATCAATCATAAATTTTCAATGGTTTGGGGTGTTATTTAATTTTGTTCTTTTCCTTTTTCTTCTTACTTTGATTTGTGCTTTCAATATTTCATTACCATTAAATAAGAAAATAAATGAACAGCATAATATAAGACAACAATTACAAAAGTCTGTAACATTTCACCTCTTTTAAATTTAATTAAATTATTTAAATAATTAACTTTTGCGTAAAACTCAAAAGGTAAAACCATCATGTCGTACCTGTTGTTACATAACTAAATGCCATTGTAACCTTTTAGTTAATACAAGACAGTCTTTTTGGCTCAAAGAATTAAAACAGTTAAACACTGATCACCATTTGATATAAAACAAGAGGCCAAGTACATGTACTTGCTGCTTTATTACGGAAGAGTTTGAATAATGCAGCAGAAAGAACTTTTTTTAATTGTCTTGGCTCTTTTGTCTCAACTCATGATGTGTATGGCCACGAACCGCAAAACAGTTTTTATCTTATTTGCAAATTTTCATACATATAAACTAACACACAGACAAACGTATATTACGGAGAAAGAAGCCCCTGAATACATTTATAATGTAAAATTGTTTAACCAAACAGAAAGTCAGCAGTAATAACAAATATAATGCTCATGAATAATAGTTAATAATAATGATCCCAAGCATCCAGGGCTGGAACTTTGTAAATTTTTATTTTTAAATGCAATATTGTTTATGTTTAAAGAAAATTATCTAAAAAATTTACAAATTCATTTGCTCCAATAGGAGCTTAAAACCACCTTGCTCCTAGCCAACAATTTGTTTCAAAATGTTTATGGGTATTTACAGCAGGAGGTCTACCGGATTTGGAATTCAAAATAATGACAAAGAAATAATCAAATATTTTTTTTACAAATTTTGTTAGTTGCTTTAAAAATACTCATGCCAAGTTTTGTGGTATCAGTGGTCATATTAACTGAGATAGCAGGGGTAGATGCATGAATTCTGTCTCAACAAATAAAGATAATCGCAGTTTTTTTCTTTGTCTCGTCTTATGTAGAAATATTTGTGGTATTTTAAAACCAAAACATATTCAGAGGGCCTTGACAAGACTTCGGAAACTTGATGTAAACAGACAAATAGACGGACAGACCGACATAAAAAAATTTATTTAATTATCTTTAGGAACCAAGAACGACTTTACCTTACGGGGTCTCGAATGAATATTGTAGCAATTGCAAATGGAATGTTTTCCAGCCCTGAGTTTGACGATGATTTTTTATCTTCAAATGATGATATTATGAAGAATGCTTTTTTGTATAGACAAAATATTATAAGAACATTAGGAAGTCAAAAGAAAGAAAAACAAAGAAAAAAAAAGAACAAAAACAAGAAAGTCGTCAACGCATATGAGAAAGAAAAGCGATACGTATCTGGCATCTAACTTGGCCCAAGCAACAAGTTTCTTTTAGTTGCAATTGAGAACGTGACGTGAAAAGAACTTATTTACGGTTGATAAAACATTAATAAAACTCTTAGTAAAGGTTAAAATTATAATTGGTTTAAAGTTGGAAACTTTATTCCTTTAATGAAAAAATAAGAAAAAATTAAAAAAAAAGGTGAAAAAATTTATAGAGTTGTATGATGATAAATTGTAAAAAAGTCCAATCAAAAATCTCTATGGAATTTAGCTACAAAAAATGTTTTGAAAAGTTTATAAATATCTTAAATCACAAGCTTCAAATCATATACATACTTAAGTACATGTTAAAGAATTTTTACAATCTAAGATCAAAACAGGCAACAAAATACATACATAATTCAAAGAAAATTTAAGGAAGTCTGCTTGCCGCCACAACATCCATATTATTTTCTGAAAGTAAGAAACAAAATTAATACAAAATATTTTGGCATATATGTACATACGTATGTACATATGTTTTTTTATATGTATGTATTAATACTGCAGTTAAACTTTTGGTTACAGTTGCAAGCACAGTGTTTAAGTGTGCATGAAAATCATCAGAATGCTCCATAATTTTTCAATGAACATAAGAAAATAAGAAAAAATTTTAAAGTTAATCCTTGTTTCAATGTAATTTTGTAAATTCCTTTTTTAATATATTAGTGTTTTAAATTATCCATTTATTTGAGTTTTGATTTTTTTTTGAGCAAATAAGTAATCGGTTTTTTATATTAATTATGGTGGAATACGCCATTAAGTAATTTATATTAATCCATCCAGTGCCAGACTAAAATTTAAGTTCTCACGTGCTTTTTGTATTTTTTTAACGAGAGGCAGCAAGAGGTCAAATAATTTGTAAAATCAAGGAGAAAATTAGTATTATTCGAGTAGTCAATTAACCGGCGTACATTGTTTGAGAATTTTTTAAATCAAAATTTCAGTTTTTCTTACCTGAGCGATTAATTGACGGAAAATAGCTCAAACGTTTGTTATTTGAGTGTATTTTGGAAAAACTGTTCAATTACAGTGCCTCCTTTTACCAAAATTTATATTAAGTTTTATCAAAGATGTGGTTCAGGTGTTCTGGCCGTGCCCCTAGACGGCACTCAAGTCTTCATTCCTCCATGAGGGATAAATAACACAACCTTTGCAAGCGAGAGCAGATCATACGATTTCAAGTGGTTGTATTTCAGATGCCTTCTCAAAACTAATAATCATTACCCAGCAAAAACTAACATTGCTTTGTAATGAGTTAAAATCCAAAAAACTCTTACTAATTGGCTTTTTAACTCATTACTTTAACATGGCGATGACATTGGAGGCAAGTACTTACCATGCTCGCTTACAAAGAGGGAGTTAAATAAGTACTTGCCATGCTCGCTTACAAAAAGGGACTTACATAAGCCATTACTTTGCTGGCATTAAAATAACCTTTTCCTGGGGACCCTAGTTACTTATTGTTGCATTTAAGGTTTTTTTCTTTGATGTTTTGGTTAAAACTGGCTTAAAATATTTAGTTATAATAAGTTAAGAAATTGTCAAACTGAAACTATCTGCCTAAATTTTTGATAAGAAGTAACTCATTATCTAACAACTTTTAAATAATGCAGACGGTATGTAATAGTCATTGAAAAGTAAGTTGTTTGGCAATGACTAATCGCCACCAAGTTTTTGCTGGGTAGATACATTGGGGACTAGCATTTGGCTGATTACTTTACAGTAGTTCTGAGACTATTGATATGATCTATATTCTCGAAATCCTGCTGGCTCATTTCTCAGTTCAGGTATAATATTGTCTGAAATTCACTTTTTGTTGATCTGCGCAATAGCTTTCTTTACCATGGTAAGGCAGGTGAAGCTCCTTAAATTTCTGTTAGACCATTTTTCTTCGGCATCTTTAAAATAAAACCTACTTTAAGTTGAGTGGAAGTTTTATTGCTTGTCTTAAATTATCTTTTAAAAACATAATAATCAATTGACATTTACTCTTATATCGGTCTTAAATAACTACAGCGTAATTCGGTCACTTTCAGTTGCCTTGTTGTTCTTAAGGTGCTTAACAGTATCCATAGCTTCCGAAGTGTCAAGGCATTCCGGCAAAATTTTTGTTCTGCAGTTGCACATTAAGTTTGCCTCAGTGGCGTCAACTATATATTGTTGTTTCTCAGCAGTTATAAGTTTCCTTTGTTATGATATTGTTTGGCGTTTCCAGATGTTGTGATAAAGCTTTCCAGTTTTTTAAATACTTCACATAAATATTTTTTTGGAATTGAATAAAAGTTTCGTTATTATTACGGAAAATATATAACGAAAGATTGTTTTTTGTCTAAAAGTTTTCTTCGTAATTAAGATGAAACTTTTGGATAATTTACGAATGAAAAAACTTACGAAAAGTTTTCGTTATTCCCGTTATATGTAAAATTTGTTACTTAATTTATTGCTAAAAACTTCAAAGGTTTCGTGTTTATCACAGAAATTAAAATATACTTAAAAGTATATTTTAGCTATAAGCAGGTGGCAGTCACGGTTTAGATTAGCTCTTCTCTGGTTGCATCAATGGAGCTAGGAGCCTCGTAATTTCTGCTGTTTGCTATGTGGTCCACTTGGTTTGTATCTAAATGGTTTGGGGATGCAAATGTTTCTTTATGAATATCTTCGTGCGGAAAAGCAATCCTCCTATAACCAAATTATAAGTCGCACACACAACTACAAATTATTCTCCATTCTGAGTTTTATATCCAAATCATGTTTACACACCAAAATTTTCTTAAACCAAGTAGGAATTTCCTTATGCCAAGTAAGATTTATATAGTACGCATTTCTTACTTCTAACCAAAAAAGTTGATTTAAGTTCAAATATTGTTTTAAGGGTAAAAGGGATTATCCCAAAAATTATAACTAATTTTTTTGACTTACGTAGCTTAATACATATTTAATACCTTTTTAATACCTATTATTTAAAATTTCTTTCTGCACTTTCAATAGCTGGAATTTGAGCCTGGGACTCTTCAAACTGTCCCACCAGCGCGCCCAACGAGACACTTTAAAACGTTAAAAATATTCAAAAATAAGTTTTTCTACTTGATTTTTTTTTTAGAAATCCAGACTTAAACTAATTTAGGAACAGTTCTGTTCAGAAGTATGGTTTTGGATAAACTCAAAAACAAAATTCTTGATTTTAGAACGTTTTTTTCCTCTGTATCGATTATACCCTAATTGCCGTCTTCACACTACATGCAGATGTTTTTCGAAAGGATATTATTGAGCGTAGCATATTATGCACATTTAATTCCTATCATTTTTAACCAAACGGATTATGGTTTTCAGTCGATCATTATCTTGTAGGTCCCTTAATACTAAAGAAATCAACTCCATCTGGGTGAATGTTCAGTTGATCTTGTGTACTCAGACTATTGAATTTCACTCAGTCCAAAAAGGAAGAGGCAGTAGTTTTTAATCTCATGGCATAATTATGCAAGCCATTAGGGCTCCAAAAGCTCTTTTTGGTTTTATATGCCAGTTTATTTGTTTGGGTTTTATAAATCATAGTGTCTGACAATCCTAGTACTGGAGCTGCAAGCTAAGCCGATACGACTGACTCTCGCTTATGGTTTATTTACAGATACCGAAATAAATAGGTTCTTCACCGTTGACCCACTGAAAATCCATCCACCTTCGTGGTGTGCAAATGTTAATTTTATATGATGTCGCCTGCCCAAGGCTGTCATTCCCACACACATAATCGAATTCCTATGCTGTTTTCGGACTGTTTATTCGAACCAAATCCAAAATGTTAAGAAAAAGGACTTATATTCAACAACAATACAAAGCCAACTTGGGTTCTGTCCCTGATGAACCTTAGAAAGTAAAACATATACTAATTTTTGCTCCCCACTGTATACGCAACTATATAATAATATGCACTTACTTGCACATAATCATAATGATGCAAAACCATATACAAATTTTTCTCAGAAATGCAAAACCAACAACAGCAACACTAAAAATTGAATTTAAGTTCAATTCTTTCTTTGTTGATTTAAGTTAAGCAATGCTCAATGAAGTGCATCAAAGCGGTAGGATGCGGTAAGAACTACTAATGTAAAGAAGAAAAAAGTTGATTCTACCTTAGCATTTGATATTATATTAACATAAACATAAAACAAACTTAAATGTGGATAAATAATACACTCAAAAAATTAAGGGTAGTCACAACAGATATAAATATATTCCAGTATAACGAAACCTTAAAAGAAGTCGTAAAGTAAAATTTTTAACAAAATAATTTTAGGCTCGACAAAAAGAAAAGGTAAAATAATTAATAATATCTATGACAATACGATAGTTTTATAATGCGTATTGGTGCGTTATATGTCAGAAACTATTACAGCTGATTATTTCAAACCTGGTATAGAGAGAATTTCGATACATTGTATTTAAGATACTATAACTGCTATTAACTTTAAGCCTGCTACAAAGAGATTTTGTTTGGATATAAAAATTTTTAAACAAAAAAATAGTATCGGTTAACTGTAGATACACAAAGATCAATGAAAAAGATAAATACAAAATTCGGAAAAAGCGAATATAGCACTCTAGCATGTTTTTGTACCCATCACATAAATAATAAGGGTGTATATCAGTCTGTCATTCCGTTTGTGATATCTTTAATATCCATCTGCTAACCCATAAAGTATATATTTGCTTGGTCCTTATAGATAGGTAAGTTGGTTAATCAATATCTGTCTGTCCAATTTATGGTTGAAATTAACTTGTTGAAGACCCCCAATGTCACATAGACCCGTAAGTAGCACAAACTATTAGAAATATCTGCGAAAAAAACCGCTATTGAAATCTACCAAAATCACCACATAATTGACCGAGATATAAGAGAAAAACCAAGATTACCTCCGTTTGTTTCTCTAAAATTTTCACATAAAAACCTTTACAACTGCCCCGGAGCCGCCACTACATGAGTGCAATGTCGGTTTGACTCCAATAAATTTTTCACACAATATATTTTTGTGTGGAGCATACTTATACCCTATCTTCGCCCCTTAACAGGGTTGGTATACAAAGTTTAGTTTGCTTTTAAATTTGTTTTAAATTGCCGCAACTGCTTTCACGGTGCTCCTTAAAGGTCAAAGGCAAGGCATGCCCCAATTAATTTTTCCCACCAAACAGTTTTGTGGAACATAAGTACCCCCTATCCACGGCCCCTAACAGCGTTGCCATACAAAATTTTGAGTCGCACTTACATGAATAAAATGTATCACAGACGCCCATTAGTTTTGCCGTCCAAGCAAGTGGCTCTAACTCATTTTTCCTTGCAAACGTCTTCCTTAACATAATTACCTCTTTTCAAACAGTTTTGTGGAACATAACTTCCCCCTATCCCCAGCCCGAAATTTTAAAAGGATAGGGTAAAACCCCTACAACCTCCACGGAGTCGCCCTTACACAAATAAAATGTATCCTTCCCAAACGTGTTCTTAGAACATACTTAACCCCTGTCACCATTACCTAAAGGAGTTGCCATACAAAATTTACAAAAACTATGTAAATGATGAGCCTGCCTTAGAGAAATAAAGTGTACGACACACCCCCAACTGGCTACCTCTTCACTCTTTTGCCTAAGGGAGCCCCATACAAAGTTTGGGAAATTGTTATAAACCCCCACTACAGCTTTAAGGGTGCCCGTGCATACGTAGGTTAAATGTACGACTGACCCCAACTCATTTTTTCTTGCAAATGTTTTCCTAGGACATACTTACCCCCTATCTCAACCCCCTAAATGGGTTGCCATACAAAATTTGAAAAAATTAGGGTAAAACCCCTTACAACTTCCCCGTAGTCACTTTGGGAGGGTAAAAATATTATATCGACCCCTATCTAAAAATATTTCATAAATTAAAAAAAATAGATAAAAATAAAAAAAAATTTCATGGTTTCGAAAGGCCAGTGTGAAGGGTATATAAGATTCTGCACAGCCAAAGATAGCGCTTTTATTTGTTTTTATTTATGAACTAACTCTTTAAATAAGAAGAACTCTTAAACAAAACCCATTATAAAGACTTAAAATTCTCAATTATAAAATATATTTTTCTGAGAGCATTTTTACTCAAACAAAAAAAAAATCATAACACGTCTATCTAAAACGTTGTATGGAACTGTGTATGATTTTCTATGTGTTTGCTTGTCTTACGTTTGCATTCGTTGCTTATAAAACTGCTTGTTACTACTCAAAGAAGGAGCATTTCTTCAGCGCCTTATATTTCCTTAGAAAGGTTAAAAACTATGGCAAACCGACGTTTATCTATAAATGCGAGAAATCTATTGTTGCTACGTTTCTAATCTACCTTATTGTTACCAAATATTCTGTGAATTGTGAATTATATAACAACAAATTTCTCATAACATCATTATTGTCGATATGAAAGCCACGACGCATGCGGCTTTTTTCTTAGAAAGAAGAAAAAATAAAAAAAAATGAACAACGTTTTTGATATGGTTGGTGTTTAAAAAGTGTTAAGTAGTTAGAAAAACTGTATATGGGTGTAACGAATGATTGAATCAAAGGCACAACATGTAGAATCCAACTAAAATTATGGTGATGGCGGCAATGCTGCTGTTGCAAGGAAAGATATGTAATAATTTCGTTTTTCTATCCGCTGTTATAACATAAAATCTGACCTTTTGCCATTTATTGACAGTGGGCTCATCATGTGGGTAACAAAGCAGAATTTACTCAAATAAACAAACCTATGAAAAAAAGCTTTTAACAACTTTATTTCCATAAGCCTTAATTTTGTAAATTTATTGTAAAATCCATTGTTAAAAACTTGATAGTAATGACTTAATTAAGAGTACCGGTGCATTATGTTGATATGGTTTATCAGGGCTTTTAAAAAGCTTAGAAATCTAACAATAAAACAAGCTTACACAGAAATAGGTTTTTAATTGTAATTGAAAGCAAAAATTATTTTACAACTATGTTCTTTGTTTCGATTTATTTATGGTTTTTAACTTTTTTAATTAACTTATCAAATTTATTTTTATTGCTTTTACTGTACACCTCACCCTTTAAAAAAATAAGTCAAACAAAATAGTTCATAACTTTTTATATAAAAATATTAATTAAACTATATTAGGCCAATACTAATCTAAGTGTGTAACAATCGTTTAATATAAACTCTTACTTTAAGCAAATAACAAGAATGTTGTTAAAAAGTTATACAAAGTGTTTGCTGACAATTTTATTTTCAAATATACCCTGCGGAAAATGGGTGCCAATTGGTCGGCATACTCGTCCTGTTACAGGCACAAAACATGTAATTGGTCGTGATCGGTTAAAAAGGTACACATCAAGTAACTGGTCACTCCATGACAACGCAATGTAAAAGTGACAGGTTCTCTTTATATAAAGTGGAAGAACTAGAACCAGTCCCTACCCTAAGGAACCCTTCACGTCAATAGTCTTGGACCAGCCCACTTCCCCGTAGGGTAGTTATTTATAGTTGGCTTCAAAAATGGTTTGTTGATTAAAAATCGATTTTAAGAATTTAACATTTCAATAAATTGGTTTTAAGTTAAGCATTAATGGAAAAACGACATAATTTCAATGAAAAACGTACAGGAAATGAGATTTGTGAATGCGATTTGTAAAAGCCGTAAATATTTTTGGTTTTAAAAATATATGTAATGACTTCTGTTAATTTTCTAAATTTTTTATTTATAACTAACAACACCTGGCCAGTTTTATAGGACCCAACCGTACTGATTTCAAAAGTATAGTGACAAATAAAAAAACTTAATTCAACTATATACAGGGTGTCTGGTGGCAAATTTATATTTTTAAATGCGATTATCTCAAAAAGAAATAAATGGTGTGGAAGGAGGGGCACCATGGGAACTATCAATAGTGTGGATTTTAAAGTCACCATGTCGCAGTAGTCGAGTGATAATCACGCGTTCGTTTTTTAAGAAAAACGATTCTTACTAATTGCTCGTTGACAATTTTGTTCAAAGTTTGGTATTCGGCGAATATGTGATGGCTCAAGGGTAAATTTAATTAGTTTAAAATTCAAATCGTTCAAAAACTGTAAGAAAGTGACTTTGATTTACGCAAAAGATTTGACTTAAAAATACAAACCTCCTTTATTTTAACCAAAAATTTTTAAGAAAAATTTATAAGCAAATGATGTTTTTGGAAATATGCCACACTACACAGAAAAAACAAATTTTTATTCAAACAAACATTTTTTTAAAATTTTAATTTTTTTACGCAATATTTGCTATTATATTATATTTATATTTGCTTAGATCCTAATAAAATTGTTTTCTGATTTTTATGTCAAACAAAATGATCGAAAAATCAAAAAATAGTTTTGCTCAATAGAAATGATTTTTTTTAATAAAAAAGTAGGCATATTTTTCCAAATAAATTTTTTCAGAAATGTAATAAAATTGTGTATCTGATTTTACAATTTCGTTTATAGGACCAATTTTAGACAAACAAATTATTGACTCATTTAAATGCTTTACTGATTTCGGTCCTATAAACAAATTTTTAAAAACCATCATTGTGGTTTTGCATGATTTTAGTCTTATTAACAAGTACGACTTTGTTTTGGTCACCAATAGACTAACAGCACCCATCTAAGTAAACCACAGTGGACCTTAAGTATCTTTTACTAAAAAGAGAAATTTTTTTTTCGTAGCACCTCATATGTCTCTGGCTTTCTTTAAATGGGAGTTCTCATTAAATCTTTATCCAATTCCCTTGCTCGAAATATTGTTTTTTTGTCACAATCGAATTACAAAAGGTCAAAAATAAGCTGAAGCACAGTGTTTTATTTTGAAAAATGGTAAAGACTAGCTTAAAGTACAGATTGTAAAAAAAGTGTTGTTAAATTTTCAAGGATTGTATAAATAATGTTCAACCAATTTATTAAAAACACATTCTTTGCAGACATTTTGATAAGTAAAAATTTTTTTTTATGCTACAGTGATTTGTGAATTTTTTTTACTTGAAAATTGTTACAAAATAGTTTTTTTTTGCATAATAAACAAAGTGGGAAAACATTGATTTTTGTTGCTTGTAAAAATAATTTCTGGACAGACTGTACCTACCTAATATCTATCAATATGTATTGAATGAATAGTTTTAATAAATACGCAAACAAGAACCAAACTTAGCAAGAAAAAGAACACAGCCGAAGGCCTTTAGCACAGATAAATAAAGAGGATGAATTTATAAAAAAAAAATAAAACAAATCCCAGCCAGCCTAGTTACTTATAAAGCATCGCTATTTCTGTAAATAAAAAAAAGCCATAAAAATATATGTATACAAACATATAAACATATTTATTCATACATATATACATACATATGTATCTACACCCATAATATATTGTTACAAGCCTCCCAACCACTAGTTATCCGTTATAATGTCCAAGAATAGTTCTTTTTTTCATTCCATTCTTTTTCTCACAACATGATATTTTTAAAAGAATAAACAAAATCAAACCCAAGAGAAAACAGTTTCGAACTCTATCAAGTCTTAGTACGTTTCTAGTTATTGTTGTTGTCGTTTTTTTTTACCTTTGGGAAAAAAGAAAGGAAATGAATGCACAAGTTATTCAATATTAAGCGACAATATAATACAAACCCAGTGCACTTAAACTAGACGCAACATATTTTTTGCCACAAAACACACACATGTATGTACACAATCATGTGTATAAAGTGCATAAATAGTTAAATAAATAACAACAAAAGAAATAAGTACAACAAAAATTAATGTGTTAAAAGAGCATTTATGGTAAAAGTACTGTTTATTTGTTTTTTTTATTATTTTTTTTTTTCTTATGGATTTTTATCTGTGGTTTTTGTTGTTGTTTTTTGATATCTGTTAATATTGTTGTATCTGTCATGCTTTTCTTTTTTTATACTTTTTTAAAGTTTGGCGTGATAGAAGTTGTTCAGTAAAAGGTTATAATGACACAAAATGTCGTCAATAGATGATTAATTTATGTTATTAATATGATGTGTTTTGATTGACAAATATACATACGCAATTAGTTAAATTTTGAGGTTTGAAATTGTTTAAAGTTTGTTGTCTAAGTCTTTTGATTTAATATAGAAATTTTGATAGGTTGTCAATTCCACGTAAAACTGTCAAAAATGGTAAAAAATTGTTTTTTCTTTTTAAAAAAAAATCGACGAATTTACATCTCCAAGAGAAAGAAAATAATCAAATTATAAATAGTTTGGTTCATATTTTACTTTTGTTTAATTCACAATATGTAGTTTAAAATGATAACATACTGTAGAAAATGGCTTTTATTTTTTAACGTTTTGATAAAAATGTCACAGTAGTCCTTTCCTTCCTTTTTGTAGAAATAATAAATCAAGTGCGATTAAAACCACTTATACCGTGAATATTAAAAAAAATTTAAGCCGTTCTCACTAATATTGTACGCAAATTGATCTTAAAGCCAAATTCCTTTAAAATTTATATTTTTTAGGTCACACCCGTCATAGTCTTCAAGTAGTCATTGGCAGCAGAAATCATGTTTCAGTGTCTTCTAACTATTAATGGGTTAAAAACGTAACATCCTTGATAGTCATAGACTTTTTTAAACTAAAATCTTGAAATGTTTAAGTCATAAGCAAAAATGTAAGCAAAATGGTCACACCCATTACAATGAAATTACATAGCTAGCATTTGTATCAACAGTTTTTAAAATTTAAATCTTTTTCGTATAACTTTCCAGTAGCAGGTAGTTGAAGTAAGGTCTGCAATAAAACAGCACACAAACATAGAGATACAATTTTTGGACATTTTATAGATAAAGTTGTGTATCCTGCTTGGACAAACGCTGTTCTTGTAGAAAGTTTAGCAAAACTTCAAGGTAGAAACATTTTTATTTATTCAAAGGATACACAAGGTGTCTGCCGAAAGGTTACTGCTTTGTTTGTTTATAATTTTTCTTTAAATGGAAGTGAATGTATATTAGATCCATGGTAAATGTTTTATTTAACGTCGACAATTATGTATGAAATAAAATATAAGGAAATTTTTCATTACATTCTTAAATATTTCACGCGGTTTTTTAATAATTTCATTACAAATATTTTATTTGAGTTGCTCCAGCATTTCTGTTTCGTTTGCAAAAAACTTGCTTTTCAAATTTCTCACAAAATAAAGTCCAGAGCAGTCAAATCGGGCAGCCGAATCAGGCCAATCAACATTACCATTTTTTGAAATAACTCGCGTGGCTGTATAAGATGTGGCACCATCTTGTTGATAGCACATCAATCCCAAAGCATGCAGTTGTGGTATTCAAAAGTTTTCAATCATATCATGATATCACTCCCCACTGACAGTAACCAGTTTGCCGTTTTCAGTTTCAAAAAAGTAAAGTCCAATGATTCCTCCTGACCAAATTGCCCACCAGACAATTTGAGGTTTTTTTTTTGCCCAGAACAGATTATTCTGTTTATTAGCATATCGATTCAAATGAAAACGATTATGATTTTTTCATGAACATTTAGGTTGTCATGGAAGAACTGTAACATCCTGGAAAAAGCTCCTATTTAAACTGAATCTTAAATGAAAACAAATGCAAATCCTTGCGCAAAATTGTTGCCAAAGTTGTTATTTGAAGACAAAGATCCTCAGCACGGCGTCGAATCGAGGTTGATGGATTGTGTTAAACACTTTCTTGAGAGGCAGTAATGTTTTCAGCCGATCTTGCAGTACCTTGTGGTTTGAAATCATTCACTACACGATAAATAGGGAATCTTGTTGGCACGTTGTTTCTCCCAAAAATTTCACGTAGCTTTCTCATCGTCACAGTAATCGATGATTGATTTTGATAAAATGCTTTAACGATTAAAACATGGTGGTTTACCGATAATTTTTCCATAATAAATTTGCTAAGTCTCTTCTGCACGACTGCCGAATATGAACTGCCAAGACTAATTTTTACCAAAATGGTGGCGAAAAAAAGTAGTATACCTTACTGGCGGACACCCTGTATTTTTCTAATACAATATAAACAAGTTAATTTTTTTTTTAATTTAACCTAAAAAAATATTATATTCTCCATTTACTTTAAATAGTTTTGACTTGTTAGAAATGGGTTAAAGCTTGTCCCTAGTTTGATATTTCTTTTAACCTTTTTTGCCATTTTTGCTAATATATGTAAATGTTTTTAAAATTTTTGATTAAGTATAAACAAACACCTTAAAAAATGTTCCTTTTATATTTAGTTGAATAAATATGTTTATCTATAATGTATTTTTTACTTGCTTAAATTAAAGTTGGTCTAGCCAATTAAGCCGGCAAGTTTTTATCTTTGCAAGGTTTTTTTTTTGGTTTCAGAACTATAAGTTCTGCAGACGGTGAATAAACTCTAGAACATTTTGTTTATTGTCTTAAATATTAGTCCTTTGTTTGCTTTTAAAGTACATATGTTTTCTGTTGACTTTTGAATCATAATCTTTGCCTCTATGATGTATTTTCAAGGTAAAGAAGAAGAGATAAAAAGAAAAGCAAAACAACACATTCAACAAGAAAAAATTAGTTGTGTCAATAGATCATTCTCAGCTGAGGTTAAAGCATAAAACTAAATTAAACAAAAACCGGCAAGACATATTGAAAAGAAAAAAGCATTAAACAAACAAATAACTTTACAAAAGATTCTCCAGGGAATGTGTTATATGTATAAACGGCTACAAAAAATTTGTTTTTAATTAATTCAAACAATGTGAGAAGTGTTTTCTAAAATTTATGTAAGAAAGTGTTGATTTACACTTGTAAGTGAAAGTTCATATGTAGATACGATCAAAAATTTTGGAATTTATAGAAGTGTTAAAAATATTTATTAAATTTACATATTAATACAAAAAAGGTATTTATTATTTATTTTTTATTGTTTTATTTCAACAAAAAAAAATATTTAGGTTTGCGTTTATAGTTATGGAATGAACTTTTATCTTTCCTTTTACATTGTCTTAATAAGAACAAAAACTTCTAGCATTTTTAGTAACGTATCAGCCTCTTTTCATATTTGCATAATTTATTCATAGCAAATGAGTTTCGAAGAATGAAATGCTAAACTAAGACAAATCAGTGCCTTCTTTTTAAAACTTTTCTAAGCCAGATTTAAAATAAGACATCTTTGGGTGACAAATAAAAATTTACATGGGAAAATGTGGCAACAGGTTAATATCTGACAAAAATTTTTTAATTATTTACTTAAGCTATTTATTAATAACTTTTTTTTATTGAGCCATTTGTACTGGAATAAAAAAACATAGAAAAACTTACATGTTATCCAGAAAGGTAAACGGAAATTTTTTTTATTTTTATAAGAAAAATTTTAAAAGAAAAATTGGTCCTAATAAGAAAAAAAAATATTACACGTGGTTGTGTCAAGTTTTACAAACCTTCAACCAATTCTATCAATCTTCAAGACATAAAAGGAACAAAAAAGCATCTCTTTTTGATATACTCTTAGCAAAACGTACCGATAAAAACTCCTTTAGATATTGATGACCCTCTGAGCGTGCTTCTTTCTCATACTGATAGACTAAATAAAACAGAGTTTTTTTCGGCAAACGTGGGACAGCTTTTTTTGAGAAAAATAAAAGCGCGGAATGAATAAAGAATAAATAAACAGTCCAGAGGTTTGCTGGAAATACATTCAAAATCATTAATTTGGAACTATTGTGATCAACAAAAGACGAAAAACATAAAAAAATGGAAGAAACTTAGTGATTTGTTTCAATATAAACTTCTGCTTTACAATTTGAGTTTGAAACCAATCAGGGCCTAAGTATTGGATGCAGTTCAATGTCAAAACAAAATCCTACTATTGAATGGTTCGTTAAAAATACCTACATTCACAAATGAAAGTCAAAACAAGCTGCAATGCAGTAATACTAGATCAGCAGTACTGATTAAGCTTATCTCTGAGCTAGAGGTCGAAACGAACGTGCCAGATATTATTTGGGTACTGAACTAAAACAAATTATCTGCTTTTCTTCTGACCACAACTGAGTAATAGTCTTGCTTACATTAACAAGCCAAATCTTATATAACCTTCACATTGACCTTTCAAAACACTGAATTTTTTTTATTTTTGTTCATCTTTTTATTAATAAAATATCTATTATTTTTAAATATGGTTCGGTATCATATTTAAACCCTCTAAGGATCAGTACAGGGAAGTTGTAGGGGTTTTCCCCTAATTTTTTAAAATTTTGTATGACAACCCCCTTAAAGTGTAGACGTAAATATTAAGTATGTTTGCAAGAAAACCCGAGTTTGGATCAGTCCTACATTTGACCTAATCACGGCCACACTGTAAGCTGTAGGAGGGATTTATTTCAATTTCCCAAACTTTGTATGGGAGCCCCCTAAGGCAGTAGAGATAGGGGACAAGAATGTTCTGGGCTATGTTTGGAAGGGAAAACTAATGGGGGTCGGTCATACACTTTATTCTAAGATTGACTCTAGGACAATTATTGGCAGTTTTGCACCATTTTTGTAAATTTTCTATGGCAACCCCTTTGGGTGATGTATGCAGATAGGGTGTAAACATTTTTTTGGAATATGTTTGGGAGAAAAAAACTAATGGGGGTCTGTGATACATGATAGAGGGTAAGTATGTTCCACCGAAGTGTTTGGGGGGAAAAACGAAATGGGGTCGGTCTTTATTTGACCTTTGAAAGAGCACCCTGGAAGCTGTGGAAGCGATTTAAAAAAAAATTAAAAAAATATACTTTGTATGGCAAACTTCCTTAGGGGTGCAGTTAGGGTGTAAGTATGTTCCATAAAAATGTTTGTAAGGAAAAGTTAATTGGAGTTAGATTACAACCACGTATAGGCACATATGGGTCAGTTTTAGAGGTTTTCATGTAAAAATTTTAGAGAAATAAGCAGAGGTAGTCTTGATTTTTGCTTATATCTCGGTCAGCTATTGGTCGATTTTGCTGGGCTTCAACAACAATTTTTTTGAAAATATTTGTGATAGTTTGATAATACCTATGGGCAAATGTGACATCGAAAGGCTTAAGAAAGTTTATTTCAACCATAACACTGACAAACGGCAGATGGACAAGCCGACTGATGAGCATCATTTAACCGCCTTCTCTATCTATTAAAACAAGAAAATATATACTTTATAGGGTGCAAATGGATACTAAAAAAATTAAAAATGGAATTACAAACAATAATAAAAAAAATAATCGATCAGAAAAAATGCGCAAATGCAGAATAAAATCGTTCGTATGTTGCTGTGCTGGAGCGCAATAAGTTATGTACGACTATACTCGTATGCATAAATGAAAATGTGTTGTTTTTGTATCCAGTAATATTATAAAATAGCACAGAAATAAATTCACTTTAAGTAATGACCTCTGTTTTTTGCTCTGAAATAATTTTGAGAATACTAAGAAAACAACAGAAAAAACTAAATTTTTAATTTTTTTTCTTTGATTTTAATATTTATAAATATACAAAAACGAAAAATTGTTTTTTTACCATAATAATCATAACCACTTTTGTTTTTTTTTTAAATACACATTTATTTGTTTCTTTAATCATCATAACACAAAATCTAAAAATGTCTTAAAAGAGAGTTTTGCAGTCACACACTTTGCTAACCACTACTGATTTTATCGATTCTTAGCAATCACACTTTCATCGAGAACGTGTTTATAATATCACAAATAAAAATCAGTTCTAACAACAATTGCCATTATAGAGAAAACACGATAAAAATATGTATGATCATAATCGTTCCATTCTAAATTGTTAGTGTTTAAGAAGTGACTGGAAACTTGTATCAGTTATATTTTATTGGATGTGAAAAAAAACTGCTCTCAAAAGAAAAAAGTTAAGTCATTTATTTGGAGAAATTAAAACAAAATAAATTTTTTTCTATGTAGTTTCATTTTGGCGCTATTAATGATGGTAATTATATTAGAATTTGCGTTGGTGTTTAATAACATTTAAATTTAACTATTATTACTTACTCAGATTTATAAGATAATGTGTTGTTGAAAGTTTTTGTTGTATTTTTTAATTTAACTACTTTTTGCTAAAAGAAGGGTAGAAGGTTTACACTTAAAAACAAGTCCCAAACTAAGATGTAAGACACATACCTTTTATTAAGTTTTGCGAAACTTCATTACAAATTTTGTGCGTTTTTATTTTTTTTTTTTTCATTCATTTTCAATTCTCTTTTATTATATTTTTTTTTTCATTTTCTAAATTTGGTTTTTAATTCTAGCAGTTACCGGCATAAATTTTTAAGAAAAAATTTCTAAAACAAAAGACTTAAGATACAAACCTGTTTATCATATGTATGTTGTAGTTTATTAAAAAATCACTTCAAATAGTGGGTCATATTTATAATCAATTAAAAATAAACCTTACATTTAAAACAAAATATTTAAACATAATTTTCATACAAAATCATTTTTTAAAGTCTACTTAAAATTTACGGTATATTTTAAATTGTTTATGACTATGAACCAAGAATTGATAATTTACTACATATACATATCATGTTAGAAAACTATTGAAATATTATCCAACCTGATACGGAAGTATGTATGAGTTAATTCAAATCATTTATTTATTAACATTCAATTTGATAGGCATTACACGGGTTGACAATTTTGTTTATTACTTTAATCTTATAAACAAGTAAAAGTAGATCTAATACAGTAAGGTTTGAAGAAAGAAGAACATTTTCCTGGGATGGCTTAAGATGAGTTTTACTAGACATTTAGAGATAAATCAAATATAATTTAGATATACTTAAGTTTAACAAGCAACACTATATAAATGTGTAAATAATCGTAACAAATTTAACTACTTTATTACGGCCTTTTTCAAAAAATTATTAAATAATGTTTATAGTAAGAAACTGTGCAATTAAAAAATTAAGATTTAATATTAAATGCAAAAAAATTCTGTACATTAAGTTCAAAGGCTTAGTACGAATAAAATATGTAGGTAGACAAACTAGAATGCCTGCTTAGGTGGCTAAATCTTTCAAATAGTAATATTTCATATTTAAAACTAACGGCCCTAAATGTGTATTAGTCATCCAGGTAGAAATTTTATTAAAAGGCCTAGTGCAACTGTAATTTTGTCCTCATGTTTGGATATAAAAAACGTCTTCAAACTCTTGAAAGTAAAATGCCACTATTGCACCTGAACAATAAGTAAGATGATTATCTATTTCATATCATTTATCAAAAACACTCTACATTCCATGCGTTTGCATTAATCTAGCTTATTCAAAATATAGTGCAATATTTAACATCCACCCCAAACAATCACATAATTTTTTATCCAACTTGCAACCAATATTTACGTTTTATGTCTCGAACATGGCGTAACAAAAATTTCATAGAAATTATTAGTTTGTATAAGACTACCCCTTTCCCTGCCCCTGCCCAAAAAACTTTATTTTGAGTGTAGGTCTTATTATCCTGTCCTTTTTGCAGAACATTTGAAGTCAATTTCTGTTATAGTTTCCTAAATTCAGCATATCGAAAATTTCATAAAAATTGTTAATTTGTATGGGAGATCCCCTTTGTTCTGCCGCTACTTAAAAACATTTTTCTTTAAAGTATAGGCCTTAGTGTACAACTACTTTTTGTAGATCATTTTAAATCGATAGCTGTTATAGTTTCCGAGATATAGCGCACAAACAATTTCACCAAATTTGTGCAATTTTAGGAAGAATACCACTTCCCCTGATTATTTAGGCCCCTACTTAAGGAGTATCTGTGCCAAGTTTTGTGCAAAAATGGCTATATTTACTGAGATGTATAGTGATATATGCACGGATTTTGTCCTAAAATTAAAATGGGTTATTTTGGATTTTTGCTTATATTTCGGTCAAAAAAGAACCGATTTTGCTGATTTTAAACAGCGATTGTCTCCAGAATATATCTAATAGTTTGAAACCAATGTCTTGTCTGTACCTTTTTATTTGAATCCAGAAACTTGATTCCAACAGACGGACAGAAGGACAGATTGACATGGCTAAATCGGTTTCCCTATCTATTAGGATCCAGAATATATATACTTTATAAGATGGATAGTAAAAAAATTACAAACGGAATGACAAACTGATATATACCCTTATCACCATGTGAAGGGTGTAAAAAGCGGCAAAAGTAATTTTAGCTGTATATGTGCTTATTATCACAACAACAACGATTGAACTTTCAGACAGATATTGACAGGTATCAAATTAACTACCCTCACATAAACCACCTTAATCAGCGAACACTCTGTTAACACGGTGGAATTTAACATAAAATAAATTGTGGTGTAGGGTATAATTTGGTCAGGCTTGACTGACTTAAACTTCTTTTCTTTTGTCATATTATCCCAGGCGTGGATTTAGGGGGAGGGGGAGGAAAGAGGAAATTTTTCCTTTCTCCCAAATGCTTAAAACAACTTAAAAACTCAAATTCGAAAGTTACCAATAATATCAAAAATGTTTCGTTTGGTAAGAACCTAGAAAATTTTTTTAAAACCATTATCTTAAGCCTAATGCAGTTTTGCATTACATAAGTATCTCCATTATGAGAAACAAGATGGGTAGGTCGTCATAATTCAGTTTTACATCTTGCAGTAATAATAAACTTAAGTTAAACATTTTAGTTGAGAAGCCTAGATTTGAAGGAAACCTTTATCTTGAAAATGGCGAAGTGTATTACCGCATCTAGTGTTAAATACCCTCAACTGACTCTCTTTTACAGGACTTAAAAATACGTTTCTCAAAGGACGTCCTTTATTTGTTTAACATCCCTTAACTTCTGCCTCAGAATATAACCATGTTTACTGATTTAAAAATATTAATTTTACAGTTTGCATATGAATTACTAAAATTTTAAAAATTGATAACAAAAACTGCTTATGTCGAAATGAAATGCTGAACCCTTGCATTGGGAACAAAAACGAAAAATTTATAAAGACCGCCCAGAAAATATGAAGGATATTTTAGCCAAGTATGACCCAGATATTTTGCTAAAGCTTGCAAAGAATCTTTATCATTTTTGTTTCACAGCCAGTCAGCAATGCTATATCTGAAAGGTAATTTTCTCTTGGCCAAGATCAACTACGACAGAGGATAGATTCAACGGCTTTGAATTGTTGCATATGAGTAATCCTAGTAAAAAGTAACGTTATGCCAGAAGGGACTATTCTTGTTTGTTAGAGAATTACTTCAATTTTATATTTATATGTGTACAAGTTACTTAAGAAGAGGCTTTTCTTTCATTGAAACTATAATTGGAAAAAAACTTAAGCTTTCCCCTGAAGAAAGATATATGGAATCCGGCGTTACGTTACTTTTTCCCTGAAACTACCCATATGCATAATAAAATATAAATTGACCCAATTGTTGTGCTTAACAAATTAAACCATAAATTTATTATTTAATATATATGTTTTTTATTCTTTTATGTGATTAAAATTATTTTGAATGAATTAAACTTTTTTAAGCTTTTTTTAATAAACCGCTTAAATCTAGTTTTTGGAATTATGTGCTTCATTAAGAATTTCCCCATGCAAAAGCTTGTGCTGGATCCACGCCTCTGATACCTTTACCCATATTTTTGGCTTTAAAACAAACACCATACTACAGTCTCAAAATTTTCTTCAAACACATACAATGACTTAAAGAATTATATCTTAAAATCTATTTATTTTTTGTTGCATTTCCTCCATGTTTCTTGGGATTTTGTGATATTAATAAATGAATTTTAGCGGTACATTTTGTTGTCAGTTTTTCTCGTTATTTTCTTTTTTTTTTTTGTTCTACGACAACTATTTAAATGCACTTTTTCTTACGTGACACTACAACAGGTTTTTGCTTCTTCTATGTGAAAGATAAAAGTCAAAGAAAATAATTGTGCTGTTTGTCTATGCATTTGTGTTATATGAGCAACAAAGTATGGCCAATTAATGTATTTGTGCATGTACATACATACTAACAGCAACAACAAAAGACAAATACTAAATCATGTAAAGTGAACTTAAACGGAAATACAAAATCTGATTAAAAAAATATTTTATTCTTAGTGACTTTTCAAACTGTTGTATTATTATTTTATTATTCACAGCAATTAAAAATGATTTTGCAGATTTCTTTGTGTTTTTTTAATTTTTTTTTGCAAAATTTAAATATAAAAATTAGACATATACAATTATGGCTGAAGTAAATTGTTTCCTTAAATAAGAAGAAAATAAAAATACAAAATTCAAATGCAAATTACAGCGCTAAAAAGAAATTAGTTTTCTTAGGTTTTGTCTTGGAAAAAAGTTTCCACTTTTTTTCAATAACAATAATTAATGTGAGTTTTTTAAAACAATTACCTTTTTATTCTGCATTTGAACGAAGAAGGTATTTTTGCCACTAAAATATTAAACAATATGCCCATTATAGAATAGAGCCAAAAAAATAATCTTTAAGTAATTTTGAAGACATAATTTAGTGGGAGAAAGTCATGTCTTCTGACCAAAAAAAAAATTTGGTTTTTAAATGTTGAAAGTAGAATACAAACAAGCACAAATTTCAAAACAGTTAAAAAAAAAACAAAATCATTAGAATGAAATTCAGTCCATTTCAAGTCACACTGAAACCAAAGCTAATTCACAAAGACTAAAACGGACAAAAAAAATTTAACGCTAACATCAAAACATAAACATCACATTTCGATCTATTTTTTTTTTTTGTTTTCAATGAGTTTTGCAGTTTAAGAGCAATTTTCTGTGTTAAGCTGAAATTATTCCAAGCTAGACATCGCACATTGGGTTCGATGACACCGAAAGTAATTTAAATTTATTTGAAATTTTTTTTTTTCAAATCGTTAAATATGCATAAAAAGACATATTCTGAAAAAAAGATAGACGGAAAAAAATTTTTTTTACGATTTTATAGACATTTTTATTTTTCGAAAAATTATAGTTTGTTTCAAAACTTTTGGTGCCCCGGTAGGTCAGTGGTAAGTGCACAAGCCTACCAGACAGGGGGTTGTGAATTCGATTCCCACCAGAGACCCTGGTAAGTCTGCTTCATTCTTCAATTCTTTCTTTATTTCTTCTTTCCTTCTATATCAAGCTATTCTATCTGCCTCTCCAGGTAACACAATGGGACCGAATTAAGCGGACCCAAGGGAGCTGTAACCTTTCCTTCAACGGCTGCCTGTTCTACCTAACCTAACCTTCAAAATTTTTGCCGTAATTTTAAAATGGAAAGTGATTTTTTTAAAAAATGAGAAACAAACAAAAGCCAATACTGTCTTTTTTTTTAAAAAAATAAAAAAAACTAATATATATTTTGCATAAATATGAATATAAGTTTAATTTAAAACCTGAATTTGGATTTTGAAGGATTTCAAGTATTTCACAACTTTTTTAAAAAAGTAACGAAATAAATGTTTATAATATTTTTTGTTTATCAATAATTGTCATACACTTAAAAAGAAACCATATTATGTTCACCTTCACCTTCATCATCATCATCATAATCTCCGCTATCATTACTCTCACTTTCATGTATTTCTTGAAAAATAATAGGCGATAGCAAAAGCTGTAGTTCGGAATTTGATAATTGTTGCTTTTCTTTCTGCTCATTTTGTTTATCAATACTAGATATAAATGGATCTGAGCTGGGAAAAAATTTATTAAAAATGTCTTTATTCGACTTTTCTCGGCTGCATTTGCGAGTAAAATGTTCCCTATAATTTTTAAAATCCTTATTTCTGGCTTCCTGAGCTTCTTCTGAAAGTTCTCCAATCGGTAAAAGGGCATATTTTATGATTTTGGGACCATGCATTTAAAATTTATGTATTGTAGGAGTCTTACAAAACCATTTTAACACTCTCGTAAATAAAAATGACTGAAGCTTGTTCACGCGCCTATCTCCGACAACAATAGTAAGCATTGAACGACCGTTAGTTTTGTTAAAAATGTTAAAAGCAAAAAATAGAGCAACAAAACCGCAAATTTTCTTTTTTGTAGTATCAAGCTAAAATTTTGTACTTTTAGAAAATATAAGATTCAAAATCCAACCTTAACTAACTTAGAAGTTATGGTTCACGAAACATCAAAAATAGACCAATTTTGGACCTTTTTTTAAAAAAATCGTCAAAAATTTTTTCACAAATATTTTCAAAAACACTACATCATTTTTGTACACTTTAGTACCTAAAATTGAAGGTTCCAGTCTTAAAATAACACTTTGTAAACGATAAATTTTGAAATTACTCACGCACCTATCTCCGACCACAATAACAACAACAGTAAACATTGAACGAACGTTAGTTTTGTTAAATACATGACTTTGAAAAAACACGACTTACAACAGAAAAATGTTAGTAGCAAAAAATAGAGCAACAAAACCGCAAATTTTCTTTTTTGTAATATCAAGCTAAAATTTTATACTTTTAGAAAATATAAGCCTCAAAATTGAACCTTAACAAACTTAGAAGTTATGGTTCACGAAACATCAAAAATAGACCAATTTTGGACCTTTTTTAAACAAATAGTCTAAAATATTTTCATACATATTTTCAAAAACACTACATCATTTTTGTACACTTTAGTACCTAAAATTGAAGGTTTCATTCTTAAAATAACAATAAATTTTGAAATCACTGACTCGTTTAATGCAAAATTTTACTTTTTTTGCTTTTTAAAAAAATTGCAAAAAATGTTTAACTTTGACACGCCACTACGGAGTCAGCTGACAAGATAGATGCTGAAAAATTTAGAAAATGTAGAATTGTATCTAGTTTTATTCGATACTAAATATCAACACAAAACCTTAATTTTAGAAATTCAATTTTGCGTCACTTTCGAACCATTTCAACCCAACGTGCATCGGCTGGTTGACTAGCCTGGCCAGTGAACAAAAATACTCAGCCTTTAACATTGTTACTAATGATTGTTTATATTTTTTGCTATAGTTTTTTATGATTTGTTTTTTTTTTTTTGGCTTCAATGATCGTAAGAACAATGATCTTGGAAAATAATTTTAAAACAACAATAGTGAAATTAATAAATAACTTCCATACTCCGGGTACCATTCTCAAAATTCAGACATTAAGGGGGTCAACAAGGGCCAAATAGAAAAAGTCCTAAAAATTTTAAGCTGTACACAATAGAAACGAGATATAAAGAGTTCCTTATTCTTCCAAAAAAATAAACGGACCCTTGATTGGCACTGCCTAAAAATTTTGGAACGTCAGAGATAAATCAGGATAAGAACTTTATTTTCATATTTCTTGATTTCAATCTGTAGCTCCTAAACCAACAGAAATATAAGCATAGTTTAAGTTCAAAAAAAATTTTTTTTTTCAATTTTCAGGTCTTTAAATATAGAAAATTTGTTTGTGGAATTTTTATTGGGTGAATTGCATATGTTTTGAAAATATGTTTATTTATTTTTGATACTTCTTTCAATTTTGGACACTAAGGGGCAAGTGTAATACTGTTGAGTTTTGTGTAACTTTCATTCTAATCTTTTAAAATAGAAGTACATATAATTCGAGCAAGAGCTATGGCTATTCTATAAAGCTTTGGGCCTAAAGACCTTTTGTATTCTTAAAGATACAAATTTTTTAGACTGGGCTGAAATGAATGCAAAAATTGTTGTTACGTTTTTGAAAAATTGGTATGTAATAATTTTTTGAACTTTTTGTGTACCCTTTCTCTATAAACATACATATACATAGTTGGAGCTGTGAATCCCAATTTAAGCCATAAGAAAACTTAATGGTCAAAATTTACTTCTACCCATTTTTGTTGTTATTTTGCATTTTGTAAGATTTTGAATCTAGAAGAGGGAAATTAGGGTATATTGACCACTGTTGAGGTTAAAGGTCAACAAAATGAACAGAAAGTACTTATATAAATTTTTTGCTATTTTAAAATGTTCAGCCTATAAACTAAAGATTAATATCTCAGTGAGGCCAAAAGCCCATTACGTGGTTAAAATGTATTTTTGAACCAGTTGCTGGCACTTTTTTTTAAATTTGTATAACTTTGTCTCCAAAAATTAGTAAGAACTTTTAAGGCTGCATAAGCATGCTCTGAGACTTTAACTATAAAGATTGTAAAGTAAAGTTTGTGGAGCCGAATTTAGGCTGGAAGTGAACAAAAAAAACTTCTTTTGGTATTATTTAGTGGTTGTAAGATTATGAGCTTAGTAATATAAAGCTATCGATAATAGACCGATAATGAAATCGAGAGTCCCCATTTTTGATAATATTGTACATTTTTAAGAATAATGAGTTTAGAAAAGGAAGATTTAGTATAACGATCCCGATTGAGGTCAAAAGTCAACAAAGTGGAAAGAAAGTGTTTTTTCACATTTTTTTTGGTATTTTTTACATTTTTCAGATAATGATTTAAGAACAAAAGAAAAGAACTTCTAACCTAGTTTGTGGTAAAAAGTATTTAAAATGGTCAAGATATATCCCCTCTTTTTTAAATTTTTGGTAATTTTTTTATGAGTCTAGAGAATGTAAGTTAAGGTATACCGACCTTGATTGAGGTCAAAAACCACAAAAAATAAAGAAATTATTTTTTTCGAATTTTTTGGACTTGTTTTTGCAGGTTTTTTAGATTTTTGGTTTTGAAGTATGAAATAAAGTTTGAAGTATAGATCCCGATTAAGACCAAAATTCCTCTAAGTGGGCAAAACGTTCTTTTTCGCATTTCTGGTCGTTTTTGTTAAATGAATTTTTTCGATGTTTTGTTACTTTTTTGATTATTTTAAAAGAAGACTAAACAAAAATTAAAAATATATATTTGAAATTAAGTTTGTATAGAAAATGGAGTTCTGAAAAAGTTAGGAAACTAAAATCGTCGTGTGTAGCATAATCTATTCACAGAAAAAACTGCAAAACTTTTGTTCAAACTAGATAATATTTTCATATATAAGAGACACCGGGGTAGAAATGTCCTAAAGGCTTCCGGGCAAATGCAGTGTTTTCCAAGTTGAAATTCTGACGGGGATGAAGGCCCCGAAATTGACAGGGGAGGATGCGGATGAAGAAAATCTACGTTGATAGTCAGGGCGTGCTTAAGGCTCTAGAGCGACATTATGTCAGGTCTAGACTCGTTGGCGACTGAAGACGTGCTCTTATGGTAATCATGGGGACACGCAAGGTTAGAATTCGTTGGGTTTCTGGTCATTATGACGTTTCCGCCAAAAAGATTGCCGATGAACTAGCAAGAAAGGGATCGGACCAAGATATTGGACTTGGTTGTGAGCCGGTGAGGCCCTCACTCAGTTTCTATTATGAACTAATAGGGACTTAAATAATGGACAAAGTGGGTCAAACCTGGAGGGACAGGGCTGATTACAGGATCTAAAGACTTTCATGGCTCAGGCTGGACAGGATGGGCACTGACCTGCTGCCTTAAGGAGAGCAGGGGGGCTCTGAGGTGCATTATTGGGACTCTCATGGGACACTGCGATGTGAGATATATGACGAACAAATGGGACAGGAAATCTCTAAATTTCTTCAGGGTATGCGGGGATGAGGAGGAAATAGAGACGGTAAAACATCTTGTTTGGCACTACCCTGGGCTGTAGATCCGCCGACAGAGGTGGTTTGAAAGTTTTGTCTTTCCTTTGTTTCTTTTTTTCTTTTCTCCTCTTGACTCTTTTAAATTGATTTGCAATGAGCCTAAAAGCCTCCAAGTGGAGGTGGTGAGATGGACTCGCCACTACCCTTTGTTACCTAACCTTACCTTAAAATTTGATTTTTATAATCTAATTTTTATATCAAACAAAATAAACGTAAAATCAATATAAATATTTGTCCAATAGCATTAACTTTTTATTGTAAAAAGTAGGCAATTTATCCCAAATTAAGGTTTTCGAAATTCTAATAAAGTCATCTTCTATCTGATCTTACAGATTTTTTATAGGACTGCAGTTTGACTCAGTTAAATGTTTTTTTACACATATTGGTCTTTTTAAAAAAAAAATCGTTAAAGCGATATTGTGGTAAAAACTGGTAGTGGGTTCAGCTGCGGTTTATGATCAGTCCCTGAACTATTTTAAATTCTACTGATAAAATTCTTGCTTTCTATGTTTGACCGAACTCCTAATATTGATGATCCAAAAACAAAAAACCTAGCTTAGATTTATCCTAAATAAAGTGGGGTCTTTTCATATCTTTGTGTTGTTTCTATTTGCATTTGAATTAGTTGAAGAGGTTGAAGTCGATATTGAGTTACATGAAGCCAAGTGCTGTGGCTGATAAAACAGAAAAGCCTTTGGATGGGTCTAAAACATTTATTTAAACAATAAATGCCAGAAAAATATTTACGAAGTTATATAAAATATTTTATTTCAACATTAGTTCTATCTGGTGTCACCATTTTAAGTCACCATTCAGCTAAAAAAATAATTTCTGTCATTTTTACTTTCTCTCTACTCCCAAATATTACAATTGTATTCAGTTAAATTTTCTACTGCAGATATTTTATTCTGCAGAAAAAATTTTTCGATTAAGGGTAATTAGTTTTAAAATAACAATTAAGTTTCTGGTCTTTCTTCTGTGTTAATGATTTATAAGATACTTCTGTATGTGTGTGTATAAATATATTATATAATTATTTACAAAAAAAACTGAATTTTATTGTCTTAAAAAAACTGAAAATTAATTTCCTAAATGGCACAAGCTTTTTAATTTTTAACTTTTACTTTTATTATACTCTTAATCTACAATTATATATTAAAAACATAATCTGTGTCTAATCAGGGTTTTATAGGAAGAGGCGTGTCTAAAGCATTTGATGTTGCTTAATTAACTTTTCTCAAGTAAATAGCAATCAGAAGTCATATAAATTTTTCTTTTATTGTTTGGAAAAATATTTTTTAATTAACATCTACTAAATAAATCGAAAATATTTAAAAAGCTTTGAAAAGGGTTTTATATATAGATTTTGGGGAAAGTGTTTGATGAGGGGAAATTTTTTTAGAAATAATTGCTACGAAAAAAGTTTTTTAGCAAAAATGGCTTAAATATTTTAAATTTTTATTACAGAGTTTCTATTGCAATCAAGACCAGCTATGCAAGTAAACAATAAATATTAAAGGCTTTCCATCAGACTTAAATGCCCCTTAATTTCGCCAGTTATTTAATGGCATTTGAATTTCGTTCCCGATATTGCAAGGCAAATATTTATATACGAATCAAATATGATAGACCACCCTGAGCCAAAGGATCTATCAGTCTATCGTACTTTCTGCTTAAGACATTCAACACTAATAGATCTTAATGTAAGGGACCTACTAATTTATGCGCCATTAGTGGGGCTGAATATGAGTACCTCAAGGGCAAATCTTTTGAGAATATGACATAAAGCAGTTGCTTATTTAAGATGGGCCATGCATAATAAGGCATACCTAAATAAAAAAGGAGCATTTTACTTTGGAAATACAGAGGCAGTATATAAGACTTTTAGAGACCAGGGAGTCAAGAACTTATTTGTAATATGTGTAACCTCAGGGCTTGAAAGCAGGGTTATTAACTCTAGGCAAAGAGAGAAATATTCTAGTAGAGTCCTGACCGGGGGGCCTTCAGAAGTTAGAGCTCTTTCACCTCTATTGTTGATCCTTATGGCCAAAGGTATATTTAGAAAGTTTGACGCTTAAACAGCGGACTCATTCTAGTCAGAAGAAAGTTTGTTTCCACATTCCGAGTGTCACTGTGACTGGGATTATATTGACTTTTTTGTAGACGCCAGGAAGCCGGTTGGGCATAAATCCTGATAAAACGAAACTATTATGGAAGACAAGTACATTAAAAAGGTCAAATGGGGCCTTATCGCCCACTATACTTGCAAGAATTTTATAGGACAGAGCTGGGACAATGACTGTGAAATCTATTATAACGTAAGGCTGTATTTTGTCATCGGAGGTGATATCAAAAGACAATTGTAAGTAACTTCTTACCGAGTTTCAAAGATGTACTTTATATGTCATAACTGTTGCTGGCACAAAACGTGATTTTTTATTAGAAGCTGGGTCAGACTTGGCAAATCAGAATTAGAAAATCTTCCTAATACTGGCCTTATAGAATGTTATAAGAAATTGGTCTTAAGAAACTTAGTATAAGCGGGAGATCCAATATGGACTATATGGCTACAGGGGTAAGTTTCGACAGAAAATCATTAAAAATAATCCCTGAAAGTCTATGCATCTCTCATTGACAAATGCTATGGACCAGATAAATATGGACACAGAAACCAGTTTTATAACATTGGAGAGAATATCAGGTTTTAATGCCGGTTACTTTTTCTGAAAACAGATTTCAAAAAGGAACATGTACCTAGGAAAGGGGGGAGATCCCTATTTTTGTTGACAGGCAGGCTATCCTTAAGACCTTGAGGGCACACTGTGTCAAATCTAGGCTAGTGAGAGGTTGTAAGAAGACTCCTGGGGAAACTATGAACCCTTTTTCCATGTCATACTATGCTAGATTCAAGGTCACAGCGATATTACTGGCACAAAGGGGAAATAGTGAGTTTCACAATGAGTCACCCTGAGATAAGGATATAAATGCAAGTCATGAGTGGATGAACAGGAGTGACAGTAGGCATTAGATTTCTTATAGACTTATGAAGAACAAATCTAAGGACCTTAATTGGGGATATAAAAAGACACTTTTTCGCTAGGGATAGGTGCGAGCAGATGGAATAGCAACACTCCACATTAATGCAGGATGTATAATAATGTGGAAAATTTAGACTCTACAGAGCATATTTTCTGTTATTGATTGAGACTACATTACCAAAGGATTAAAAGGCAGGGTTAAAGATTCGCTAAAGGAAAAACATCATTTTCCCGTGTAAATTAAAAAGCATCCAGGTAATTAGGTGATTACTGGTGGATCAGTAATTGAGAGAGGTTTTTATATAGATACTTAAACTAAATTCTTTAATTTACAAATTTATTGATTGATATTAACAATTTGTTTTCAGCTAATAACCAATATAAAATAAATTGAGTTTACAAATTTCTAAATTGAAATTAATTTTTTATTTTTTCTGTGATAAGAATTCTTGTGCAAGTGATGAGCATGCTGCTGCATGTAGGCATTAATTTTTATTTTGTTTTATATATTGTGTTAAAACAGAAAACAAATTTAAACAGCAATAACTTATTAAAAAATTCTTAATTGGCTCTTACCTTATAATAAGATTTATATAAATAAGTTCCCTTTATTTCATTTATTATTAGTTTAAAAAAAATAAAAGATTCAATTCACTATCCAAAACCAACCTTTTGGGTTACATATTCAGGATGAGTCAAATAAAATTTGTTTTTTTTTTTAAACTTCAGTTTTATGCCCTTTGGTTTCTGTAGAAATTTTTGTTCGGTTCAATATAAATCTTCTTACAACTTCTGGGAGTGTTTAATTTGATCAACGATAACATGAAATTTATGATTTAAAATCAATTAACGGCTTTCGGAAGTTACAATCAAAATGAGTAAAAAAGTAAAGAGAATAAAGAAAACATTTCTCTTTTCTTTTTCTCTTAAAAACGGAACTAAGTAAGGACAGAGTAAAAAGAATCATTAATTGAATAACTTTTAGGCCAAAAAAGAATAACAACAACATAAAGAAATAATAAACCGGCAATAACAACAAACATTAGTAAAAGAAGAAAAAACTTTCTACCAACTTAAACCAAACTCTACAAAGAGGAATGAAACGTTTGCAGCATGCATGACTTACAGTCAGTTGTAAACGAGAATAAGACGGGTTAAGATCATTAAAAGCATAAGCGGAAGATATTTGTAAAACATATTTTTTTCTTAAAGAAAAATTCTAAATATTTGTGAAGTGATATAAAAAACCCAAAAGATAATTTTTCCTTTGATAAAAAAACAAACAAAAACAGAAGTGTATAAAATTCTCTACAACAAATACAATGAAAAAAAAAATTATTTATTAAATAACTTTTTAAGAATATTAAAAGGATGTCTGATAAAATAAAATATCATTACAACCGATTAAGCAACAAATTACAAATTTTTATGCTGAAATAACAAGGTGATGATTATTTATTCAAAATATAAAACCGAATAAGACTATGAAAACAATACCATTGTCAGTCAGCCAGTCATTAAGGCATTGTTAAGTGAATTAAAATTGTCTGGTAGCATGTTGCATGTGGCAGATACTGTTTGTGTTAACTTATTATCAGCAGCGTTGTTTAAGTGTTTAGAATTCTACCAGGGGTCTATAAGATGCATTTAAGATTCGTTTTTTATGGTTTCTTTAATTTTTTGCTTTTGGTGTCTTGTCTACAGATGAGTTTGCACTGATATTAATTGCAAAGTTCTAGGGGTTTCAATTGCTTTGCTTTGCCTTACCTGCCGGGAAGCTAAATTGTCTTACTAATAATGTGTTTAAGATTGTTTTTTAAATTAAAAATAAATCAACGTATGTTTAAAAGGATAGTTTTAATATTTTCTTAAATAGGATTGATTTACAATGCCCAGAATGATTTTATTAATTAAAAGGTATGTTTTTATTAAAAATTATAAAAACGTTCGCAAAATATTCTTTTACAGCATCAACCTGTAGAAGGGCCGAACGTTTTTTTATTTTTTACGAACATTTTGAATAAGAACAACTTAAGAGATATTAGTAGATCAATCTCGACCATACACTGAAACTTATTTACTATTAAGTGTTAAGTGTGTTTAACATGATTTTTGAGTAAACACCTACAATATCAGTTATGGTCTGTAAGCCACTCTTCCCAAAATTTTGTTTTCAGGAACTGATATCAATTCCATGGTAAACAATGGACTGATCATACTAAGATGGTGTTAAAGACGGTAGTATAAGATCCTTTACAAATTCAAAATTTTGTATTGAAAAATTCATGTTTAAAGCAGTTATCGCCCAAGATGCTTCTTTCAAAAGAACCCTTGTATGGGCAACGAACATACTATAATCCATTTCCAAAGTAATGTGATAAGTTTTTTGTATTACTTTAAAGGCATTTAGGGCCTTAAAAATCTAACTCTGTGCTAATTATTTCTTGCAAAAAATAAAAAAAGCAAGAAATTAAATAGCACTTGATTTTTCAAAAATTAAATTTATTACCATGAAGATGGCGGCTCTCCAATACTTTCTTCTTCCTCTTTTTTTTTAAACTAAAATAATCATTATTTTTGTCTCTAATCTTCAATAATATTTTGGTTGAACTAAAAAGGTAATATTGGCATCCAGCAAACATGATGGAAGGACGGACGGACATCCTTATGTCGACTTATCTTGATCCTGATTTGAATGGTATTGCTAAAATTGATTTTGTACTTTTTTGTTGCACCAAAGTCATGTAAATATATAATACCTTTAAACGTTCTAGGGTTCATGCAACTTTAATGCTGAACTGTTGCACGCCTTTTGCTATATAATTAAGAAACACTGCTGCTTGAGGGGGCTAGAAGCATTTTACATCCGGAATAGGCACTTAAATTTGCACATTTTCTTGACAAGTTATTAATTTAAAATCTGGAAAAATTTTAAAGGCAACCTTGTAGCATTGAGCAAGCAATATAAAGGACTAACATTAACCCTCGACTTCGTAAACGCTGTTAAAATAATTTCAGTAACAGAGAACTAGATACGACATTTAGTTTAAACACTCGATAGTAAAACTGACATGACATTTAATACAGTTTTACTCCATAGTCACTGATTTCCGTTTCGGAATCCCGCTTTTTAGTAATAAATAAAAATTAATTTTCTCTGAGTTAACAGAATAGTTTTTATTGAAAGCATAAAGCAACTTGTAAAAAATAAAAACGATAAAATTATTGATAAAAATTAAAATCAGGAACTTTATTTTTAACTTTTAAGTATGATATGGAATTATCTAATCGCAGACGAACTGTCGTTAAAGTTTTATTTTAACTTATAAAATGTTATATTTTTTATTATAGTTAATTTTTATTTTTAACTTTTTAGTTCATTTTATAAAAAAAATTAAAAGCTTTTCTTTATAAAGGTTTTTTTTTTTTTAATTTTTGTTTTAAAATTTTGTTTCAAACAATAAATTTGGTTTTTTTCCAGCCACTTTGACTTTTAGAGTCCGAATTTTTCAAAACCAATTCTTAGTGGGTCTGCACATCTAAAGAGATTCAGAATTTTCACTTACGCTTTTGGCCTTTATAATGATGAATCAGTCAAAAATGTTATTCCTTTATATTTTAGATATGTGCGTACTTAAGCTGTGACGATTCCGAAGAAAAAAACATTTTGGTATTCTAAAACTCTACACAGTGGGCTCAAACATCACAATGGCCATCATTATATCATTATGATCATGATCTTCAGCAACATAAGCAACAGTACACTTTTGTCTTATCGTTTTTTTTTTTTTTTTTTTTTTTTTTTTGTTGAGAGACATTTAAACAAACAACACTTGGTAAATGTTAAACTTTGTTTGTCTGCGAAAAGAAGTCTGTGAGGTCTTTCTTGCTGTTGTTTGTGTTTTTTGTTTTATTTATTTATTTAGCCTACAGACAAAACGCATGCATTTAATATCTGTATGTATGTATTTTTAAAAATATGTGTTGATTTACTTATACAAACAACATATTTGATTATTTATTTATTTTGTTATTAAACGTGAACTGGCCAATTCAATGTTGCATGATTCATTTGCTTTAACCACATTAATAGACGAATATTTATACATTTCAGATACAATGCATGTATGTACTTGTATGCCTTTAATTATTTTAGAAACAAAATCGTATTAAATAAAATTACGAAAACCTTATCACAAGTGCATGAAAGAGCAGCCGTAATAGTTTTATTTTTTCATTCAGAAAAATGTAAGATGCAAAGACTTTTAGATTGAAGTTCAACACTTAAAAACTTTTCCTTTTTTGCTTAAAACATTTCTAGTGGTTGACATCCTACACAACTTTGCGAGTCAAAATACATTTTTTACTTGATACTCTTATGTTTCATTTTAATTGCTGAAAAGTGTCTTTTACAATGACTTATCATATCAAATAACATATTTTCTTAAACAAATTAAAAAATTTTTGAAAACTGGGTTTGCTATTGTCTACCGTTTTGTTTAAATGGTTGTAATATTTTTAACACTGAGAGCTAAAAATTGCAAATAAAAGGGAAAATATGATTTGCAAATTAAAAAATACATCACATTTATTTCTTTTAAACCTAAAATAATTAGATACAAAATTAAAAAGCTTGTTGATAAGCCTTGGAATCTGGCTTATGAATCTCGTCTTTAAAATCAAATGTTAATAAAAAATATATTCTTTTTTGTTTAACTAAGTACCAATTACGATATAAGTTAACATGTCAAATATGCTAAAGTCGTGTTTAGCAACTGGAGAAACCTATTTTTCAAGAACAGAGACTAACTATTTTAAAGTCCTAAGGGAAACTATCTACTATAGGGGAAAAACCAGTTAATATTATACTACTTCAGTTATACAGGGTGTTTAGTGGCAGGGTTTTATTTTTAAACTTAAGTGGAAAACGTTATAATAAATACAAATTTTATTAAGAAGTATATTATCCAGATGTCTTCCGTCGAGTTGAACACACTGTTCAAAACGGAGCGAGTTTTTTGATAAACATTTTTTTAAGTCCACAGGAGATTAACGATTGTCATTATTGACCCTTTTCATAAGGTAGCTTTATAAATAATGCCATTGGCGATAGATACGCAGACCCCGGTGGCCATGAAATGTCCCTAAAGCGACTGATTTGTTTTTGGGGGAAATTTTCCTTAGACAAATTCGTGGAAGCACTGGCTGTGTATGCAGTCGCCCTATCCTGTTGAAACCACGTTGTGTATAAAAGGTACAATAAATGAGCTCTTAGGTTTGGAAAAAAGAATAACGTCATCATGCGTCGATAATTCTCACTGTTGACATTTATCGCATGGCGTCAAAATGGTCCAATTATTTCATGCGTGGATAAGGCACACCAAACAGTTACCCTGGGGCAATGCAATGGCTTTTGATATATCAAACGAGGGTTGCGGGCTTTTTTAGATCAGTAACGACATTTTTGCTTGTTGTCGTGGCCGTTTAAGAGAAAATTGCCATTTTTGCTCCAAAAAATAGGATTTACAGTAAAAACAAGCTCCAATATCGTTTCACAAAAATTTTTGCGTCAATCAAAGTTAATTTCTTTTAGTCCTTGAACGATTTGAATTTTTAAGGGATGGATAAATTTAAAATTTCATAAATAGTCGCTTTTAAAAGCCTCAGTTAAACTGCTCCCTTTTATATTGAATTTTTACGCAAAATACTTTCAACTATTTCAATGTTTTTAGGAGTCCTTGAAAATCGACTGGTTTTTTATTTTTATTGTACTGGGTTACGATCACTACAACCGTTTAATACTAACAGTTTATTAAGGAATTTGATACTTTTTTTAATCCATCAGTTCAGTTTCCTTTTTCTTAACACACCAAGTTTGTTTCTTAAGTCTTACGTTTTCTTACTGTTTTTTTTTAATACAAAAAATATTTTATTCCTGTGATACCATCATCAGGAATAGTTTGTGCAATGTTTTTAGTATGGCAAGTGAAATATGATATATTTTTTGTGAACTGTTCTGGTTGAAGTAGTTTTTCAACTCTTTTTTTAGCAATGTTTGTTACTTTATACAGGTTATCAGTTTATTTTTATTAGTTATGCTCCAATTTAGCATGAAAATTGGATTAACTAAAGCGTTTAAAAGACAAAAAATAAATTTTTTTATAAAATTAGACTCAATTTAAAATTAGTTGCACTATCAGTTGGAGAAGATTTTTTTGAAGTTTGTGAGTTATAAATATTTTTTTTTCTTTTTTATTTAGAAAACGTATTAAATAAGAAGTTTGTCTTAACAGAATTTTAAAAAATTATTAAAAGAAAATTTTGAAATTTTCTTGAAAGAAGATGAAGTAGTAAAAATTGTTAACAAAAAACTTTGTTTTTTAAAACTATTTTCTATCAATATATTAACAGTTTTTTCACTGTTGACAGAATAAGCTTTTAATTGTAGAAAGAAATTTTTTTGACAACTTTTGAGGTGTTAATTTCAAGTTAAGGTATTGACAATTAGTTTAAACAATTTTTGTATGGCTTACTTCTAACATTTGGGGGTATTTGAGGTTATCTTTGTCCCATGTTTATTGTGTTCATTATGGCCTGCATGCTCAATTTTTTTGAGTATCATTCTTATAGTTATATGTTTAGTTTTAAATAATATCCAAAGATATTTCATTTAAAAACTCATGCAATTTTTTTACGCATTTTACATTCATAAAAGTTTAAATTATAAAAAGCGGTGAAGAAGTTCAAACAATAGCAACAGAATGCTGCCACTTTTCATCTATTTAGCCAGCATAAAAAAATTTTATTCTTCTTTGTTGTTGCAGGTCATAAAATAAGCAATAAGTTAAAACCAGTAGCATGACAAGTACCATCATATTTACAGAGAAACATTTTAAAATCCTATGCCAAATCCTAGCACCCAAGCAAATTGTAGCATCATGGCTATTATGTATAAATAAAAGTTTTTGGTTTGTTTGAATTTAAAATAATTTTGCTATATAATAAAATTGTGAAGCTTTAAATAACAATTATTTCAGTATAGTTATATAAGGTATTTATTTACTTATTTTTCTTCTCTTAAGACACTTGAATAAAAAAACGTTAGTTTAAATGTATTAAAATTAATTTCTTTCATGTTCTATACACAATGTTAAATATTTTTCACATTTCGTTTTATTATTTCTGTGTCTTTTCTACTTTTTAAATCATTGTTATTGTAATTTATTACCATACACTTGCGAGTCAACACTAAAGCATAAATTAAAACAAAAGACTTAAGCTACAAACGTGTGTAATTCAATTCTTTTGTTTTCACACAAGCTTGAACACAATTTTCTTTTTTTTTCGCAATCATATGACTGTAGGTGTGAAGGGCATAAAAAACTTATCTTTATGATTGTGCCACCTAGAAAAAATGTTTCTAATAAAAGTATTCCAGTTGACTTAGGAAAGCAATCTGGGCCTATTGTTACCTTCAGCTTTAAGTTAAAGTATTAAAATAAATTTATTTTTGCATTAAAAAAACTTTGTTTAAAGCAAAATGTTATGTAACTTGTTTAGAATTTACATGACTAATAATTCCTTACTACGCATTATTATTGGTAATATTAAAACTAAGTAAATTCTTTTTAAAAAAAATAGTTTTTCCCTACAAAAAATTAAAAAAATATATGATATGTAATTACCTGTAATAAAACTATGTATTCTACAGAATACTGCAGTTTGCTAAAATATTTCTATTGTTTTTCTGTACTACATGAGTAGAACATAACTTCCCAAGCCTTTTTTCCACTTTTTTTTGCTTCCTTAAGTATAACTAAAGCATAAAGTATGACTTAATTAGTAAATAATTTGAACATTATAATAAGTTAAACAATTTTATCTTTCACCGTTAAATAATTAAACTTCTCTTGCACACAACACCTTATTTCGTGTACAAAATTAACAAGTAGAAAAATGCTTTGCTGAGGGTTTTTTTTAAATATTCTGAAAAGGTTTTTTCTTCTTTAGCAAAATAAAGAATTTTAATTTGAACATGATATTTCTAACGGCTTAAGTTATTGTTTTTAAAAGTACAAACACACGTATTATATAAATGCAACTTAATTAAAACGCATTTGAATAAAAATTTAAAGAAATGTAACAATAAGAAAAGCCGTTAGACAACATGTTACGAATAAACGTTTTTTTTTTTATAGTAGATAAATATTTGTTGAATATCATAGAAGATATTTAATTCAGATTCATAAAATCCCTATTTAAACAATTGAAAAATAATTTTTTTAAAAATGGGTTCAACTTTTTTACTAATTGTGAAACTAATTATTTATTTATTTTCTCCTTAATGCTTATAGTTGAGAAAAATTTTTTATGGCACATGTGCATATATAAAACTAATATGTTGCTAGAAAATAAAAAAATTATTTTTTCAATTGCAATTGAATTGTAGTGGTAAACTTGCAATGAACATTAATAATCTGAACTATTTATTAAGAGTCACTGGGCCCTTGTTATTAAAAAAATATAGCTTATGAGCTATAAATAATATAAAATTACCGCCCAAAAGTACTCTTCCAAATAAGAGAGAGTATGGTTAACTATCACTTTGTTAACTATCTGCATTCCAGCGGCTTATTAAGCGACTACCAGTATGCTTCTTATAGAGGATATTATAGGAGTGACGCATTTGCCTTTCTAGCGAAAAAATTGTGTACCTCCATTCATCATTTTGGTAAAAGTAAATTGGTGGCTTTTAATATTTCTAGGGCGTTTAATAGAGCCCGTCATTGTACGCAACCTACAACCGGCAGAAAATGTAATACAAGCAGCAACGGGTGAAGATACTTATCGCTGACGTATAGTAGTTACCTGCCCTAATTTACATAAACACCATCGTGATGTGGCTTTTTTTCACTGTTCTATTGATATTTTAATGGGATGCGCTCTAAATAAATCCGAAACCCAGGGCTTTGTAAGAGATATGCATCCTTCAAAAAGAGCACACCCATTTGTGGTCAACTGGCCAGTGAATTGCATCATCTATTACATACATAGCAATTTTTTTACAACAAGATATATGAGCATCTATGATAGAACAGCAATATGTCAGAAGTGGCGAGTTCCACTGTAATATATACGTTACCGGTATGGTGCAGAGAAGACACCAGACAACGTGTTTTTTAAAAACAGAATTACCCTGGTCGACGCTGAGTTTTAATATTTTTGAAAATAAACACGAAGTGGTTTTTACCCACACCTTTGTGCTTCTAGGCTTTACTGCACAATAAAACTCAAGTGAAGCACAAACTGTTGTTTTTTCAATAGACAAATGGACTCTTTACTTTTCCAACTCATATTTTATCTTGTTTTCTTAAATACCACTGTGTTCCCAAGCAAAGCACATTTGCACTTATTTCAAGGCAGACAGTCTATCAATTGATTCTTTGCATGCCTTAACAAATGACCAGTACGCGAGGTTTGCGGAAATCCTCTTCATTGTCGCCTAACTAAGTGTCAAAAATACCTTTACCTGACAATTTTCAGCGTGAAAGTACAAGGCAAGGTCGGCCGCCGTTTTTGGCTGTTAAAATCTCTCCCTAAGAAGTACTGCAGTCATTTAAAAGTTTAAAGGACTGTCTGATACCCAGTTTTTGGCAGAAGAATGCAGCTTGGACATGAAGAAAAGCGAACTAATCATTTGGGGTATTGCAAAGAGTATCAAAGTCAACTAAAGTTTACCTAAAATTAAGCTTCGCCTTTTCTCCTCAAAAGGTCGCTCTACTCTGGCATGTAGATTTGAATCTTATGAAAACTACCGCAGATATTTTCGCCTAACATAGTTTCTAAGAAAGGGTTGTTGCTAAGAGCTTAGCCACCAATAAAATTGAGCTGGACCATTTAAGGATGATATATCGAAAATAGCAATCACCAAGGCACCAGAAAAGGTAGTAGACCCGCTTACACCTGAAAAAGGCAACGAAAATTCAAAACTGATGGGTTTTGGTTTTATATGCATATATGGGCTGATGCTTGTAAATCCGAAAAGCAAAGGCCCGTAAAATTTTTTTTCGTACTTTTTTAATTGAATCTTCGCCTTTGGCAAACTAACAATAATTTTTTAAATCTTATTGGTAATTAATTGAAACTAGTCAAACATGTACCAGACTAAGTTCTTAAATTAAATGATAAACAACTGTAAAGGTTTCATTTAGGGGCAACCGTATCTCTTTTCTTCAAATGAGTGTGTCCCTCATGTTGTATGGTATTTCTAGCGCATGGATTTGGATGTATCTCCAGCTTGAATTATTACTTGTCTACATAGATTTCACAATTTACTAGTGGAACTTGTAGATATTTGTGGATCCTGCTGTTTTTAATATACCAAGGAGCAACAATTATCCGTCTTATGGTTTATTGTGACGCCGATATAATTTGATCCAGTTGTACCCAATTGGTTTAAAATTTGAGTTGTAGAGTAGCTTACAATCAAGATGCAGCATAGAGTTTATACCAATTAGCCAGTGTATTTGGGTCGTTTTAAGTTTAGTTATGTCAACTTCGCACGTATATGTTACTTCCATGTGAGGCGGCGATCCCGGTGAAAGTCAAGATATTTCTCCCCAATTCGTTGACGCAGCATTTGTTTGTTAATAGGAATTGTGGGGCACGTTTCCTTGCGTAAAGTAAAAGTTACATGAGTATACTTTTGTTCATTTACTTTTTACTCCTTTGCCTTAAGGTTGCGTGATGTTTCAGTTGATTCGAGTCCTCTTCAGCGTTTTTATAAATACTGAGAAAAGCAGTGCTAAGCAACTGTTGACATATGTGCAAAGCTTTAGATAAGCATGTCTTCTGGGTATCGCAAGTGCAGAGTTGGGCCTAGAATACTTTCTTGAGATACGCCTGCTGCTACTGTTTGAAAGTAGCTTAAGTAGTTTCCTTCTTTTGCCATAAATTATCGACCGAATATGTACTTCATAGAAGGTTAAAGATATTTTCCGGTAAATTAAGCTTAAGTTTGCTTAAAAGCCTTACCTGCCACACTTTATCGAAAGCTTAAGAGACTTCAGTGAAAAGAGCGGAGCAATAACTCGCTTTTTTTTAGATAAAATCTGTGGCACATTCGTCGAAAAATTCTATTGTACTTAGTCAACCGTTCCGACAATCAGCTTCAAAATTTTAAGTTCTCATATCAGAATAACGTTCATTTGTTTGGCACTATGTCCATCTTAACCTTGTGATCAAATAGCAGGTCACGGATAGCCAAAGACCTAAGAAGTAACCCTAAAATGATTATTATAATTAAAGGTAGGCCCAGGGCATAACAGTCGTCTCTTTAAATTCATGAAATCTTCCTCTACGTTATTACAAAAAGCTTTCTATAAGTTCCTAATAAGGAAAATTGTATAGAGCTTTTTTCTTTGATCTTAATACTAATAATAATATTTATGAAAACAACAAAAGTATTAAACACCAACTTCTTTTTTTAATTTAAGTTTTTTGAAATCAACTTAACACAATAAATAATCTCTTAACCCGTTTTATTTTAAATTATATTTTTTGTTAACGTTTAGTTTTTTTATTCAGTATTTTTTATTATACAATTTTCTATCTTCAATAACTTTAATGAAAGATGAAAAGCATTTCATAACAAAAGCCAGTGTGCAGTTGCTTACTCACTTAAAAATATTGGAGTCTTAATCATTTCTTTAAGCTGTGATTCTAACGGGTATTAGACCACATGCTGTGACAGCATTAACACTGATCATGACTTTGTCATTTGAGTTTCCAGTGGTTTTTTCTATCATTTTACTGTCGGAGACTGTTGCACGAAACATGTTAAGACATTATAATGATGTTTTGCCTTGATAGTTGTAGCTGCAACTTTAATGATTCCAATGCAAACACAACTCTTAAAGAATTTTTATTATGTCTAATGATTGACCTGTTTGTTTTTTGGTGTTTGCTTTAATTTAAAAATATTTATAAAAAAAATATTGATAATTTTGTTAAGTTTGATTTTGGTTATAATAAAACAATTCGCCGCTAAGCGGTGTACCTCAGAAAAATAAACTTAATCCGTATATTTAATATTATAACCATAGGTTTATTAAGGAAATATAAGATAGTCTTTAATAGATTATTTGTCAATTACTTTTGTCATCCTCCTAAAACTAAAACTTGTAAAGCTAAAAAATTTAAATTTGCTTAGACTGCAATTACCTCTTTCGATGAATAAATAAATCTAGAAGGGATTTCAGGAACTTCGGATGTTAAAAGAGTAAAGTCGGCTATTTTCCCAGATAAAAGCCGGATATCGACTTATTGGACAAAAAATTAATTTTTCATATTGGTAGTTTGTGCTTCTTTATTATTGAATCTTAAACAGTGGAAGCAGTCAAGTTAGAAAACAAACATTTTTTTTAGTTTCTGTGTTTCTTTTTGCAGTTTTAAAATGTTTTAATTATGTTTGAAAATATATTATTAAAAACCTAAAAATATATTTATTTTCTGGCAAAGAAAATAATTAAAATTGTGTTAGTTTCTATTAAAATTTCCTTTTACTAATAACATATTAACTTTTTTCCATATATCTTTTTAATTACAGAAAATCCATGTTTCAACACTCAATTTAAACCACAATAAAATATTAAGGAAGAACTATAAAGATGTTAATAAATACAAGATTTTAAATATTTTAGTAAAACAAATATATAATCAAACGAAACAAAATTTAAATTTTATAAAAAAAAAACAATTCAAAAAACCTGCAGTAAAAACTTACGTATACATAACATTGCATGCCTCAGACAGATCATGCATAACCCTGTGACACACATTTATGGTAGAGAGAGAGAAAGAAGAAGAAGAGATCAACAATTTATTCAACACCGTCATCAATCGCCGATAATTATATAATTTATTTTTGTTCAACAACAGACATAAGCTAAGCGCATTAATGCAGGCATTCAACTCAATCACTAATAGCTGCCTTGCATTCGTTTAAGAATTAATTAACACAAATCTTGATTAAGAAAAACATCAACGCATGCTTGCACGCACAAGCCAGCGCATAAATCAATCCCACATTTAGTATTTAATTTCAATTTTTATTTAACTGGCTCGTCAATATGGCTCTTATTAACTGCCTTAATATTCTAACAAGTTTTACAATTTTAATCGCTTTCCTACCATCTCTGTTAGAGGCTTATTACAGACCAAATACAGGTAAGAAATAATTTTAAGCCTAACACTTCTCAATACATATCGCAGACTAAATCATATACAGTCGCAAATCAAAATTCACTTAAATAATTCTTTTTTCATAAACTGGTTCCTAAGGCCTGGTGTCATTTAGGTACACTTTACTCTTAAATGTTCTGTTCTGTTTAACTCAAGTTAGTTTTATAATAACGATATTTTTTCAAAAAAAACAAAACTAAGGCTTTTTTTACAAAAAGTACTTATTTTTAGCTGTGACTCTTTATGATTTATTGTGTAAAATCAATGATTTTTAAAGATTAAAGTTATATTTTTGAAAACTAAGAACTTTTTTCTTGTTGTGCTCAGGAGACAGATTTTGTTGTAGTTTTTGTTGCAAGTTTTCTAGCATTAGTTAATTATGTTAAATGAGCTGTTTTTTTGTGATGCCCACTGTGACAACTGAAGATACTTTAACCCATTATGGCCGACGGCGATATAGACAAGATAGAATCTCAAAATTCGGTACAGAAATTTAAAAAAAGGCATATAATCAAAATCGACGAAAAAAAATTGGATCTGGCGTAGTATCCTTTAAGGAACTTCTAACATTTTGGACCTTTCACTTTTTGAATAAAACAAAACAGAAGCAACTTAAAAATTTTTATATTCAGAGTACAAAAAGCATATTAGAGTAAACAAATTTAAATTTTCAATGAAAATACTAAATTATTTAAAAAGTAATGATATTTTCAAACATTCAATGCACAGACAAACACCACACTTTTTGCACATGGAAGTTGGATGCGACTGACAATTTAGTCCTGCACCACGACGCCTTTTCTTTTCTTTTGTTTCGACTACAAAATGATGTATGCCGTCAAAGCGACCTTAAAACTCTTGGTCGTCTTTACCCCTTAACCTACGATAACTTTGTGGAGGCTTGATAGTGCCATAGGTTTTGCAATATCGAGTGGTGTTGCCTCCTCCTTTCCGATGCAAAATCCAGGCATTTTGTATGGAAACATCTATTAACCAAGTAAATATTTTTGGCTACTCGTGAAAGCGGTAAAAGTTTTTGAAACTCACGAGATCCCGCTATACAGAAATAAATAACAATAACATGATTTTTCTACATAAATTTTCTATAAACACTAATGTTGTACTTCTTTGAACGACTGATATATGTAATCTTGTATTACACTAGACTGAATTTATATATAGATGTCTATATGTTTACATCTTTTTAAAGTCTAAATTTTTCTTATGTTTTTAAGTAGCTTTTTCAGATAAAAGTTTCGCGTGAACTCGCTAGTCTTCCGACGCACACTCTCACGTGGCAAAAAAATGGTTTAAGATGATGTAGGAAATTTCATTTACTTTTTTTATTTGTTTTTAAAAGTAAACACTTCTGTTATCCTAGTTGTAAATATGTCGCCAACATATACGAACCCCTATAGCATTCATTGGACTAGGCCTACATGCAACAGTGATACCAGTTAATGCAAGGCCCAGAATGCACCTTAGAACATCCCTGTCCCCAATCTGCTTAAGAACCGCGTAGGTAAATATGAGTTTCATACTGGATTCAAGCAATTAAGCCACAGTACTTGGGCAGAGGCCCCATGTCCTACCAAAAATTTTTTGATAGACGTTAAAGGCATTGACGGCCTTGTCTGTCACGTTTCCTAAGTGAACAATCCATGAAAGTTTCTTGTCCAGAAAAACTTCTAAGGACTTCGTACTATCACAAAATGTGATAGTTACTCCATCTAATGAGATGATCTTTCTTCCCTTCAATTATACCAAGATGGTATTCACTGTGTTAATTGTCAAGCCCTGTTCCCTGCATCACCCAAGATTATTTTCCAGGGCATGTGGCGCTCTCATCTCAATCTACGGCCTATATCGTCCGCGTACACAAAAGGGTTAAAACTGAAGTCGTTCAATTTTTCAAGAAGCTCATCAATTTTTGTCGGTTTTAAATAAATAATTTTTTTTTTAATTTTTGTTATCAAACTTTTAGATTTTTTTTGTATGAGTCTAAATCAATGAAAATTAGGAGAACACAGATTGACGTCCACAAACATAATTTTTTCATATTAATGGTTAGTTTTTTAATGTTTGAGTATTAAATAGGAACAGTTTGGAATTTTAAGTTTGTGAATCAGATTTGAACTGTTAAATATAAAAATATGTTGAGACTTTTTTTATAATTTTGATTTCTTTATTAATTAGTGATGCAAATTAAGGCATAAAGGTATAAATTTTGTTGAGATTTTTAATTAACAAAATTGAAAAGTAAGCAATATTTACCTAGACTAATGCAAATAATCTTTTTCCATTAGATTCTTAAGTAGATTTTTATACCCTTCACATAGTGAAAACGGTAGATATCAATTTGTCATTCCGTTTGTAATTTCTTTATTATTCATTTGCGACCCCATAAAGTGTATATATTCTGGATTCTTATAGATAGAGAAGCCGATTTAGCGATGTCCGTCTGTCCGTCTGTTTAAATCAAGTTTCCGCAGTCAAATAAAAAGATACAGACCAGTTAATGGTGTCAAATTATTGAAAATATCCCGCTAACAATCGCTATTTAAAATCAGCAAAATCGGTTCACTATTGACCGAGATATAAGCGAAAACCAAAAGTAACCCATTTTTTTTAGGACAAAATCCGTGCATATATCCCTATATATCTCAGTAAGTATAGTCACTCTTGCCACAAAACTTGGCACGGATACTCCTAAGGAAGGGGCAAAAGTTTTTTCAGAAATGACCAGGGAAAGGGGTATTTTTCCTACAATTGCACAAATTTGGTGAAATATTTTATGCGCTATATCTCGGAAACTATAACAGATATCGAAATCAAATGTTTTACAAAAAGTAATTGGGCAATAAGGGCTACGCTGAAAAGAAAAAATTTTTTGGGTGGGGGCAAAGAAAGGGGTAGCTCCCATACAAATTAACGATTTTTATGAAATATTCGATATGCTATATCGGAAATCGTAACAGCTATCGACTTGAAATCTTCTACAAAAAGTAATTGGACATCAAGGGCTACGCTCTTGAGAAAAAAGCTCTAATACAAACTAAGAATTTTTATGAAATTTGCGATACGCCACATCTGGAAAACTATAACAACTATCGACTTCGAATATTCTACAATAAGTAATAATCAAATAGTTCATACATTTTGGAAAAAAAAAAGTTGGAGAGGAGCAGGGGGACTAGAACATCCCATAAAAATTAAAAACTTTTATTAACCTTTTAATATAAATAGTGTCAAAAACTTGCATTACTGTCGACCTCAAACGTTTCTCATCTATTTCTATTATTCATACGAACGTTAAAATTTTGTAAAGTTTTCTATGGACTTTAAAACTCGCACAAGGATTTTTATTTTATTATTTGCAGTACAAAATTACTCGGCTGGGTATATTTAAAGACCAATGTGAAGGGTATATAAGATTCGGCACAGCCGAACATAACGCTCTTACTTGTTTTGTTTTCAGATTTAAGTAAAAAGTACTACAATGGAAAATAGAAAATTTTAGGTTCTGGATTAAAATTGTAAAGCAAATCATGCTCTAACAAAGTTTGTCCACTATTAGTAAAGGCAATGATCAAGCATTTTAGTCGGTTCTTAATTAGCACTGATAACTGTCAAAAATCTTTCTATTAGGCCCGTTAGCTGGCTTAAATATAAATGTATTTTTAAGGTTAATATATTATACATGGTGTCTGGTGGCAGACTTTTATTTTTCAACTTAAATAAAAAAACGTAATAACTGATTTAAAGTTTTATTAAGAGCATTGAACGATAGAATGAAAATGCGGATTTTTGTTTAAAGGGTATGTCATCCAGGTGTCATCCATAGGTTTGAACACAAACTTTTTAAAATGGATCCTTGTGTTATGCACCATACGCTGCAGTAAACTTGGTTAATTTAGGCTGATTTCTCGGATATTTTTCTTTAAAGCAACAAGAAATAAAAGATTGTCATCTTAAACCCTCTATTTGACAGAGCCGCATAAAAAATTAACGGGAATTATATAGGGCGACCTCGGGGGTCATGAAATATACCCAAAGCGACCGATTGGCTTTCCCGAAGCATATTCATCGAAGCTCTGGCTATGTGTGCAGTCGCCTATCCTGTTAAAACCACATGTCTGACGAGTAAGATGGATGAGCACGCAGGCTTGGGAAAAAGAATTCCGTAATCATGCGTCGATAATTTTTACCGTTGACACTCGTAGCCTGGTCTCAAGGATTCGGGAACAAAACTGTCCAATTATCTCATGCGGGGGTAGGGCACACCAAACAGTTAACCTAGGACAATGACTTTTGATGTTTCAGTCAAGGGTTGCGGATTCTTGGAGACCAGTTACGGCAGCTTTGCTTGTTAAGATGGCCGTTCAAGTAAAAATTAACCTCGTCGCTCCAAAAAATGGAATTTACATTGCGAAAGCGCTCCATCATCGTTTCACAAAAATTTTTGCGTAAACTAAACTCACTTTCTTTCAGTTTTTAGAACGATTTGAATTTTCAAAGGATGAAACTTCAAATACTTTTAAAAAATTTCATGAATAATCGCTCTTCAAAATTCCATTGGGGCTGCTTTTTTCTATTTTAACAGTTGCGGTTTTTAACGTAAACTGCTTTCAATCAGTTCAATATTTTCGGAAGTCTTTGAAGATATACTGGACCCTGGCCGTGGGACAATCATAGCCGAAGCACGTTCCTATATGTATGCCTATTCCCCTCACAACTATTAAAGGTGGCTTAACATGGTAATACAAAGTATGTATTAAAAATTTGTAGAATCAAAATACTTTAAAATTCTCTCCGTGCTTAAAAAAAAGAGATAACAGGTCTATTCTGAGCATAGTTGCAAGATAATTTTACCCCAATACCGTCAAATCTTGGGAAAAAAATTCGTAAAAATCGTCAAAGAATCGGCTTTACTAAAATTTATGGTTTTAATTATTTTTTTACTTAATAATAATAAAAAACAAGGAACGGGGAAACAAGGTCCTTGTAGGTAGTTTCGTCAAAAGTAGTAACAAAAAAAGAAAAATTTTATCATCCAAAACAAAACCAAATACAAATGAAAAAACACGTATATATCAGAATTTCTTTACAGACTACCGAGTTAAGTCATAAGAAAAAATGTTTATGTTTAAAATAATTTTATTGGAAACAAATAATTTTTCCTTACAGAAATCACTTTTCATGGATACTTTTTCTAATCTTTTTTATACATTTTTGTATAGTATTCTAACTGAAAACACTTCTTAATAAACATTCAATAGCCAATATGTTTCAAAAAGGTTTTTTCAACCAGAAAAAAACTAACTTTTGCTTTTTTTAATTTTAAGTCGGTCACATAAGATATACATAAATATATAACATATACAATATAAACCAAATAATATGTTTTAGATGTTTTTTTAGTCTTTTGTAGAAACTGTAGAGTGAGTATAATCGCTGAAGGGCCTTTAAAGACCTTTCATTTGGTACCAATATTTCGAGTTTTGTAAAGCAATTTGTGAATAAAAATGTGAAAGATTGACAAAAAAACAAACATTTTCTCTGAAAACTCTTTAAAGTTTTACATTAAATAATTCATTTTAGATATTTTAAAGTCATAGTTTTGAATAATGAAACTTTTACATTTTGGATAAAGTCAAAAATCATTATTTTCAAAAATAGTCAAATTAGGACAAAAATCGTTCAATCGTTAAAAGCCATTTTTGGGATCAAAAAACTTCAAAATGACGATAAATCGTAAAATCTGGCATCTATGGTTCTAAGTATTTTTTATGTTATACAGAAGGTGTTGGTAAAACCAAAAGCAGTTTTTTTTCTTTTGTGGTAACGGCATATAGTTTAGATTCTTCAGTATAAGCAAAAACAGCATTCAAATTTTCTGCGTTGATTTTGTTTGTATTTTGTTTCATAAAATGTAGCGACCTACATTAGATGTTTTCTTTTACAACTATAATTTTTAAGTGCTTTAGAAAATAAACAATTACCAAAACCTTGTCAAAATGTTTATCCGTACTCTCTCCTACTCAATACATTTTGCTTTTACCTGACGAGATTTTGTATTATTATTTCACAAACATTTTTGGTAAGTCGTAATACAAGTATTACCATGTAAAGGCACCTTAAGTAAATCGCCTATAAGTTTTTCTTTTCACCTTAAACATTTTTTTCAACTTCACTTTAGATTTCTTTACTTTATCAATACATATTGGGTTTTTTGAATTTTTATATTTTATTAATATCCTTTTTTAAAGTAATGATATTTATATATTTCCTAAGCCAATTCATGTGTAACTAACTTGAAATTAGAAGGGTTTGCTTAAAACTTCCCGCTAGGCATAGATAATTTTTCTATTTAAGCCATTGTATTGGTGAAAGTCTCTAGAGCTTTTCAAAGAAAAAAACAAACAAAAAAAACTTTATTCATTTGGTAAGAATAACATTTCAATAAGTTTGTTCAATTGAACAACATTTAAGTTAAAAAAAAAATATGGTTTAAAAAACATTAACTTAAATATCATCATGAAACTGAATTATCAAAAAAAAAACAAGAACACGATTGTGAAAACCTTTCACAAACTAAAAAAAGATTTTTCAACAATTCTAATTTTGTTTTTGCTTTCTAAAAGAAGTTGCAGAGAAAGAATAACGAACGGGAAAATGATCCTGATCAATTGTTTTTAAATATCTTACTTAAGAAGGCAATTTGTTTTAGTTTATTTCTAGTATTAAGTTTTTTCTTTATTTTCTTTGTAATTTCTATGACAATTTAAAGTGAATGGTAGTCAGTTGTGGTTTCTTGCAATAAGCAAAACGTTAAGAACTTTGAACAACAAAAAAATGGAAAAAATCTGATTTCTTGGGGCCATTTTAAGAAACAGTTTGTTTCATTGTGCTTAGCAAAAGTAACTCAACTACGAACTAAATAACAAAATAAATAAAAAAAATTTTAAAAATGCAGCCTTGCAATACATCATTCAATCTAAAGCCGAGAGATTTTTGAAAATGTTATTTAATCTAAAGCTTTATACCTCATTAAGGGCAACTAGAATAGAAGTTCGCAGAAATTAATATTTTATGGTTGCCTTAAAATCTTGTGTAGGGCAGATCTCACTTTAGCGAGCTTGTCTGCCCGTCTTTTATTGAATTGCCGAAGCAATTGAAACAAGTTTAGCTTGTTTTTAAATTTAAATAAAAAGTAAAATCTTTTTTACAATAAAAATTTTTTAAGATTTTTTAATATCTTCAGTAAGAGAAACTTATATTACATTGATGGTCAGTGTTGTTATCAGTAAAAATAAACGTTAATTTTTTAAAAGTGAAACTTCTTTTCTTTTAGCACGTTTTAAATTATAAACAAAAGTAAAAAACATAAATTAAAAAACAAAAACTTGATTTATTTTATTTTACTGCTAATGCAAAAGTGTAACTATAAATCTTTTATATCTTTTATATTAGCTTAAATTTGAAAACAACAACAATATAAATTTTAACAACAACCTGCCAGCCCACTACTGCCAGACACTACAATAAAATCAATTTTAATTGTTAAGTCTTTTATTTTCTTAATTTAGTAGCACTTAATAAATTACCAACAAAATCAATTGTGGTAAAAGCGATAAATCTTAAGCATCTTTGTTATCATTATTTTATCCGAGAAAATGTATGATCTTTAGGCATTCAAAGGCTTTGTTATACAATTGGTCTTTGTTAACTTAAGACATCATAGTTAACACTTTGAAATCAAAAGAATATTTGTACAAACTTAGTTTGAAAAAAAAGAATTTTTTTCAAAAGAAAGTTAAAACAAAAAAATACTTATTTATACGCTAACTTAATGCTTTTGATGCTTTTTAAAATCACAAAATGTAAACAAAAGATTTTTGTGAAAAAATACAGGGTGTCTGGTGAAAAATTCATATTTTTAAACACGATTATTTAAAAAAGTAATAAACAGTGCGGAGAGAGGGTGGCGCCGTTAAAATTATCATTTGTTCTGACTTGTCAGCCACGATGTCGCAGTGGTCGAGTGAGCATTGCGCATTCACTTTGGAGACATTTTTTAAAAGTATTAATTCTTACGTAATTGCTCTTCGATAATTTTGCCCAAAGTTCGGTATTCACGAATACGTGATGGACCAAGTGTTAATTTTATTCGTTCGTTGGTGCAGAGACTCCATGCAGCTGTTTCGGCTATGACTGTCTCACGGCCAGGGCCCAGTCAATCTTAAGGGACTTCCGAAAACATTAAACTGGTTGAAAGCAGTTTAAGTTAAAATCCGCGGGTTTCAATACGGAAAAAAGCTACCCCACTGGGATTTCCAAGAGCGATTTTTTATGAAATTTTAAAAAAGGATCTAAAGTTCTTTTCTTTTAAAATTCGAATCGTTCAAAAACTGATAGAAATTGGCTTTTAATTACGCAAATTTTTTGTGAAACGATGTTGAAGCGTCTTCGCATCTTAAAAACTTTTTTTTGGAGTGACAAGCATCATTTTCACTTAAACGTCCACATTAACAAACAAAACAGCCTTTACTGGTCTTCAACATTGATTAAAACATCAAAAACCATTGCATTGCCACAGAGAAACTCTTTGGTGTGCCTTATCCCCGCATGAGATAATTAGACCTTTTTTTTGAAAATTCTTGAGGCCAAGCAACGAATGTCAATGGTAAAAATTATCGACGCCTGATTACGGAACTATTTTTTCCAAACCTGCTAGCTTATCCGGCGTATTCTTTACACACGTGGTTTCAACAGGAGGGGGCGACTGAATCCACAACCAGAGCTTCGATGAATTTACTTTAGGAAAATTTCTCCCAAAACCTGATCAGATTTAGATTTTTTTTAAAGCTTCCTTAAACAGAGGGTTTAAATTGACAATCTCCAATCTCTTGTGGCTTTAAAGGAAACTATTCCTCAAGAAATCAGCTCAATTAAACCAAGTTTACTGCAGCGTGTGGGGCAACAGACAAGGGTCCGTTTGAACAGTGTGTTTAGCTCGACGAAAGACACCTGGATGACCAAATCCACATTTCCATTCTATAGTTCAATGTTCCTAATAAAATCTTGTGTCAATTATTACGTTGTTTACTTAAGTTTAAAAGTGCCACCAGGCACCATAAAGGTTTAAAATATTAGCGGGAAGGTTCAGCTTTAGGTTGTTTAACAGACATTCAAGCAATTCTTTATCGAAAACCTGATCTACATCGATAAAAAGCGCAAAATATTACTTTTTTTCTTTAAAAGCTTTTTCTATAACCTGCACCAACCTATGGGTTTGTTTTAAAGCCAAATTGGATGTTTGGAATGCAGTTGTTGTCATGCAAAATCAGGGTCACCTTGTTTAAGGGCAGTTTTTCATATAATTTCGAAATCGTTGGAAACAAACGTATAGGCCCATAAAACTTCAACTTTAAAGGATCTGTACCAGGCTTAGAAACCATCTTTACTAAGGCAACTTTCCATATTTGTGGGAAATGTTCAAACCGAATTAAGGCATTAAAAATAAAAAAAATTATTATTTTAGCTTTAAAAGGCAGCTCTAAAAGCATATTGTTGCTTGTTTTATCATTTAAGTTAGCGATATCTTGTACAAAATCTGGAAATTGGAAGCGTGTTTCTATAGCACGTCTAGCGAAAAACAGGCGGTAATTAACTCACGTCAGTGCATGTATTGCGAGTAAACTTGCAAGCAAATCGTATTTTTCTTCGCCGTTTCCTTCCCAGAACCTTCTCAGGATGCCTTGCGGATCGCCAAAGAAGATAAACCGCATGAGGATTTGCGACTAGACCTTTCAGGTGATCCTTAAGTGGAGCCATCTTGTGAACCTCCAGCAATTGTTTTTTTCATTCTTTTAACTCAGTTTTAAATTATGGCGATTTATGGTCTTGCCATTCTTTTCGGACTCTCCTATTTTCCTGTGCTGGATGGTTAGATGTGCTTAATATTTTTTCCGAAAGATGCAGTGAATTTATTTATTATTCATTATTTTAACTTCTTAAATTACTTTCAGTTTGCCAATATAACTATTTTGTATATTTTTTTAACCTCATGCTTCATATGACCCATAACAACTACTTGAGGTTCTTACTTATAGCAAATCAAATTATCTTAAATGTCTTTATAAAACAAATTTTTCTTTTTTTTAACTAATTTTATTGGCTTAGCAACACGCTAAAAAAGCAGCTCTGCGCATATGTAATTTTTTTTTATTTATTTTCTTATGCATATATGTATTAACTTACTTAATTCAGTACTAATTTCTTTATGTCTTTCTTTTTCATTCCATCATTTATGTACAACTCAACGATATTACCAACATACCTGTCTCCACCGTCATCATCATAATCGTGGCCGATCGATTTAACATTTCAAAATAAAAATAAAAAAATACAACAAATTGTCTTGTCCTTAAAATTATACAACATCGTTGTAGGTTGCCATCACAATGGCACTTGGTATGCAGACAAATCACTTGTTCCCACCACCGAGAAATGTTTAAACTGTCAATGTAACAAAAAGACTTTAGTCTGTCGCTTAAAAGTATGTCCTGAAATGCCGATGCCACCACCTCGTGGCTGTGTTGTCGTTCAGAAGAAGAACACATGTTGTCCATATTTATCTTGTGCACGTTTAGAAGCATTTAACAAGATACCAGCCACTCGTCGCATTATCGCTTACTTGGATCATTATGAGCGTGAATCAATTGATCGTGTTGTCAATGAAAATATGCTACAGCGCAGATCTGATGATAATGAAGTCGATTTGTATGGTAAGTTATTTGGCTTTTAATGTACTTGACATAAAAACGTTTATAAGCAATTAGTAAGACTTAAATATGCTTCTCATGGAGGAGGGCTGGTTTATAGCACCATGTTGCTATAATAAACAAGTGTTACTTGCAGCCAGTGGGAAACAAAAATAAAAACACGTTTGAAATTCTTAAAATTAATATTTTTTATGCTGGAAGTAATAAAGCGAATTAAAAAAGTATTTAATCTTTAATTAATCGAGCAATCCTTAGCGAAATAGAAGGTGAAAAATATTGAAAAATTTTGACTTTGCAAAAGAGGAAAATAAAATGAAAACAACTCATTATGAACTCAATTTTGGACCTAAGTGATCTTTAAAGATAAAGCTTTGAAGTCCTATTCTATATTCTTTATAAATTTAAAACATTTATTAACATTTTGGGAAGCCTTATCTTAACTTCTGGAAAATCGCAATTTAGAACTTTTTGCATTCCCCACTTTATCAGCTACCAAAGCCCCTGGAATATCATTGGGCATGATTCGATCTATTTAAATGGTTTTTTTACAATAACGATACATTAAATGGAGTGGAGCTTGCATTGAGGCTTAATATCTTGAGGTTTGCCTTGATAGAAAATTATCCTTAATGATATTGAAGAAACGGCACAAATAGCCCAAACGCCTAATGAATATTCAAAAACTTAATTTCAAAGTGTTGGAACTTGCAATCAAAGGTAGCAAAATTCTTCATGCGTTACTTATTGAGTATTAGGTGATAAAAATTATTCTTACTCTGACTATAGTGGTCAAATCAAAATAAATTTCTTAATATTGGTAATTAGGCTACTTATTAAATGCAGGTTTTGGGGACCCTTATTTAGGCCAGGGATAGAGTTCTACAAGGTGGACCAAAAAAAAGTCCTCTGATGTTGTTTGTTGGCCCTCATTTTTTTTTAAATAAAAAATTTCAATTCCATTTTTTATTATGAGCGCCGTCACCATTGATTGCTATACGGGCTCGTCTTACGGCAATTTTTATCACTTCCGCAAAAACCTCGGGCGACAGATTCTCGCACTCGTGTTAAATGTTGTCTGTGAGGGCTTCTAGGGTCTCGGTCTTATTAACATAAGCAAGGGGATTTCTTTTGGACCAATGTAAATCACCATATCGAGAGATGAGGTGACCCGTCTGTGCCGTTGCTCCTTCCTATTAAAACTTAATATCCTTCGGTCCTGATTCGTTCCATGCGGGCAGAAAAAATTTGGCTAACATGGCCCTATAACGCGCACCATCCAATGTTGTCATTTGACCAGCGACGTCTTCAAAAAAAATGGTCCGATGGCTCCTTTAGCGGAAACATTGGCCTATGCAGTCACTTATTGTGGGTATAATGGCTTTTTGTGCATCACTCGTGGGTTTTCGGTGCCCCAGAAGCGATCGGTTTGTTTGTTTACGTACCCGCTGAGGTGGAAATGAGCCTCATCGCTCATTATGATTTTGATCGAAAAATAGTCCACTTCGGTCTCCAAATTTAGAATGGCTTGGGCATAGATTACACGCATTAAGGAGTCAACAGACAGTACCGACTGGACTTTTTACGGGAACATAGGCAGGTTTTTGGCAACAATTCGCCTTAGGGACAACCGGCTGCTGGCTAATTACGACGCATGGCGTCTGGTCGATGTTTCTATCGACAGCTTGATATTCTCGGCATAATGGGTGCTTCTGTGGCCGGCCACTCTTGGCAGCGTGTTGTGTGGTCTCATTTTCTTCAACGACGTAGTCGGTGGTGGACTACTGGGGAATCGGTGACGAAATTCGAGCTGCGCCAACACTACAGACGAATTGTTACGCAAAAAAATAGACAAAATTTTTCCGCGTTCTTAGAAAGTGTATCGCTTCATGGCTTTTTCACTTGTATTCTACATCTGTCTAGTTCACAACCGTCCAAACAGATTTTACATTGGCCGCCATTTGCAAAAATAAAAGCATATTTTGATAGGGTGATTTCTTTTGGTCCACCTTGTATAATTGATAAGGGCGCCGAAGCTGGCATCTATATCGTGGAAGAGGAGATTATAATTCTAAGGAATATCTAATGGGGCGAAGGCTCATTTTAAATTTCAAGTAATAGCAAGGTCACCATTATTAAGAAAAGTTTTGCAGCCCTAAGCGCATTAATTGCGCTTTCTGTTAGGTCTAGGCTTGTAAGGAATCACAGTGAAACTGTAAAGTTCTCTAACATCATAATGTGGCTTTTAAAGTACTGTGACATTTAGAAAAACGAAATTTTCTACAAAATCACTCGTAACATTTCGGTTCTTGAGCTGACATATATGTAAGAATGTGAGACCACTAATAAGCCACTGTGATTGGAAAATTAAAAAATAGGTGCTTAGGAAAATGAGTCTTTAGAAGGGGAACAGGAATTGAAAAATTAATTGAATTTATCATAAGAACTAAAATTCCAGATACCCAGTAAGAGTTCTTCAATGACGATCCTTTAAAGCTCATTTTTAGTAGAGGTATATTTATATCACTCCATATCCGGAAGTTTTAAACCAAAAATTCAAAGAGTCAAGAATTTTTTTTAAGAAAATATATTTTTAAAATTTCTTTTAGGCTCCTCGCTCATCACCTCTGCTCAGAGGCCTTTAGGCCAATTTTTAATCTCTTAAGAAAAAAAGAATAAAGAACAGAAAAAAAAAATAACAAAGAATTTGTATCTAGCAGGATAAAAAGAAAAGACGCTGCATTCAGAGGGTTAAGAAATTGCTAGTTAACACCAAATTATGCGCATGTACCAAATCCTGTTAAAAACTCCCTATTTATCCAGCCACCTAGCCACAATCAGAGACCTCATAAAAATCATCGGAGATACACTTCTCAAACCAACTCTGTCAATTTTTTGTATCGATCTGTTGACTCTTAGCCTTGGGCAACAGCAGAAGAGTTGGCTCACAGTCTGTCTCTATATCCACCCCCATCCCCCCATAAGTAGCAAAAGTCTTACTGGCTTACAGGCCAATATGCTGGATAGATTCCTTTCTCGTCTAATTATTGGCAATTTTGTTACCGACAGCGTCACAATGATCTGGCAAACAACAGAGCATGCCATCATGATCATCCTGAGAGCACGTTTATAAACGTCGACAAGTCTAGGCTAGGCTTATGATCCCTCTTTAATTTTGAAGAAGGTCTAACTATCGACGAGGATTGTCACTTTCTTTGCCCTTTTGTATCAAAGTAGTTTTAAACAAAAAAAGCTGGCAAAGTATTAAAACATGTTAAAACTACGTGCCAATTTCTTAACATTAATTTATTTATTTGTATAAAAACAGAAACATATACAATTTTAATAATCTAAATTGTAAAAAAAATTCTTTTTTCTTTACTTAGTTTGCGTCAAAAATGGTACGGTCTACAAATCCGGCTCTGCAATGTCCTCCTCTAATCTTTGCAGTTATTGCTATTGCATTGGTAAGTTTTTAGGTTAAATAACCTTTAGCTTAATCTCATTAAAATTTCTTATCAAATATCATTCCAGGTGGCAGTGAAAAGTGTGTCAAACCAAAATGCATGCTACCGGTCGAAGGCTGTAAACCAATTTTCGTGGACTCAACCTGTTGTCCCGTACGTTACGATTGCAGTACTAAACAAACTGGAAAATCCTCACAGGAAGTTCGTTACCGAAAAACCTCAAACAAACATTATATGAGAATGTCCCAACGTTTGCAACGTAATCATGGCTGCACAGTTGGCCAACAATTTTACACAGAGGGACAAAAGATGAAAAGTGATAAGGATAAACCCTGCGATATATGCTTCTGTATAAGGGGACAGAGGAAGTGTGCTCCCAAAAAATGTGCCCCAGCCCTGAGGAATTGTATACCAGTAGTGCCCAAAGGACAATGTTGTCCTTCTAGTTACGATTGTGGCAGTCAAAGGGATTATAGAAGATCACAAAATTCTAGACAATTTAATCTGTATTCGTTGCTTTTCGGGAAAGATGGTGAAGGAGATGAAAGTAGTCCTACCGAAATCGCAGTAGAATATCCTCATGACAGAGAGCCAATGGGCTTAAAGCCTGCAAAGACAAAGAATTCTCCAACCGAAAAAAGTATTTTTGATACAATACGAGAGGGTTTGGAATTCATTGATAGTAATAACAATCAAATGTTAAAAGACAACATGGAATTGGTGGACATGCCCCCGCAGCAGTTAAATCTTCACCAAGTCAGACCTTCCCCCACACCAATACCCTTGGGTATGCATAATGTAGCCAGTACAACTGAAGTAACTTTTCTAGATTTGCTACTTGGACCATCAGAGTCCAATGGACAAAAAGCCGGAAACTCCTCAGAAGAAGAAGAATCGACGGTGGCTGAAGAGAAGACAGTTTCTAATAGTACGGGCATACATTGGGTGGACTTTCTTTTGGGACCAGATGAAGAAGATTTGAAAAATTCTAGTAGCGCTTCAGCCCAAAAAGTTGATAATGAACAACTCTCACCAACCAATGATGGTCTACCATCCATTGATAGAATTTATATTCAACCTATTGTGGATAGTACAGAGTCTGTGGGAGAATTAAGTGCAGATCAACAGGACAAGCTTATGTCTCCAACAGAAAACTTAATAACAACAGTGGATTCGACTTTAAATGAGGAAACCACACAATCATATCCTACAACACCTGCTGAATCTAAGGAAGAAGCAGAAACTGTACAGCCGACAAGCACAGAAGCTGTTAGCTCTACAAGAAAGGCAACCAGAACTTCTCCTACAACAACTTCCTCTACAACAACTGTCGCAAATACTTTCAAACCATCAACAACTACTACCAACAAACCAACAAAAATAATTTCAACTTCCCAAGTATCAAAGCCCTCACCGACAAAAGCTGCTCACGAACCTAGTAAAAACCAAACGCAGACAAATAAAAATTCAGATTTTTTGGGGCAACTCTTAGATGGTTTAAGTGATTTTCTGGCAAGTGAAAATAAAACGCGTTATAGTGCTCAAATAGCCATGAATAAGTCAAGTTTAAATAAAATCACCACAATAAAATTGCCAACACCTAAACCAATGCCAATGTTCAAGCCTCTGCCTAAAGATAAAACATATACGCGTATTAACTCCAAGATAGCAAATCTAACAGTGAAACCACCCATAATATCTACTAAAAGCTCTACAAAGCCATCATTTAAGCCCTTGCCAATAAGCGACAGTAGAAATAGTTCTTTATCTTTAACAACTGAAAAGGAAGCGGTAATGTCTAGGACCACAACCTTAACACCAACAACCGCTTCCACCACAAAATCAACAACAGCTGAAACAACAACAAGTAACAGCATATTCTCAGTTGTAAACTCTACTGAGATTAAATTATCAACCACTATAAAACCAGTGGTAATAAAGACTAATCCCACCATATTAGAAGCCGAACCCTTTGATAGAAATTCCGACCCAACATTGCCACCCAGCTTACCCAACCTTAAAATAATACCCTTTTTACCTACCGATGCTGTTAAAGCTGATAATAATCAAGGTACTTCCTATGAATACTACCACCATTCTGCTGCACCTATTTCTCGCATAGACTATGATCTTTACGAAGATGCCAATTTGTATCCTTCCATTACTGAAAAATATCCCTTGTATCCCGATTTGGAGGATGGCAGCAAAGCAGAGTATATTTACAAGTTTAATGTTGAAGGTCCTGATTCCTTGATATCTTCAAATGCTGGCAAATTTGATGGCACCTTGGGTTCACCTGCTTTTTTGAAGTACGATTTTGCTGGTACGGGCACTCCCTCCTCAACTAAGGGATTCTCACCACCCACTAAAACCGAAGGAGGCTTTGTGCCAAAAGAGCCTTTGATCTTAGATGAAGATGATCATGATAATGTGAGTGTTAAAGTGGGAGACAGTTATCATGTGACACAGCATATAATAGATATAACAACATCCGGCGATATTTTGAATACCACAAAGGTTATTGGTAAGTGAGAACTAAAATTAAATGCCTGATATCTTTAATTCAAGCAAATACTGAAAAAAAAATTTAGTAGACAAAGTTTCGAGTTGATCATATTTTTTGTAGTGTTTTTATAAAGACCTAAAAAAAGCCAAAAATTTTTATAAAAATCTAAAAAATCTATGATTAAGTTATTTTTAATAAATGCTATGAAACTCTTTGCTTGATATTACTACAAAAAACGATCGGTGGTATTGTTTAATATTATACGTACTCTCATGACATTTTATATCTTTTACATGAGTGATGAGGGTATATACAAGTTTGTCATTCCACTTGTAATCTCCTTGATATCTATCTGCGACGCTATAAAGTTCATATTTTCTTGGTAGTTGCTTACATGGTAGACTATTTAGCAGTGTCCGTTTGTGTTATGGTTGAAATCAACTTTTTGAAGCTCACCGATGTCGCATAGACCCGTCAGTGGTATCAAACTATCAGAAATATATGCGCTACTGAAATCCAGCAAAATTTCCTGTTAACTGACTGAGTAATAAGCCAAAAAACAAGAGTACCTCTGCTCATTCCCCTAAAATTTGTACATAAAAACCTCTACAACTGCCCCGGAGTTGCCCATACACGGGTGCAATGTAAGACCAACTCCCATTCCTTTTCCTCACTTCGCTCACTAACAGCATTGCCATACAAAGCTTAATTTTTTCAATATTTTTTTAAATCGCTCCCACAGCTTCCAGAGTGCTCCCACAAGGCCAATTTTAAGACCGACCCCAATTAATTCTTCTTCCAAAACATTTGTGTAGAACATACTTACCTCCTATCTACAGTCCCTAACAGGGGTGCAATACAAAATTTGAAAAAGTTATCGTAAAATCCCCAACAACTTACCTAGTCACCCTAAAAGAGTTGAAATGTGACACCGACCCCTATTTAAAAATTACAAATATTTCATAAGTAAAAAAATGGATAAAACTAAGCTAAAAAGCTTCGGGGGTTCGAAAGACCAATGTGAAGACTATATAGCACTCGACATAGCCGAATATAACTCTCTTGCTTGTCTCAATATTATAAAAGCACTACTTGCGAAAAAGTAGTTTAAGCAGTGAAATTAAAAATTTCCATGATTTTCCGTACAATTTTAATCAAAATTTTTTTTCCTTTTTTTAATAAATGATTATATTTTTATAGTTTTACTGTACTATTGTCACTCTACTTTTTGTTCATTTAAGTGACTTTCAACCTTGATATGTGTCAATAATCCCAAATTTCATATTTCTAGGCTCGCAACGTTAAATAGGCAGAAAAATACCAAAATTGTAAGAAAATTACTTTCTGTCTTTTTCGTTGACGTCCGAGCTCTAAACGAGTCAACAGCCAGTCAGTATTTTCATATTTCTAATCCATTATCTCAAAACAAGTTAAAAGTACCAAAAGTACAATAAAATCACTTTTTATCAACCTAATAGACTTTCGGCCCCAAAAGTACTTTCGTCCACTTTATTTCCCATTTCTAGGCTCATAGTTTTAAAGAGGCAAAAAGGTACCAAAAATATAATCTAATTTTCAGCCTTAATATGGGTACAAAAACGTACCCAATATATACAAAAAATACTTTTCGTTAACTTAGTTGACCTACGACCTTACTTGAATCTTTAGAGAGACAAAAGTACAAAAAAAAAAAGATTGGTTCACTTAGCTGGCTCTCAACCTCAAAAGAACTTTTCGCCCACTAGTTGGGTCAAAGTAACTTATATCTTATTTCATACTCCTATTTACCTATTTTTAAATAAGTAAAAATTTACCTAAAATGTCAAAAAAGTAATCTTCGTCCTCTCAGTTGACTTCTGACATTTAAAGTAGAAAGTAGTCCGAAAATTTATATATTTGGATTCACAATTTCAAAAAAAAAACAAACACTTACCAAAAATTAATTTAAATCAATTGACTTGTAAAAACAGCACAAAAATCTTGCCATATCAAAAATAGTACCAGAAATGTAAAGAAATTATTTTCGTGGACTGGGTTGACGTTCGGCCTCCATATCTTAATATAAGTACCTTAAAAGTTATTAATATAATAGTTGTTTTCAATAACTTTCCAGTAATTACTAGCAACGAGAGAGTAAAAAGAAATATTTTCAAAATTGCTCTCAAAAATATTTAAAAGTAAATAAACACTTTTACAGTCAAAATTTGCAAGCAAATGTATTTTGTTATTGTAAACTTATAAAAATTTAAAACTTAAATGTTTTTCAAAGCATAATGACAGAAAGACTGTTTGAATAATTTCTGATTGTAAAATTGTTACTAGTAGAAATTATCAGAAACATTTTTTTTTCTAAACATATTACGCTCTTTTTTGGCTCTCTAGTTGCTAATTTTCTGTGTACGTGAACACTTACTAGTAATAATTATCGAAAATAAGTGATAATTTTCTGTAAATGAACACACCTAATATGTCCAGACTCATAAAATGTGAAAAAATATTTTTTGTCCAAAAACTTGCCAAAGTTTTAAAAAGTACCATTCAGTTAAAAATATTTTCCTAATTCACAACGTGTGTAGTTTGTAGGTTATAAAAATTACAACTGCTGGAGGCTGTTGATGTTTTTGTTGTACTTTCGTAAAAGTACCTTTAAACTATTAAAGTCTTTAAAAAACTGATAGAAATGTGGAATTTATAAAAGTATGACCTTGCACTTCAATTCTCTCCTGCTTCATTTCTGGAAAAATTGACGCAATTAAGTCCTGTTCTTTTCTACAAACAAAAAACAGCATTCGCGGGACACAGTTTTAACTGCAGCGTCAGCAAAAAAAAAATTGTTTTTGACTACATTTAATTACAAACGGTAGCTATTTTACTCTTGATAACTTTTGCCTTATCAGTAGATTTAACACGTTTGATTGTTGAACCTTTTACATAACAAACGAGATGAACGGCGTCCCAGTTGATGGTATTAGGGGCATTATTCTAGTTGCAATTAAATCGCCTGCCAATTTCAAAAATTTCCTATTTCCCTTTACATGTATTTTTATCTTAGTATATTTTATAACACTTTGAACTTTAGAAAGATTTAAAAATTTCTAAAAACAACACCTAAATATAGAATAGTTAATTCATAGCTTTCATTGCATTTACAGAAATAACAACACCCGATCCCTTTAAAGATGTCATACGCACTGAGCCGCCACCAGATTTGACATTTCTTATCGAAGACAAATTAAAAAGTCTGATTGACAAATCAAACACAATAACCACAGTAAAACCTACCATAAAATCGATCACAAATAGTCCTCTAAGCAACAGTCAACAAAATATAGAAGCAAAGGAAACGAATGTACAAAAACCAACAAAAACTCAACCATCAAATCATGCAATAAATACTCAAACAACAAACCAAATCAAAATGACAGTTACAGCCCAAACTGAAAATTATAATAATGGCGATGAGAGACAGAAGAACAATGGGCTGCATAAAACGGCAGTTGAAATTGGAGAAAAAACTTTGCAACACAGAATAATGACTGGACAAACATTTGGCATATATGACATGGACGATGGCAATGATAAAGCTAATGTTGATATAAATGATGTGAGTACAATACCGCCTTTTAAAACATTGCCATTAGCAACAGCAGCAGAAACAATGAAGGTAGATCAACTGAAGCCAGACAATAATACAACAACAAAGATAATAACAACAAAGGGCATGATCGACATGAGTAAGAACTTCTTTGAAACTGAAACTGAGACTCATAATCATGATAGAGTAAAACAAACCGTAACAACCTTAAGGCCAAAAGGCAGTACTGCAACTTCAACAACAAGAAAAATGGTCACAACAACAAAAACAACGATTAGACCTGCAATAGCAGAAAATATAAAAGTGAATTATAATAAAACAATTGCACTTACAACACAAAAAGTTAAACAAACACAAGGGCAGCAACAAAATCCTGCAAAAATAAATAAAATTCCCTCCTCTACATTACATAGCAATGAAAAGAATATATTGGCGTCATCAACAACCTCATCATCATCTAATTTAAGTTCTAAACCTTCTTCATCATTTGCCGGATCAGTGTCAGTAGAAAAAATTAAATCAAATGCAACAAGACTTGTAGCGAGTTCTAAGCCAGTAAAATACAATAAGCCAAGCACCCGCAACAATACAACAATAGCAACAGCAATAATCAAGGGCAATCCAAAACCAATTGCAGTAAATATTGATAGAAATTTTGTAACAACTCGAAGGACAGCAAGTAAACCAACAACCACAATAACTGGTTATGCAAATTTAAAAACAACTACTAAGCCCACAACAATGCTACGAACAACAACAACTACAGCAAGCTCTTCCACAACGTCATTGCCGCCTTGGCAAAAACCACCATTAACAACAAATCCTTTTTTTATGTCACCTTTTGACAAATTACCTTTCATGAATGCCAGCTTCGAAGTGAAGCGAACTTCAACAACGCCCCCCACAACAACGACATCAGCACCAACAGTCACTTTCAAGCAACGTTTTGCCGTAGCAGCAACCATTACAGCCGATGGTGAAAATTATGAACAAGATTATGGTTATTCAACATCTTCAGGTCATAACCTAATGGGTTTGGTACACTACAAACATACACTTAATCAATTGGAGGGTTTAGAGCCAGCAACACAGCAACGCCCCCAACACTATTCTTACTCACCAATCTCCCCCTCTCAGTTAAGTACCACAAAGCTTAAACCACAAATTTCATCATCTTCACCATCGTCTTTGCAGCAGCAGCAGCAGCAGCCACAACAACAACAACAACAACAATCTTCCTCATTGAATAATTTAATTGATCCCACAGGTATTTTAAAGTTGGCGGGTTGTAATATATATGGACGAATGTACCGCGTTGGTCGTATTATACTTGAACTCTCTTCACCCTGTTTAGAGTGTAAATGCACAGAAATTGGTGTTAAGTGCGGACCATTAGACTGCTAAAGTATTGTTATTTAAAAAAAAATTATTTTAGAAATTCCACTCCTTAAATTATATTATTATATTATTCTTGAACAACAACTGCATTTAATTTAATACAAAGTTAAAGTTATTTTAATCTCTTAAGTTATTTATAGAATTTGTAGGAATAAAACTTTCATTTAGTTTAACTAAAATAACCTAAAAATAGTATTAAAATTAAATAGTTTTTTAAAACTTAACTTTTAATAATTTAGCTTAAGTTTATATCGATATATTTTGAATACCGTTTAAAAATAATTACCGTTATTGATAATGGCACCAACATTTTTTTCCACAGATACCAGTATTGCAAATTGATTTGCCTTATCTTTATAAAAGAAAAACTATTTTATCTTTTTTTTTTTTGGAAAAACTAATGAGCTTTCGAAAGGTGGCCCAACATGGTAATAGATACGTGTATTACGACATGTCAAAAAATTCTCTAGAATAAGACAAAATTTTATCTTTTAAAACATAGTGTATTAAATAGGAGAGAATACAAATACAAAATTTGACATGTGTTTGGTAAATGTTTAATTTTCTAAGCCATGCTAGAAACTTTTGTATGTTCATCACATCAAAGGTGTAATACATTTGCCGTACTGACAGCATCTATTGAAGGTGGCGGCATTTTATGCAACAAAATCAACCCAGAAGTTTTTTTTTGTGACTTTTTGATAATATTGTGGAATTTCAACCATCTGCCCTTACCAGCAAAGAATACAATAAATAAAAATAAGTTTTTGATTCTACCAACGCCATCCGTGTTAACATGAAAAATACAGAATTTTTTCACTTAAACACAGAATATTTTGATTCTACAAAGTCCAAAGGTGGCTTTACATTGTTTTTCAAAGTATTTAGACTTTGTAGAATCAAAATATTATGAAATTCTCTTTGTGTTTAAGAAAAGAGAATAAAAGTCTGTTCTTAGTATTTTTCGTGTTTACAAGGTATATTTTCAAGATATTACATATGAGTTTTCTCTATTTGGCCCAATTTTACCCCTTAAAATTTAAAATTTTCTCAATTTCCATTTTAATGGATCTAATATCGAAAGATTTTAAATTTTCTCTCGAAAGAGAAGGAAAATTAAAAGTCCAAGTTTCAAATCTGTACTTTTACGCGTTAGGGCTTTGCGGTGAAGAATAAGTTATTCAATCAGTCAGTTAACTATTCAGTCAATTAGTCAAATAATCAGCCAGTCAGTAAATCAGTCAGTCACTCATTTATGCCAAAAATGTTATCTGGCACTTTTACGCCTTTCACGTGGTGATAAGGATAATTATCAGTTTGTCGTGCTATTTGCAGTTTTTGCAATATTTATTTTCAAAAGAGTATATAAGTTGTGAATTGATGTCAAAACATTAGAAATATCTTTAGCATGTCGCTATTTAAATCAAGCATATGAATCCAGCTAAATAGCTATCGAAATATAAGCCAAAACCTGAGATTATACTCATACAAATGTATATCTATGGGTGATTCTGAGATAACCAGGCAATTTAATGTCCCTATAAAAAAAAGGGGAAACTTAAAATATATCCCACTAACATATTTATTTTATAATAAAATTTAAAAACATATTTTTGCTCTTAAAATTTAAATCGTTTTAGAATTGAAGAAAAGTAAATATGATTTACGCAAAAAATTTTTTCGAGCTGATATTGGAGCGTTTTCGCGCTATTAATCCAGTTTTTTGGATTTGGCCACGTCAACAAGCAAAACTGTCGCTACTGGTCTCCAAGCACCAGCAACCCTTGACTTTTACATTGAAAACCATTGCATTGCCCCTGGGTAACTGTTTCAACTGTTTGGTGCAACTTATCCGCAATCATTTTGTTTTTTATTTAAGTTTGAAAATAAAAATCTGCCACCAGACAATTCATTTTGCATAAAAACTTCGACGCCAAGAATTACGTCACAATTGGCCCGTAATCTTAGAATCAATACGTAGCAACTTCTTAATTCAAAATTACAAGGTAATTTAGTAAAAATGTAATATTTTAAAAAGAATTAATTAGATAGAGGCAAGGGAGTGTTAGGCTTGCTAAAAATGGGCAATTTTTATGGAACTTTTGATACGCTATACCATGGAAATTGTAACAGCTCTCAACTTAAACCGAATACAATGTATTAGTTCTTATGTAATTTAACATTTAGGATTTCCAAAAAAAAAAATTTTGGATGGAAGCAAAAGAAACGAAATGAATTTATTTATGTTATATTTAATACCCAAAATTTGGACCTTAAACCTATTGCAAGGTACTTTGGTAATGATTACTTTACATCGCACAGTGGGTTCGATGAACCGAAAGTGGCGATTAATTCATGGAAGCCGTAATTTAAATTTTTTTAAATTTTTTTTTTTCAAATCATTAAATGTGCATAAAAAGGTATATTCTGGAAAAAAGATATACGGAAAAAATTTTTTTTTTACGATTTTATAGACATTTTTATTTTTCGGAAAATTATAGTTTGTTTTAGAATTTTCGTCGTAATTTTAAAACTGAAAGTGATTCTTTAAAAAAATGAGAAGCAAACAAAAGATTATATTGTCTTCTTTCTAAAAAATCAAAAAATAAATATTTATTTTGCATAAATATGAATATAAGTTTAATTTAAAATCTGAATTTGGGCCTTGAAGGATTTCGAGAATTTTGCAACTTTTTTAAAAAAGGAACGAATTAAATTTTTATAATTTTTTTTGTTTATCAGTAATTGTCATACACTTAAAAAGATACCAAATTATGTTCATCCTCACCTTCATCATTATAATTTTTGCTATCATTACTCTCACTTTCATGTAATTCTTGAAAAATAATAGGCGATAGCAAAAGCTGTTGCTTGGAATTTGATAATTGTTGCTTTTCTTTCCGCTCATTTTGTTTATTAATACTAGATATGAATGGACCTGAACTGAGAAAAAATCTATTTAAAATATCTTCATTCGACTTTTTTCGGCTGCATTTGCGAGCAAAATGTTCCCTATAATTTTTAAAATCCTTATTTCTGGCTTCCTGAGCATATTTTATGATTTCGGAACCAAGAATTAAAAATCTATGTGTTCTAGGAGTCATACAAAACCATTTTAACTTTCTCGTGAATAAAGATGACTGAAACTTGTTTACGCACCTATCTCCGACAACAATAACAACAATAGTGAGCATTGAACGAACGCTAGTTTTGTTAAATACATGACTTTGAAAAAACACGACTCCAAACAGAAAAATGTTAATAGCAAAAATGGAGCAACAATACCGCAAATTTTCTTTTTTGTATTATCAAGCTAAGATTTTATACTTTTAGAAAATATAAGATTCAAAACCTAACCTCAACTAAGTTATGGTTCACGAAACATCAAAAATAGGCCAATTTTGGACCTTTTTTAAAAAAATCCTCAAAAATATTTTCAAACATATTTTCAAAAACATTTCATCATTTTTGTACACTTAAGTACCTGAAGTTGAAGGTTCCATTCTTAAAATAACACTTTGTTAACGTTAAATTTGGAAATTACGGACTCGTTTAATGCAAAATTTTACTTTTTTCGCTTTTTAAAAAAATTTTGTACTTTGACACGTCATTGCGGAGTCAGCTGACAAGATAGATGCTTGAAAACTTACATAGTGATGTAGAATTTTATCTTGTTTTATTCATTAGCAAATAATAATACAAAAATTTAATTTTAAAAATTCAATTAAGCGTCACTTTCGAACCATTTCAACCCAACGTGCATCGACAGAAAAATTTGCTGGATAAGAGCATGCATAGGCAGTGGAATTTCACATATAAACAGGTAAGTTTTATGTAGTTTTCTATTTAAAAACAAATAAATGCTATCGACTTTAAGCCCGCCGCAAAGTATTTTTTTAATATTTTAATTTTGAACTAACATAAGAGGATCAGATGACTAAAGACAAATGCAAAGATTGTATATGCCGAATATAGCGCTGTTACCTGTTGGCAAATAATTATATGGCCAAAATATACATTTTTAACCCACAGATCTTTATCTTTAGCACGTTCTTTTACTCTATGCTTAAAGAAAGTTAAAAACTTAAGTATAAAAAAAAAACAAAATAATTTGAAAGAAATTAATTTAAGTTTATATTTGTATTTATAAGGCTTTAAAAAAACTTAATTCTATACAAGAATGTTAAACATAATAATTATTATTTTATAAAAAAAATATTACATACTTCATTCTGTATATAATATACTAAATAAATGATAAATGAAAGTGAAGCACATGTATGTAAGTAAGTATGAACAAATGTATGCATAAATGTTCATATGTACAAACAACTGGTTAAACAATTACGTGACTTGGGCTTTAATCACCGTCAATCATTTAATATGAAAGCTTCAAAAATTTAATAACAAAATTAAATTTTCAATTAGTTTTTATTGTTGCGAATTACTTATAAGTACTTATTAAACAATTTATGCATAATTATTTAAAAAGTCATGCAAAAAATTTCTTATTTTTAATGAAACTTTAATTTGCAGCCATTAAACTAAAGGACTTAAATCTTGGACAATACAATTTGGTTTTTGTGTTTTTTTTTTTAAATAAAGTCTATGTTGGCACGTCGCAATTTTCCACTTTCATTGTTTCAAGTCCCTTCTATTCATTATTGCCGCCCGCTTTGTTGTTTTTGCACTAAATATAAAAAATCCAAAGAAAAGTCCACTTATGGCACCGGCTGCATGTGCTTCCAAACAAATGCGTGGATTCGTATTTTGATTGATGAGAACGTGGAATGTTGTGAAACAGACGTCACTGGCAAATAAAATTATTAAAGCAAAAATACGCAAATAACGATAAGGCAAATTTTTGAAATTCTGTAACAAAGAAATAAAAAATAATAATAAACACAAAGTAACTTGAATAAATTTCTGTGTATAAACATTTCTTTAATACGAAAAATATTGAAAATCTACAATGGTGGCTAAAAAAGAATATGGGATAAGGGTTTAATTTGCCAACAGACTTATGTAAGCAAAAAAGGTTAATGTGAATGAGTATGAAACAGTATTTGCACATTATGAACCCGTTTTAGTGTTATTTAGTTATTTTTATAAATATTTGTGGCACGCTTCACTTAACTTACCATTAGCAAATGAGGTATGTGGCTCATTAACATGGCGTAGACACCGGCTGATGCCCCCATTAGTGATAGTTGTGGTTGCAAATACAAAGTAGCCAATGAACCAGATATTCCGCCAATTATATAAATAAATGCCACTTTCAAATGACCTTGTTCACTTTCCAAACAAAAACCAATAGCCAGCTGTCGATAAAAAAAGAGGTTAAGCAATACAAGAAGCAAAATTAAAAATTAAACCAAATGAATATAAATAATATTGTCACTTAAGCTACTTTAGAACTGTTCTATAATATTATATAGCGCTGACATGAAAATGTTTTCTGCGAATGTTAAATTTATACGAAATTTTTTTTTTTAATATTGGGTATAAGTGGGCAAAAGTACGTTTTATTACCCACACATCATACGTGGTAGGGGTATTAAGCGTTCGCGCAGATATTTGTAACCCCCAAAGTAAAAGTCTGAGGCCAATCAACTTAAAACTACTTCCTTAATCTGTCTGTCCGCTCCCTGAAGGAAACCTGGGGACAAGTTCCCCCATGTCAACACTTTTGTCGACAATTATGGTACCTCTTTGAAAGCTTTGTCAACAATACGTTTACTGTTTTATATTTAGCATTGATAAAAAGAAAACTGTCAGTGAAATATTAATGCAGGGTAGGAAAAAATTCCACTCGCGAGCGTAATTTTAATTATAATTCTCGTTTTTGGAATTGTTATCGCGAGTTTAAAATTAAAGTTGCGAGTGGAATTTTTATTTTAAGATCTTTGTTTTTTTCTCGTCTCGCGAGTCGAAATCTATTTATAAATCTCGTTTTAAAAATTGTTCTCGCGAGTTTAAAATTGAAGTTGTGAATAGAATTCTATTTTAAGATCGTGAAGTTGAAAATTCAAATCGCGATGCGAACGTAATTTTTGTAAAAATTGTTTTCGTGAAGCTAAAAATAAAACGCAAAAAAAAAAGTACAGATGCATATGTGTGTATGCGTTGTTATTGGTTTTGTTAATTTAGACTGTACAAAAGAATTGTAAGCAGGTATGTATGTGTTATATGTAGTTTATTAGAGGTTTTTTTGGGTTTTTGTTATTGTTGATATGTATGTAAATGTAACAAGTATAATAAAAAATAAAAAAACACTTAGATATTATTCGTTTGATTGTTTGAACAATTAATAATTGATAACAAAGTCAGTGATGAATAAAATTTTATTTAATTTTAAATTAAATAATTTTAAAATAAGTCATTATTTTTAATATATGTTTTTCTAAATTTCTCCAATATTTCTTTAATAAATACATATGTAAATAATAATTAAAGTACACAATCATATAAGCGTATGTTTTAAATTGTTAGCTAAACCTACATTTTAATACAATTGTCTTAATACTTTTGGCTCAAGTTATTTTATCCAAATTTGTTAACTACGATTAAATAAATTTCATAAAACTGCTTATTAAAATCCCTTATAATATTTTTTCTAATGTGACAGATATAAACGTACACGCAATCATATAAGCATTACAGAAAAAAAATCTTAATAACCAAAAACAAGCATCAACGTACCAATACACATGTACATACATGCACAAGACCATAAGTAAAGCATTCGAATCGTTCTTGTTGTGATCGCAAAAAGATTTTAATTTTTGTTTCTGTTGCGAGTTTAATTTATTCAACTCGCGAGTTCAATTTATTAAACTCGCGAGTTCAATTTATTAAACTCGCGAGTTCAGTTGTAAATCTCGCGAGCAGAATCAAACATTTAAATCTCTCGAATTAATATCGCTCCGAAAACAATTTCTATTTTTAAATCTCGCGAGCTCAAATAAAATCTCGCTCACAAGATTAAAATCTTTGAACATAATGAAACATTGAAATCTCTCAAATTAATATCGCTCGCGAGCGAGTTTTATTCGAGCGCTCTTCCTACCCTGTATTAATGCTTCAGGTCGCCGTCAGACGCTAAAGTGTATCAGCGACTAGTTCATAACAATTTTTAATGACAGACGCATGTTAAATGTCTATTGCAAAAACACTTTGCCAGTGAAATAAGTAGCTAAACAGTGAAACTATAGACTAAAATTGCTAAAAGGTACTAGTTATTCACTGGTTCCAACGTCTACATACCCCAAAAGAACTATCTTGTTAATAGTACCAATGTCAGTAGTGGATTTTCAATGGCACGCAAATGTTAAATGTCTATAGCAGAAAGCATTGCATAGGGTAAGGCTTGTCAGTAGTACTGGTGACGGTGTCAATAGTCTAGTGATTCACTATTGACATTTCCTGCAGGGCTTAGATGGGCGTCTATATTTTCTTGTAAACACACTACAAGTCGCAATTTTGAATGTATTTTGATAAAATTTGACACATAAAAATTTTTTGGCACTGGCACGAAGCCTATTGTTTAGTTGATGATTGGTTTATTTTTTGATATAGCCCCCATACAAATGTTCCCCCAGAATAAGCATTTTGGATTTCAAGAGGCTCGAACATTAATTTAACTTCTAAATATCTTGATTATGCCACAAACTAAAGGGTGTCTGGCGGCAAATTGATATTTTTAAAATGCGATTATTTCCAAAAATAATAAACGGTGCGGAGGAAGAGTCGCGACATTGGAATTATCGAATGTACGGATTTATCAGTCACGATGTCGCAGTGGTCGAGTGAGCATCGTGCGTTCGCTGTGAAGACATTGTTTTAGAGAAATGATTCTTAGGTAATTGCTCGTAGATCAATTTGTATAAAGTTCGGTTTTTGCCAAATACTTGATGGAGTGAGTGCAAATTTATTTCGTTCGTAGGTGTAGAGTACTATTGCAACTGCTTCGGCTTTAGATGTGTCAGGACAAGAGCCCAGTCGATCTTCAACGGCTCCCAAAAATATGAACTCGTTAAAAGCATTTTACTTTAAAATCCGCGACTTTCAACACGAAAGAGAGTAACCTCACTGGGACTTCCAAGAGCGATTAGTCATTAAAATTTTAAAAAGGATCTGAAATTTTATTCTCTTAAAATTTAAACCCTTCCAGAACTGAAAGAAAGTGAAATTGGTTTACGAAAAAAATTTTTTTAAACATTGTTGTAGTGTTTTCACACTGTAAATCACATTTTTTTAAGCTACGAGGCTCATTTTCACTTAATCGCCAACGTCAACAAGCAAATCTGCCATTACTGGTCTCCAAAAATCCGCAACCCTTAATTGAAACATCAAAACCAATGCATCGCCCCAAGGTAACTGTTTGGTGCCTTATCCACGCATGCGAACTCATCCATCGTACTCTTCACACACGTGGTTTTAACAGAATCGGACGACTGCACACACAGCTAGAATTTCGATGAATTTGCTTCTGGAAAATTTCCCCAAAAAAGTGATCAGTAGTTTTGGGACATTCCATGACCACTGAAGCCGCCCGATCTAATTCCCTTGAATTTTTTCATTGGAATACCATTAAGAGAGGGTTTATAATGAAAGTCACTAAGCTCTTGTTGGTTTAAAGAAAAATATTTGGACCTGGTGGTACACTTTTGCAATAGCGTGATTAATTGTGATGGGTGTGACTGTTCTTCTTACATTTTTTCCTATAACTCAAACAATGCAAAATTTTAATTTGCTAAAAGACTATGATTTTTGAGGATGGTATGTTTTTAAGTGAAAGAACATATTTTCTGCTCACAATAACCACTTGAAGACTGTAATGGGTCTGACCTTTAAAATTGAGATTTTAGGGATTTTTGACTTAAAAAATTTGTGTTAAATATTTTTAAGAACAGGATTCACATTTTCATTTTTAACGGTGTTTAAGATGTTTTTAATAGTATTTGATTCATTATTTTTGCAAAAAAACAATTTTTAGCCAAGAATACCCATTTAATAAAATGTGACGGGTGTGACTTTACATCAAAACATTATAAACATGATATGGTTTTTCAGCATGTGATCTTAAGTACATATCAACCAATTTTTTACATGTATTTCAACTTTTTTAATAGAAAACAACACTTTATCTCCTTTTTGGGCCGTTTAACGTGGAGTTGACCAATAGTGGCAATATGCGTGTAATCTTATCTAATATTTATCCCGTAAAACAATCTAATTAACTAAATCTATTAGTTAAATAAATAACTATTAAGCTTTCTTCTCGTCTTTTATAAAAACACGTTTTATTTTATTTATAAGAGCATGATTGTGTTATCCATTATCCCAAGATCTTGAATAACCAATCTCGATCGTATAATAAGCACCCACCTGCAAAATAATATTCATCGTTAAATGCAACACATCTGAATGCAACAACATGTAGGTAAAATATCTCCAATATTCTTTGATTGCTGCCGGCATAAAAATTAATTGTTGACGCACGCACACCTTTGCAATTAAATGCAACGAAATCTAGAAAAGTGAGAAAAAGAAAAAAAACTTTTAATATTTTTTATTTAATTGCAAACAATTTAGTCAAAATTTAACAATTGTACGTTTATATATGTAAGTAAAATTATATAACTGTTGGTTGTTGTTGCTATTGATATTTGTCAACACAAGTTTTTCCAATATGAGATGAAAATAATGCAATCATGGCTTAACCAATAAAGTTGCCGTGACATAAATAGTGCAACATGAATTAACATGTTACTTAATGTAACTGTTATTGCTCCGACCATAATAACACAAGCCACGAACTTACACACATACATAGCATGTATGCTTGCATGCGTGTGCCTTTATATTTATAAAAATCCAAGGAGACAAATGGTTACACACATTGATAGTGAATATGAATTGATGATGAACACTAGTGAATTAATACAATATTCGTATCCAAGAAAGAAACCACTCAACCATTTAGCCATTCATCTGTTCATCGAATCACCAAATGCCTTTCCTACAATGAAGTTGGCAAACAGGCCAAAATAATTGTAGGAAAGGCCAATGGAAAATTTTTCACATAAGTCACAAGAAAGGTAAGGCTTAAAACAAATTTTTTTGTCTTGACTTATTTTCCTTGAAGGCATTCTATCTCAAACTGCAACGGCTTAAACATTTTTTTAAATGTTTTTATTTTCCTAACGGCCCTCTTTTTGGCGACCAATTTGTCAGTATCGTTTTTGAATTTGTTTCAAGTTTAACAATTTTACCTAAGATTCGTGGTATTATTTGTGCAAAAAGGTTCATTCAAGCTTGCAGCATAAAGTCGCAAACAAAAGCCAAAATAGTAAGTAAAAAAATCGCAAGTTGTTATTGTCATTTGAATTTGTATGGCTTGAATGGAAAACCTCTTTAACAAAAAACTACAACAGAAAAATATGCATTAAACGTAACTTCCAGTTGAAAATGAAAATTAATTTTCTAAGTTCCATTGAATCATCATCATGTTTTGATTTAATTTTTCATTTGGCAGTGATGTTCTGACTGCCCCTATGTGGTTGAAGATGAAATATTTGTTAGTTTCCAGTCAAATAAAAAAATAAATTCAAATCCACTTGTTACAAAAATGGGTACCAAAGTTAATGTTCATTAAATTTAATGTGGTTTCTCTTATTAGTAAACTTTGAAGTTAATTTGTTATAAGGAAAGTGTTTGTCCCTGTATATTTTTGGGATAACATATAAAACGTAAAAGTTAATTCTACGTAAAACGGGCCGATTTTTTCTTTTTTATCGAAATATAATGATAAATTGATTTATATTTTATTTTTATTTGTTCACAAGAGCATACCGAATAAGCGATTCACCTTTTCTACGTTTTGATGAAAATGTCACACCCGTCACATTTAACAGAAAGTTTTTTCTCAATCAAATAATGAAATAATAAATGAAATATGGTCAAAGACATTTTAAACTACCGTAGAACCCAAGAAATAAACCCGTTTTTTAAAATATATTTCACGCAACTCAATCTTAAAGTTAAAATTCTCTTTAATTTAAATTTGTAAGTTCACACCCGTCAAAATATTCAATTGGCCATTCTGAATAGATATTATGTTTTTGCAGTGTCTAGTAACTACCATATACAGTGTCTGCAACATAACATCCCTGGAAATCATCGCCCTTTTTCAAACCAAAGTTTTGAATTGTTTGAGTTTTAGGCAAAAATGTGAGCAAAATGGTCACACCTGTCACAATGAAATTGCTCAAAAGAAAATCCTTCTTGCTTTTGCGAAAACTATTTCAATTTAATTGAAATTTATTAAATTCTCAGAATAAAATTTAGAATAAATATAAGACTAAAATTTAAAACCATTCACTTATTTTAAATTGGAAACTTATCACATATATAGGTATTATACTTTTATATACATTTATATTTAGTGAAGTTTTTTGTAAAAAAAAAAATATTGTTTACGCAAGCAAAAAAGTTAAAGTTAGTGAATTTCAACTTTATTTTACCCTAAACAACATTTTTTTTTGTAGGTGACTTTCGTAACCGAGGTCAATTTGGTTTTCAGGTATACTTTTAAATCGGGAGGAGAGGTTTATAGTGATTAAATTTTATCAAAATTTTATTGGCTAGTTTTTAAAAAAAAAAAGCTTTAGCAGGTGTTGGTTTCAAAGCCCCATTCTATGTTAATATTTCGTATCGCCATATATTTGCGCCTATTATCTCAAAAAAATTCAAAAAGTACCAAAACTGTTTTAAAAGTACTTTTTGAAATCATATTTAATGTATATTTCAGGGGCAAACTGTAAAAAAATTACCAAAAAAAATTGTCATATTTTTTATATACATATGTCGAAAGTATTTTTTTATTATTTCTTACTTTCCTTGGCTTTAAAGTTAAAAAAAGTATTAAAATATAATTTTTAGTCTTTTTTATCCCGTCTAGCCTACAATTTTTATTAAACTTTCAGACCGGTCTGTTTGGTTTTATTTTAAAAAGTATTGTTTAGGAGATAGAAAATTTTCTGTTTTCCCTTTTTGACTTATTTTTATCCATAACTTTTTCCTAAAACCACTATTAAAATCCAGCGTATTGTGTGAAAGATTGAAATTTTAAGCCGACAAGATAATTTGGCCATATCAATGCGGCTTTGGACATGGCAAATCCACCATCAACCATATATATTCACTGAGCCAAATCCTGGAAAAAACCCAAGAAAGACAGATCGATATATACAATTTATTTGTTGACTGTAAGGCCAATACCGACAGTCCCATCCTTCAAAGGTGTAATAAGCTTTGTCCAAGTTCGGTATCCCTGCGAAACTAGTACGACTCTGCAGGATGACCTTAACTGATACACAATCCTCAGTTAGGATAGGCAGGAATATTTCTAAACCCTTTAGTACCAAACGAGGTTTTAGGCAAGGAGACAGTCTTTCGTGTGCTCATTTTAACATCCTCTTAGAAAAGGTTATACGAGACGCAAATGTGAATAGAACTGGCTCACTATTCACAAAACAGCACATTTTATCCGCTTACGCTGATGATATCGACATCATGGGGCGAACATTGCGAGCAGTAACTTCCACCTTTAAAGAAATCGAGAAAGAACCAGCCAAAGTTTCTTTAACAGTAAATGCAGATAAAACCAAGTTGATGGCATCAACGCACAAGACATCCAGTAGACGTAGGCAAAGAGTGGAAGTAGAAAACCATTTTATATTCAATCAACGATTTTATCTACCTCGGCACCACCATTAACAAAACAAACAACATCAGTTTTAAAATAAGAAGAAGAACAATATTGGCCAATAGATTCCACTTTGGGCAAAGTAAACAGTTTAAAAGTTAAGCCACCTTCCGACAAACAAAAATCTCTCTCTACAAGTTACTGATACTACCCGTGCTTGTATATGGTTCTGAAGCATGGGTACTTGCAAAAGCCGATGAGGCAGTGCTTGGAGCTTTCGAGAGAAAGATTCTTCGGAAAATCTATGGACTAGTCTGCATTGACGGACAATACCGGTGTCTTTTTAACCGTGAGCTGTATTAGCTGTTTTCCGGCATTGACATAGTTATACGTGATAAAATTCAACATTTACGTTGGCTAGGTCATGTTGTAAGAATGAATGAAGATGCTCCAGCTAGGAAGTCATTTGAATGCAAATCTGGTAACGGATTACGCAGAAGAGAAAGACAGAAACTCCAATAGAAGAATCAAGGGAAGGAAGACATATCGAAACTTGTTGTCAGAAACTAGAGGAGAAGTGCAGAAGATCGAAGCACTTGGAGCTCAATTCTAAGTTGGGCAAATAGAAATAATCTAATAAAGTAAATAGGTAAGTTAAATAAAATAGGTACCCGCAGCCTATTCTTTGAATCTCTAGCTTTAAGGTTATAGGCGTTGCAATGATGAATCTGCCAGTCAATGAGTCAATCACTTATTCTGTCAGCCAGTCAGAAGCGCTCTTTTATACCCATCACATAAGTGATAAGGGTATATAAATATGAGATCAACATTCCGTTTAAAAATTAAAAACGTTTTATAAAAAAACCCGATAAAAATAAAAAAAAGGTTTGAGGTTTCGAAAGTCCAATGTGAAGGGTATCTAAGATTCGGCACCGCCAAATATAGCGCGCTTACTTGTTTTTTTTTATATATCAATTCCACTTGCTATGTCAAAAAGGAAAAAAATAAATTGAATCGGAAAATCCTAAAACACCTATTTTATAATATTTTTTCAGTGCTATATCTCAAAATTATAAATACTGGTAAAAAATTTTTTTGTCAAAATTTGAGTTTTTAAAAAAGTATTTAATAAATTTAACTTAAAAACGTTGTAAGTTTTTTTACATAAGAGTTCACCTAGCCGAATATATCGCTCTTATTTGCTCTTTCTTTTTATACTTAACAGTTTGCAAAGTTAAAACTAAAACTTAAACATGTAATTAAATAATTTATAAACATCAATTAGTAAGTGATTTTAAGTTTTGTTTGGTATTAAATATTAATTTTATTTTTAATTTGTAGGAAATACTTTAAAATAACATATCTATTTAATTTTAACCTTTATTATAAGTATTCACTTCTCCGTCATTTTTGCAATTTTAAATGAAACCCACAAGGCGACATACAAAGCAACCTGTTTCAATTAGATAACGTCAGAGTTTGTGTTCAAACAATGTTTTATTATACAGTCAGTTAAGTAAATGTAACTGTTTCTTTTGTTGTGTTTATCAAACCACAGATTATTGTGGTTTTTTAAATTTTCTTTGGTTTTAACTCATTATTTAAGGCCGGTTAGGTCTAACTAAGTGTAATATTCCATAACAAGCAACCTTTTTGACATACACTATTTTGGCAATGTTCTAAAAAAAGAATAAAAAGTCGTTTCCTTATGAAATTACTTTTTTTACTAGCAAATGCAGATTTTTGATACATAAAAAGCTATTGTTGACATTCACAAAATTATATACAAAGTTACTTAAGTATTCCTTTTGCTCCTGTGGGACGTATTGCATGCAAATAAGTAAATCAAAAAGGTTTGAAACCGATTTCCTTAAATACAAAATTTTGAATTATATGATTAATTTACAAACCTGTAAAAAGCACATTATTAACAGAAACCAAGGCACCTTCCAAATCCATTTCTTTGGCACCAAACCATTTATTAACTTATCATCTTTATCCATAGTCTTTTTGCTCGCAGAGTTTTGATTTGGTTTCGATATTGAATTACATTTATCACAGACCATTTGAATTTCGCATGAACTTTTATCATAAATTAGTAAGTTTTGATTAACATCTTCCGCCAATCCGCGTTCTTTATTACTTAAATGAATCATGTTTTTGAAATGTTTTTATTTCATGTTTTTTATTGCAACACTTATCATCAAAATAAAGATTATATTTGTTAAGGAAAACAAAAACAAAAAAATGCGTTTTGTTTTGTTTGTTATCACTTCAAGTGCAGCAACAACAAAAACAAGTAAACAACTAATTAATTGGTTATTAACCTTTTGGCTTTCTTACACATTTTGAAACATTTAAATAATATTTTTTCTTTATAAATTATTTTGTAATTTTTTACTTTGAAAATTATAAGTATCAAACTGTAACGTTTGTTTTTTTTAAATAATTCTTTGATTTTTTTTAATTCTGTTTAGCAAATTTTGTTTTGCTTTACCGCATTCGATGATTGTCGTCAACTGCCGCCGCCACTGCTGTTAATGTTTAATTTATTGATTTGCAAAAATATATTTTTATTGATTAATAATTTTCCCAATAACAACAAAATAAATCGGTTAAACAACAATTTTTTTTTTAAATAAAAAAACCCTTTGTTGCTGCTTCTGTTTGCCGATTAATGCCGACTACAAGGTGTACGATTGTTTTCGTATTATTATTGTCTGTGATTGTTTGTTACTTTTCATCATTTGATTAGGAAAACAAAAACAAATAATTATTTTCAGCAAACAAAATAATGTAAAGCATACTTTAAGGTGCGGAATTTAAAGGGTTTTGCCGTTAATTGAGATCAAGAACAGAGCTTTTAATCTATTAAATCATTTTTATTTTAAACAACTGCAATGTTAAAAACTTTATAAAAAAGCATTAAACTTAAATTTTTATTTAAGACTTTGTGACAAACTCGACCAGTACACAAAGAATTCGTTATTCCTTACTTGGAAACTATTCAAAAAATACAGTCTGGTAAAATTTAACGAAGCATAAAATTGTATTTGTCACTACACAGAAAAAACTTCACACATTTTTTTATATATGATTTTTATGTCAAACAAAATAAACTAAAAATCAAAAATTATTTTGCTCAATAGCAATAATTTTTTTATTGAAAATTGTAGGCATTTTTTCTAAATAAATTTTTTCAGAAATCTAATAAAATTGTGTATCTGATTTTACAATTTTGTTTATAGGACCGATTTTAGACAAACAAGTTATTGACACAGTTAAATTCTTTACCGATTTCGGTCCTATAAACAAAATTGTAAAATCAGATACACAATTTTATTAGATTTGTGAAAAAATTTATTTAGAAAAAATGCCTACAATTTTCAATAAAAAAAATAATTGCTATTGAGCAAAATGATTTTTGATTTTTAGTTTATTTTGTTTGACATAAAAATCATATAACAATTCTAGTAGAGTCTAATAAAATATTGCCTGAAAAAATTAAAATTTTAAAAAACTGTTTGTTTGAAAAAAAATATGAGCAGTTTTTCCTATGAATAAACTTTAACTTGAATTTCAATACTGGAACTAATTTCATATTCTAAATTGTTTAGAGCAAACTAAATTCACAAACAACCCTATGTTTTCTTATTCTTATTCTCATTCTATATATATTGATCACTAGTTTCTTCTATTATTTAGTTTTATAATACCCTTCACATACGTAAGTGATAAGGACATATACATAGATGCATGCTTGTCATTCCGTTTGTAATTTCCTTAGCATCCATCTGCGACCCCATGAAGCATATGTCGATTTAGTAATGTCAGTCTGTCCGTGTAATAATTAAAATCAACTTTTTAGGCCCTCCGATGTCGCATAGACTCGTAGGCAATAAAAAAAACTATCAGACATATCTACGAGCAAACCACTGCAAAACTCCAGAAAAATTGCTTGATATTTGACAGAGATATACCCCGAAAACCCCGACTACCTCAGTTTATTTCTCCAAAATTTGTATTGCCCGTACACCAACTCCCATTAGTTTTTTTCACAAATATTTCTATGCAACATACTTACACTCTATCTCCGTCCCTCAACAGGAATGCCATACAAAGTAAATTTTTTTTAGTTTTTTTAATATCTCCCACAGCTTCCAGGGTGCTCACACAAAGGTCAAATGTATGTGTGACCGATCCCAATTAATTTTTTCACCAAAATATTTTTGTTGAACATACCCACCCCCAATATTCAGCCCCTAACAGGGTTGCCATACAAAACTTAAAAAAATTAGGGTACTGCCCCGAAATCACATTTAGAAAAAATATATATGACAGACCCCCATTCGTTTTCCCTCCCAAACATATTCCTTAAGCACACTTACCCCCTATCACCATTACCGATGGGAGCTGCCATACAAAATTATCAAAAATTATGTAAAAACGCCCATAACTTCCCCAGCGTCGTTTATCATACATTTTGGATTTTTTTATTTGAAAATAAATGTTTTACTCCTTTTATTAATAATTCTTTTAAAACGAAAAATTTTACAAATTTTTTTACGTGTTTATTTTTCTTTTCCTGCAAACTACCAAAAAAAAATCAAGTTGCGCCCTTTACTTATTAAGCATAAATATATGAATATTTTTGGTAAGTTTTTAAAACAAAACCAAATTTCCCTTGTGTTTAATTTTTCTCTATTGCTAGTTTTTTCTAATTAACTTAGCAACGAATCCGTTAAGAAATAATAAAAAAAGATTTGCTGTCGATAAAATATAAGTTAATTTGAACCTCATTTTTCTGACAAGATACGATTATTACTGTCTCACAAACATTCATAATTCTATTAACGTTATAAACAAAGCAGTAGTTATACAAACTGTATGTTTCTGTCCTTAATTACTATACTTAATTAGCTCCACAGTACAGACTTATGTGTTTTGGAAAAAAAAACTTTAAGAACTCCCAAGTAGGTAATATAAAAATATTTTGCAAGATTCAAACATTCAAACAAATAACTTAAAAGAGAAACATATGAAAGTCAAAGTTGTTTTAAATAAAATAAATTACCTTAATGCTTTGCAAAAACTAAAGCAAATAAAATACCTTTTTCAAATAATTTTTTGCCATAAAAATATTGGAATTTTTAATTTTATAAATTTTTGGATTTTAAATTTTATAATTTTGATTTTAAATTTTTGATTTAAGCATCAGTTCAATAAACACCCTAAAAACCGGACATATAAGCGCGCGGGTATTTAAGTCATGATGTTGTCTAGTAAAAGATTTTCTAAAATGCAGCTGGATATCTCTAATAAATAAATATCTAAGCCTACGTGGCTGTCATGTAGAAATAGATAGATAAACGAAAGGCATTCACCCAGTGTGTTAGATGTACGATCAAACTGAGGAGGGAATATCGATTCGGATCATTACCTTGTTACAGCAAAGGTTTATACCCGTTTAGGTGTGACGAGCTCGACGTCGAAAAGCTGCAGAGACAACATGCAGCAACGTCTTACTTTGCTCGACTGACCCAGCTGCTCAAAGACAGCATTCCTTATCCCGTTAATGTTGCAGAGCAATAACAAAGCATCTTAAACTCCATAAAGTTAGCCGCAATATCTGTACTTGGGTACCAAAAGCAATCTGCTAACTAATACAGATAGCGTGCTGATGATACGAAAAATTCTTTTTACGCTTGCTGGTGTTTAAGAGTAGCAACGATGAAGATTCCATAGAAATAATCTAAGATCCCGTCATTGAGTGCATACCACCTACCCAGAATAAGGTCAAAATAGCCGTTCCCTGGATTAAGAATAACAAGGCAGCAGGAACCGATAGGTTGCCAACTGAACTGTTTAAAACCGGAGACGAAACGCTGATTAGACGTTTTCATCCGCTTGCTTGTACAATCTGGCTAGAAGAACGCATACACGAGGATTGTTTTATGACCTGCGCACAAAGAGGAGAAAAAAGTGTGTGTTAACTTTAAAGGCATACATAAGTGTCCTTCCCATTACAAAACACTATCCCGCGTATTGTGTGAAAGATTAAAATCAGAAGTCAACGAGATAGTTGGGCCATATCAATGCGGCTTTAGACCTGGCAAATCCAACATCGATCACACATACATCTTACGCCAAGTCCTGGAAAAACCCCAAGAAAGAGAGATCGACGCAGACCGTCTGTTTGTCGACTATTTGTGTTTCAAGCTATGTCTAAATTTGGTATTCCTGCAAAAATAATATGACTAATAATAACTAATATGCAATCCTCAGCTAAGATAGGCATTAACCTCGTTGATCCTTTCAGTACCAAACGAGGTCTCAGGCAAGAAGACAGTCTTCCATAGGATCTTTCGAACCTCCTCTGAGAAAAGGCTATACAGATCGCAAACATAAACAGAACTGGGACATTATACACCAAACAGCACAAGTCAATCGTTTGCGCTGACGATATTGACATAGTGGGGTGAACATTGCCTTTAGTAACTCTGATTTTTAAAAAAGTCAAAAAAACATTTGCCAAGGTGGGCCTAATAGTAAATGCAGAAAAAACCAAGCTGATGATGTCAATGCACAAGAGGTCCAGTAGACTTAAGCAGACGATGTTAATTTAAAACTACAACTTTGAAATAGGCATGTCGGCTACGAATTTTCCAGGACATCCCTTACAGATTTCATGTCAACTTTTTCGTGTGTTTCACGGTTAGAAGCTTATTGAAGAAGAAGTAATAATTCTGTCAATTTGACCGATGCTTCTGTTAAATATTTGACTGATGTTGGCGGAAGGACACAAAGTTATACACATATCCACAATTTTTTTCAAAATACATACAGTGATTTTCTAATCAGTTATAGCTTTAACTGGTTTTTCCGGGAGGGCATTTGTATAGGCTCAGTGCCACAAAATAACTGACCAAACAATTGGCTTTGTGTCAGTGCCAAAAAAACTTGTAAGTTCAAAATTTATTTAAATTATCTCCTAAATTGCGACCTTTACTTTAGATCACAAGGGCACATGGACACTGAGCCGGACAAGCCGACAGGCTTTAGTCGACTCACATAGTCATTCTGAGTTGATCGGTATACTCGAAGATGGATCTTAGACCAATTATTTTTGGGAAATAAAAACATCTGCACAAATGCCTAATACCCTTACTTCGTATGGGGTGAGGGTATAGACAGCAATATCCACAGGGATCCACAAGTTTCACTATTTATATTCAAAAATTAAAGGACAAGTATTTTAATAGACTGGAAACATATCCACATCCGCTCGCTCAAACCAACTTCCATCAAAGCGGACTAGAAAGGAGAAACACTGTTGCCCTGAGATGAAAACCTCGGGATGGATGTGTACTTTAAGTTAAGAATTTAAATTTTGATCTGACCACTAGCTCGACTAAAATTAATTACTTGTTTGTTCTTTAGATTTGAATACTTATTATTAGTTCACGAAAATTAAAAAACATTTATAAAATATGTGTAAAAAATATAGAACTTCCCTACAAAGGTTTTTGTAAACAATTTTTAAACATTTAAAAATATTTGTTTTAAATATTTCCCCTTAGTAAGTGACTTACTAACTTTTAAAAATGTTTTATTACCAACACAAAACCTTCTGTTTATTTACTTACTGCCTGATTATACCATTAAAATCACTTTAAACTTCTGCTTTTATTTGATTAAATTCGCTTGTAAGTAAATTTCCTTTGTAAAAATTTGTTCCTTTACTTGTTCTTTCTTATCTGCCCCTACAATTCTCATAAAAAAGTTAAAATGTAGTTACATCCATTAGAGGAGACATCAATGAAGTGGCTTACCACTGTCTCTTTCAATGATAAAAGTTAAAGAGGAAATCATAAGTCGCAAAATCTAATTGTAATTGGAAATAAATAAAATGTCTTCAGGATAAGACTTGAAAAGGTGTTTAAGAAGCAACAGAAATAACTAAAAAACTTAATATTTGCAGGCATTTCATTCTCCTACTTCCTATTTCGTTTAATCTATAAAATGAAAATATGCATTTAACAGGAAGCCATGAGTTTGTATCGCGAAGAAAATTTAAATGTATAAGAAACTACACTGTCGACATCAACGGTGGATTGGATTTTGAAGGATATTCCTTATGGATATTCCAATGAAGAGCTTAATAATGATTTCGACAATCTCTGTTTTTGAACTAAGATTTATTATATTAACTAACGAAAAATAAAGTTCTAACTTAAAAATTTTTTTTAGCAAATTTTTCTTTGAATACCCTTAATATATGTTTATCAACCCCTCCATAACACAGCAGCATACTTGGGCGGACAATCCCTTTTGCTAGAAAACAATATTAACGCTTAAAGGACAATTTATAAGGAAACATTTATTACTTGATTTGCAAAGTTTTATTAAACGTACAATAAAATGAAAAAAAATTATTGAAAAATTGATTTAGCATATTTTAAAAGCACACAAACACATACATTAATAAATTGAAAATGACAAAAAATTTAACTACAAAAGCCAAATTACAATAATCCCTCCTGCTTAAGTATTGTGCTCATATCGAATTGTAGCAACACAATCAAATAAGATGTAGCAGCGCTGGCGGTCTAAAAACAAAAAAAATTCAAATTTAGTAAATTCTCGAATTTAAAAAGATTCGGATTAAAGCCAAAATTAAGTTGTTAAAGAAAACTCAAACTTACCGAAAATATAAACGTATAATCCAAAGTGTACATGCCAATGCTATTGAACTGAAAGTATTGCTCCCAATGTAAATGTTGCAAAATGAAAGCCTTCATTTTATTATAGTAAAAATCACTGCTTAACATAAATGTTGGCTTCTTTTGCATTATATTATTAACAATTATTGCTGCTTGCTTTGAATAGCCGTTGGCGTTATTGCATTGTCGCAATACCAAATATGCCACCATCATTAATATAAAAGACCAGAGCGCATAGCTGAAAATCATATAATCCAGCAGACTACTTTTGCCACCCGCAACTAAAAATACTTTTGTTTGCAAAAAGATGCTAAAAATTGTTATGACAAAGGTCACTGCCAAATAGGGGGCACACTGTGGTCCAAACTCGTTGCTGGTAAACTCACTTAGCGAAAGTATTTTATCATGCAGTTTAAAGAGTTCGGGAAAGTTGCTTTCGGAGGTGGGACTGAAAAATGGAAAGTAAAGGTTTTTTTGTATAAAAGATTTTTTTTTATATATCACATTGAAGTAAGTAGAAAATAAAATGTAGATTAGAAATTTTAAAAAATATTATTTTCTATAATAATTGTTTAATCTGAGCAATTTCCTGTGGTAAGAAGTTTAGTTAGATTCAGTCAGTTGAAAATTTTTTTAATAAAATTAATAAAACATGTATGATAACATCGAGAGAGTGCAGCTCGTGGCATAACCGACTACCGACTACAGATTTCAGATATCTTTTCTTGACAGGGAAAGTAGTAAATTTTTCACTCATGAACCAAAAGTTTATATATACACACAATAGCCATAATTACATAAACAGGGTGCCTGGTGGCAAACTTTATATTTTTAAACACAATTATTTCAAAAAGTCAAAAACGGTGCGGAAGTAGGGTGGCGCCGTTTAAACTTTTGATTGCGCGGACTTTTCAGTCACGATGTCGTAGAAGCGGAGTGAGCATCGCGCGTTCACTTTGGACACATTTTCAAGAGTAATGATTCTTACGTAATTGTTCGTCGACAATTTTGTTTAAAGTTGTGTTTTCGACGTTTACGTGATGGACTGAGTGTTAATTTGATTGGTTCGTGGGTGCAGAGATTCCGTGCAACTCTTTCGGCTATGAGTGTCCCAGATCCCAGTCGATCTTCAAGGACTCCCGAAAACATTAAACTGTCTTAAAGCAGTTAACGTGAAAACCCGTCATTTTCAATATGGAAAACAGCAGCCTCAATGGGACTTCCAAGAATAATTATTCGTGAAATTTTAAAAAATTATCTGAAGTTTTATCCTTTTGAAATTCAAATCGTTTAAGAACTTAAAGAAAGTGAATTTTGTTCTCTTTAAAATTTTGTGAATCGTTGATTTAGCGATTTTGCACTGTAAGTCCATTTTTTTTGGAGCGAAGAAACTCATTTTTGCTTAAACGGCCACGTCAACAAGCAACATCAAAAATCATTGCATTGATCCAGGGTAACTGTTTGGTGTGATTCATCCACACATATGATAATTAGATCCTTTTTTCAAATTCTCAAAGCCAGGCGACTAATGTCAACGGTGAAAATTATCGACGCGTTACTACACAATTTTTGTCAAACCTGCGAGCTGATCCATTATACTCTTCACACTCGTGGTTTCAACAGGATGGGGCGACTATACGCACAGCTAAGGCTTCGATGAATTTGCTTCGGAAAAAGTTTCCCTAAAAACTAATAAGTCACTTTAGAGACATCCCATGGCCACCGTGGTCGCCCGATCTAACTCCCATGGATTTTTTATGGGGCTACATAATAATTTTGCATTTTACAAGTGAAACATGTAGATCCTTGTTGATGTTGCATCAGTTATCATTCTTAGGCGTTGAATTTTTCTGTATGCTGGAAGTGAAAGCAGTGCTTCATAATTGTATACCACAGCACCAAGTTGGTTTTAAAGACGATTTGTAGAGTATAAGTTTACAATCAAGACGTAGCACAGAGTGTTTAGCAATTAGCCAAAGAATTTGGGTTTAATTTGCTTTAACTTCGTATCTATGTGGGACTTTCACATGATTTGGCGATCCAGGTGAAATCAAGATATTTTGTCTCAAATCGTTGAGACACTACATGGTTATTAATAAGGATTGGGTAGCACGTTTCTTTGCAAAAAGTAAAAGTTGAGTGAAGATATTTCTGTTCATTAATTGTTATTCCCCATATCTTTGCCCATTTCTCCAATTGAGTTGCTTGATGTTGCAGTTGGTTCGAGGCCTCTTTAAGGTATGAAAAAAGCGGTTACATCAGCAAATTTTGACGTGTATGTAAGCTATTGATTGGCAAATCTGCTGTGTAAGGCAAGTACAGAATTGGACCTAGTATACTCCCTTAAAGTACACCAGCCCTTTTTGGTTAAGAACAACTTAAGTGGTCTCCCTCTTTTATCATATATAGATTTATATGCAAGTAAGACCCCAAACTTCGAAGGATCTCCTACAGGCTTAGGAATCATCTTTACGTAGGCAACTTTCCATATTAAAGGGAAATTTTCAAGTCGAAATATGCCGTTAAAAATAAAATATTGTTTTCGCTGCACAAGGTATCGCTTAAAGCATTTTGTTGCTTGTTTTATTAATGATTTTTAGGATATATATTATCGATGGCTTCTACGACATCTAGAATTCGGAAACGTGTTTCAATAGGACATCTAGCAACAATCGGCGGCAACTCACTCATTTCAGTTTATGTATTTGGAGTAAACACATTCTTCAAATGACTGGCGATAAGATCGCGTTTTTTAAGGTAATGAGGTACTAATAATAGAATAAGGACATATTGATTAAGGCTCTATTAATTAGATTTGTAGACATATATGTATGCAAAAGTAAGATTACAAAAAAAAATTTGTAGAAAGTTTTTGTTTTAAAGACTTTAAATTAAATTTAATTATTACTTCTTAGCAAATGGTTTGATTCATTTTTGTGATAAAGTTTGTAAAAGAGGGTTTTGAATTTCGGGACAACTCAAACAAAAATGGTCAAAAGGGAAATAGTGCTTCCTTATCTACAATATTATATATTAATGACATATGCCTTGGGATGCAATATCGTTTTTAAAAAAAATTATTTCTTTCCATTTTGGGCCGTTTTACGTTGAATTGACCAATTTTTAATATTTGTATTGCTTGCCAAATTACTAATGAACTTTAGGAAATTGTTGCAACAAGCATTGCTAAAATTTGTGTTTGCCACACTAGATCTATTACTTGTTAAAATTTGACAAATTTAAAACGGTCGCCTTCTGTCGTCTATATTAACGGGATAATGTTTTAAACATTTCAATTATTTTAACCATTAACTTGACTGCATTATTAACAGAAGTTTAAAGCATGTATTCACTTACCTTTCGGTCGGCAAAGTTTCAGTATCGCTTACATCCTCATCACTGTAATCAAACAAATTTAAGTTATCAAGATTCGAATTTGACGATATATGATCGGAAATATGACGATGTCGTAACTCTTGATTTGTGGATAAGTTCTCTTCCTTACTCATCTCATTTTTAAAAGCATTTGATGATGCATATTTACGATCACTTTCACGACTAATACGCTCAAACAGTTCAGTAAGCATTTCAAAGCGTTGCGATATCTCTGAAACAAAATAAACAAATTGTCCCAAAACAATGCTGCAAGATGAATAGGGGATGTTTGATGCCATTAAGGTAATTAAAAAGAAATGATCAAAATAACTAGAAAGAATAAAAAAATTTTATTTTAATTTCGATTTAGAAATAAAAACACACACTTACTTTCTTAATTCTCTAATATCATAGAATATGGCAAAGGCAAAAAGTCCTACTACCAACAACCAGGTGAAATAATACCAGAACTTTGTTTCCTTTTTCACCTCCTCTTTTATGCCCACTGCATCACATATACGAAGGCGCCTATCAATTTCTTCGATGGCTTTTTTAAACTGAATAAAAAATTTCTTGCGCCTCCATAGAGTCAGACCATGTGTTATAACATAAAGACACATTCCCAGATATATGAAAAGCAAATTCGACAAGCGACAAATACTGTCACAGTTTTCTAGCTGAAATACTCCATAAGGACCGAAGGCCACCAGTCCAAAACAAACAAAATAAAATGCAGGTACAATTAACATATGCACGTAACTCAAGAAAATATTTGCTTTAACATTTAGATGCTCGTAGGGTATGCAGCCATAAGCCTAAAAGAGAAGACAATTCAAATGCGATATAATTTGTAAAAATTTAAAAAAGTTTTGTTGTATCATTTTTTTTATTTAAAAATTTTGAATCAATTTTTTGTTTTCTAATTACCAGGGATAAAAATAATATAAATGAGTTCATTGTTGCTCCTGTTTTCAAATTGTCCTTCTATATACTTTCGTCGTTTCCGTTTAAATAGTTGTGTTTTAACTTTTTACCAAAAAGGGTTGTTATTGACTAAAACTATTTAATTAATTTTTTAAATATGAAAGTCTACCCTTTAATGCAACCTCAGCCGTATTTTTGATATTATTAGATAAGATCTTTTACACACACTTTCATTTAATGTTCTGGACAATTACTTTATTAAAAACATTAAAAAGCTTTAGGGAAAAAGTAAGTTATATTGACTTTAGCCAACTTAAAATAGCGTTTTTAAAAAAGTACCGCTTAAAATGTTTTATTTATTATTTGAAAAAATACCTTAAATAAATTAGTTTTTAACAGATATTAAAACAAGTTGTAAATACCTTTGAGATTTCAAAACATTCGGCCTTAGTTTATTCCAAATTATATGCTAAATTTAGACCCTTGTTTAAAATCTTGCATTACCTTCACCCTTTGTTATATCAATCTGAATATACATACTTACTTATAGAGGAATAACATTATTTATTGTTTAACTGACGGATTTACTATCAGTCCAATTTAAACGCTTAAAGCCAGAGGCGTTTGCACTTACGAAGCATAGAAAGGATTAAAACTTACTTTTTAATACCTGGCCAATAAGTCCCCTTTTCAAATTTTAATAATATAAATAAAAAAAAATAAATAATATAAACAATTTAATATGTGAATATTAGTTTTACTTATCCTGACTAAGGCCAAAACCCGACTAAAAGGACAGAAATTCCTTTAAAAAACAGTTGCTTATGATCCCATTACATTACATTACATTACATTACATTACATTACATTACATTACATTACATTACATTACATTACATTACATTACATTACATTACATTACATTACATTACATTACATTACATTACATTACATTACATTACATTACATTACATTACATTACATTACATTACATTACATTACATTACATTACATTACATTACATTACATTACATTACATTACATTACATTACATTACATTACATTACATTACATTACATAACATTACATTACATTACATTACATTACATTACATTACATTACATTACATTACATTACATTACATTACATTACATTACATTACATTACATTACATTACATTACATTACATTACATTACATTACATTACATTACATTACATTACATTACATTACATTACATTACATTACATTACATTACATTACATTACATTACATTACATTACATTACATTACATTACATTACATTACATTACATTACATTACATTACATTACATTACATTACATTACATTACATTACATTACATTACATTACATTACATTACATTACATTACATTACATTATTTACAGAGTATCCGGGTTTAATTTGATCTGACTTGCCAGGTAATACATACAAGCATAAAACTAGCTACATTTCCCAATTTCATACTTAATAATTTTTTAATTTTCCTTAACAGTCCCACTTACTTGGTAGCCCTATTTTGTTTGCACAACAGCAAAAGGAGAATGAGCTTTTTTAATTTCTACAGGTGTTTTAGCAAAAGCTTAACTTGCTACCAAATGCACATGACCACAGAGAACTGACTGTGGTGAATTTTGTTTTCTAGAAAGGAGAAAAACTCCTACATAAATAAACAAAACAGCACACATGCACGCTTGAAAACAACTTGTATGAGTCGAATTAATTAAAAAAACAATAAAATGATTTCCGCAATAGACAATAATAGCAGCCGGTGTTAACAATAAAAAAAGGGTGATTTGGAAAACGACACTGCGCCTTCAAATTATGTAAATTTAGTGGGCCTTAAAAAAACTTAATAAGAAAATAGTGTAACTATTAAAATCTTAGTGGTATAATAACAACAGGTAACTGGCTTTTGAAAAACTTATACGGTACACATTTTAGAATTCTTACCAAGATTTTGTTTTCAAAAGCATAGAAAACTGGTACGATGAAGGATTGTATTAATGATATTTGATGTCGTAATTTGCCTTCTGAACTTCTTCTTTAATTGTGAACAATTATTTCAAGATAATTAAAACTCAAGGCCAGACTCTTGGAACTTCTTTAACATTAGGTAAGTATTTATGTATATTGTTAACTCTCATTCAGTTACCTCTATAATGTTGACTCGCAACCTTTGCAAGCCAAAGTTTAAATTTATAAACAACAAACCAGTCCCTTAATTAGTCGAATAAATTCCTTACACACGGGCTTAAATGAACAAACTAATCTTACCATTAAAAACTCAACAAAAACCGTTAAAAACCCAATAGAGAAAAACAATATATGTCATATTTTAAAACCCAAAGAAATCTGAACAATGGCAACTCCATCCAAAGCTTCAACAACAGAAGGGATATATCAACGAGAGTAAGAAAACAAGAGAGCAGCAAGGATGAATAAGGAAAGGCAAGGAAACAACAAAACTTTGTAATATAGAAATGTTAAAGTTGACTTTTGCTGCTAGATAACAATAACAATATTGTGATATAATTTTATCAGTCGGTGGTGAAGTTTTAAGCGAAGCGGTTGAAATAACGGTGTAAAATGCCAAGAACTCTTGAGAAAGTGTGTAAAGTTACAGCAAATCACACCTTTAAACTTTGTAAAAAAAATTAAATGCGTTTGTGTTAGTAAAAAGACATAAGTTTTTATCTTGCTAAAAAAATTTGCAAAAAATAATTAAATATATTTATTTGTTAAATAAAGAAAATATAAAAGAAAAACAACAAAAGAAATATTAAAAATTTTATAAGAAATATTAAATAAAAACCCCATTTATATTCAAATAGACATTGTAAAGTTTCTACAATTTAATTTTATTGTAAGAAATAACCATAAACAATAATCGTGCATAATAAATAAATAACTGATACAAATAAAAGTGAAGGCGTGTGTGTATGTATGTGTGTTATGAACAAGGATGAAATTTAAAACGCACTCATACTTACGTATGCATGCAATAGCAAAAACATGCACAAATACACATACAAAAACAAAATTAAGTTTTTTTGCAAGCTTTAGATTTCTGTGTTTTAAATTACAAAATATTTTAAGGTCCTTGAAATTTTAAACATTTAAGATTTTGCAAAATAAATAAAGTGAATACTGACAAAACATGAAAACATTTAAGAAAAAAATATTTTAAAAATATCAAGTGAAATAATTTAAAATTGTTGTAAAAAAATCTACAAATATCTTGAAGGAGTTTAACAAAAAAAAGCAGCAAAATAGGTATGTAATCCTCCTAAATTACGTAACGGATTACGTAAAAAAATTTAAGCTAAAATAAAAACATATTAAAGTATATCATTAAACTTTCTTTAATATTTTAAAAACCTCCATGAAGACCAGCCATTTTAAAAGGGCACTTGTCATCTACGAATGTTAACTGAAACAAAAGTAAAATCAAAATCTTGCAAACAGGTGTGATTTTCCTTGTTGCTATTATGTTGACGAACTGTTGGATACCCGAAGCTATTTTACTTTGACTTGTTTGACGACTTGTTAGCTTTTTTCAAGCAATTGATTTCATGCTTTTTACAGGTTATTTTTTGCACCTGGTGTCGTTATTTAACATTGATGTGCAACTTTTTAATATTTATCTTGTCAGAATTTTTTTGATGACAACAAAATTAACTGAAATTTAAAAAAAAAAGGTGCCTGCAAAGAACTTACTAAATGTAACTGTATTTGAAAGCTAAAAGGGCAGTTTATTTGCATAAAAAGTTGTATACCAATAACCGTTAACAGCTAAAAGGTCCTTGTTGGGCTGTGCTGAACCTTTAAAACAACACAGTATAAAATTTTTTTATTAAACATTACGACCAACCCCTTTTTCCCTTACATTTTTACCCTTAAAAAAATAAATCATAAGCGGGGATTGACTAATTTTTTGTATAAATTATATTTTTCTCACTTGTTTTGCACATTTTGAATTGTTTAAAAAAACAAATATTCTGACTCTTAAAATAAAATAAAAAATGTAAAAAAGGTACTTTTGTTACACTTATTTAATTTTCATCCTCAATACTGGACAACAAATAGTCCTTATTTTATATTTCTAATATCACAATAGCAAAAAATTCAGTTTTTAAAACTATAGAAAAATACTTTTTGTTTATTTAGTTGACTTTAGGTGTTAATTAGGTTCCTTTTACTTTTAGACTAATAACAACTAATTTTATATTCCTTGACTTATAGTCTCAGAAAAGACAAAAAAAATATTTCAAATATAAAAATTACAATTTATCCACATTATTGACTTTTAGGTCTAGCTTTGATGCAGAGTCCTTCTAGAGCCTAAAGTGCTATCTGGCTACCGATAAGTAAATGTTTTATCCTTTTTTGTTCCTCTATACCCCGACACAAATGCTGCTGCAGTCATATCTGCCAGAGTTTTATTCCTGGAACGTTTGCTTCAGAGCCCACATGACACCTTAATTTCTGTTCCCAGAATATCTTTCATTTTCTTCATTTATTTATTATTTAATCTTCGCTAATGCGAACTAACAATAAGTATTCAAATCTTAAAAATAAGTAATATTATATTAGTCCAGTCAGTACCAGACCAAAATTTACGTAAATTAATTTAAATAGTTTCATCTAAGTGCAATAGTATCCCCTCATTTCAGACGAGTATGTCCACTATGTTGCATGATGTTTCGAGCGAGCGGATAAGGATGTGTTTCCTTCCAGCTTATTTAAATACTTGTCTACATAGTTCAAGATTTCGCATTTAACTTGTGGAACTTGTAGATCCTTGTGTATGTTACTGTTTTTAACATACCAAAGAGCATCAGTTATCATTCTTAGGATTTTGTTTCGACGGCGTCGAATTTTTTCTATTGTGGATGCGGAAGCAGTGCCCCATTATTGTATACTGTAGCACCAAATTAGTTTCAATATCGATTTGTAGAGTAGAAGTTTACAATTAAGATGAAGCACAGAGTTTCTGCCAATTAACCAATGGATTTGTGCAGCTTTAAGTTTCATTTGCGTCAACCTCGCAATATACTTTGTCTCGGACCGTTGAGACACTATAAGGTTGTTAATAGTGATTGGCACGTTTCTTTGCGTAGGGTAAAAGTTACGTGGGTACATTTTTGTTTATTAATTTTTATTCCCCATAACTTTGCCTATTTCTCAACTTGGGTTACCTGTTGTTGCAACTGGTTCGAAGCCACTCTAGTGTCCTTATGAATACTAAGAAAAGCAGTATTGTCAGCAAATGTCGACGTGTGTGTGAAAATATTTAGTGGCATATCTGTGTAAAGCAAGTACGGAATTGGACCAAGTATAATGCCTTGAGCCCCAATTGGTTGAGAAAAACTTATTTGATTTCCCTCTTTGACCATAAATTTTCTGCCGGTTAAGTATTTTTCTAGCAGGTTGGAAATATTAGCTGGTAGATTGAGTTTAAGTTTGCTTAACACGCCTTCATGCATACCTTGTCGAATGCTTGAGAGACATCGATAAAAAGCGTGGAGCAGTACTTCTTTTACTTAAAAGCTTTTCTTATAACCTGCACCATTCCCAGTATATAAACAATATCACTTGTATCTATGGCGTATAAAAAAAAATATATACCCTTCAGCTTTTCAGAACCCAACCAGTCCTCCTTATCTAAGAACACAACCTGACGTAAAATGCCAAAGTCGAAACCTGTAACGCTGAAGTCAGTCGTAGCCGACTTCACAGGTAGTCGTCGCTCTGCGAACTAGCCTAGTATTCTGACGATGACTTTTGATTCTGTCCTGAGCGTCTCTTATTGCTTAAGCCAAAAATAAACTACCTTCTTCCCTTTCTAATACAAAAACCTCAATAGGAAGTAGATGAAGATTAGTGATGCGCATCCCATACCTCAATTGAGAAAAATAAAAATACACGTATTCTGGTGATCTCTTATTTAATTCTCAATGAGAAGGCGACTACTAAAGATATGCGTGAGCCTACGCGCTTTTTTTTTTGTTTTTTATTTTTGCACACTGGGCCAAATGAATATTATGAATTTTAGATTAACTACTTTTAATATATTTCTCTTTAGCCAAATATTTAACACCATTAATAAGAAAAAAAACATTTGTTTTAATTTCCGCTAGACATACTTTTAGTCTTTTTTGCCTAAAAAAATTTTAAAATTTTACAAAATATTTGAATAAATTTCTTTCAAAACTCTTAATAAATTAAATTATCATTCCATTATGAATTTACATTATTTCTTTTGCCTTTTCAATAAAGTTACCTATTGCGCAGAAAAACTACTTTTATCACCCATACAAACACATTTTTATTTTTGCACATAACTCATTAATCTAGTCTAAAACTGCTAGTGGTAAATTTCTCCTGGCTTATCATTTTTGGACCTGTCAGTTGAATAGTTTTATATATCCAGCTCTTAAAACCTCTCTTCATAGAATATTACCAGTTTTAAAAATCTAACCTTAAATGGGTGTGAAAGTTCTGGTAGCCCTAAATTATTGTGACCCCTTGTTTTTCTTATAAAACTTCTGCATTTATAGCTTTTTTGCCTTCCTTTTCGACCCAGAGACCCCTAGGCCCATTGTGAATCCCTTTAGAATGGTCAAATAGAAAATAGGAAAGATGAAAATTTCAAAGGTAGAAATGAGAAAAGAAATCCATAATGCTGTCCGCAAGAAGTCAGTTATCAAAGGCGCTGAACCCCTATATACCCAGCCATCCAACTACTTTAATAAATCCTACGATTTTTCCCAGGCTACAGCCAGATACCAAATCAATTACATCTAAAAAGCCCCCTTCTAACCATCTCTGTCAGCTGCAGCCTGGGGCAGTGTTAGACAAGGTGTTCTACTGTCTCTATATCCTTCTCATACCCGCATAGCTGAACAAATCCGGAGAGTTCCTGTCCCATTTTCCCGTCATATATCTGATGTTGCAGTGCCCTGTGAGAGTCCCAATAATACATCCAGAACCCCCTGCTCTCCTAGGTCACAGAAATCTGGTGATCCTGCAATCAGCCCTATCCCTCCAGGTTTGGCCCCCCTCGTTTACTACCTAAGTCTTTATCAGCCAATAATAGAAACCCAAGGGTGACCTCGCCGGCACACATCAAGTTCAATATCCCAGGCCGAACAGTACAGTAAAGACTGCTTTTTCACGAACATAACAAAAAATAATTAAACCTTTTATTGATTATAGTTTGCAAGAAATCGTAATTTAATTCTGATAAATTTTACAAAAATTTTTTTTTTTTAAATAATATAATTTTTTTTCAGTAGCATGCCTTACCCACTGCTGGTAATAGTATTGCTATTGAATGGCATTAAAATTTTTGAGTTTGGCGATAATGAAAGATTTGAATTTCTGACTGAACAAAACCCATTTTTAGCCACTATCCGCCTGGTATTGGCAGGGTAGGGGTTGCATCGTCTCGACTTTGTCTGCGTCCTCCCAGGCACATACACATAGACCTGGCTGCCACATAACCGACAATGTCCTGAAATCCTGTGAAAACACCAGTGAGCAGTTTTAGGTCTTTCTTACACATGGACAAGTGGTCGGTGGTCCTTTTGGCTGATGGTACTTTCCACGGAGATTTAGAAACCAGTGGCCTCAGTCTATCACCTGCCCGCCTTGTCCCATAAGTATCTTTAAATTCTTCAATAGCATTCACATAGCAGGGACAAAATTGAAGCAGTTACCACACTGGCATTTGTTTCAAATTTCTTTCATGCCAATTGATCTGCAGTCTCATTTTTGAAACCCAGCAGAGTCTGAAGCGTATATCTGCATTCCTTGACCGCCTATGACTTCGCCAGGTTTGATCCTAGTACCCTAAATGCAGCTTGGGTATACACATAAAATTTAATGCATTCTCTCCTTAGACTGTTATTCCAGCGAGATAAGTTTCCAGCTCACATTATTGAAAATGGATCTAAACGTTTCCCAAAAAAAATTTTACCCTGAATTGTTGCTAAAAAGCCTCTCTATAGAATTGTAAGGTTTTCTTACCCATCATTATTGTTTTAACATCATAACGACAGTGTCTACCTAATATTAAGCGTTAAAACCATTCCTTTCCTTTTTAAAGTAACAAATTTAAATTGTTTGAGCTGTAGTTAAAAGTTTAAGTAAAATGGTCATACCTATCTTCACTAAGGGTAATCGTCGAATGTTTCTGTAAAACTTATTTCTTTTTAACTTTTACTTCAGTTCTTTAAAACGTTAGTTTTTTGTATATCGAATAACCCAGTTCAACTTTGGTCAGAGTACAAAATAAAAGTTTTTTATAAAGTTTTTCACAACTATGTGTGATATTTTTTTTACAAATAAGTACGTAACTTCATTATTATTTATTTTAGATTTTTTCCCCCCGTTTTATTCTCTTTAAGCACTGCTGTTTCTCAATTATTTTTTAATGTAAATTCGTTTGTGTTCAACAAGCATGTGTTGTCGTTTCATCAGTAATTTTGTTAAAAAAGCGTTAAAATTTTTACGGTTGATAAAGTCATAGAGAAATTTCTACATTTTGAATGGGATTCCTGTTAGCAGTCTTTATCCTTATAAGACTGTGTGAATGTGAGTTAATTGTTCGTTTTTCATTTTCTGTTGCCATGTTCTTGTCATTATTTTTTTTTTTTATTTTAATTTTTGATTTCTTCTTTTTGCAAATTTTTGTCAATCATAAGCTTTTTACTTATTAACAGACGTATTTTATTATTAAGACGCCATCGCGTATTCCATTAAAAAAATTTTTATGAGACAAAAGTTTAAAATTGAAAAGTTTTTAATAGACAACAGTCATTTGTTAATAATTGTTTATTTAAATCAAAATCAAAATGGAAAGAGAAAAACAAACATGCTTAAGATTAACTTAAAATATTTTAAATTTTATAACAGACGTTGTATACCAGTGTTAGCAATCATCCGATACGTTTGATGGAGAATTTTGAATTAAAGGCTCAAATTCTGTATTTTGTATTTTTTGTATTTTTTGTATTTTTGTATTTTGTCCTCGACTCCCTTTCCGATTCCGTGACCAAAATCATTGGAGAATGTCCGAACAGTAAAATCGTTGTTGTAGGAGATTTCAATGTTCAAAAATCTTCTTGGCTTCAACTTTCCAGCCATACGACTCTAGAAGGCCGCTATGTTAAGCAATTTGCCACACCCAATCATCTTGCGAAACAAGCGAATGAACCAACACACATCTCGTGTGTTGAAGGGCACAAAAAAAATACTCTCGACCTTCTTCTAACTTCGCACCCTGAAAAGTACAGAGTAAATGCTTTTGCACCTCTCGGTAACTCGGACCATAACACCATTTCCACCTCCTTTTTGTTTTGCGGACTTTGCAGCGCTTTGTCGATAGCGCAGAAGCGTTTAATTTTTATATATGAGGAGGCTTGTTGTTCAGTTTTTAACGACTTTTTTCGGCAATTTAATTGGAAGATATGCTTCTTGGATAACTCTTCTTGGTCATTTCCATGGCGAAAATGTTTGAAAGTATAATTTTGCTTAGAATGAAATCCTTTATTCCAGTTCAAATAATCTCCAGCAGACCTGGACAGAGGTTTTGGTTAAACCAGGTTTTCAGAACTGCAGTCAGGCCCAGAGAGGAAGCATTCCGAATTTGACGTGCTTACAAGAACACCGATATTTTGAGACGCTAAGCAAACAGGCGAGATCTCCATATGTCAAGGTACTTAGATGTGAGAAGGCTCTGTTTGAGGAGCATCTGCACACCAAGGCACTTGCTGTCCCCCAACGTAGTAAGAGTTTTTTGACATTTTTTAAAAAAGTAAGTTCTAACGCTGATTCTTCAATCCCTGCGCTATTAAAAAATTTACCATTGATCACTGACCCGGTTGATAAAGCTAACCTTTTGGCTGGAATATTTGCAGTCAATTCATAATTGCCAGAAAACGACCAACTACTGCCCGAGCTTGAACAAGTGCCTGGGACAGTGCCTGGCACATTCTTTCGAGCTCGCTCTAGAGCCCAACGGTTTACTAGCCAACCGTCAGTACGGCTTTTGTACAAGACGTTCTACGGGGGACCTACTGGCCTTTCTAACAGAAAAGCGGTGTACCTCCATTCATCCTTTTGGCGAAAGTAAAGTGGTGGCTTTAAATATTTACAAGGCGTTTTATGAAGTCTGGCATGGTGTGGTTTTATCTAAGCTTGCTGTTTTTGGTGTCGGTTAGAAATTTTTTCGATTAATATAGAGTTTTCTCAGAGATCGGACAATTCATTTTGTAAAAGCTTAGATGTCTTCCGAAGAATTTAGAGTCAATCCAGGGATACCGCAAGACTCCGTCCTCTATTTCTTATCTTTCATAATGACCTTCTGGGTCAGACTTTAAATCCTCTGTATATTCCTTTGCAGACGATAGCAATTCATACCATTTATACTCATTTGGCTACAGGCCTAGCTCTTTGGAAATAGAGGCTATTAGGCAGAGTATGGATGATATCCGCAACAGTTATCTGGTGCTGATCTCTGATTAAGCCCGTTGGAATAGGGTCGACCTTAATGCCCGTAAGATCTAATGTTGTCTTTTGACACAACAGAGCATTTTGGGCCACACCGCATCGTCTGTATTAATGGATGATATAAGTATTGGGAAGACAGAAACTCTTGATATTCTGGGCATGAAAATCCAGAGCGATATCCGCTGTACGGAACATTTTTTTTTCGTATCGAAGGAAGTATCCAAAATTTCTTGGTTTCTTTAAACGGTGTAGGAACTTCTTAATGACATCTGAAGTTTTAAACATTTATATCTCATTTATTCGACCGAAGATGGAATAAAATTCTCATCTATGGGCAGGCGCTGTAAATCTATTTTAGAGCCACTAGACCGCGTACAGCAACAGAGAAAGGTACTCATCGGTGACTTTCAGGTTTCTAATCTTTTTGATTTACTTAAACATAGCCGAAATGTGAGGTGTATTTTACTTTTCTATCGATGCTATAACGTAAAGTGAACCGAAACAATCAAGGAACTTGTTTCTGAATTCCATGCATTTTTGCGTGATACACGTCTTTCAGGAAGAGTACTCCCATTTGCGGCCGACTGGCAAGTGAATCTCACTAAGAATTACAGAAAGAATTCGTTCTTAAGTCGCACAATCCGTATGTGAAACAAACTACCTAAACATGTATGTGTTTCCTGTCACAGTAAATATTGAGAAATTTAAATCAAATGTATGTACTACTCCCTATAACCTTTTTCCTTAACGTTTTTTCCTGGTACCAACACGATGCATTGCACATACAGGGGCTATGCCCTCAGTGCTGGTTATTATATTAAAACAAATTTTTAAGTCTTAAAGATATTTTATTTAAAGTAACTAAATATTAAATCTAATATGAGTAAAAGGTTATCAAAAAGTGTTTAACATACTCAAACTGGCCTTAGGCTATTAAATACCTTCAAAGTTAAAAGCTTTAATAGTATTTTTCAATACACTAACAGGAGGATATATTAGTTTTTAAACTCTGTACTTTTGTACTAGATAAATTTTACACTCATTTAGTTTACGTAAAATATAAATAATGATGTATATTATCCTTTATATTATTACAAGACATTTTTTGTGTTAATTAATTACCAAACTTATGTACATTTCATTCATTTTTCTTATGTAATATCTCCCTTTTAATTTTCAACACTTATACAATCAAACAACATCCGGTAGGGTATTAAGAATTAAGTTTAAATAGCGGAAACATGAGAAAAACAAACAGTTTAAAAATATACACGCACACATGCACACTAGAGATGAGCGATATTTCCGTACCTGTGATTTTATACCTGTTACTTGCAAATCACTGGTAACGACAGTGACATAAACTGTGAAGTAACTGCTACTGCTACTTTTAAGTTATTAGTAACACAATAACTTTTTGACATGTAACGACAGTGACATAAACCGTGAAGTAACTGTTTCTACCATAGTGCATAGGTTGTCAAAAATTCATTTTTAGTGCACAATTGTGCTACAAAAACAATAAAAACAAACTCACACCGACGCTTGTTCTCTTTTATTTCAGTTTGATTTCAGTCGTTAATTGAGTGTTAACGAGTGCACATGGGCGGATGCTTACTGTTTTTTTTTCAGCTTTGTTGTTTTTTCAGCTTTGATTTAATTTCAAAATAAACCAGCAAACAAAATAGTATAATGGAAGATAAAAATTTTTGTTTTGTCATTAAAAATGCTTTTGGTAACATGCAATACATTTTATGTTACCAAACATTTAAAACAAAGAAAACAAGAAAAACTTTATTTATAATACCTAAATACACTTAATTTTTTAAGTTTTAACTGTAAATTAAACTCGCCCAATGGAATATGTGTGAAAAAAAAATTGTCTTATTCTGTAATAACTGAGGCATATTTTGTATTTAATTTTAATAACTTTTTTTAAGTTCATTTCCATTTTGCTTTAAAAAGTAAAATTCATCACATTGGCAATGCTTAGTTATTTGTTTGCTGGGCAATTTTCTCTTATCCAATACAGACGCATTTCATTAAATGAGAATTTTGACAATCCCTGCCATAGTGTTACTTTTAATTTATTATGTTACTAAAAGTAACATTTTGAAATATTGTGCAGTAATTTTAACTGCGATGTTACTCTTAATATGTTAAACTTTGCAAAATGTAAAGTAACATTTTTCGCTTCATGTTTACATTTGGTCATAGCTAACAAATCATGTTGCTGCTTTTGTTCTTTAAAAGAAGTAAAGGGCTTATGTGTTTGTATGTGTGTTTGTCAAAGTGCTGTTAAAAACTTTACAACAGAGGTGCCGTCAGAGACCAGCGCCGAGCATTGTTTGTCCGCGACGGCGGATTAAATTCAGATATGAGCCGGCTAAAGAATTAATATTCAAAAACAGATTTAAACACACATTTATTTTAAACACATATCGTAACCTAAAATGAAAAAAAGCACAGCTAACAAAAATGGAACTTTACATGATAAGCGAAAACCTTTGTAAAGGTACAACAAAAATATTTTAAAAAAAATGCGTATAAACTTTTAGTTTGCTCGCATTATGTATATAGAAACGAATAATAACATTTTTTTACACGTTATAAGTAGAAACATTTTTATTATGAAACTTATATATGACATTAAACATAGCATCACAAACAATTCTGAATCGTTAACTCCAAAAATGCATTTCTAGAATTACAACATTTGAGTAAATGAGCGATATACATATATAAATCGTTAGCTGAAATGAAATTTTAGTTAATATATTCAGGGTTTTTGGACTTAACTTTCAATTATCAAGAAATAAAAATATTTTTGATAGGTGAAGTAAGAAAGAATAAAAATATCAAAATCTTTCTCAAATAGCTCAAGAAAATTTTTGTGCATTAGGATCGCCAGTCCATGCGAAAGAATATTTTCAAAAGCTGGACAAGTCCTAAATGACCGACGAACGCGTTTGAACGAGAAAAGGCACAAATGTTATATTATACTTAGTTGTGTTATGTACATACATATACAGCTTAATTTGTGTTATTTGTTTTTTTAGGTTTTTGTTTTTGTTACAATGGATTTCAACTATTTTTATATATTTTTATGTTTGGAATCTATTAAACAAGAATTTTAAGCTGCTTTTCTAAATTAAAGCTTTATCTTAATGCTCCATGGGAGCTTAAAAACTTATCTCAAAAGGTATAAATTTAAATTTTTTATCAAAATTTTGTTTAAAGTAAATTAAAAATATTTATATAAATATGATGGAATATTGTTTGTAACTACATACATACATACCTATTGAAAATTGATATTTCTTATTCATAAATATTTTTAATTCTTATTTATCATTTATATTATTTTTCCAATGCGTTGTTCAGGAGTTCATTAAAAAGAACTAAAATCGCATAATCACTGCTTAAAATAACATTATGTATAATAATTTAACAGAGATTAAAATAACTCTTTTACAAGAAGTGAAAAATGCTAAACAGTGATCACTGTCACTGTTTAAATAACCGGTGATTTTAAAATCGCATTCACTATTAACGATATTCCCTAAAAATCACGGGATCGCTCACCTCTAATGCACACACACATAAATACATATTTGTATGAACACAATACCCATGATATGAGTAAACATTAAAATCTTTTCATCTCTTAAAACGGTATTTTTTAATTCAGGGACTTTTTTTGCTTACAAATCCAGACAGAGAACAAAACGAAAATACAAACTGTTTTCGCTTTTCAGTTTGTTAAATTTCGCGTTTAAAGCCAACAAATTTTAATGGCAAAATATTAATGCAGACATTTAAAACCATTTAAATTTTTGGGACAGCTGTTTATCTTTAATATTTTTTTCTTTTTTGTGCTTTGCTTTTTTTTTTTTTGGTTTGAAAATGTGAATGAAAAATGTTTTGTATAAAATAAAATTCCTTTTAAAATTTTACAAAAACAATTAAATATTTTTGTAAACATTTTTTTCTTTAAAATACTTTTAGGTTTTTTGTGATCTTCATTAAGATAAAAAACCAAATAACTTTTGGTTTCAAGCTTTTTTTTATAGAATTCATTTTGGCACATTTAATTTAAGTATTATTTGAAAAAGTCAAGATGAATTTTAAATCACAAGATTATTCATCTATAACTCATAAAAAAGAAGATTTGCTAAATGCTAGTAAATATTTGTGTTCTCCTAAGCTACAGTGTAATAATAAAAAGCCTTAAAAAATAACTGAAATATAAACATTATAAAAATTTGTCAAATATTTAATTAAAACGAAAAATGAAAATTGTTTTTTAAAAATTTTTTCACCACAAATTAACCTGTTACTTCGTAAGCAAAATTTTTTAAGTACTGACTTAAACAAATTACTGAATGCTAATCATTAAAATACAAAATTTTAATTTGTTTTAAATATATTTTTGACTTGTTATCTCAATCTGGTTTGACGGAAGGTTATTTTATAATATGGTTTTTAGACAGAAAAATTATAAAATAAGTTTTTTTTCATTTTCTGTTGTTCTTATTTTCCTTCTGCAAAACATATGGTTTTGTTTACAAGATGTCTGAAATTTCATAAAAGTGTGGGAATATTGTTAACAGAATTTTTTTCTCCAAAGTAAGAACATAAGTAAAATCGCTGTCATAGTAAAATAGATTCTATTTAATGCTTGCATTTAGCAGTGCGATTTCATGCCAAAATATCTTGAAGAAACACAGAGAAAAAACATGGTTGAGTATGGTCACGGGAGTATGATCACGGACAAATAGGTCATTGTATGGTTACGAAGATTATTATATGACTGCCCGAACTGTACCATAGTTGTTGTAAGTTTTTGACGAAAAATGTAATCATAGATATGATTTAAGTTGATATTACATGTATGCTTGTGGTAATTATTACTTTGTTTTTTCTTTGCGTGCAGTTCTGTTTCATAATTTTAGCCTTTAGCCTTTTTTTTAACGCGAATTTGATCTATTTTTAAATATAATAACAACTTTATTGACCAACTGACTAACTTACTGATTTATATTCGTACGCATGAGGCTAGACGCTTCCAATATATACTGTAGATACGGATGCATAGATCCAATCAGAATAGATTTTTGGAAACTCGGACCTCAAGGAAAAATGGGTCAAAAATGCAATGGTCGAAAATTTGTTATTTGCAAAGCTATACATAAGAGAAACAAGATATAAAAAGCATTGTATCTTACTTAAAAAACACACATTTGTCTAGGGCTTTATAAAAATTTCGACAACAAAGGGAGGAGATTACACAAAAATTATACTTTGGCACTTTTTACACAGAAAGAAAACTTGCTTTCTAAAATCAAGAATTTTATTCTTGAATTTATCCAAAATCTTTCTTGAAATTTTTAAGTACGATCCTTACTTATATTTTCTCAAATCAAGCCTTTTCGGATTGCTTCAACAAATCAAGCAGAAAAAAGCTTGTTGTTTTAATAATATTATTTTACATTTAAAAACAAAGTGTCTCGGTGGCCTAGAGGTAACGCGCTTGTGCTGCAGTGCAGAAATCCCTGGTTCGAATCTCAGCTTCGGTAAGTACAAAAAATGAAATTTTTAAATTATAAATTTTAAGGGTCTATAAAAAAAAATAAAATATAAAATTCTTCTTCTGAATAAGTCAAACAATTTACGTTGCATTTTCGAATTAATCCCGTTTCCGGCTTAAATCAATCTTCTTTACGCTTACATCAAGTACGGTTTCGAACTTAAATCAATCCTTTTTTTGGCTTAATTGTACCTAAAAGTAAAAAGTTCGTACTTGAAAAATTTTACCTGAAGTAAGAAATTTCGTACTTGATTTAAGAAAAAGCGTACTCGCCGTACTTTTGACACCAATATGGCTTGATTTAAGTAAAGTTTACTTAGTTTATTCTCTGTGCGTAGGTACTTTTTTTCATTTTTGAGAATATGAGTCTGAAAATATGAAATTATTACTCTAAAAATATAAAGTTAAAGATTATTGACTCAAATTGAGGCCTAAAATCAGCAAAATTCACAAAAAGTACTTTGTTCACATTTTTGGTAATTTTTGCATGTTTAAGATAATGACTGTTAAAGTATGAAATTAAGGGAAGACTGAGGTCAAAAGTAAGAAGAGGAAACAAAGAGTATATCTTACACATATTTAGTACTTGTCATCATTTGTTTAATATGAGTTTTTGATAATGAAATTAAAGATAATAAACCCAGATAATGTCGAAAGTAAGCAAAGTAGAAAAAAAATACCTTTTTCAGATTTTGATAACTTTTCGCAAATTTTGTGATTTGGGGGGCTTGGCGGCCCCGATGGAAGCCAGAAGTCAACCAACTGGATAAAATATTTTTTTTTTTAAATTTCTTTTGCTTTATGCATTTCATGAGATTGTGAGTCTTGAAATATAACACTAAGGACAAATTGTGGAAAAAAAAGTATGCAAAGTGAACTTAAGGTTAATTTTTATATTTTGGTACTTTTTGAATTGTTTAAGATTGTGGCCTTTAAAAAATAAAACTAAAAATAATTTTGGGTCAAAGGTTAGCAAAGTGGACTTAAATTTTTTTTAAACTTTTGGTACTTTTTTAAGTTTACAACTCTAAAGATTGAAAAAAAGGCAGCAAAAAGGTCTAAATATATTTGCTTCTTTTTGCACTTATTTAAAATATGCATCTTTCAATATGAAATTAAGTAAAGCCAGTGAAGTGAACATAAAGGATTTATTCACATCTTTTGTTCTTATGAAGCGGGATGATAAACGAATCTTTTTAGCAGCTGGGAAATATGCCAAACTTTAGAGAACTATTAAATAGATGAGTGATAGGATTAACCAATACATCAGCACAATTTTTTAATACGCAGCTAGGAATGCCATCAGGACCAGGACTGTTAGCACTTTTTAAAATTTTGCAAGCTTTTTAAGACAGTTTTGATATCTAAAGGTAATATAATAACTGACGTAGTTGGAGTAATATCGTAAGGATATATTATATTGTTGTACGTTTTTAAAGAAAAAGTAGTGGCAAAGAAGTCAGCAAATGAATTGGCAATATCCATATTATTGAAATAAACAACATTATAAACTTTCATAGTAGTTGGATACGTTGAAGCTTTACGTTTGGAATTGACAAAATTATAAAACGCTTTTTGATTCAGCTTAAAATTAAGATTTATCTGGTTAATATACGATGCAAAGCATTTTTTGTTTTCAAAGATGTATCGGCTTTGAGCTATTAGATAATGGCTTCGATCCATAGGGCTTTTGTTCTTCATAATTTTTTTATAACAACGATTTTTTGCAATTTTTTAAGCGGGTTAATGTACGGGAATACCATGGAGGGCGATTAGATGTAATCTTTTTTAGCAATAGAGTGCTTGCTAATAAACAACTGAAGAATTGAGTAAAATTTCTGCAAAATTTGATCAAAATTACTCCCGTTATTTGAAAAGACACGAACTTCACACCAATTAATTTTATTTAGCAGATTATTTAATAATTCGAAGTTTGTGCGTTTAAAATAAGGGAACTCAGATACGGTGAAAATAGTTTCTTTCAGTGGCAAAAGTATAGAAATTAACAATGTTGGATGATGACTGTCTTCAGGAACGAACAAAGGATTAGTCCTAGATACATCGAATAGTGAAGGATTATTTACAAATACAAGATCTTGGATATTTTGAGATTATGACTTTTAAATAATAAAATTAAAAACCAATTAATATAGATTGAGGTCAGGAGTCAGCAAAGTGAGTGTGTAATTTTTTTCACATTATTTGGTACTTTCACACCATATGAAATTTTTGTCCCAAATATTTAAGAAAAGGTCCGTTGACCCCAAAGTCAACGAAATGAAAAAGTGGATTTCCCATATATATATTATTTTTGAATGTTGTGAGATTATGAGTCAAGAAGTATTAAATCAAAGACTAATAACGAACTATTAAGTCAAAAGTCAGGCAATCAAAACGTTCCTTTTTACATTGTTGGTACCTTTTATTTATTTGTTTTTAAGACAATTTTTAATTTTTAATTTTATAAGCTCACAGATATGAAATCGACGATATTTGACCCAGATTGAGGCTGAAAGTCAAGTCAGTGTCCAAAAAGTAGTTTTAATACGAAACTAAAAGCTATTGACCCTAGTTGATGCCATAAGTCATAAAATAGGAAACTATTTACTCTGTATTAATATTGTGTAGAAAATCGTGCAAATTATTATTTTTATGCTCATAGCACTCGTTTTCACTTAGTGCTTGGTTTAAGTTAATATTAAAACTTTGCTTACAAAGTAGCAGGTTAATTTCTAATATTGTATTAAAAAAATATTTCAATTTTCTTTCTAAAGACTTGAAGAAAATATTATAAATGAAAATTCCTTAAACAATTTTAAATTAATTTTTCCAATTGTATTAATAATTGAGTCTACTAAGTGAGAATCGTAATTCTCGCAATTTCTGAAAATAATAAATATATAAAACTTTTTATACGATATCTCTTAACATTCGTCCTTAGCCAGTTTGATTTCTTCATGAAAAGTTTTATTACTTTGTATTAAACTAAAATCTTTATTATTCATACGCTAAGGGTTGTTTGTCGTACACATTCAATGTCACTGATACGACATCTGTTATTATGTAAAGATTTTATTAAAAATAAGTTTGAATTATTTCAAAAGTTTCTTGAGGGCAATCCACAGTAATAGAAACTGACAGCGTAAGAGCTAATGTCTAAGTAGTTAATTTGGTGTATAATAAAATACAAAATTATTTCGGATGATAAAAATAAAAAGTACGAAAATTTAAAATAATAATTGAAAAATTTTTATTTACCATAAGTTTTAACAGATATTTAGAAAAAAAATAAAGGAGGGGAGGAGTATATTTTAACAGACAATAATACAATCATAATAAGACGTGTGACTTTTTTAATAAGTTATCCGCTATCCATGATAATAAATCAAAAATGGATTTTCTTTATTCATCTTTACTTTTCCTTATCTCCAGTTTTCAGAGTAACGATTTAAGTATATACATGATGGTGGGCTGATTTCTATGGACGAAAAGAAAACTTACAAATTGTATAAGAAAAATAAAATCAACAGAAAATTCCAAGACATTTTTTAAAAGAAACCAAAGATCTAAAATCAGACCCTATCTTGTTCCAATTTAAATCACATAGAGATCTGAAAAGCCATTAATGAATTAAGGAAATATACAAATTAAGAAAATCGCTGAAAAGAACTTAAATTATTTTTATTTCCTTTCTTGTTTTGAAAAAAAACCAAGCTACTCGCTTTTAAATGCTGTCTAAAATTCCACATCGGTAAAAAAAAGGATCAGGTTATAATTCTTTAATGTCGCAGTTGCAAAAAATACACTGCACAGTGGGGCAGAATCATTTTTTTTTACATAGTTCAGTAGTTTGTCAAAAGCTTGCATGATTACTATGGAGCATAGCAAAGGAGTATTTGCGAAAGACGTCCCGTCTAAGCTCAGGGGCAGCGCTAATAATTCGCAGATGTAGGCACCTTTGTTATTAAAATTTTTAAGACTTGTCACACTTTTGTTATTTATCTGAATTTTTAGCCTTTTTTTATACCTTAAACCTATAAAGAAATATATAGAAAACCTTGTCAGGCTTTAAAAAAACTTTTATTTCTGACGTAACAAAATAAAAATTTTCTTTTGCAGAAAAGTAAAATCATTTTATTACCTTTCTTTGGTCTATCAATGGGAGACCTTAAAAAAGGGTATTTATTAAAAAACGCATTTTACCCACTTAAAACCATTTTCGGGTCAAAATCTACATTACTTTTTTTTCTATAACAAAAAATTTTCTTTGAAAATCCATTAGGGGCTTATATTTGTCAGAAAGATATCATTACTGTTGAAGTTCAGAGCTTGCTTGTATATACCCTGCGGGAAATGTGGGTCAATTTATCGGCGTACTTGTCTTGTAACAGGTACAATACATGAATTGGACAAAAGTTATTGGTCGTGATCGGTTAAAAAGGCACACATCAAGTCACTGGTTAACAGGTGTTAAAAAGGTTAAGGGAAAAAATAGAGATACTGGTTCCTACACATAAACATGCATCTGTTTATATATACACACACACACGCGTAAATACAAACAAAGTAGATTAAACAGGATCTTAAACAATTAATGCAAAATTTGCTTATATAGGATTGGCCTGTAACCCGTTCTGAGGTGTTAGTTTTTAATTAATTGCCCCCTCCAATGATAACACAATGTAAATGTGACAGGTTCTCTTCATATAAAGTGCAAGAGCTAGAACCATTCCCTACCCTTAGGAACCGTTCACGTCAATAGTCTTAGACCAGTCCACTTCCCCGTAGGATATCAATACAGATGGCCCCGGATCAAACGGAATGCTTCCTAATTTAGATCAATATTTTGATTTAAGTCAATTTTTTGTGAAATTCCAAAACCTTGAGTAAAACAGAAAAACGGGGTTTAGAAAACCTTACCTTACCTTTTACCTTTAAAGGCGGTAAAGTATATTTCAAGCCCTACCATAATTGTAGACGTTATGGCAAAAATTCTAAAAGACGGACAATTTTTGGACTTCTTTCTTTTCTCAATTTTTTATTTTTATACCTTTCACACAATTGATAAGGGTATACGAGCATAAGGTTATAATTCTGTTTGTAACTTCTTTTATATCCGTCCATATTCTCATAAAGCATATATTTTCTTGGTCCTATATAATAGGGAATTCGATATAGTGATGACCGCCTGCTTGGTTATACGTGTTATGGCTAAAATCAATTTTTTGAAGACCCCCGACGTCGGATAGAACCATAAGTTATATAAAACAATTAGAAATATCTGCGGAAATATTGCTTTTTAAAGCCAGCAATATCGCCTTATAACTCACCGAGATGTAAGCCAAAAACCAAGATTATCTCTGTTTATTTCTCTAAAATTTGTAAATAGAAACCTCAACAACTGTCTTGGAGTTGCGTCTGCACGGATGCAATGTAAGACCAACTCCCTTTAGCTTTTTTGGCAAATATTTTTGTGGAACATACTTTTACTCTATTTCCGCGTCCTAGCAGGGTTGCCATACAAAGTTATTTTTTTTTTAATAGCTCTCAGTTTTCAGGGTGCTCCTAAAAAGGTAAAATTTGAGTACGACCCCAACTCACTTTTCCTTGTAAACATATTCTTGGCATATACTTACTCCCTATCTCCACGCCCTTAGGGGGCTTCCATACAAAATTTGAAAAAAATAGGGTAAAACCTCCTTTAACTTCCTTGGAGTCACCCCTAGAGGAGTAAAATATATCACATATCCCTACTCGTTTTTCCTCTCAAACGTATTCCTTAAACATATTTACCACTTTTTCCATCACTTAAGGATATTTCCATGAAAGATTTACAAAACTGATGTAAAAATGCCAATAAATTTCTCAGATTCGGCCTCAGAGAATAAAAGTGCACAATCGATCCCCATTAGTTTCCCCTCACAAAGATATTTCTAGAACAAACTTACTACCTATATCCACGGACCAAACAGGGTTGCCATACAAAGTTTGTAAGCATTAGGGTTAAAACCGCTACAACTTCCCTTGTCAACCAAAAAGGGTTAAAATATGACACGGACCCCTATTTAAAAATTATAAATATTTCATAAATAAAAAAAATGGGAAAAATAAAAATAGTTGGGGTTTCAAAAGGCCAATGTGAAGGAAATCTAAGATTAGGCTTAACTAAATATACGGCTTGTTATTTTTTTATTATACCCTTCACATAGTGATAAGGGTATACATCAGTTTGTCATTCCCTTTGTAATTTCTTTATTATCCATTTGCGACCACATAAAGTATATATATTCTGGATCCTTATAGATAGGGAAGTTGATACAGCCATGTTCGTCTGTCCGTCGGTTCGAATTAAGTTTCCCGGAGTCAAATAAAAAGATACGGACCAGCTAATGGTATCAAACTTTTAGAAATATCCTGGAAACAATCGTTATTTAAAATCAGCAAAATCGGTTTGCTATTGACTGAGATAAAAGCAAAACCCCAAAACAACCCATTTTTTTCAGGACAAAATCCGTGCATATATCACTATATATCTCAGTAAATACATACACTCTTGCCACAAAACATGGCACATATACTCCTAAAGCTAAGACCTAAATATTGGAAAAAATTTTTTCATATAGGATCAGGGGAAATGTTATTTTTTCTACAATTGCACAAATTTGGTGAAACATTTTATGCGCTATAGCTCGGAAGCTATAACAGCTATCGACTTCAAATAATCTACAAAAAGTAATTGGACAACAAGGCCTACGCTTTAAAGAAAAAAAATTTTTGAGTGGGGGCAAAAAAAGGGTATCTCCCATACAAATTAACAATTTGTATGAATATTTCAATACGCTACATCTTGGAAACTATAACAGATATCGAAATCAAATGTTCTACAAAAAGTAACAAGAAAACAAAACCTACGCTTTAAAAAATTTTTTTTTTGGTGGGGGGTGAAAAAGGGGTAGCTCCCATACAAATTAACAATTTTTATGAAATTTTCGAGACATCTGGGAAACTATAACAGTTATCGACTTCGAATATTCTACAAAAAGTAATAATCAAATAATTCATACATTTTATAATAAAAATGGGGGAGGAGCAGGGGAACTAAACCATCCCATAAATATTAACGGCTTTTATTGACCTTTAATATGAATAAAAAACTTTTATAACTGTCGACATTAAACGTTCCTCATATATTTCTATTATCCATACGAACGGTTAAATTTTGTAAGGTTTTCTATAGACTTTAAAACTCGCACAAGGTGTTTTTATTATATTATTTGCAGTACAAAATAACTCAGCTGGGTATATAAAAAGACCAATATGAAGGGTATATAAGATTCGGCACAGCCGAATATAGCGCTCTTACCTGCTTTTTTTTTTGCTATAGTAAGTTGTTTAGTTCTTTTAAACATCTTTTAAACACAGATTTACAGTTTATACTGGTAAAATAATGGGAGCGAAAAATCTTTAAGTCGATTTGCCCAGGATAATATTTAATCCGAGACCCATGGTTTCCTGGGAAATCGTCCTTATAGTTTTGCAAGGATTTCATTTTTTCTTAACGATTTTTGACGAAAAATAATGGCCCAATATAATATCGGTATGTACATACGGATGCAGAAATACAAGTCCACCGGCTCTAAACTGATTTGTTTTCTGTCTAATTGAGAGCATTGGCTAAAGCTGCCGCCACCGAAATTTGTTTTTTAGTACAGATGTAAATGAAGTTACAAAAATTACCTGTTAATTTGATGGAATACTTGCCTTTGTTCTCTTTATAAATTTAATATTAAATTGAATATTTATTATTGACAAAAAAAGATAGAAAGACAGACAGATGGACATAGATGTATTATATATAAGATTATTTTTTTTAAATAAAAGATAATCTTATTGCCAAAAAAAAATTACTAAAGGTTTTTAACTTAAAAATCCAATTATAATTTCAAAGGACAATTTACAAGTTATATGGAGCCTTCATTTTTAAAAATGAATTTATCTTGTGACATAAGGCGCAGCAGTATTTTTTTATTTCCTGTTATGTATTCTAATCTAGTTTTTAACAATCTGACTCATTTTATAGATAAAATTCAATTAAAAATTCTTAAAAGCCAGTAATTTTTTGATAAATTTTTTTAATAAACTTAAAGTCTATTTATTAAAGTCAAAGTTAAATCTGTTAGAAGTAAGATAAATAGCCTTAGAGTAAATATTTTGTTTCCTACAAAATCTCTAATCCATGTTTTTCTTTTTGTTTTCTTTGGGTTTTTTTTTTTTTTAAATAATTATTTAAAGCCCTCGGCTCAACTGTAAAGCATGTCATATAAAAAATTTTGTGACAAAAACATTTGAATAGAAAAATTAAAAAAAAATGTAATAAAGACAATAAGTTTTCTTTCGCTGAACTTATTTTTATTTTTAGCGTTTGGAGTACTTTGCCATCATAATCTCATTATAATAAATTTTAAAGCCTGGTCGTATTTTCCAGCAGCTAAGATTTATTTTCTTTTTAATACGTTTTTGCTTTACTATCAGTATTTTTTATATTTAATATTTTCTCTAAAATAAAGAAAGTAACTTTAAAGAAAAAAATCAAATGCTGAAAGTTAATTAAAGTCTTGTAATCCCTGGTACTTTCTTAGTAAAGCTTCATTTATTTTTTTTTTCTTTAACAATTTTTTGCCTTTTTTCAAACATACAAAAGTACTTTGTTTAAACATTTGTCCCAAGGGATAGCTTGAGTGTGTAAGATTATAAAAGTATGAAAAATTTCAATTCTTTTTAACACCTTTGGCCATAAAAACAAAAACCACGTTTGTTAAAGATTGTGATGACAATAATAATGTTACCGCTGCCAGCCCATAGAGACAAATGATTATGAAGTAACTCGATAATATATTATCGCTTAAAGTATAAATTTTACAGCGGAAGTTGCCAACATATTTTAGACAATAATAATGAAGTGTAGATATCCCCAACGGTGTATCTATAGCTAATACTCCACTAACTGGTTGCGACATTAACTTCTAATATATTCCCAATGAACAAAACAAAAAGAAGAACAAATTTTCTTCATATTAAAAGCATGAAAAATTGTTTAAGCCATCCAGATGGAGGCTAAACAGGATAAATATATTTATTTTAGTTTATTTGTTTGTTTGTCACGCAATGGCGCCTAAGCCGTTAGACCAATTTTCTTTGTGATGGACTATATAGTAGCGGAACTAGACTTTGGGATCCTGCCCCAAGTAGTGTTTTCGGATAGGGAGGCATGGAAGGGATTAGAGAAACTGTACGAGGGGTGTGTGGTCTTTACTAATGGATCGAAGATGGAGGTATCCACCGGGGCTGGTGTCTATGTAATGGACACGGGGGAAGGAATGTCCTACAGGCTTTCGGACGAGTGCAGCGTTTTCCAGGCTGAAATTATGGCGGTGATGAAGGCCGTGTAGTTGATAGGGGAGGATGTGGATGGAAGAGGGGACGTGGCAATCTACGTTGATAGTCAGGATGCGCTTAAGGCTCTAGAGGGACATTATGTCAAGTCAAGACCCCTGGGCGTTTTCAGACGTGCTCTAAGGGGGAACATGGGGACACGCAGGGTTAGACTTTGTTGCGTTCCGGGTCATTATGATGTTTCCGGCAGTAAGATTTCCGATAAACTGGCAAAGAAGGGATCGGCCCGGTATATTGGACTTGGTTATTAGCCGGTGAGGCCCTCACTTATTTTCTATTATGGACTGATAGGGACTTGGATAATGAACAAGGTGGGCCAAACCTGGAGGAACATGCCTGATTGCAGGATCACTAGACTTTTATGGCCCAGGCTGGACAGAATGGGCACTGATCAGCTTCTCAAGGTGAGCAGGGGGTTCTGAGGTGCATTATTGGGACCCTCACAGGGCACTGCGATGTGAGATATAGGACGAACAAATGGGAAAGGAACTCTCCAAAATTCTGCAGGGTATTCAGAGACGAGGAGGAGATACAAACGGTAGAACATCTTGTCTGCCACTGCACTGGGCTGCAGATTTTCTGACAGAGGTAGTGAGGTTCCTGGCTGTGGGCTGGGGATCATCGTAGGCTTCATTAAGGGGGATATGTGATTCAGTGCCTATGACTACTGACTTCCTTGGAAATCTTGTGGACGGCACTTTTGCTTTCTTCTCCTTCAACCTATAAAATGCTTTTCTTTACTTTTATTTTTTTCTTCTTGACTTTTCTGAAGTGATTCACAATGGGCCTGAGGGCCTCCGTGTAGAGGTGGCAAGTTGGACTCGTCACTTTCCTTCGTCATCTAACCTAACTTATATTGGCATATATATGGCCTTTATTCTTAAAATTCTCAAAAAACTAGAGTAGGCGGTATTTATACCTCCACGAATACTATGAAAATTTTAAAAAAAAAGTTGGTCTTGATTTGGAAAAGTATGTAGGGATTCAAAATTACGGGTGTCCTCTGGTGTTGGCAGAAAATGGAGCAAAACAAATGCCTTGCTATTCTCATAAGCATAACAACTGAACATCGAAGGAAAAAAAGTACCAATAATACAAATAGTTGTAACACCAGTCTAAGCGTAATGAAGTTTATCTGATATATCTAGAAAAAAGTTGTCTTCATTATGCAAAACACTATGGGTTTATCATAATGATTTAATTTTAAAATTTTCAGCAAAAATAAAGCACATAATAGAGGCATTGAAAAAGATACCCGAGTGGAGAGATAGGGGTACGTCATCAAAAGCCTTAAAAAATTTTTTGAGCACTTTCGAATTTGTTTCCGGATTACATATTCTAAATGATGAACTTACTGCCAAATAGCTTCATAGTGTAATTCTACAAAAGCAGAATATAGATTTAACAAAAGGATCTCTTATAAAAACCCTTAAATGTGTTTTAAGACTAAAAGGAATGAAACCCGCACACAATTTAAAATTATTTTTGAAGAGGCAAAAAATATTTGTGCTGGTATAGAAACAATAGTTGAAAAGCCTAGATATGAAAGAAAAAAATAGTTTGAAATGTCGAAGCATACTACCACATCGAGGACTACATACCCATAAATTATCTGTTTAACAAGACTTAAAAATATGTTTCTCTCAGTGCGTCCTTTATTATTTAACATCCCCTAACTTCTGCTTTAGAATATTATTACATTTGCTGGTTTAGAAATTTCAATTTCCAAACTTGCATGTTAAATAAAATTTTTAAAAATTAATAAAAAAGACAGTTTATATCAAAATTAAAAGCTGAATTTGGCATTTGAAACAAAAATAGAAAATTTATAAAGACCACCCAGAGAATATAATAGATATTTTAGTAGAGTATGACCCAGATATTTACCAAAGCTTGCAAAAAATTGCTATTATTTTTGTTTCAATGCCGGTCAGTAATGCTACGGCTTGAAAGGTCACTTTCCACCCTATGCCGTACCAAAACACAGCTGAGATCAACCATGACAGAGAAGAGGCTTACCGGCTTAGCAATGTTGCATATAGGAAATAAAATTAAAATTGACACAACTGTCGTGTTTAACAAATTGGCTTAAACAGGAAACCATAAATTAATAATTTAATAAATATCTTTTTTGCCTTTTATGCAATTATAATTATTTTTAATAAATTTGTTGAAGTTTTGTTTCAAGAAACCACTTAAAGCTAGTTTTTAAATTGCGTGGTTCGTTTAAAATTTTTTTTTTTAAATGTTGTACTGCAACACTGTTAGGGGCTGGAGATAGAGGGTAAGTAGATTCCCCAAAAATGTTGGGGAGAAAAAATTAATATAGGTTGGTCTAAAATTTGACCTTTGTAGGAGCACCCTAGAACCTATGGAAGCGATTTAAAAAAAATTATATTAAACTTTGTATGACGGAGATAGAGTGAGAGTATGTTTTTACGCGTACGGGCAACTCCGGTGCAGTTGTAGGGGTTTTTGTACAAAATTTAGAGAAATTAACACAGGTAGTCTTGGTTTTTCCTTATATCTCAGTCAGTTATTGGGCGATTTTTTTGGATTTTAATAGCGATTTGCTCGCAAATATTCCTGATAGTCTGATAGCACCTACAGGTCTATGCAACGTCTTGGGTTTAAAAAAATTTATTTTATCCAAAAACACGGATACATGGGCAGACGGAAAGACGGACATGTGCAGACGGAGAGACAGACAGCCGGACATCGCTTAATTAACTTCCATATCTATAAGGACCAACAAAATATATTCTTAATTGGGTCGCAGATAGATATTAAAGAAATTACGAATGGAATGACAATCTCATATATACCCTTATCACTTATGTGAAGGGTATAAAAATAACTAGCAGTAGTTCATACATTTTAATGATTTAGGAGCACTTCAGAAGCGATGGTAAAGGTTATTGATTTCATAGGATTTTTTTTTTGTATTGAAGCTGTCATAAGGAATGAAGATAAAATAGGGTTTATTCCCAAAAAAAGTTGGCAATAGCAAATGAATGATAGTTAGTCATACATTTAAACCCAAATGGACTACCCTGGAAAGTGTGGTATAGACTTTTTTCTGTAGACTAATGCTTCCTGTTTAAAAAAAATTATTCAATTAATTTCTTGTAAAACACAAATATTTGGTTTATATGACTTTTTGATATTCAAATAAGAAACTTTATTAAGATTAATTTTGCTTGAATTTCCAAAATCTTAACGTTCTGTGTGTACATGAAAAATCCGGAAATTCATTTCAACCATAAAATATATCTTTTTAATAGTTTATTTATAAATAAATTACTGAAATATTTAATTCAACAAAAAAACTTTTTCGTAAAAGTAATTTAAAAATTAGTAAAGAAAATTAAAACAAATTTTAATAATACTTAAATTTTTTATTCCAATCGAAACTTAAGCTATATTTACACTACCTAATTCTCATCTGAGTTGAGTGTCAAAAAAATAAGTTTAAAATTTTATAAGTGTCAAAAAACAATTTGAAATTTTTATTTTTAGTATTACATTACATCTGAGAAATTATAATAAGTCGGCTTATTCTAAAAGTTGTTAAACTGGTACAAAGTGTACAAAAACAAGCATTTATTTCGGCAACTTTTAAAAACTTAAATTTAAAACTAAGACGTTAAATAATTTGAAAATAGAAAACGTTCTATTTTCAACTGAGGTTAGACAAAAATATTAACAAATGAAAATAGACATGTTTTTACATTATAAAAATAAGTCTCAGTTAGGAAACTCAGATGACAACTTAGGTAGTGTAAATATAGCTTTACAGCTATACTTTTTCTATTAAAATATCTAGTTTTTAGAAAATATCTATTAAGCTGTTTTTTATTTACCATTTTTACTGTTAAAACTTGTCAAAAGCAGCAGATACTCGTGTACTTTAACACTTCATTAAAAAACCAACCTCCCAAAAGCTTAATTAAAGCAAAACAAAAGTGATTTACTGTAAACAAATAATAAAATTGAGTTTTATTTTTTTTAATTTTAAAAAATAAACCAGAAACAATTGAGTATTTGTCACGTTACAGCCAGACGTGTGTTAAAGTAACCCTTTTTAAAACAAAATAGAGTTAAAAAGAAACTTAAAATACAACAGTATCAAATAACATAGAAACAACTAAAACTACTACAAAAACAAATGTAAAATATAATTAAATTATTGTTGCTATCAAAATCTGAAAACCTACAATAACAAAAACAACACCAAAAACTTATACATAAACAAAAAACGATTTAGCAACAAAACTAATCATCATTGTCAACAGCAATTTGAAAAGCTCTCAAACACATACAACAACACGTTTTAACCCTCTCCAATCAGTTCCCAAACCTTTTCAAAGGAAAACTGTTGAACTCAAGTTAAAACTTTGATGGACTTTTTTTTTTAATTTCATAATGTACACACTTGTATATCTGGGTGTGTGTTAGTGGGAGAAGTTTACATATTTTGATCTAATATAAAGCGTAAAATAACGATGAAAAGGTGGTGTAAAAGGTAAAAAAAATATTTTTAAATTTTTCGATAACTAAAAAATTTTAATTTTCGTACTTATTTAAAAAAACGTGCTTATACTTAGGTTAGGTTAGGTAGAACAGGCGGCTTCGGAAGTGATAAAGCAAAAGTTGTGCAGCCCACTTGGGCCTGTTTCCTCGGTCTCTTTGTGATACCTGGGAAAGAGAAAGATAGATTAGATTGGATTTAATAGAAATAAAGATATTTATTGTGTATGGTCAGCGGGAGTCGCCCCGTGTTCGCCACTGTCCCCGAACCAACCGCTATTCCTAATAAAGAACGCCAGGTTGTTTAGGCCAACGTTAGCCACATCCGACAGGCTATCCAGTCCTCCAGCGACAGACGAAAGCACAAGAGATGCTGTATGCTCTCAGTCTCAATTTGTCTTGACAGCTTCTACAGAAGTCGTTCTAAGGCAATCCCAGGTTTTCAGCATGGGTGCCAAACCGACAGTGGCCGGTGGTCCTTATTCTTCGTTTATCTTGATCGAGGAGAGACCTCGAACGGCCTGGATCTATCCTTGGCCAGGTTATTCGAGTAGTTCCCCATCTGGGCTGATCGGACCATCTAGCCCCTGCAATTCTCTGAGAGTGTTTATTCACGCGAAATATTCAAGAGGAGAGGGGGATGCCACAAAAGTGGTCAATTGCCCGATCATCTAATCCAGTACCATTTCTGGCAAGTGAATCAGCAGCACAGTTACCCGCATTGGTCCCGTGTCGCCTGACCCACGCTAAGGGGATGTTAGAATGCATTGCCATCCAGTTCAAGGATGCCCGGCATTCGCGGACTAGTTGTGATGTAAAATATACATCAGTAATGGACCTTATATTCCTGTCCAATATCTTGTAATACCGTAGCCAGTTAGCCGCCTTGCCTATAGCCGACAATTCAGCCTGCAGAACACTGCATTCGTCCTGAAGTCTGAAAGAAATCCGGACTCCTGCCTGTACAATGTATATGCCTCCACCAACACCAGTTCTCCCCTTAGACCCATCCGTGTATATCTCCAGATCGAGAGGTCCCGAGGAGATCAATGCATCCGCCCCTTCCTCTAAAGCAACGAAGGAGAATTTTCTGCGAAGAATAGGTTTTTGTGTGCAGTAGTCAATCAGATTGGGAACAAAATCGAAAGTCCCGATAATACTCGCGTGGCCGCATGTCCTGTGCTTACGTGTTTATACTTTCAAATATCAATTTCCCAAAAAAATGTTAAAGAAATATGCGTTATCATTAATTCGGGATAATGATAGCAGATGCTAATTTTCTAGTCTTTTGGTCCGATCTCAAGTATGATGATTAAAACAATTGATGGCATTCGCAGCAAGCAACAAAACATTTTTTTAAGTTAAATTATAGAGATCCTTGATAAGAAATTGTATAAAAAATCACGCTGCGATTACGAAGTAAGAAAAATCTCATTTTAAAAAGAATCAAAAACCTGTTCAAAAAAATAAATTTAAAAAAAGCATAAAACTTTTGATTATTAATCCATAATATACAATGGACTTTATGGCGGTTCGCATAATATGGTTAGTATTGCGGCTAATCTGACTAGTCCTGCCCGATTGTGATGTTTTTACTTATTTTCTTTTACCTTGATTATAAGTGATTCTTTTTACAACTTCTTTTCAGTACTTAGCGGGGAAGCTTTAAAAAAAATCCTTTATTTTTATGGAAAAATATTTTAAATCTGTTGCTGATTTTTCTTTAAAGTATTCCCAGCTCCAATACGCATATTCCCTTCCTAAAATACCTTCAAATTCATAAATACATAAACTTACGTACACTTATCATCCTTAACGTCAAATACCAAAATTTTATCAAAATAAAGGAAAAAATAAAGGAATTATATTTTATTAGAAGAAACAAAACAGAAAGTGTGTGAGTTTTTTTTAAATCGAGTAAGTCAATGTCTTCGACTTCTTATTCAGAAATTTTTTTCTTCTGTGCGTTAGTTGTTTACACACTGCGATACTTTAAATTAACAAATATTTAGATGTTCTTAAACTTGATTTAAAAGCGATTACAGCTTTTTGCTTTTAAAAATTTTATACTTCTGTATGTATAAAACTTAAAAACTACATTAAACAATAAACAAAAAAACTTATCATCAACTTTGGAGAATATATGTTTTTAAATCCAAAATTTACATCTTTTTTTACTTCTTCTTAATGTGACGGGTTTTTGTTGTCCAGCAATTGCTTCAAAAAATTTATTTATTTTAAATTACCTCAATTTTAAGTGATTAATAATTTATATTGGGTTTTCTAAATAACATTTTTTCAACCAAATTAAATTTTTCATTATTCTTAAAGTAATAAAAAGTTATTTTGTGGCTGTATGTGTGTGTGCGTTTGGATGGGTGTATGTGTGTGTGCGTGTATGTGTGTACGTGTAAATGCCTGTTTTTTGTCACTATACAAAAGCGTAAATTATTAACGACATGAGTATCTGTGCAAGCAAGTGTCTAAAGAGAAAACTAATTAAATTCACCAAAGCAATTCTATATAAATTCAAATCCAACTAAGAAAATAATAAACCAATTATGGTTATTTATTATGTTTTTGTCTTAATAAAATGTTTTTTTAAAGAAAAATTTATTTAAATTAAATTGAAAAAAAAAACAAAAATAGTAGATATAAGCACAATAACAATTTAATATTTTATTAATTTTAATAGTATTTATTTATATGAAAGTAAAAAGAATTTTGTCAATCACACTTAAAGAAACTTTTTATTAAAAAAACTTTTTTAGCAATAATCTAATTAAAGGAACAAAAAATGTTTAATAAAAATATAAAAACTGTTTAAGAGAATAATTTTGCAGTTAAAGCAAGGTTAAAAAGGATGATTAAAGGTGACGAAAGGAGGGAAATCCCCTCACTCACCGAGACCTCTTAGGTCTTGACCTCTTGGTTCAAATATATCAATGACTTACAAAATTTGAAACTAAATTTGTATATTAAATTTTGTTATATTTATACTTAGTTAAAAATTTTTTAGTTTAATTTTTTTTTTTGAATATTTGTGTCAAAAATATATATTTTATCTGTTTTAAAAGAATTATGGATCAACATGTCAATGAAGATCATTCCATGAGGGCATTTGAATACAAGCCAAACAACACTCATTTCGATAAGTTCAGATCACACCTGAAAACTTATGTTACTATTTTTTTAATTTTTTTTTATAGTGGCCTGTACTATGATTACAAGAATTACAAAGGCAATCTGCTAGACCAACGGATTTCTGTTAAAATTGCACAAACGTATAATGATCCTACCACTTGTTTTGTGTGGAGAAATTATATAAATACATTTTTAGGACCACTTACTTCAGGGTCGAAATCAGTACACTTTTCAGTTTAAATATTCTACGAACCCCCGTTATAACTAGCGATTGATTAAGAAATACTTTCTAACTCAATTAAATCATGTCTGTCCGTTTGGCTCATAATTAAAGAACAAGTCGTAAGAAAAAGAATTTCAAAAAACTTATAATATTGTTTGGAGAGCTGTCAATCGACTAAAAACTAATAAAGTAATTTTAATGCACTTTTTTTCCTAAAAATACATAATTTTTTACAGATCGCCTTGATAATTCAATTTATTTCATATACCTTACGTGTACAAACAGAACTATGAATACTGCGCTGTCTTGCTTATCTAAATAACTGAAGTTACTAAGTTAGTTAATAACACACACCACATTAATCTACCAGAATCACACACAATAGTTTTCTTATTTTAATTTATCTTGAAATTTTAATGTTGGCATGATGATTTTTGTGTGATAGTTTTAAAAAACCATGCAAAACAATATTGTTTTGTTTATTATTTGCAAATATGATTACACGCAAAGAAAAAATGTGGTTGAGAATTGTAACGGGAATATCATCACAGTGTGGTTACGAAGATCACTATTATTACCGCCACAACCATACTATAGTTATAATGTATTTTGGGCGAAAAATTTGATAATAGTTATGATTGAAATTACAATTATATGTTTTTCGTAGCCATTCCTTTGATTAAAGGTATACATAATATTGATTATGAGTTATCGTACATATGTTGCTCTTTAAAAATGATAACCATATTCTTTGAACATCATACATTTGATAACCTATAATCAAGAAAATGACTGACCACTACCAAAACAAAGGTTACCAGAAACTTATAATGGTAATTTTAATCATAATACCGATTAAAATTTTGCTAAAAATTTACTACAACTTTAGTATGGTTTAGTATGGCAATGATCTCCGTAACCACACAATGATGAATTTAGCCGTGATCATTATTCCGTGACCACATGTAACCATGTTTTTTCACTGGGATCAAAAGTACTGGTAGTTTTTTTTGCATTGTTCTTAGACTTTGGTACATTTTTACATAAACATGTTCAAAATATAAAATAAGAGATCAGAAATTACGATCTAAAATAGTAATAAAAACTGCGCTTGCAAAGAAAAGGGTTTATTTCCAGTCCTAAATGAAAAACCAAACTATAAAATCAAATAAACAATTTTATTAAAATTTTTTTAAAATTAGTTTTGAAAAAATGCATTTGATTCGCAATAAAAAGTTTTATTTTGATTTTGGAGTTTTTTGTTTGATACCAATATTATAGGGAGGATTTATTTAAATAAAATTTTTCGAGATTTTTCCTGTGTTAAACCCTATTTTTAGAAGTTAAAATTATTCCTATGTGAGACTCACAATGAACTACTTACTATACCCTATAGAATCCTTTTTAACAGCTAGAAACATAATATCCTAAAGTTATATTTATTTTTGTTTTAAAAGAGTAAAATCACATCCAAATTATATATCAGGGAAAACATTTGCATTGTAATTTGTAAAAAAAGACTGGCCTTATTTATAATTAAAATTTGAAATTGATTTAAGAAATACATTACGGCCAGCAGGACGGACTGACAGACATGCTTTTATCGTCTCAGAAAGTGATTCTGAGTCGGTTGATAGATTTCAAGATTTGTTAGTTACTTTTTTTCTAACATCTGCAAAAAAGCATTATATTCCATCACGTATACTGTAAGTAAAAAATGAGCCTTTAAAACTTATTTCTTTAAACGTCTTGTTGACAATAATTGCTGTTTTTTTTTTATTTTGTACGTTTTCAGCGTTTTAACATGTTTAACTGCTATTGAAAACAAATTTAAACGATTTCCTAATTTATTTCCTGAAGATTTATTTAACCACTTTCCTATAGTATTTTGATAAGATTGAAATAAGGTCCCTGTGTTGGCCAAAATGCTATAATATTATAGTTAATTAAATTCTTCGAATTTGTACAGATGGACCCATAATATGACAAAAGAAAATCAGTACAGTACACCGTAAAATACCCTAAATTTTTTATGACTAGATTTTCTAATAAGAAGAAGCCTGGAGGGTTCGGCTCGAAATCACCATCTAATTATCTGTGGGTGTATTTCTTGGCTTATTCTAGGAACTTCACTTGCATTGGGCATCGTTTCTAATTAAATAACCCCAAATTTATACATAAAAATTTGTTTTTATATATACATATATAATTGCATAATCTTCCATTTTTAAATCACAGTTTCACGTATAAGTAATATTTAATTTTTTTAGAATTTAAATCAAGTATACGTTTCGGTGTTCTATAGAGAAGTTAGGAATTAATTATACGTTAAGGTGGCCATATAAACCATTAAAAGTCAGTTCAAAAATTTAAGCTGGAGCTTTTCAATTTTACGATTTTAAAAAGAGCAGAAAATAAGAAATTGATTTAATACTTATCGTCATATATTTTAATTTACTTCATAAATTCTCAGAGAGGTGTAATATCTATGGTGGTACATCACATTATAATTGATTGCGTAATAAGGTGTGTGAAAACCAATAACCATTATTCATTTGATAAATAAAATAAATGGTTTATATGTTCAACGGTCACAAATAAATATACAATTAAACATACTCAACCAACATACTTATAGATACGTTTACTCTCCTTTTTGCTTCAATGTCAGGTAAAAAGTTGTAAATACTAAAATTTGCTGAATGTAATATTAAGTAATATTTTTTAACACTATTCTATTGTGTTTATGTATTTGCAAATTTTTTTTTTACAAATAAAACTTAAGTATCTCAAAAGGTCAAATTTTAACATATTACTCTAATGATTTACTTGTGCCATTAATGAGCCAACATTTTCCTTTCAAATAAACATTTGCACGTCTAACAAATTAAAAGATAATATATTTTGTACTTAAATAAATCCTGCTACTAATGATGTAGCATGACCTTTACAAAATAATTTTTTTCACACTTAAACACTGAATCTCATTTATTTTAATTATACTTTTGGAGTCGCCTTCCAATAGTCAAGAATCACCTTTGTTTGCTTTTTCAGTAAAACAAATAAATAACTGCTATCTATTACATTAATAATGTTTGTGGGAGTATCTAGTATTTTGTTAATTTTCGAGAGTGTTTGATAAATAAGTCAAAATTTAAGTCATTTTGTTTTACGAAAAACTTAGAGTGATGCATAGTTGAATATTTATTATTATTTCAATGGGGCTTAAATAATGAACTCAAAAAAGCAGCAGCAAAATTGCAAATTGCTCATTATTTTTAAAAAGAATTTCTACATTTGAAACAAAAAAACTTCAGTTTAAAAAATAAATTTATTTTTAATAAAACTCCTTTTAAATATTTAAGTTGTCTGTTTTTGCTTGAGTTAAACATTTTAATTTTTGGGAACTTGTGTAAATATTTATTATGTATAAAAATTCTTTTATTCAAGCCATATCTGAATGTGAACTTAGGCTCACGCCAATAAGAAAAGTCCTAGTAAAACTTAGTTGTTTTTTTTAGTAGCTTAAAACTAAATATTTATACCGATCGTCAGAGTCCCTTTTAAGCATGTCGGTCTATTATTATAGGAATTTTATTTCTTATGTTTGAAATCAAAGTACAGATCACATTTTAAAAGGCTTTTTAAAAAAATCTGGCATATATAATTTTTTGACATAAGGACCAAGTATATTGTTTCTGGTTAGGATCGGTAATACAAATGTATTAAAAGAATCAACACTTTAGGTTATAACTAGCTGGAATATAACTTTACTACCAATTAACCTGCTATTTTGTAAACGAAGTTTCTAATATTAAATAAAATAAATTACTAAATATTACTTGGAGCATTAGAAAATAAGATTTACATAATTTTCTATTCAGTTTTAATACTTAATCTTTAGTGTTATATATATTGGGGACTTCTGATTTTAACGATGTTTAATAGCCCTTAGTTTTATATTAAAATTATTTTTTTACAATTTAATTGGCTTTAACCTCAGTTTGATCAAAGGTCGTTTATTTTATATTTATGAACTAATAACCCCAAAAGTGGAAAAAAGTACAAAAAACTTGGAAAAGCAATTTTTTTTCAACCTTATTGACTTTTGACCTCAATCTGGTTTATTATTCGTTAAATAAATATTTCTGCTCACAAATCTTACAAAATGAAAAATATAACAAAAGTGTAGAGATTTACTTTTTCACCACTTAGATGACTCTGGACTAAATCGGGGTCAACAGACCTTTATATATTATGCTTAACACAAAAATTTAAAAAAATACGAAAAAATGAAACAAATTGTGTAACAAAAGTACTAAAATTTTTTCGAAACTAGTTAAATCCAATTTTAGTTTTGTTTACATCTTGCTGACTTTAGAACAGCATTAAAAGTCGATTAAGAATTATGTGGACAAGTATTTACATAAAAAAGATGGAAACACATACAAATTCGCTCGCTCGAAAAATCTTGCAACATGGTGGATACAGTTGTCTGAAAGAAAGGGATATTTTTGCGATTAGATGAAACCATTAAAATTATTAATTAATTATTTATTTACTAACTCTAACTACTTTATTTTGAGAACTTAAATTTTACTCTTGCACTGGCTGGAATAATATAAATTATACTTAGTTTTGAGATCTAAAAACTTATTGTAAGTTTGCATAAGGTAAGACTCAGTAATAACATATATTTTAAGATGATTAATAATTTAATATACAGGGTGCCCGCCGGCAAGGTATACTACTTTGTTTTGCCGCCTTACATCGAGTCGTGGACAATTTATTATGGAAAAATATTCACTACACCAGCGTATTTTAATCGTTAAAACATTTTATCAAAAACAATTATCGATTTTCGTAAAAAAATCATAATGAGTGACAAGACACATTTTCATTTGAATGGAGACGTCAATAAAGAAAACAGTCGATTCTGGGCAATGAAAAACCCTCAAGTTATTCGTCAGTCACCTTTGCATCCATGAAAAGTGACATTCTGGTGTGCAATTTGGTCAGGAGGTATTATTAGATCTTTTTTGAAACTGAAAATGGCGTAATGGTTACTTTAAATGGGTAGCGATATCGTGTATGATTGAAATTTTTTTAATGCCACAACTGCATGCTTTGGGCTTGGTTAAGATATCAACAAGACGATGCCACATCGCATACAGCCAGGATTGCAATGGAATTACTGCGAGACCCCATTCCACAAATAGTTATTACAAGAAATAGTGATGTAATAGGGGTAGCGAAGCCCACCGGTATAACTAATATAAAATAAATTTGCTTTTTTGCTTTTTTATTGATTTTATATTTCTAAGTTACAAAAATCATCTGAGAAACTGATAGAAATACAAAAACATTCTTTTATTCCTTTGGGCAATTGTGTAGAGGCTTACCAAGACTTCAGCTAAATAAACGAGAATCAGTTATATCCGGAAAATAAAACTCAAAAATCCAACAACAAGCAAATAAACAAAAGACTAAAGTTTAAAGTGTAAAATTACATCAAATAAATTGAAAATTAATTGTTTAATCTCTTTTAGTTAAAAAAAGTTTTGATTTAAAGTTAAAATACCCGACATTACCTATTGACTAATTTTCGATTTTGGTCAATTGCCATAAATCACAAATAACCTTTTTTTTAAAATTTGTTTCAACAAAGTTTCATTAAATGGTAAAGATATGTTTTTTTGCCAAAACAGCAAAATGGATATCATTTATTAAAAAACATTTTGTAATCTCCCCCAACAATTATAAATCTGTGGCATCATTAAATTTGCATTACATTAACATACTACCATACGGTAAGAAAGAAGGAAAAAGGATTCGGTCAGTCATAAATATGTTTACTTATGCAGAATTTATTGAATTTTTCTCTTTTCTATTGTATTTTATTGCTATTTTAAATGAACTTAAATGAAAAAAAGGGTACAAAAAATAAAGAAAATATTAAATATTACAGTTTACATGTGTCTGTTTCCTTGCCTACCCGAAAGCAAAGACTTAGTTTTAATGATAATTTTTGTGCAACATTAAGCAAAAATTTCAATAAAGAAGGAGAAAATATAAAAGAAAGTAAACTTAACATTTTTAAGAAAAGAAAGAAATAACAATAATTCCTGTGATAAAATGATAACAATAACTTATTGCAAACATCAGCATTAAGCCAAGCACAAATACTCTTAGTGTCTGTGATCTGTATAGACAGAAGGGTAAACAAACAATTAATTTATAGTCAGCAAAAAAATAGTTTTTATTGCTTTATCGAAAAAAAAACGTTTGTTTTTAGGGCAATACTTAATACTTAATACTTAATAATATTTAAGGCTGTAAGGAAAACAAAATAACATCTCTCATTCCAAAGGAAATTTTTTTCTTAATACAGAGTGTCTCGTGGCAGATTTATTATTTTCAAACTTAAAAAAATTTAATAATTGACACAACGTTTTATTAAGGCCATTGAACGATATAAAGAAAATGCTGATTTGAATTTTTAAAGAACATATCATCCAGATGTCTTCCGTCGAGTTGAAAACACTGTTAAAAACGAAGCCTTGTGCTCTGCGCCATACGCTGCAGTAAACTTGCTTCAATTGAGCTCATTTCTCGACGAATGTGGTCCTTTAAAGCAACAAAAGACAAGTGATTGTCATTATAAACCCAGTCTTTAAAGTAGCCCTATAAAAAATTAATGAGAGTTAGATCGAGTGACCTTGGTGGCCATAGGATGTCCTTAAAGCGACTGATCAGTTTTATCTAAGCAAATTCTTTAAAACATTGGCTGTATGTGCAGTCGCACCATCTTGTTGGAACCACGTGTGTAAAGAGTATAATGGACTGGTTCGCAGGTTTAGCAAAAAAAATCATGCGTCGATAATTTTCACCGTTGACATTAGTCGCCTGGCCTCGAGAGTTATCGAATAAAATGGCCCAATTATCTCATGCGTGGATAAGTCACACCAAACAGTTACCCTGGGGTAATGCAATGGTTTTTGATGCTATAACCGAGGGTTGTGGGTTCTTAGAGACCGGTGACGGAAGTATTGTTTGTTGACATTTAAGTGAAAATGAGCCTCGTCGCTTTTTAAAAAATGGGATTTACAGGCAAAAATACTCCAAAATCGTTTCAACAAAAATTTTAGTGTAAGTCATAGTCACTTTCGTTCAGTTCTAAAATGATTTGAATTTTTAAAAGATGGAGGCTCAGATCCATTTTTAAAATATCTAGATAACTGCTCTGGGAAGTCCCAGTTAGCCTGCTCTTTTACATATTAAAAGTCGAGGATTTTCACGTAAATTGGTTTTAACCAGTTCAATGTTTTCTTGAGTCCTTGAAGCAGTTTGGGATAACTCGCAGGAAGTTTAAAAGATATTCAATACAAATATAGTTACTGTAAAGTTACGCAGTTTTTATTCACACAACAATACAATCTATATGTGTCTGGGCACTCCAAATAGCTCATTACGTCTTTGAAATCCCCTTTTTTAGAAAGACTATCCCTATCTGCGTGTCAAGTTTAGACTTCCTTCAAAAATGGTTGACTTAAAGTTAAAAGGTTTTTTATTATTATTAAAGAGTAGTAAAATCTTGTTCTCAGTTTGGCCAAATCAGTAAAAGTTTAAATATTATTGGCATCAAACTTTTAAAAAAAAAAGGCCTATTCGAAGTGCTTAACTTTACTGTCCCGCAAAAAAATTTTAAGGCTTTCCGTCGCTTAATAAAAGTAATTTTAGATTGCTGGTATTGTGGTTTACCAGATATTATCGCTCTAGAGCTCGCCAGAATCTATGGAATTGATAATGAGTCTGTACAAACTTTATAAAGAGTATTTTAGGCTACGTCCACTAAGTTTCACATTTCTAGACGAGGGGTTGTTGAAAAGTAGGCTTTTCTTTACACTTGTTGCCTACAAGCAGTAATTTTAGGAAAAATGTTATAAAAAAAATTTTTGTAGAATTTTTAAAAGGGCGAAAACAAATATTTTGATTTTATTTGAAATGTTTTCTTTGCATTTGAAATTTGATTTATAAAAATTTAATTTTTCCTAATGTTTACCTCTGCAAAGGTTGTGGGACGCTGGTTACCAGGGACTTGGGGTGTACCTTTTATTGGAGCTGGCTGCTGGAATATAGTAAATGGCTGCCGGGTCAACACAAAAATAAAATACCATACTTGGTTTTAGTTCAGCTTTTATGAAATGTTTTATTTAAGCACAGCACAGAATGTTGTAAAAAACTATTACTTAAAACTGGCCAAATTTGAACTTTTTTTAAAATATTTAAAAAGTGGCGTCCGTATCGGGAAAAATTACGAAAGTAACTGTCCCAGGCTAGCAATAAACCTAACGCCGGCACGCTCGGCGGCGACTCACTCCATTTGGCAGGTGTCAGCACGGCCTAGTACACTTACACCCGGTGCACATAAGGCATGGTGTCCCACACGACAGACGCCAACACCTAAAAAAAATATATTTCAAAAGGAAAAACAGGTGTGACATCTCTAAGAAACATTAAAATAAATATTTCAATGGATTACTCTGTATCGAAAACTTTAAACTTTTGGGATGTGAGCCATGTGTCCATTTTACTCACATTTTAAGCTTTCATCAAACAGTTAAAGTTTTTTACTTAAAAAAAAACTATACGGTTCTTAAGAATAGTAAGTTTTTGTTGACACCGACATAACTTCTGCTCGTAGTGGCTACTTAAAGGTTATGACGCATATGACCCAAATTTAATTTAAAAGAATTGTGCAAACTATCCTTGAAAACAAGCTTAATAGGTTGAGCTTACAATGTAGTTTAGAGAGACTTTAATCGCATATTAAACCTTGTTTTGACAAAACACCATTTTGAGAAGAAACCTCTTTTATAAAATTGAAAGGGTGTAGCATTTACCTTTTACATATAAGTCCACCGATTTTGTTAAAAAATTAAAAAAATCAATTTTACCTATATTAAGCCGTCTTGCGTTAAAATACCCTACAATGTAACAAGTAAAATTAAAAAAATTTTAAACTTTCATTTTTTTTTTAAAAGAAGGAAATTAAATTTTTCCGCTGTTTACAGTAAAAAATGTCATTAATGAAAGTTTTAATAAACATTTTTTTTTAAATTTCCATAGACCTAAACAAAAACTATTCTTCTATTCTTCAAACTAGAACAATCCATATAAAACACAAATTAAAAAAATCAATCTTTCCTTAGTTGTCTTAAACATTTATTCACTGTGAAATATTTATAAAATGAATTGCTGCCGGGAACTATTCTACTATTAGTGCTAATATAACCATTAGAGATGAGTGATATTTCCGTACCTGTGATTTTATACCTGTTACTTGCAAATCACTGTTAACGACAGTGACATAAACTGTGAAGTAACTGCTACTGCTACTTTTAAGTTATTCTGTTATTTAAATAACATTTTGACATGTAACGACAGTGACATAAACCGTGAAGTAACTGTTTCTACTAAAGTGTTACTTTTAATTTATTATGTTACTAAAAGTAACATTTTGAAATATTGTGCAGTAATTTTACCTGCGATGTTACTCTTATTATGTTAAACTTTGCAAAATGTAAAGTAACATTTTTGTGCTTCATGTTTACATTTGGTCATAGCAAAGAATATTCATATATAGAACGCGCATCTCATACAAAAAAGAAATTTGTTTTAAAAATCGCTTTGGATGCGGGCGGGAAGATGGAAGTGGAGGTAAAACAGAAGAGCGTAACAATAACCACCAATTTTAAAAAACAAACATGTGCATACGAACATGTATGTATGTATATACATACAACCGTATATATATACATACATACGCTTGGGTATAAATATACATATTAACATACATATATACACACAAGCGTATGTATATACATACATAATAACATACACATTGCTTTCAATTCTTATTACTTTAGTTTTTGGTTCTTTTTTAATTTTTCTATATTGAAAGAATTTATATGCAGTTTTTCGAAGCCACTTAAATGACATTTACATGTATATTCTGTTTTTGTTTACAATTAAAGAATACAAATAAATCGTCATAGACAATCACTTAATTGGCTTCGATAAACAGCACATATGTACATAAACTACAGAAGTGTTGTTTCAATACAGATTATGTGCAAATAACCAACAGAGTCTAGTTATAGGGTCACATTTTATTGTTGTAAAAATGAAATTTTGTCAATAACCACCGAATTTAAATGCCCTGATACTTTAAACTGTCTTTTAACATTTAAGTCATTAATTTTTGATTATATAAAAGAAAACCTTACATAGGTATTTTTTTCAAAGTTTTTAATTTATAAAGTTTGCTTTTTGGACAGAATTATTGTTTTAGGATTTACAAAAAATATTTATTTAACTGTTTTTTACCATAGCTGTAAGTTGTAAATATTTTTACTCAAAATATTTAAAAAATATTTTTTCTTCAGTTCAAGTTGTGTTTTTCAAATAAATTACCAACTAAATCATTAAAAAAATTTTTTTAAATATACTTTATTTCAGTCTACGGCAAATATATGTATTCATTTGCAATACTTTTGAACAAAACACTTTTACCCCTTACCTTATTTAACAGATGTCTATGGCATGATTGTATAATATACCCTTATTATGCCTTCTTTAATTATTTGGAATACATGCGTTAGATATAATTATATGTATATAGAATAATTGAATGGAGTTTTTAAATATTCCAACCAAATTTTAACCGGTAAACTACTTTGAAATTGTTTTTTTTTATTGAATTTTGTTTACTATAAAAACCTAAGTAAATGAAATAGATTTTTTTCAAACAAAAATTTTTCAATATTTTTTTTGCAATAAAAATTTGTTCAATTTAACAAATATAACATAACAAATATTCATATATTTGTACATATATTGTTACAAAAGATTTAAAGACTGTCAATCAGTTTCATGCTAATTATAAAAGGATCGCTAAACGGTTTTCCAAGAGTTCTAAGGAATTTGGTGCCTACCTGCTTTCATGTAATCCTTTAAGATATTGTGTTGCAAAAATTCTTGGTAATTATTGGAATCTTTTATTGGCTAAATTTTTCCTGAATCATGGTTTTTTAGCGCTGACTCTTAGGAAATTTGCACTCTGGTTCATTATTGTTTTGTCGTCATCGCGAATTGATGTTATGTGAACGACCACTGTAAATTGATTAGTGTGTATATTGATGCGTTGTTTTTATCAGTTCAATATAAAATATGAATAAAGTAATTAAAAAAAATTTGGCACCTTCAGGCATTAAATATTGCATTAAGAAGTGCAATAAGTCCAAACGGCATTTCAAGAATTTGAAAATGTTTAAATTTCCTGCATCAGACATGATTCTTGGTCAAATTTGGCGCGAAAAATGTAACATTCCTGAAGAAGAATATGAAAAAAAACTATTTATTTGCGAAGCCCATTTTTCCCCTTCGTGGATTGGTAAAAAAAAGTTAAAAGCAGACGCCATTCCAACAGAAAATTTAAATGAAATGGAAGAAGATTCAAAAAATATTGACTTGGATTTAGAAAATTCGTCCAAACAAGAGCGCTGTGCCTACGCGGTTACCACTTCCTGTAAAAATTGTGAAAAACAACTTAAATTGTCAAATCTATACAGGAAAAAATACATTAACCTTTTAAAAAAGTTCAAAAAAATTAAAGCAAAGATAAAAACAGAAAATCGAACCACTCAGCTAGTTGGAAAGCCAAGCCATAAGACTTTAAAAAACTCCCTTGAAAAATCCATAGATGCCCTACAAAACATAAGCACAGAGAGCAAAACTTTTTGTAAGCTGCTGAGCCATCGTCCGAAAGAGTATTCCCAAGATGCTAGATATTTGGCCCAGAACATATATTATAAATCCCAATCTACTTATTTTTTCTTAAGAAATAAACTTAATCTTAGCTTGCCTCATGTTTCCACTTTAAGCCGGTGGGCACCGATTAAGTTTCTCCAACCTGGCCTAAAAAACAGTGCTTTTGAAACCGTAAAACAGAAATGTGCGCAGCTGAATGATATAGAGTCCAAACATATGGTGCTTCTAATGGACGAAATGTCTATAAGAAAAGAATTAAGATACAATGCAAAACTGGACTTGGTTGATGGGTTTGAGAGCAATGGATTTGCAAGGACAAACAAAATTGCCACCCATGTCTGTGTTTTTATGGTAAAATCGATGTTTTCAAATTGGAATATTATATTGAACTATTTTTTTTCCCAAAACGGTTTATCTGCGGATATTTTAACTGAAATTGTTAAACAAAATATTGAAATTTTAAAAAGCATTGGTATAAACATTCGCGTTCTTGTGTGTGACCAAGGCTCGACTAATAGAAAATGTTTTTCAAACCTTAAAATAACTTCGGAAACCCCTTATTTCAAAGTTAACGAGCAAAATGTATTTTGTATGTATGATTTTCCGCATCTAATAAAGTCTTTGCGAAATGGGTGGTTAAACTGTGACATAAAGACGCCGGATGGTAATGCTAGCTTCAAAATAGTTAAGGAAATATATGAATTAGAAGTAAATGCAAAAACGAAAATGTGCCCAAAGTTAACCAGGCAACATATTTTTCCTAATTCTTTTGAAAAAATGCGTGTAAAATTTGCAACACAAATTTTTAGTAGAACGGTTGCCTGTGCCATAAAAACTATAGTCGAAACTAAAACTTTTACAAGCAGTTCCAAAGAAGTTGCCTTGTCCACAGCAAAATTTATTGAAAATATTGACAAAATTTTTGACTGTCTTAATAGTAGCTCTCTTTATGGCGACAATTGCTACAGATCTGCAATTCAACTGAACAACGAAGCTCATAACTTTATAAAAACATTTCGGGAGTATTTAGAAAGGGTTCAGTTTGTAGATCAAAAGAAACGTGTTTTCTTTTTAAATGGCATCAAGCTTACTCTTAATGCGGTTCTTCTACTAATTGAAGAAGTTATTAAAGAGGAAGATGATGTATATTTTATTATGACAAGAACTCTGAATCAGGATAAACTTGAAAACACATTTTCTATATTGCGACAGAAGGGGGGAAATAATAGCAATCCTTCCGTTGAGGTAAATAACCTTTTGGCAAAAATTATGGTTGCTAAAATTATCCATATGTATATAGAAACGAATAATAACATTTTTTACACGTTATAAGTAGAAACATTTTTAATATGAAACTTATATACGACATTAAACATAGCATAACAAACAATTCTAAATCGTTAACGCCAAAAATGCATTTCTAGAATTACGACATTTGAGTAAATAAGCGATATATATAAGTCGTTATCTGAAATGAAATTTTAGTTAATATGTTCAGGGTTTTTGGACTTAACCTTCAATTATCAAGAAATAAAAATATTTTTGATTGGTGAAGTAAAAAAAGAATAAAAATATCAAAGTCTTTCTCAAATAGCTCAAGAAAATTTTTGTGCATTAGGATCGCCAGTCCATGCGAAAGAATATTTTCAAAAGCTGGACAAGTCCTAAATGACCGACGAACGCGTTTAAACGAGAAAAAGCACAAATGTTATATTATACTTAGTTGTGTTATGTACATATTAGAGGTCTGCGTGACTACACATAAATGCCGTTTAAATACATTTGTTTGTTTTTCAACAACATAGTGTTTTTCATTCAATGTTAAACAAATTAAATGAATGAACCCACAAGCGAAAGAAATTAAAAACCACTCCAACCGAAAACAAAATATTACCCATACATTCATATAAATAAATACTGAATAGAATGTGTGAATATTGCTGTATGATTGGTGTAAAAAAATATTATTCAGCGCATTCATTTGTGTTTGCAAATTTGTCGTTATTGTTGTTGTTAAACATTCATTAACTCGAAAATACACCTGAATGTTTTTATAAAAACTCTAACTGTAATGAGACTTTGCTTTGTTTTTGTATTTCCAAGTGAGTTTTATACACATTCAAAACGAAAACTGTAAAATGAATGTGTTCTTCTTGTATCATTGAGTGTAACACACAATACATTCTTTCTTGTGTTGTTACTGGCTTAACTTTATTTATCTCCCATAGAATGAAAAATGTTTGAATGAATATTGTTTTTGTTGTGTATAGGCAATCAAATGAATATAGTCATGCAGACGTCTAGTACATATACAGCTTAATTTGTGTTTTTTGTTTTTTTTAGGTTTTTGTTTTTGTTACAATGGATTTCAACTACATATTTTTATATATTTTTATGTTTGGAATCTATTTAACAAGAATTTTAAGCTGCTTTTCTAAATTAAAGCTTTATCTCAATGCTCCATTGGAGCTTAAAAACTTATCTCAAAAGGTATAAATTTAAATTTTTTATAAAAATTTTGTTTAAAGTAAATTAAAAATATTAATATAAATATGGAATATTGTTTGTAACTATGTACATACATACCTATTGAAAATTGATATTTCTTATTCATAAATATTTTTAATTCTTATTATTCATTTATATTATTTTTCCAATGCGTTGTTCAGGAGTTCGTTAAAAAGAACTAAAATCGCATAATCACTGCTTAAAATAACATTATGTATAATAATTTAACAGAGATTAAAATAACTCTTTTACAAGAAGTGAAAAATGCTAAACAGTGATCACTGTCACTGTTTAAATAACCGGTGATTTTAAAATCGCATTCACTATTAACGATATTCCCTAAAAAACACGGGATCGCTCACCTCTAATAACCATTAAAGTAATTTTTCACATTCGTTAACTTTTAGTTTTTATGACCGAAACGAATACACACAGGGAGATAAATACAAAGTTAAAACAGAGTTAATACATAAGGGCGATACCAAATTGGTAAACAGTAAAAAAGGGGTTCAAGTAATAATATTTTTTTGGTTTTGTATTATTTTGCCTTTAAAACACAATCAAGCTGCTTCTTTGTAGGTGTTATTTCAACTTCCATACTAATAAGAGTCTACAACTAGTTTAGGGTGTCTCATTATTATTGTATGGAAAAAGTTATAACAAAACAAACAGAAAAGTAAAAGTAAAATAATAAAAATTGTAATAAAAAAATAAAATCAACAATTGATGGAAAAATGAAACTAAGAAAGAAAAGAAAATAAATAAACAATGAACCAGAAAGGCAAGTTATAAACTAACCAAGTACATTAATGTCATAATAAAATTTGAATTAAGGATACACCCATACATCCACATATATACAAGGTTGCGTATGCAAACGCACAAACTATAATGTAGATAAAAACAAACATAAATTATTACTACTTGCAAGTGAATACATTCAATAGTTTTTCCCAAAGGTCAAAGAAACTTTAAGGCAAGAAAAAACTTGTCAGAAGTAAATTAAAGGTAAAGATGTATTAAAAGGGTAATTTTATTCGAACTTAAAACTTTATATCGTTCAAAAGTTCAATATGGGATTAAGGTTTGTTTAATAAAAAAAATGTCTAATTTTTTCCCTTGCAATATCTGGTAAATTTTGGGTTAAATATAAAAAATTTACAGTCAACTACAGCAGTACCAATTTAAAAGAGTGTTGATAGTAAAATCGTTGCTGGTTCGGAAAATGTCTTTTACTTGGCTGATAACGGAAATACTTAAGTTTTATTAAAAATATTGATTTAAAGCAAAAAATGGTAACTCTGGTCAAAATAAAAGAAAAAATTTATTGAAGAATAGCGTATATGACTGACTTATTATCGTACAGTATACCTGGAACTGCGGGTAAGTCTACCAATGTATAAATGCCTTAAAAGCTTGAGAACTTTGGACCGTGGGAGAGTAAAAATGGGCAAAATAAAAAAAATCGGGTTTTCGAAATTTTTTACCAAGAAGAATCAAAAGGGGTAGTAGTATATGTTGGTCATTCTGAGGACCATTTTATAACGTCATAACGAATAGAGAAAAAACATCATTCAAATGACGTTCAACAGCTTTCCAAACAATATGAATACGCTTTGATTTTTTTTTTTTAATATTTGACAATAAGTGGTGAAAAAGGCTTAAAAAGGGTTCAAATGATGTATTTGGGCATTTTCACGTAAAACGCACCGAGTTAAAAAAAGAATTTTTTTCTATATTTAAAAATCGATAAATTTGCGTCTAAAAGAAAACGTTCGAAATATAAACGTTTTTTAAATGTCACACCCATCACATTTCATAAAAGGTTTTTCCACAAGAAAAAATATTTTTTTGTATTTATTATAAATCAGATACGATTAAAAACACTTTAAATTACTAAAAGCACCAACAAATTACACCTGATTTAATTAGTGTTTCACACAGTTTTATCTTAAAGTCAAAATTTTCCTAAATTCAAATTTGTGAAATTACACACGCTACAAATGATCATTGTGAGGGAAAATTATTCCCTTTCCGTAACTACCTCATGGGGAAGTGGACTGATTTAAGACTATTGCCGTGAACGGTTCCATAGGGTAGGGACTGGTTCTAACTCTTGCACTTTATATAAAGAAAACCTGTCACATTTATATTGTGTTGTCATTGGACGGAGCAATTGGTTCAAAACTAACACCTCAGAACGGGTAACAGGCCAAGCCTATATAAGAAAATTTTGTATTAATTGTTTCAGATCCTATTCAATCTATTTTGTTTGTATTTACGCGCGCTTGTGTGTATGTATAAACAGATGTATGTTTATGTGTAGGAACCAGTATTTCCATTTTTTCCCCCTAACCTCTTTAACACCTTTTAACCAGTTGTTTGATGTATGCATTTTCAACCGATCACGACCAATAACTTTTGTCTAATTCACGGTTTTTACCAGTATTAGGACGAGTATGCTGACCAATTGACACACTTTTCGCAGGGTACTTACTACAAATTACTTAAAAACGTACCATTTTGGAAATCATAGCCTTTTTTTCAAACCGAAATTTTAAGTTGTTGGAGTTATAAGCAAACATTTTTTAACAGTTTTTGTAACTTAAAGACTAATTAAGACGTAAACATAATTCACCTTTTTATCTACTTCTTTTAGAAATTTTGTGCCTTAAAGGATAAAAAAAAGGCTAAAACTGTATATAGATACTAATTAGGTGCTTTTTAATTTCTAAGCCTAAAAAAGTTATAAACATAAGCCAAATTGTATTCGACAGCTGCAATAAAGGTTTCAAAGTGTATGTATATGCAGGTAACACATACACAAAAAACATGTAAGAGTGCTATATTCGGCTGTGCCGAATCTTATATACCCTTCACATTGGTCTTTTAATATACCCAGCGAATTTTAAAGTCCATAGAAAGCTTTACAAAATTTTAACGTTTTTGTGAATAATAGAAATAGATGGGGAATGTTTGAGGTCGAGAGTTATGAAAGTTTTTGACATTATTTATATCAAAAGGTTAATAAAAGTTGTTAATTTTTATGGGATGTTCTAGTCCCCCTGCTCCTCACCAACTTTTTTTCCAAAATGTATAAATTATTTTATTATTACTTTTTGTAGAATAGCTGTAGATGTTATAGTTTCCCAGATGTAGCGAATTGAAAATTTCATAAAAATTGTTAGTTTGCATTAGAGCTTACCCTTTCCCTGCCCCTGCCCAAAAAAACATTTTTTCGAATGTAGGTCTTATTATCCTGTTACTCTTTGCAGAACATTTAAAGTCAATTTCTGTTATAATTTCCGAGACTTAGCGTGTCGAAAATTTCATAAAAAACGTCAATTTGTATTGGAACTACCCCTTGTTCAACTCCCACCCAAAAATTTTTTTCTTCAAAGTGTAGGCCTTATTGTACAATTGCTTTTTGTAGAACGTTTGAAGTCGATAGCTGTTATAGTTTCGGATATATAGCGCATAAAATATTTCACCAAATTTATGCAATTGTAGGAAAAATACCTCTTCCCCTGATCCTATCTGAAAAAAATCTTTCCATTATTTAGGTCCCTGTTTTAGGAGTATCCGTGCCAAGCTTTATGGGTTACTTTGGGTTTTCGCTTATATCTCGGTCAATAGAGAACCGATTTTGCTGATTTTAAATAGCGATTGTTTCCAGGATATTTCTAATTGTTTGACACAAATAACTGGTCTGTATCTTGTTATTTGACTCCAGAAACTTGATTTCAACAGACGGGCTGACGGACAGACAGATATCATTTTCCCTATCTATAAGGATCCAGAATATATATACTTTATGGGGTCGCAAATGGATAATAAAGAAATTACAAATGGAATCATAAACTGATATATATTCTTATCCCTATGTGAAGGGTTTAAAAATATGTACATTCTAACATCAAGAGCTAAAAGCTGGATTTAGCTTAAATCGTATTTTAAAATTTTTAAGTACAATATTTAAATTGTCTTTTATAAAGTCTAATCGAGATTACTTCAAAAAATCAAGCAAAAAACTTGTTTTTTTTTTAATATTGAACATTTTGCTCGTTTTTTTCTAAAACTTGTAACTTGTTTAAAAAAAAAATTTACAAAAAGACTACTGACCGAGTTAGACATCCAAATTAAGTACCTTTTTACATTTTTGGTACATTTTTTTATTTTATAAAAAAATCAGTTCTAGATATATGCAACTAGGAATGGCCCAGATTTAAAGTAATTTTTTCCCAATTTTTGGCCACTTAAAGGGATTATCAGTGTAGAAATATGATGTTAAGGAATATTAATTCAGATTCGTGTCGAAAGTTATCTAAGTGGGCAATAAGTAATTTTTTTAAGTTTTCGTACTTTTTGTACTTTTCGAGAAAAAAACTTTTGGGAAATATTAAATATTGAAATTTTAAGCTTGAATACATGTAAGTTAAATAGGTGATGTTTACAGCGAAAGGCACTACTGCCCTTCAAAGAGTACTGATAATGAAATTGCGTAGCTGCTTTCGAAAATGCATTCTACTCGGCTAGTATCGGTAGAAAAATCAGTTTTTTTCAAAATTTAACTTTCTTTCAACATTAACGGAAAATAATAATTTCTTGTAATAAAAAGAAATTATATAACTTTAAGCTAAAATAAAAAGCGAAAATTTGTAATAAATTTTTACTTCAAAATAGGAGCAACCAATTTCTTAGCTGCATTATATAAGAGCCTCCCTAGTAGAAGTGAATATTTTTTTTTCTTTGAAATCTTTTATACAATTGTTTGTTTCCTTGACTCTATTTATTATTTACTTTAATAGACACGTAACTTATGTATGTATGAATAACGAGAAAATATATATAAAAATTAAATATATATGTCTCCTCCAGTGCAAATAGAATATTTCTGTTAAGAACAAAAGCAAAAATAAAACAACAACTATTAAATACAAGCAGCTTTCGATTTCAGTGAGTGCAAATACCCACAATGCCAGTTGACAAATACATTTAAAAATACTCAATGAATTTTATTTATATTCTTCCAAGGGATTTTATTTTCTGTATTTGTTGTGTTCGTTGCATTACCATTAAAAAAACTAAAAGTGTGAAAGAGTGCAACAAAAGGCTATTTATGTAACAACTATTTAAGTAAAGGATGAGTAAGTCAACAAATACTTAGCAAGGATTGTGCAACATTTGTGTCGTCTATTTTGTAGGTTGCGTAAGTCCATTTATGTTTAAGTTGGAAAAGTTAAATAAAGGCTGGTTTAAAACGAAAGTTTAAAATATATGTAGTTAAAAAAATTAAAATGGGTTTGTTTTAAAAGATGTAAATCAATTAATATTAAACTCAAAAAGAACTCCAGCCGCTATTGCAACAAGCTAAATCGCTTATATGATTCAAATAAACGTAAGTGCAATAAAACATGGATACAAATTCTTGGAACTAATGTTTTAAATGAATATGAACGCAGAGAAAGTTTAATGTATTTAAAACATTGCAAAGTATAATGTAACTTCTAGATCAATAATACCAAAACCTCTGCTGCACAAGTATAGGAAATAGTTACATAGTTCAATCGGTTAGTCCAGTTTAAGGTTGATTATTAACTTGAATGGCACTAAAACCTGTTGTTAGTCTTGCCCTGCTTAAGAAATATTTTCCATGCGCTTTTATCCTTTCTGCGGATTTTTTGATATGTTTATGCCCTTCGAATAGTAATAAGGGTATATATCAGTTTGTCATCCTGTTTGTAATTTCTACAATATTCACTTTTGACCTTATAAAACATTTACATACATTCTGGATCCTTGTAGATAGGGAAGTCGATATAGCCATTTCCATCTGTCTGTCCATCTGTGTGTCTATTGAAATCAAGTTTCCGAACTTAAGTAAAGTCGCAGAAAAAACATTTTGATATCAAACTATTAGAAAAATCGGTTCACTCTTGGCCAAGATATAAGAGAAAACCCAAAATAACCCTTTTTTATAGGAAAAAATCCATGCATATATCTCTATAAATCTTAGTAAATATAGTCACTCTTGTCACAAAATTTGGCACCGACACTTTGAAGACAGGGACCTAAATTACGAAAAACAAGTTTTCAGATAGGATCAGGGGAAGCGGTATTTCCTTTACAATTGCACAAATTTTGTGAAACATTTTATGCGCTAAATTTAAGAAGTTATAACAGCTATAGGATTAAAATGGTCTGCAGGAATAATTGGACTTTAGTAACTACATTTTGGAAAAAAGGCTGGATAGCAGCAAGGGAAAGGGCAGCTCATATACAACACTAGTATTTCAAGATGTGCAATTATGGTTTTTGCCTTGCAGCAATTTTGGGTATCTTTGACAAATTTAGAGTGTAATTTTCTTTTTACTCTAATTTTTCTGAGCAAAAACGAAATCTTCTCGAACACAACTAATAATAATTTTTTAAGAGATGTAAATCGAATTAAAACTATAAGTGTGTTCATGTAAATAAAACTATTATTAATTAACGTAAGTGCTCACGTTCACAAAAAAATATCAGCTAGAGTACCAAAAAGGGGCGTCAAATGTTTAACAATATCTTGGTATTCACCTGGATCACCACCTCACATGGAAGCCTCATATAGATGCGAAGCTAACGCACATGAAACTTTAAGCTGGTCAAATCCACTGGCTAATGGGTATAAGCTCTGTGCTTCATCTACTATACAACTCAATTTTAAAATCAATTTAGTGCTACGGTATACAATTATGGGGCACTGCTTTCGCCTCTTACATAGAAAAAATACAACGTCGTCAAAATTAAATCCTAAGAATGATAACTGGTACTCCGTGGTATGTCAATATTTAAATAAGCTGGAAACACATCCAAACCCGCTCGCTCGAAATATATTGCAACATAAATGGCACTTCCGTCTGAAGAGGAGGGACTCTGTTGCACTTAGATGAAGTTGACTAATTCTATTATGAGAGCTTAAATGTTAGTCTGGCACTGGCTGGACTACTACTAAGTAATCAATTAGTCTTAAAATCTGAATACTTATTTTTGGTTCGCATAAGCAAAGATTCAATAATAAAATATTTTAAAAAAATGTTTAATAACAAAAATTTTTCTAATAACTTCTTTTGGTAAAATTTTTACAAGAAGAAATTATTCAACCAGTTGCCAGTTGGCCTTTATTTTATATTTCTAGGTTTCAAATCTAAAAGAACAATAAATATTAAAAATATAGTTTGGCTTTAGTTCATATAATTTCTTTTTATTAGAAGAAATTATTATTTTCCATTAATGAAGAAAGAAACTTTCAATTTGAAAAAAGTAGATTTTTCTACCGCTACTAGCCGAGTAGAATGCATTTTCGAAAGCAGCTACGCAATTTCATCATCAGTACTCTTTGAACGGTAGTAGTGTATTTGGTTGTAAACATCACCTATTTAACTTACATGTAACAGAGAAAAGTATACGGTATCAGTGTTTTCCTTCTGTTTTTATTTTTTTTTAAGTTAGGACGAAGTTTATTTTTCATATACACTATGCTTTTTTCCATTAAAAGTCTCTTTGGCAACACTTGACTAACGGACAAGCATTTATCCATCTCTCAGATGGAACGAAACGCTTTTTTATTATTGTATACATACAATAGGGGTAATCACTTTTTAATTTCTTTTTTTGTCAACGACAAATTGATAGAAATTATTAAAGATCATTTTGCACCGTGCCATGTGTGAGTTATATGTAAATTTTTATTTATTGTTGAACTAGTAGCGGTAGAAAAATCTGCTTTTTTCAAATTGAAAGTTTCTTTCAACATTAATGGAAAATAATAATTTCTTCTAATAAAAAGAAATTATATGAACTAAAGCCAAACTAAAAATCAAAAAAAAAAAAAAAAAAATTGTATTAAAAACAATTAGTTCAACAATAAATAAAAATTAACATTAAAAATATATTTCTCATCCAGTTAGTTTATTTCTGACTTAAATCTGGGTAAAATCTTCTTAATATTACACTTAAACAGCCATGTTTTTTAATTATTTGTTATACCTTGTACAGTTTAGTAGATATTTTTTTTACCGATTTTAAAATTTTTTCAAAAGTCTAGTGAATTTAAAAACGAAAGTGAATCTTAATATAGAAAGGGCGTTACACAATTACAGAAAAAGAGAAAAGCTTCATAAAATTTTGGATATAATAATGTTCTAAATCACTTTTTATAAAAAAAGACAAAAGATTTTATCTTCAGTCAAAAAAAAGCAAAACAAAAATTTAAGAAGCAAAAGCGCTATTTTAAAAAAAACTTGATTTAAGCTCTTTTTGCTTAAGATCATCGATATGTATGTATGTATGTATGTATGTATATATAAAATATAAGTATATATGTGTGTAAGGATGTAGGAAGTTTGAAAGTGTAAACAGTTATATTCAAAACACTTCTCCTTTAGATACTTACTTTTTATCAGTTGAGTGAATGAACACTTTTTGTTGAGCTTAAAAAAACCGAGAGAACACTTGCATTTTTAAACGTTAGCCTTTTGTTCAAATTACATATTGCAATTTTCCGACAAGTAAAAAAGTGACATAAAAAATCATTTTGTAACGTCTATTCTTATTACACATTCACATGTCTGTGTATTTGTGTGTGCACAGAAAAAAATTTACAAAATATTAACAACAAATTTTTAAAGAAAATTGCAAATACAAAAATGAAATTGTTTGAAATGGCGCCAACAACAAAAAATTGAAAACACAAAAAATATATTTGTTCCTAGTCATTGTAAATTTATTTTATAAAGTTGTAAAAGCCAATGAAAAAAATTTAAGATATTTAAGCTGATAGCAAATATTTGTTTTTAGTTTTTTTTACTATTAATCATCGCTTAAGCAAACTAACAATTAGTATTCAAATCTTAAAACTTAGTAACTAATATTAGTCCAGCCATTGCCACACTAAAATTTAAGTTCTCATAATAAAATTAATGCATTTCAATGGTCTCATATCAGCGCCATAGTATCTTTTTAGACGAGTGTGTCCACTATGTTGCCAGATGTTTCGAGCGAGTGAACTCGTGTGTGCTTCTAGCTTAATTAAATACTTGTGCACATTGTTAAGGATTTCGAATTTAACTAGTGGAACTAATAGATCCTTGTGGATATTGCTGTTTTTAACATACCAGTTATCATTTTTAGGATTTTATTTTGACGCTGTTGAATTTTTTTTTGTTAAAGTCGGGGGCAAGTGCCCCATAATTATATACCGTAGCACCATGTTAGTTTCAAAATCGATTTGTAGTGTAGAAGTTTACAATCAAGACGAAGCACAGAGTTTCTGCAGATTAGACAACAAATTTTTGTACCTTTAAGTTTCATTTGCGTCAACTTTGCATGTATATGTAACTTCGATGGTGAATGCCGAGTTATTTCGTCTCAAATCGTTAAGGGCCCATATGGTTGTGTGGGTACATTTTTGCTCATTTATTTTTATTCCCCACAATTTTTCTCATTATTCTACTTGGGTTACGTGTTGTTTGCTGGTGGTTCAAGGCCTCGTTATGAATACTGACGAAAGCGGTATAATCAGCAAATGTCGACGTGTAGGTGAAATAATGGATAGCATATTTGGTATGTAAAGCAAGTACAAAATCGGAACAAATATACTCCCTTGAGATACACCAGCCCTTATTGGTTAAGAGCAACTTAAGTGGTTTCCCTCTTTGATCGTAGACTGTCGACCAGTTATCTACTTTTCTAATAGGTTAAAAATATTAGCTGGAAGGCTTAACTTTAGTTTGCTTAAAAGGTCTTCGGGCCACATTTTATCGAAAGCTTAAGAGACACCTATAAAAAGCGCGGACCAGTGCTTCTTTTCCTTAAAGGTTTTTCTTATAACCTACACCAGTCTTTTTTAGTTTGTTTGATTGTAATATGTTGACTTCTAAAGCCAAATTGTTGATTTAAAATGCAGTTGTTGCCTTTTAGGATCGGAGTCACCTTGTTTTTAAGCAGCTTTTCCAACATTTTTGACAAAGTTTGTAACAAACTTATAGGCCTGTAAGACTCCACCTTCGAAGGATCTTTACCAGGCTTAGGAATCATCTTTAATGAGGCAGCTTTTCATATTGGCGGAAAAAGTTCAAGCCGAATTATGGCATTAAAAATAAAAAGAATAATTTTTTTAGCGGTAAAAGGTAGCCCTTAAAGCATTTTGTTGCTTATCTTATCAACCCCAGGAGGTTTTTTCATCTAGACTAGCGATAGCCTCTTCAACATCTGAAAATCGGAAACATATTTCTATAGGACATCTAGTAATAGCAGGTAGTAATTTTCTCACGTCAAAGCATGTATTTGAAGTGAATACGTTCTTTAAATGACTTGCGAGCAGATCGCATTTTTCTTTGTCATTTCTTGTCCGGGATCCTCTCAAATAACGCAGTTGTGGTTTTGCGATAACGGATCTATTAGGGCATCTGGCGAATCGCAATAAAAAAATAATTCGTCTAGACCTTCCAAGTAATCCTTACAGTTCGCTCTTCTGTGTACCTCCAGCTAGTTTTCAATCGGTTTGTACATCCTTTTAGCTTAGTTTTAAGTTGGAGCGATCAATGCCTTTTTAGTTTTTTTTTTTTTGGCTTTCTTTTTTTCAGATAAAACCTCTTTCACATCGGCAGAGTTTATTTTTTTGTATTTGGCGTAACCGAAAGTAGAAGAAGCATGTTCAACTGTTTTTCGAATGTTTTTATTAAGACTACTCAGATAATCTTCGATGTCTTTGGGAGTTGTTAGCAGTAGGTTTTCCAAACAGTGAGTGCTAATAAATTTTTTATATTTCAACTATTTAACTTTTTAGATAAGAAAAGATCACAAGTTGCAATTTGATGAGGACTTCAAATAGAGGTTATTGTAGGTGAGTCGTTAAAAGATAAATCTAACGAGATTTGAGCTTCAAAAAGTTCCGGGCATTTACCATTTGCTACGCCGAAATCTATTACGTCTCGAATTTTATTGCGGTTCGCTGACCAATACGTTGGTTGTTAAGCTGAAACAACATAAAGACCCATTTCAGATACAGAATCATACAAGGCACGACCTCTGCGACTAATTAGGCAGAAGCCCCAATACGTGTGCTTAGCATTAAAGTCTCTAGGAGCTTTAAAGCGAAGACCTTAGGTTGAACAGGCGGCTGCGGAAATGTTGAAGTAATAGTTGTGCAGCCCACTTGGGTCCGTTTCCTCGGTCCCTTTGTGATACCTGCGAAGACCTTAATACTTATAAATTTTTTAATTGGTGCCATTTTATTCAGTGTATAGAGACTATATAGGGCTACAAATTTGTAGACATTTATAGAGGAAAAATAAAAACATTAAAAAAACATAAATAAAAGAAAAGGGAAAACTAGAATAATAAAAGTTTATGTAAACATATGAACTTCAATTGTAAGCATTTATGTATTAATGAGTGAACTACCAACATACATAATCACACGGAAATATAAAAACGACGATTTTAGTGAAAACTGCAGTAAAACTTTTTGCCTGCACATGTAAATGTGTGAGTGTTCTATTATGTTCATAAGGAAACTACATATATGTGTATGTACTACGTCAATGTTAATATTTGTCAACTAACTAGGAAGTAATACGACCTACATATATCACATTGTTCAATTGTTTATTATTTTTCTACTGGTTGAGTTCTTTTCCTAATAAAACTTTACCTTTTTCGTTTAGTATTTGGGCTTTTTGAATAAATTTAAGTAGAACGATTTAAAGTCAATAAAAAGTTTGTAATAAAAAAGACAAAATAAAAATGCTATAAAAAGCCAAAATTAAAAAGTTCAATTTAATAAATTGGTTTTCCATAAAATATTTAATAAAAAAATTACACGAAGGGAATAATTTTTTAAATGACATTTTTTGAAATTATTTTTGATTATAAGAATTTTATTTTAATTTAATATTTATCGAACCTTTATTTTATAGTTATTATACCCTTCACATAGTGATCAGTTTATCATCCCGTTTGCAATTTCTTTATTATCCATTTGAGACCCCATAAAGTATATATATTTTGGATCAGGTATCCTTGCACAGATACCCTTAAGATAGGCCCTTAACAAGGGAAAAGTTTTTTTCAGATCTTTAGAAACTAATTTTACAATAAGCCTTACAGTTTGGGGAGAAAAATGTTTGGGTAGAAGCAGGGGCAGCAGCTGCTCCCATACAAATTAATTATTTTTATGAAATTTTCGATACGCTACATCCTGGCAACTATAACAGCTATCGACCTCGAATGTTCTACAAAAAGTAATTGACAACAAGGTTTATGTTTTAAAAACAAATAATTTGGTAAGAAGCAGGAAAGAAGGAAAGCCCCCATGTAAATTAAACTAATCTCAATTCTATCACAGATTTTTTTTTCTTATTCTTATGTGAGTTTTGTTTATAGAATAACTTTGTTACCTTTTTTCCTTTTGAACTTTATGCTTATAAACCAACAGATGCGGGAAACCTTTCCTTATGTCTTTAAATTGAAAAAATTTGACGCTGAAATAAAATGATTGCTCTCTAGAAGTAGTGGCAATGTTTTAAAACCACAACTGAAGGCATAAATCTACAAAGATTATTATCAAACTCAACAAGCAATTTAAAAATCACTGGTTAGCCCCCAAATAGAAACTTTAAATCATTTGCCAACTTTAAGATTCATAAAAGAGCTGAAATTTATGTCGAAAACCAACCAAGTATTCAAAAAGTACTTTATTAACGACGTAGAAATTTTGTACAATTTTTGTGATTTTCAATTTATAAGTATGAACCTAAGGAAGATTGACCAAGATTATATACTTTAAGTATATTTTTGTCATATTTTGATATTGTAATTTTAAAAATATATAACTTGCTATTTGCTGAAATTAAAACCGAAAGTCGGCTAAGTATACAAAAAGTACTTTTTAATATTTTTGGTACATATTTTTAATTCATAAGTCAAAAAATATAAATTTGAAAATTCCTATTACAGCTAAAGGCCGGAAGATTATATTTGTTTTTAATTTTTTAAATTAAAATCAAAAAACCAAATACTCAGAATTAAGATTTTATAGCAAATCATGCAAATTTTGTTTTGAATACTCTTAGTACTTCTTTGAATTGGTTTTTTGTTTTAATTAATATTTAAAACTGCGCTTACCAGGTAGAGGGTTAGATAACGGTTCAAAAAAAAAATAATCCGTAATCAAATTGAAAACAGCTTTAAGCACTTGCAATTAATTTTTTGAAATGCTTTTTACAAAATATTTCCAATAGTTTTGAGCAACTTAACACTTTACCCTCGCCTTAGATAAATAAGGGCTGTCTGTCTGTCTCTTTAAATAGTTTTTTCTTTCGCCTTCACTCTGCTCAAAATGGAAAATTATCATACCAAACAAATTTTTTGCATACAATTTTACCTAAAATATTAAATTCAAGTGTATCCTTAGGAACTAAAGTAAACAGGAATTTTGAGCAGCAACAACCCATCATTATCATTTGTTTTTGTTTAAACAAAATGTCAAAATAAAGTTATGCACCTGAGCAAAACCCGACTAGTAACAAAGTCAGTTGAAAATCCTAAAAATCTCAATTTCGTTTTATACAAATGAAAACTTTTTTGTTGTGTGTATGTTTGTTCGTACACAAAACTGCAAAGTAAAATTAAAAAAGTTTTATGTTAAAATGAATATTTAATTTAGCTTTAAACTTAAAATAAATGCAAGCGTGATTGATAACGTTTTGCAGTTGATATTCAGTCAAACAAATTTTAAATATTTTTTACGCTTTTGAAGCAAGTATTGGTTCATATTGCTTGCTTTTTTTAAAGACAAAAACTTTATTAAAAAAATTTTCTATGGTTTATTAAGAGCTTATTTGACAATTATCTTTTAAAAGTTTGCAGTTTGCCAAATAACCTTAATTAACATATAGAACATTTTTGTGAAAAAATCCATTAATTACTAAATAAAATTTAATGTGTTTAGTTTTAAAGCGTAAATTATTAAATAATCTTGTCCATATTTAAAATAATTGAGAAAAAGCTTATTTGTTCTGGTATTAATATAATTGATACTCACACCAACACATGTACAAAAACATTATACAAATAACCCTGCAGAAAATAAACCATTAATAGAGCCCACTACATCGCCGATACATTTTTAGGTTTGGCGAAGAATTGATGCGTTCATTAGCTATTTACATTTTTTTTCTTCTCATTAAATCTAAATATAAAAATTTAGATGCGTTGTTAACGCAAAATAGTCCTTCAGGGTAAGTATATATGTACTTATATGGAAAGTGTCTGTGTATCCTCCTGTGTATAATATTTTTTTATATTTTTGCTTGAAGTTCAACAAAAGTGAAAAATACTGACCTTGGTCATTAATAAAAATCAATTTGTTTCAAAAAACAATACCCTATAAACACATTGTTATACGCTTAACGACTACACCAATGTACAAATGTATATTTATATGTATAAACATACATATTTACATATGTAGGGTTATGTATAAAAACTTTAACATGTCCAGAAAAAACATACATCAAATGTTAACAAATACATATAAGACTCATAAGTCAACAATTAGTTACAATAAATTCTATTTCAAATATGACATGAAATATATGCGATTAATTTAATGACGTTAATATAGTATTAATATGTTTGACATCAAGAGTGTGATTTTTGTGTATAAAGAGAAACCTATTAATCATATACAAAGTAAAACAATATAGGATAGAATAGAATATGATTTGATAGAATGGGATAGGATAGGATAGGATAGGATAGGATAGGATAGGATAGGATAGGATAGGATAGGATAGGATAGGATAGGATAGGATAGGATAGGATAGGATAGGATAGGATAGGATAGGATAGGATAGGATAGGATAGGATAGGATAGGACAGGATAGGATAGGATAGGATAGGATAGGATAGGATAGGTTAGGATAGGTTAGGGTAGAATAGGATAGGATAGGATAGGATAGGATAGGATAGGATAGGATAGGATAGGTTAGGGTAGAATAGGATAGGATAGGATAGGATAGGATAGGATAGGATAGGATAGGATAGGATAGGATAGGATAGGATAGGATAGGATAGGATAGGATAGGATAGGATAGGATAGGATAGGATAGGATAGGATAGGATAGGATAGGATAGGATAGGATAGGATAGGATAGGATAGGATAGGATAGGATAGGATAGGATAGGATAGGATAGGATAGGATAGGATAGGATAGGATAGGATAGGATAGGATAGGATAGGGTAGGGTAGGGTAGGATAGGATAGGATAGGATAGGATAGGATAGGATAGGATAGGATAGGATAGGATAGGATAGGATAGGATAGGATAGGATAGGATAGGATAGGATAGGATAGGATAGGATAGGATAGGATAGGATAGGATAGGATAGGATAGGATAGGATAGGATAGGATAGGATAGGATAGGATAGGATAGGATAGGATAGGATAGGATAGGATAGGATAGGATAGGATAGGATAGGATAGGATAGGATAGGATAGGATAGGATAGGATAGGATAGGATAGGATAGGATAGGATAGGATAGGGTAGGGTAGGGTAGGATAGGATAGGATAGGATAGGATAGGATAGGATAGGTTAGGATAGGTTAGGGTAGAATAGGATAGGATAGGATAGGATAGGATAGGATAGGATAGGATAGGATAGGATAGGATAGGATAGGTTAGGGTAGAATAGGATAGGATAGGATAGGATAGGATAGGATAGGATAGGATAGGATAGGATAGGATAGGATAGGATAGGATAGGATAGGATAGGATAGGATAGGATAGGATAGGATAGGATAGGATAGGATAGGATAGGATAGGATAGGATAGGATAGGATAGGATAGGATAGGATAGGATAGGATAGGATAGGATAGGATAGGATAGGATAGGATAGGATAGGATAGGATAGGATAGGATAGGATAGGATAGGATAGGATAGGATAGGATAGGATAGGATAGGATAGGATAGGATAGGATAGGATAGGATAGGATAGGATAGGATAGGATAGGATAGGATAGGATAGGATAGGATAGGATAGGATAGGATAGGATAGGATAGGATAGGATAGGATAGGATAGGATAGGATAGGATAGGATAGGATAGGATAGGATAGGATAGGATAGGATAGGATAGGATAGGATAGGATAGGATAGGATAGGATAGGATAGGATAGGATAGGATAGGATAGGATAGGATAGGATAGGATAGGATAGGATAGGATAGGATAGGATAGGATAGGATAGGATAGGATAGGATATGTATGCATTATTTTTATATGTATATTTATTTTAGTGAGGGTCAAGAATTATACAATTTATACTAATCAGCTCTATTTAATTTCAAATTTTAACAACATTCATGCATTTATATTTTTGAATTGTTAGTAATAGAATAAATAAATGAGCGTTCCTGGTACGCTATTTGTTTTTCTTATATTCATTCTTTAAAATAAGACTTTTTATTTTTTCATTGTAAAATTATACTAAATTGTAGCAACTAAAATACCTCAAGTGACGATATGATAGCCAAATTAACGATTATTTTATTTAATGATGAAGTTTGTGAAGAAAATAAAAACTACCAACAAAAAGATCTTACTTTGGTTGCGGAAATCTCCAACTAACATTAAAATGTTTCGTGTAATACTCTTAGGTATGTGGCTTAATTCGTGGTAAAACTTTAGCTTGATACTCAATTTTGCCACATAGGTAAGGGCCTATGTAAAACCTAGACGCCTTGCATATTTGTAAAGTCACTGCTGCCGCTTAGGTGCATTCCATTGATAACAATACCTCACACATTAGGGTGTCTGATCTCAGCCGATATCTGACCCAGTTAAGCCACTTGAAACATTATAATTAAATTTCATTAACCAAATCTTGAACATGTCGGACTGGAATCTTCATCGGAGTATTTGTTTTGATGGTCATTCCTTCTTTTCGTGATTGAGTAGCTTGTTAAGGCTGCTATTTATTGGGTGTGTATTTCAGAAAAACGGTTTCTAATACTGCCAATTGTTTTATTTTATGACAGTTTACACCAAAATAACATAGGGAAGACAAGTTTATCCCATCAACTAATCAGGGGCCAGAGCCACTTGGATTGCAAAACTTCTTATGTTTGGCGCTGCATTTAAAATTTACTGGTACTTGCAATAATATTAACTCTATCAGTTAGTTAAAGAATTTGCACGATAATTAATCTCAATTTTGAAAGCCCGTTGCAGTAGTGAATGGATTAAAGAAATGGCCTGCAACTTCTACTTAGAAACTAAGTTCACCTAGAGCCATTTGGCAAATACATGGAGTTTTTGAAAGGGTTTTATACGCAAACAAAATTTTCAACAAATTTTTTCTTTTGAGCATAATGAAAGCAGCATTAAAGTCGAGGATAAGATGGTATCTATCACTTGTCTATTTTAAGCTGTGCCCAAGATTTGGTGACGTGTAAAGATTTGATCGAAACTTAACATCTTCGGCCTGAAGCCACATTGGTAGAGCTACATAAATTCCTCACATTTGGGTTTCAATCTTCCCTTTTATAAATCAGATATAGTATTCTGTTGCTCAAATCATTGGGAACTGTTTCATACTCCTAGATGATGTAGATTTGCTGACGCATGCAGCTTAGACATCAATACTGATAACAATATTCAACAGCTTAACGAAGAAATTTCTTAAGATTGTTTTTTATAAGTCTTTTATTTAAAGTTTTTTTAAGGGTGTTTTAATACAAATTACAAAATGTTATCCATGTCTCAATATGCAAAAGCATTGGCAAACACCGTGCAAGAGTATTACCTTCAACTTGTTTAACATCTTAGTTCAATTAAATTGGCAATAAATTATTTTGGTAATAAATTTCTAAACTTGTTTGTTTGGCTTTAAGTACTTTGCTAAAATTGTAATAGCTACGAATGGAAACTATTATTAAAAATTAAGTAGTTTCGATACTAGGCGATTATAATGCATTTTCGAAATCAACACTCTGTCTGTTCGGTACTACTGTAAATAGATAAGTAGAAGATAAGTAGAAGAAGATAAAAAAAAGTCCAATTAAAAAGCGGTAAAAAACAGTGAAATTTTTAAATTATGTTTGTTTTCTAAAGCAAATTACTAGAGAAAAACAAGTAAGATCGCTATATTTGGCTGTGCCGAATCTTATATACCCTTCACATTAGTTTTTTAATATACCCAGCCGAGTTATTTTGTACTGCAAAAAATGTAGTAAAAATACCCTGTGCGAGACTTAAAGTTCATAGAAAATTTCACAAGATTTTAACGTTCGTATGGAACGTTTTAGGTTGACCGATATAAAAGTTTTCGACAATATTCATATAAAAAATTTAATAAAAGTTTTTAATTTTTATAGGTTGTTTTTGTCCCCCTGCCCCTCTCCATTTTTCCCAAAATGTATGAATTATTTGATTATTACTTTATGTAGAATATTCGAAGTCGATAGATGTTATAGTTTCCAAGATATAGCGTATCGAAAATTTCATAAAAATCTTCAATTTGTATTGGAGCTACCCTTTTCTGTAGAACATTTTTAGTGAATAGCTGTTAAAGTTTCTACGCTTTAGCGCATAAAATATTTCACCAAATACAACTTCCCCTGATCCCATCTAAAAAAATTTTCTATTATTTGGGTCCCTACTTTAAGACTATCCGTGCCAAGTTTTGTGGCAAGAATGCCTATATCTACTGAGATATATAGGGATATATGTACGGATTTTGCCCTATAAAAATTAGTTATTTTTGATTTTCGCTTATATTTCGGTCAATAGTGAACAGATTTTGCTGATTTTAAATAACGATTGTCTGCGGGATATTTTTAATAATTTGACTGGTCAGTATCTTTTTATTTGACTCCGGAAACTTGATTTTAACAGACGGACATGGCTATATCAAATTTCCTATCTATAAGGATCCAGAATATATATACCTTTATATATACTTATACAAACAAAATGACCAACTGATATATACCCTTATTAAACTCCAAAGGAAAGTAAAACCAACACATTGAAAAACTTAGTAGAATTTAATTAAATTTAATTTATCAAGCGATTATAAAGCAAATTTTTTTTTTAATATTTTAAGGAAATTAATTAAGATCAAAAAATTTTAAAAACACTCATACTAAGCATGACAACAATTTTAATTCAATAATAAGTTGACCGTTACTTTACATACACGCGAATTAAAATATCTCTTTTTACCGTTTATCTGTATTGTTTATTCAATAGAAAATAATTTTTAGCACAAACACACACACATGCAAAAATATTCAAATAAATATTTGATGAGTTTATTATTATGCTAACAGACATTTTTCTATAAAATTCAAATTTGCTAAGCCACGCGCACCCGTACACACACTTATATACAGAAGCCAATATAGTATAAATATGTATTTGCGAAACACAAACATATACAATACCTATACATACAAACATACACTCATACAAAGCAACTGATTATATTGAAAGTTTCAAATAATCTTTATTGTTTTTTTTTTGTTTTGCTCAATTTCTAAAAATTGATAGACTCAATATTTATGTTTATTATAAAGTATATACAAACATACACATTGACACAAATACAAATGTACACATATTTATATACTTCCACGTCTTGTCTTCCTTCTTTTAGCAATAACCATAAATATGTACGTCGTTCATTGGCAACTACACGTAAAATAGCTTAAACGGAAAAAAAATTTTTCATTAAAAAAATACTTTATAAAAGTAAAAACTATTTGCTGTTATTTGTAATGAATTTAGAAAAAAAAATCTGTTATTCCTTTTAACGAGAATATTTTTAAGAAGAAAGTCACACCCCTCTCTTTTTTTAAGAACCTTTTTATACCCTTCACATAGTGATAGGGTATATATCACTTTGTCATTCCGTTTGTAATTTCTTTATTATTCATTTGCGACCACATAAAGTATATATATTCTGGATCCTTATAGATAGGGAAGCCGATTTAGCGATGTCCGTCTGTCCGTCTGTTGAAATCAAGTTTCCGGAGTCAAATAAAAAGATACAGACCAGTTAATGGTGTCAAACTATTAGAAATATCCTGGAGACAATCGCTATTTAAAATCAATAAAATCGGTTCACTATTGACCGAGATATAAGCGAAAACCCAGAGTAACCCATTTTTTTTAGGACAAAATCCGTGCATATATCCCTATATATCTCAGTAAGTATAGTCACTCTTGCCACAAAACTTGGCATGGATACTCCTAAAGAATGGACCTAAATAATGGAAAATTTTTTCAGATAGGACCAGGGGAAGGGGTATTTTTCCTACAATTGCACAAATTTGGTGAAATATTTTATGCGCTATATCTCGTAAACTATAACAGCTATCGACTTAAAATGTTCTACAAAAAGTAATTGCACGCTAAGGGCTACGCCTTAAAGAAAAAATTTTTTGGGTGGGGGCAAAAAAAGGGGTAGCTCCCATACAAATCGACAATTATTATCAAATATTCGATACGCTATATCTCGGAAACTATAACAGATGTTGAAATGAAAGGTTCCACAAAAAGTAATTGCACGCTAGGGGCTACGCTTTAAAGAAAAAAATTTTCGAGTGGGGGCAAAAAAAGGGGTAGCTCCCATACAAATCGACAATTATTATAAAATATTCGATAAGCTATATCTCGGAAACTATAAAAGATATCGAAATGAAATGTTCTACAAAAAGTAATTGCACGCTAGGGGCTACGCTTTAAAGAAAAATATTTTTGGGTGGGGGCAAAAAAAGGGGTAGCTCCCATACAAATCGACAATTATTATCAAATATTCGATACGCTATATCTCGGAAACTATAACAGATATCGAAATAAAATGTTCTACAAAAAGTAATTGGGCGAGAATGCCTACGCCTTAAAGAAAAAATTTTTTGGGTGGGGGCAACAAAAGGGGTAGCTCCCATACAAATCGACAATTATTATAAAATATTCGATAAGCTATATCTCGGAAACTATAACAGATATCGAAATGAAATGTTCTACAAAAAGTAATTGCACGCTAAGGGCTACGCCTTAAAGAAAAAATTTTTTGGGTGGGGACAAAAAAAGGGGTAGCTCCCATACAAATCGGCAATTATTATCAAATATTCGATACGCTCTATCTCGGAAACTATAACAGATATCGAAATGAATTGTTCTACAAAAAGTAATTGCACGCTAAGGGCTACGCCTTAAAGAAAAAATTTTTTGGGTGGGGGCAAAAAAAGGGGTAGCTCCCATACAAATCGACAATTATTATAAAATATTCGATACGCTATATCTCGGAAACTATAACAGATATCGAAATGAATTGTTCTACAAAAAGTAATTGCACGCTAAGGGCTACGCTTTAAAGACAAATATTTTTGAGTGTGGGCAGAAAAAGGGGTAGCATACATATTAACAATTTTTGTTAAATTTTCGATATGCTATATCTCAGAAACTATAACATATATCGAAATCAAATGTTCTACAAAAAGTAATTGGACATTAAGGGCTACGCTCTGAAGAAAAAGATTTTCGGATGGGGGGTGAAGAAGGGGTAGCTCCCATACAAATTAACAATTTTTATAAAATTTTGGATACGCTACTTCTGGAAAACTATTACAGCTATCGACTTCGAATATTCTACAAAAAGTAATAATCAAATAATTTATACATTTTGGAAAAAAAGTTGGAGAAGAGCAGCGGGACTAGAACATTTAATAAGTTTTATTAACCTTTAAATATGGATAATGTCGAAAACTTTTAAAACTTTCGACCTCAAATCTTCTTCATCTATTTCTATTAATCATACGAACGTTAAAATTTTGTTATTTTTTCTATGGGCTTTAAAACTCGCACAAGGTTTTTTATTATATTATTTGCAGTACAAAATTACTCGGCTGGTTATATTTAAAGACCAATGTGAAGGGTATATAAGATTCGGCACAGCCGAATATAGCGCTCTTACTTGTTTAATCTATTAATAACAATTTAGGGTTAGATGCAAGAGAAAATACCATGAACAATTCCTATAAAGCCTAACCGTGCTTTGGAATCATTTTTATTATAAAAAATTAAATTCAGTTTTTGGTTTTAATTAAAAATGTAAATGAAACGTTTACAAATATCACAATGGAATCACCCATATATATTTGTTTAAAAATTAAACTTCCAACAAATTCCTTCATTTACTATTTGTGATGTTTTTTCTTTATAAAAACCTTAAAGTCTAAAGTAAATAAGTAATCGTTTTGCTTTTTTACTTTTTCGAGTGTTTTTTTCCATTTCATTACATTTAATTTAATATTAAGCAGTGCACAGTGGGTAAGTTTAGGTTGCGTTATTAGTAAAAAAACAAAAAAAGTAGGGAATGAAGTTGCTTAAAAGCAGAAATCGTTTGTCTTCCTTAAGTGAAAGAAGTAGTTTGTGTTTTGCATTTTGTGAATCTATAAATATTAAATTCAGATAATTATAGTCACAATGATAAAAGCAATAGAAAAGCAACACAATCTCTAATAAAGCATTTATTTTTCAAATTAATCAAAAAAGTGTACTTACATTTTTTGTTCGAACAAAAATAATAATGAATTTTACAAAACAAAGCAAACGGGTCCAAGTAGTAGCGCATTAGTATAACAGTTAAAAAAAAAAGGGTAATCAATAATATGAATATTTATTGAACTACTAATTAATAGAACGAATTTTTCATACAAAACATGTACCCAGTGCTCAAAATATCTCAAATCGCCCTCGAAGTTACGCATGGCTGGGCTCAGTCTATGTAAATGACTGAGTGTGTAGCAGAGAAAGTCTAAGTTTGTCTTTTCACCAAGAAAACGAAAATCGCCTACCATAACGAACCTGGTTTCTTTGGTAGCACGATAATAATATATGACAGGGTTATGTACCTTGGAAAAATCCTGGGTCGAAAAGCACCTCTGTACAGATTACCAAGCGTCTATTAAGGCAAAAATGTCTGCGCATGCCGGATCTAGGACGGTGTTGCAGTGCAAGAGGATGGTGCTGATTACGTGCAACAAGGAGAGACTCACATAATATGGATACCTGGTCATCAGAGGGTGGTCGGAAATAAAAAGACAAATGATCTGGCAATTATGACTAGGGGACAGCGGGAGGTTGACCTGGAGATCCGTAAGCCCTTTGCTGGGACGAAGCACGAGTTAAAATAGTGGACGAAAGATGCCCACAGGATGCGATGGAACAACGAGACAGTTAGGAGAATGACAAGTATTCTCTAGGGTCAAGACCAAGGGCATTTTGAAACTTGGAATTTCTGAACTGAGCAAGATAGTAGAACAGCAAATGCAGGGTATGTAGAAAGGATATCAAAATGATGGGGCATTTTTTGCGTCACTGCCCAGTTTTTTCACAGGCCAGAACCGGATGCTTTATGGCTCACTCAGAAGATGTGAAAAGTGACAAATTTTCGGAGCAAAAAATAAACTTCTTTTCACAAAACATTTATTTTGATTTCTGACACCAAGTTTGAGATGTCTTCATCCGCTTTACCTTACTACTAGAGGGATCAACCACTCGGGTCCAAACTAAATGACTTCTCAGCTAAAACATCTCAATTCATTCTTTCATCATATTAAAAGTCAATATTATAGACTTTTAGTATGACTTTGATCAAAATCAGATTTTCTCCATCAATCCAGATTGGTGTAAATGTTTCACACATAACTTTTCTCTTGAACACTCCAAGCCATACCCACTTCGGCAGATTCTTTTCGACTTTTTCAAAGGTGGTTGTAATGTTTGGCCCATATTGTTGGCATTGTCGGAATAGACCAGTAACATGCGCTGTTTTGTGTATAGTGTGTCAGTTCTATTCAGATTTGCATTTTGTTTAAGCTTTTCATACGAAACCTTTAATAATTCACAACTAATACTGTCTCCTTATCTTAAACCGCGTTTGGTACCGAAAGGCTCGGAGATGTTCTTTTCTCTTTTATTTGGGGATCCGTTAAGATCATCCTGCAAAGTCATATAAGTTTTTTAGGGACACAGAAGTCAGACATACTTAGCTTGAAACACCTGTAAACGATTTGGCAAAGTGCATATATTTTTTCTTAGGTAGGCCTTAGACCTGGAACTAAAGCCACATGGACAAGAACCAATTATCTCGCAAGCTTAGATTTTTTACTTTCACACAAAATAAAAATAACATACAGATTTTGGAACAGATAGCTGTTGAAAATCCAAAAATACTCACATTCACTTCCATCAAATTTTTCTTCTTCCTACAAAGGTTTTTCCACTTGCCTTCTCTCATGATTCCTCTCCTTTGCATAACATATGTCTTCTGACTGCAAAGTGTTTCTTTTACGCTATATTCTTTGCCACAATAGCATTACAACACCCTTGATCATACCATGGGAATGGAAATTGAGGCTTTTCCCTGGAGTGCACAATGCTTTGCCTTTGCACTGAGGTATAAACGGGAGTGCTTTCTTTAAGTAATTAGGTCAATTAACCTAAGCAAGCTTCTGCTGTCTGTTATGACTATAATTTTCTCACGTCAGACTCCGTACAGTGTTTGACCATATGTTTCTCGCTTCACTTAGATGGGAACGGATCTTTACCGTCACAAGGTAATAATCCAAATTTTTTTTTTCTGAATCGATCGAGCATCTTAAACACTGCGGGAATGCCTTACGTTTATCAAAAAAAGATTAATCTAAATTCTCGTTGTATGGTCTGGTGATGGCAAAATTGTCTCGTACATGTTGCCCACTAAATTCAAAACAGTAACAACTCTTAATTTTCCAAATGTTGAAGCAGAAATGTTTTTCTTCATATTTTTGCTTTAAATTTCGTTTGAACGATTTTTATTTGGTCAGTTTCTCTTTCATTTTGATCGAAACATGGGAGCAGATAAGAATGACGTTAAAGAATTTGGATTTTATACGAATTATGTGTAGCATCTCGCCGGAGCTTATCCGAAAAAAAGGTGCCTGAATCTTCGCCTTACAACAAATCCACAGTAAATTTCGTGTCTTGTTTCATTACCAGTTTAAAACTACGCGTCGCCTTTAGTGTAGTTGTAATGCCCTTCCCATTCTATTCATCTGCACATGCGTCTACTATACCATCTCTTTTATTAATGTAAAATCAACTGGAAATCTATTTAAAATAACTGGATATGCATTTAAAAACCCTCCAGCAAGATATATTGACTAAATTAACAAAATATTTCGTTAAAATTCAGACTTCACAAATTTAACCTACATTTTCGTCTAAAATTAACTAGATTTTCTGTCATTTACTGCAAAAAAAAAAAATAAAAAAGTTTTATATTACTAAAAAATAACTGACAAAATTAACTTTAACTGGAAATCTATATTATTGTTTATTTGAGGCTTTTAATAACCCTTCAAATCAGTTTAAAAAATATTGTATTTAAATTTAACTGTTTTTTCATTTAAAAACAACCTTACGGAATACTTCCTAAATAACTTACAGTCAGTAACTGTAATAATTTTTTAAGTGTATGTAGTCGGAGCATTACAAATGCAAAATTGTAGATCGTGGTCGTTATGTGCAGGGGTCGTCACCATTAGGGCCCCCATTAATATTTTTTTTCATTTTTCAATAGAAGATAAGTTTTTACACGGATGGTTTATTAACCCAATGCCGCAACCCAATTTAAATCGCTTGTCACCTGAAGCTCACTACTTTTAATTGCTACTCAAGGCAACTACCTCAAAAACGGGGATTTTAGTATACCCAGTTGAGATGAAGCAGAAACGAAGATTGGTCTGAGCTTTGCTATGTTTAAGTCAATCAAAGCCGTAACTTAGTATTAAGCACCTCCTACATTACCCAGTTTTTGATTACTTATCTAAATTTAAAATATAATATTATCTACTTAGGTAAATAGTTTTAAGTATTTTTGCTAATAAACTATCTGCTAAGCTCTGAGACGTATAAAAATTTTTATTTTGCTGGATGCAACATAAAACCGGTTTAAAGACTTTGCATTACTCAGTTTAACAAATAAACCAGCTACATATTTTTACTTTTATTTATTATTATAACCTGAATCTTCAAAAAAATGTTTGGGCACAGCACTTTTTGGCATTTTTTATAAGCGTACGTTGAGCAAATCATAAATGAATTTTTTTTTTTGCAATTTTATGGCCTTATTCATAAACGTACAATAGTGTTTATTAAAGGCTTAAAATTTTAGATCACTATAAAACGAAGCCTTTCCTTTTGAAAAAAAAATTTTTAATAGAAAATTTATAGTCATTTTGGCTTCACTTATCCCACAGTAGGCAGCCATAAGGGATCTACTTAAAGGGGCAATTTTTCTTTAATGTAAATTCCTTCAACTTAAGAAAAAATATGCGGTCAAATCTTATTATTTCATACCCTACACTAAATCGGGTAGAACCTAGATTTATTACACCAATAAAACTGAAATGAAGAGCAATGTTCCTAATTAAGCACAAATTTGCTCAACTGATAAGACTAACAATTTTTAAAAAAATTGGGTTTGCAAAAATTGTTTATTCTTTAAGTTTAGATAAAAACAAAAGTAAAAGAATTAATTCAGGACAAAAAAATTCTCTTTAGAACTAAATAAATAACTTTTAGTTCTTTTTGGGTCAAGTTTAATTTGTGAATGATAAGGGCTTGCTGTCCAAAATGTTCTTTTTTATGAATATTTTTAAATACATTTTTTAAGGACAGCAAGAACCAAAATGAATTTACCCATATTTTTAAGCTCAAAATTAATTAAGCGTTTTATAATATGAAAGTAATACAATAAACTACTAACTTTTAAATAACAAACTAAATAGGGCACTTATCTTTGGTAAATTTAAATAACTTTACCTTTTAATCCTAATGTTATTTAATGTATTGCAACAATTTTTTTTGTGTTTATTATACCCTTCACATAAGTGATAAGGGTATATATAAGTTTGTCATTTCGTTCGTAATTTATTTAATATCCCTCTTCGACTCTATAAAACACATATTTTTTTGGTCCTAATTGAAAGGGAAGTCGATTTAGCGGTGTCCGCTTGCCCGTAGTCCGTGTTATGGCCGAAATCGAGTTTTTAAAGCCTTCCGATGTCGAATAGACTCGTGAGTGGTATCAAATTATCTGAAATGTTTGTGAAAAATTCGGTATCGAAACCTAGCAAAATTGCCTGACAACCGACCGAGTTATAAGCCAAAAACCAAGACTGCATCTGTTTATTTCTCTAAACTTTTTACATAGGAACCTGTAACTACCTCGGAGATGCTCCTACATGGGTGCAATGTAAAACCAATTTCCAATAATTTTTTTCACGAATATTTTTGTGAAACATACCTATATTCCACAGGGTTGTCAGACAAAGTTAAATTTTTTTAATTTTTTAACGCTCCCACAGATGCCAGGGTGCCCTCAAAGAGGTAAAATATAAAAAACCCTAAACAATATTTTTTCATAACAGTTTTGTGGAACATGCTTACCCTTTATCTTCAGCCACTAACCTGGTTGCCATAAAAGTGAAAACAAATTTAAGTAAAAACCCCTACAACTTCCCCGGAGTCGCCCTGAGAGGAATAAAATGTATCAAAGACCTCCATTAGTTTTTTCCACCCAAACATATTCCTAGAACATACGTAGTAACTCCATTACCTAGGGGGCTGCCATACAAACTTTTAAAAAATTAGGGTAAAATCTCCCACAACGTCCCATTAGTCATCCTTAGGGAGTTAAAATATGGCACCGACCCCTATTTAGAAATTCCTCCCAACCATTTTTGTAAAACATACTTACCTCCTTTGTCCAGCTCCTAACAGGTTTGCCATACAAACTTTGAACAAATTAGGGTAAAAACCCCTAGAACCTTAATGGAATCGCCGTTAGGGGAATCAAATGTATGACAGACCTCCATTACAAACATATTTCTAAAGCATACTTACCTCCTCTCGTCATCACAAAAGGAAATTGCCACACAAAATTTACAAAAATAATGTAAAAACACCCATAACTTCCCTAGAATTGGTCTTGGAAATATAAAATGTACGACCGATATCCATTATTTTTATCTCCCAAATTTATTCCTAAAACATACTGACCCCCTATCTTAATCGCCTAAGGGGACTCCCCTACAAAGTTTGAAAAATTGTAATAAATCCTCCCCTACAGCATTTAGGGTGCCCGTGGATAGTTCAAGTTCAGGGCTGATGACAACTCATTTTTATTTGCAAACATTTTCCTGAAACTTAATTACTTCCCATCTCCACCCCCTAAAGGGGTTGCCATACAAAATTTGAAAAAGTTAGGGTAAAAACTCCAACACCTTTCCGGTAGTCACACTGCGAGGATTTTAATATGACACCGAGCCCTGGTTAAAAATTAAAAATATATAAAAAAGGAGATAAAAATAAAAAAATCGGGGTTTTGAAAGGCCAATGTAAAGGGAATATAAAATTCGGCACAGCCTAATATAGCGCTTTTAATTGTTTCTTATTTGTCTTTGTCTACCCAGTTAGACAGACATACATATTTGCTTATATAAACACATACGCACACACACCCTTATAAAGAATTCATTATACCCATAATCCCATGAAATAAAAATTTGTTTTGGAATTTTACTTTATTACTTACGAAAAATTTCTACTTCATATTTTTATAGGCACTTTCAATCAAGTTATAGAAAATGTGTGTTAATTTAATGTGTTTAAGGATATTATCCTTTAGGCATGCATGCAAAAAATAGTAGTCATTGAAAAACATAATACATGAATACTTACGTAAGTACTTATTTTGCAGAACCCAGCAAACAAAAAAAACTCAATTTAAAGAAATTTTGTTGATAAAGGTTTGGTTTGAAAGTATATTGAGTCAATTGAAGGAAAATTTTATCAATAGGAAGGACAAAATTTTGTTTCCGACTTGCGTTACTTCTTCCATTTCCTGTTATACGTCTAAGCAACTCTTGGAAGTAAATTATTATTTATAAGTCAAAACAAAATTTATATAAATGAAAAAAATTAAGTTATTTTGTAATTTCAGATCAATTACAACATTCTTATTTTCTGTGCAATTTGGCTGTTGTGTTATAAGTTTAAAATTTAAAAAAAAATTCGCTTCAATAAGTAATGCAAAAAAATGACTAATGATTTATTTCCTGTTGTGGTTGACAAGAATATGGATGACAACAAGAAGACAATGGCACACTACCCAAACACCCCAGTTACAAGTTTATTGAAAATAAAATTTGATTAATGTCTACAAAGCAGATTAAGTTATTTTTAAATTTTAAAAATTGTTTCGCTTTTTTAGCAGGCAATGAATGCGTAAAATTCAATTGTTAAATTCTGAAGGTTTTATGCATTTTTTTATTTATATTTTTCCGCTACTATGGACCATAAAAGTAAAATTTGCTTGATTTTCAATATATACAATCTTTCTTAGAAATCTCTAGTGCTCTACCTTGATAAATATATAAAAATTGTATCTTAGCAATCATATAGACCTGTGTCAATAATTTATGAATTTGTATTTCTACACCTTTTTAAGTTGAAATTGAGAAAATACAAGTTGAAATTAAGAAATATAAATCAATATTGATAAAAAAAAAATTGAAAATGAGAAATGTAAATTAATATTGAGAAAAAAACAATTTGTTTTCAATTTGTTTTTCTCAAAGTTAATTTGTCTGTTCTCAATTTCATCTTAAAAAGGTGTAGATACATATACATTTTAAAATACCCAAAATTGTAGTAAAAATATAAAAAAACGTTTCTTGCTCACTTGTTTCGACTTTTGATCTCAATCTGTGTCATTAGCGCAAATATGCAAATAATATGCCATAAAGGACCCGTTAATCAGCTTTATACCTCAAGACGGGTAAATTTTCTTTAGTTTCTTATTTCTAGATTGAAAATTTCAAAGCAATGTTAAGAAGTACCGAAAAAATTAAAAAAAGTACTTTTTGACAAAGTACCAAAAATATGTAAACGTTATTTTACTCACTTTGCTAACTTCCAAATTTAATGTGGAAAATAAGTCCTTAATTTAGAGTTTTTAGACTTATAATAAATGTTTTTTATTCTTTTAATTGACATTCGATATCAATAAAAATCACTAGACCATTATTAAATATTTCTGGACTTATAATCTCAAAAAAAGCAAAAAATATGAAAAATCCTTCCAACTTCCTTTAAAGAAAAAAACCAGAAATAGTACTTTTTTCCCACTAATTCAATTTTGACCTAAAAATGTTTTTCAATTTAAAAATTCTAGAATGATAACCTCAAATAAAAAGGAGAAAGTAACAAATATATGTAAAAGGTATTTTTGACGCCTATTTGTCTTTGGATCTCAATGCTGGGTAATAAGAAACCAATAATTTGATATTTCTAGCTTCATAATGTTTGAAAATGTAAAAAAAGTACAAAAAATATGAAAAATACTTTTTTTACCACTCATTTGACTTTTGACTGCAGGCCATAATTTCAAATCATAAAAAGTCATAAAGAGCAAAAAAATTTTAAAAATCGCTTCCCATGTACTCAGTTGACTTGACTCATAATCTAAAAAAATAACAAAAAAATTTCTTAACCTGCAAACAAGTACTATTTAACGCAATACGAGCCAAAAATCTTAAAAAGCACGTTTTGCCTGGATACACCGTAACGGAGCTATCGAACTTAAAAAAAATTGTTTTTCTATGTTTATTAATTTAGAAATTACAAAAGGTACCAAAAAAGTACCAACACAACTTTTGTTCTTTTATCTTTTAAGGGTTAAAAATTTCAAAGCTGTACTAGCAAAATATTCATATTTTTCGTTAGGCTTGTCGGACGCAATTTAAATTGCTTATCAATTTTACTGGATTCTTAGTTCCAAAAAGTACCTCAAAAATACAAAAATATAGCTTTGGAAATTTTTTTTCTCATTTGGTTACAAATTTTAAAAGTTGCCACAATCCTTTTCATATTTTTTGTTCCATATCCAAAGCAATTTGACCTATGTTTCTATCTTTATAGTTTTAAGAAGCTATAAAAAGTACCTAAAAAGTACTAAAATATCATTTTTAAATTTCATTTACCCCTTATGGTACAAAGTTTAAAAATATATTGTTATTTTTCGAGGCAACTTAAGCTATACTTCTATTTTAATTAATGTAGAAGATTAAAATACAGCCCCTTAGCTGTGGTAAAACATGGTTTTTACCTTGTTTTACTCCATAGTTGGTTCAAAATTTATAAAAAGTGTCAAGACTCTTCATGTTTTGAGTGAAAACTGCACTTTTTAAGTTTGGTTAGATAGGTCACCCAAACCTAAAATCAAACTTCTGACGGAGTAGGGTTGTGAAGCACTACAATAGTAGGGTATGCAGGGACGATATCGCATTTCCTATGTAACTGCCGAGCTTTTGCACAGAACAGACCCTGATGTTTTGTATCAAATGCTTCGCCAGATGTGTCTCAGTTAAAAAGTGTAAAATAGGAAATATTTATGGAATTTCAGCGCATCCCCGAATTTCAGTTAATTTCTTTCCCCAAATTATTTGCTCATTGTTACAAGCGCACAACAAGCCAATCAAAAGTTCAAATAAATGTCCTGCGGCACTATAAGTCTTTCTTGAAGGTCTCGCTCTAACCTAACCTCAAAGTTTTTGCTGGATATTAGTGTCTTACAGCTGTGAAAGTATGTCGTGTAAACACTCATATATTTATTTACAAACATAAAGGCAATTAGTTTCAAGCTTAATATTTTATTTAACAACTTCCCTTTTTAATGGGAAAAAATAAACCAAATTAATACTTTCATCCACTTTAATATAAGCAAGTAATTATTTTTGATTATGATTTTCAAGTGCCTTTATAGTAGATATTAATAATAAAGTGTATGGATAAAACATATAATAAAGAATTCATTATTGGGAATACATACTACAAAAACATACGTAAATATATTAATACATATGCTTCATTGTAAGTAAAATCTAACAGAAATGTTGGGACCATACTCTCCCTTAATGTTGTTATTCTTTGAAGATAAATAATTATCAATTCAATTAGCTACAACTTAATTATTTACTTTCTGATTTACAAATAATTTTGTGGCTTAAGACTTAATTAAGGTGAACTTTTTTTTAATCAAAACTTTAACTCAAAAACTAATTAGCTTTAGATTGTAACAAATAAAATTAAATGACAAAAGTAATGTGTGAAAATCAGTAGCACTTTTTTAATTTAATTTTACTTCCCTTTTTTAAAGTGTGTGTTTGTTCCTTACCTTGTTATCCAAAATCGCTTTAAGGTTTAACTATTTTCTAATATGAAGCTTTAAGGTGCTGTGATTTAATAACCGTCTCATATTTTCTAAAAATAATCTCTAAAAATAGTCTCATATTTTAATAAATAGTCATTTTAACAGATATTAGTTAATTGTTTTTATTGAAAATATACGCTTGAAAATATTTGAAATCTATTTTAACGTATGAAAATAGATAAATTTTAGTAGTGCAAGTTAACAAAATTTAACAAAACCCCAACAGGCCTGAAGAGTGGATAAACTCAAATGCCATTATTAGTATATTACAGGTCGTATTAACCTATTTAAAGTCAAACCAAAACGACAATAGAAACTTTGAAAAGATTTTTATTTGTATAAAATTAGTAGTATAAAAAATGTAAAAACAAGAAAAAGTTAAAAAATGTTATTTTAAGAGCATAAAAGGGGTGTACCCAAAATGGCACAGTGGTCACTAATGAGTGAAATTTTTTAAGGCGCCCTTTTTCAGTGTTTTCTTGCATTTTTTGCAACTTCAACGGCTCCTCTTGTGGTGTGGCAAACGCCGCAACATATGCAATTGGGAAGCTTTTCGGGAACGTGATTGGCGCCATCTAGCTGTAGGCCTGCAATATTGTAAGACGAAGGACAAGCAGCAGCATGTTTTTTCTTTCTTGCTTAAGGTAAAATCTTTTTTTTCTCCAAATAGTAACTGTTCCATGCTGTTTTTTTACTGCATACATCCAAGTGCAAGCATTTAAAATAGCCATATCTATCATGTAGGCGAATAAACCCCACCACCACTTTTTGCCATTAATGCCTATTCTATTTGGAGATATAGATTGATCCATTTCATCAACTCCGCCCATGCCTTTTTTGTAATTTTAAATCATATATGAAATCTGCATATTAATTTTTTGCTTCTTTTTTAGCAGATCCTACTGACTCATAAGAATCATGATTGGTAGCCATTGTGCAAATGTTGTTATGCTTACAGCGGACCAACAATATTTCGTTGTTTTTATCAAATCTATAATCAAATTCTGCTCTTGGCTTTTTCATCTCATTTTCGTTTGCCAGGGGGCATTGCTTAGTGCGATTTGCTCTTATTGATCCTGTAGCACGGTAGCCCATATTACGTAGATCATTTAGCAAGTCACAACTTGTAAAAAAGTTATCAAAATTTACTTTGTGTTTGGCTGGGTTTGTAGATAGTTTATCAAGAAGCATTTCGACAACTCTAGTACCAGTAAAAATCAAAAGAGTAGCAGTATCCAGAGGGATTTGCTGCAACCCAATTTGTATACCCAAACCGAACTTGTTTGCCTCTGATAAACTGCTTTGCTGAATAATGATCAAAATATTTAACCACAGATTAAACGACAGAAAAAATTTTCGTGGAAAATGTTAAATTGGTTAAACTTTTTGATAAGAATATCTGAAATTTTGCATCACTGGAACATTTTGTCAGTGGTTTTGTAGCTTTATTACTATCGACATGGTGCAAATTTCTCTTAGTTTTTTTAAACCTATTTCTAGACATTTAGATTGGCGCAACTTCTATTCGGTTGCCTTAATCTTAGGACTTGCAACGCGGTAGAATCTCATGTTCTTCACACCATTGCGTATTGGTTCTTATCCGAGCCCTTTAACCAAATAATGTCTCATCATAACTGCAATCTGCGAGCATAAGCTTCGACTTCTTCAGGAACATCATTCGGCAAGAAAGACAAGTTTATGTAATCCTAAGCCCCTCTTCTTTTTAAGTAACAACACTAGGCTCTGGCGAAGGTATAGTAAAATCATACTCAAAGCCATCGTTGCTGTCCTCTTAAGTTATATTAACAGTTTCTTTTAAACTGCAATAGCGGTTATTTTATTTATATATCGGTGCATATTAGTAATAATACTGCACGTATTAAAGGCTAGAAATTTAATTACTCATTCGTTTGTTTTGCGCATATTTTAACATTATGCTTTTAGCCATTGTACCCAAATTGGAACTGCACTATTGTATGCGTTATAAAATTAGATAAATGTAAAATGTCAAACTAAAAATCATTAGCTGTGATTCTTTATATATCGAATTTATTCAAACAAAAGATTTTATAACTAAAAACTTTACACAGAAAATTTAATTATTGTAACTTAAACCCAACTACACTCAAAAAATTATTACAGTAACTGACTGTAAGTTATTAAGGAAGTATTCCGTAAAGTTGTTTTTAAATGAAAAAACAGTTAAATTTGAATACAATATTTTTTTTTTAACTGATTTGAAGGGTTATTCAAAGCCTCAAAAAAACAAAAATACTGATTTTCAGTTGAAGTTAATTTTGTCAGTTATTTTTTATTAATATTTAATATTGTTATTTTTTTCTTGATACTTTGTGTTTTGCTGCAAATGACAGAAAATCTAGTTAATTTTAGACGAAAATGTCAGTTATTTTTTGATGTCTGAATTTAAATGAAATATTTTGTTAATTTAAATGAATATCTTGTTGGACGGTTTTTAAATGAATATCCAGTTATTTTAAGTAGATTTCCAGTTGATTTTACAGTAATAATTTTTTCAGTGTACACATCTGTATTATTAACCAAATTAACTTGATTATTATGGCACTAAATGTAATTCAACTTTATTTCTTCTATATTCTTTTACAACCATTGGCCGTCCTAGTAATTACTTATGCATATATTTTTGGACATATGTCAAAACAGTTTCTAAATATCCCAGAAAACTAAGTGTTCCTGAATAGGCACGGCAACCGTAAATGGGCTAACTAGCCTTTAACTAAATATATTTTATTGAACTTGTTAATAAATTATCTGTAATTGTCCTTTTCCTTAAAGTTTCATTTAATTTTACACTTCCAAATAAGCTTAATTTACACCCAATTACTTTCGTTTATTTTCAGAAAGATTTACAATAACAACATGAACAATAACACGAACACAAATACTAACTACAACAGCTACTTAATACCCACATGAACAATAATAAAAACAACAATGAAATGCTTGCGTACAATATGGCTGCCATAAGCCTGTGTTATATAAAAAAAGCAAAAGCAATAACAACAAAAAAATATTTACAACGCAATTAATAATAACAAAAACAATAAATGCTCCAAATATAAGAACCCTCTAAACTTATTACAACAGAAGCAAAAACCAAGAACAAAAATAACTGCAAAAGCAACAACAAAATCAACAGCAATAAATGGAAATTCAACAGTTTCCCATCGTCATTGCAATAGTTTTTATTTAAATAATTAATCTTCATCTACCTGCAATACAAGTGGTATTACGTGCCAAGCAACAAGTTCTTACCACAATTTTTTTAATTTAAATAATAAACGTAATTATATTAACGTCATCACTTTGCATTTGTTGGACTTATTATTTTAAAAAAACTGCAAAAACCGCTGTTAATGGCAGAACATCTGAATCGTCAGTAGTGTTTGCATTGGAAGAAAAACATTTAAACATGTTTTGTTGGCATTTAATTTGTATAATCCTATTAGCCGCAGCTCAATTTCCATTTGAATATGCCATAGCACATTACGTTGCAAATTCAACAGCTGTTTTGGCTGCAACAGCATCATCCGAATCAGCAGTGCTGGCCACAATCACATCAGGCATCAACTCTACAGCAATAGCAACAACTGCAAGAACATTAAATAACATTATAAGAATTGGAGATGGCAATATTATAGCAGGGGTAAGTGGTAAAAGAAAAACTACTTTCAAAACAGTCTTTTAAAAATATCTTTTAAAGATAGAAATATTATTTAAAAAAAAAATAAGAAAATGTGCAAAACTGGACAAGACCGAGTCCTTAATCTCCTTTCCCAATTTTATTATTATTCCTTTCCGTTTGTAATTTCTTTATTATCAATTTGCAACCCCATAAAGTATATATAGGTATATTCTGGATCTTTGTAGATAGGAAAGTCAATTTAGCCATGTTTGTCTGTCCATCTGATCGTCTGTCCGTCTGTCCATGTTATGGTTGAAATCAACTTTCTGAATCCTCCCGATGTCGCATAGACCCATAAGTGGTACTAACTAGCAATAATATCTGCAAAAAAATCGCTTTTGAAATCCAGCAAAATCGACCGATAAATGACCGAAATCAAAGCCAAAAATCAAGACCACCTCTGCCTATTTCTCTAAAATGTTACATATAAACGTCTTCAACTGCCCCGGTGTTGTCCCGTACAATCTGCAATATAAAACGACTTCCCATTAATTTTACCCCATGAACATGTTTTTAATACACACTTACACCATATCTTCACCCTCTAAAGCGTTGTCATACAAAGCTTCATCTTTTTTAATTTATTTTATTTGCTCCCATAGCTTCCAGGGTTCTCCTACAAAGGTAAACCGCCCCAAATAATTTGTCCTCCCAAACATACTGAAACATACTTACCCTCTATCTCCAGCCTCTAACATGGCTGCCATACAAAATTTGAAAAAATAGGGTAGAACCGCTTTCAACTTCTCCGGATTTGCCCCTAGAGGAATAAAATGTATCACAGCCCCCATTAGTTTTCCCTCCCAAGCATATTCCTTAAACATACTTACCCCCAATCACCATCACCTAAGAGGGTTGCCATACAAAATTTACAAAAATGATGTAGAAATGCTGACAATTTCCTCACAGTCAGCCTTTAAGCAATAAAGTGTAAGACTGAACCCCAGTAGTTTCCACTCGCAAACATATTCCTGGAACATACTTACCCCCTATCTCCACGCTTTAAAAGGGTTGCCATACAAAATTTGAAAAAAAAGGGTAAAACCCCTACAACTTCCCTGGAGTCGCCCCTAGAGGAATCAAATGTATCAGAAACCTCCATTAGTTTCTCCTCCCAAACATATTTTTAGAAAATAATTAACACCTGTCTCCATGCCCCCCTTCCCATACAAAATTTAAAAAAAAGGTAAGAACCTTACAACTTCCCCCCCAAAAGTATTCCTAAAATATTTTTGCCCCCTATCTCTTTCACTTAAGGCGGTTGCCATAAAAAATTTAAAAAAATTAAAGTAAAAGTCGCTAAAAAAATTTGAAAAAATCAGGGTAAAAACACCTACAGCTGCCCTAATCTACCCAAGAGGATTAAAATAAGACACCGACCCTATCTCATAAGCAAAAAAAAAATGAATAAAAATAAAAAAAAGTTCCTATTTAAGCCTTTATATACCAACACCACATATATGGTATGGGTTTTATCTGTTTTTGAAAGTGTTAGTAATGTCCCATTATAAATCAAAGCGATCCCTATTTTAAATCGATTAAACCATGTCCATCCGTCTGTCTGACTGCCTAACTGACTGACTGTCCATAATAGGGATGAGCAATATTTAGGTACCTGTGATTTTATGTCTGTGTCCTCTTAGCTGACTTACGACCTCAATCAGGATCAACAGACCTTAATTTCATATTTCTAGACTCACACTCTCAATGCAAGCAAAATGGTACAAAAACATGGCAGAGTACATTTTGTCCATTTAAATTACTTTTTACATTTATCTGGGTCAAAAGTCTTATATTTCATATTTCTAGATTAACAAACCGAAAAAAATGCAGAATTTAAAGTGTTTTTGTCCACTTAATTGTATATTGACCGCTCAATAGGTCATATGCTTAGACTTTTAGTCCCAACAAATGCAAAAAAAAACTAAGAACGTGAAAAAAATTATGTTTGCCCACTTAACTAATTGGTGACCTCAACATGGGTTAGTATTCTTTAACTAATATTTCTGGACTAATAATCCCACAAAATACAAAAGAGAACTAAAGTTGACTCTTGACCTCAATCTGGGGCAATGATTCTTAACTTCATTTATTTAGGCACACAATCAACAAAAATGTGGAAAAGTGTCAAACTTTTCAAAGAAGTACTTTTTTGCGAATTTTGAACTCAATTTGGGTGAGTATTTCTAATGCCGAACTTGTAGATACTTAAACTCAAAAAATTCGAAAAAGTACAAAAACTATAAAAAAAACACTTTTTGCTCAATTAGTTGACTTTTGAGCTCTGTATGGGTTAATATTCCTTAATTTCTATACCCATAATACCCGAAAGACAAAAGAGTTTCAATGTTTACTTTCGACCCTAAGCTGGGACAATAACCCTTGACTTTTGACCTTAATCTGGGTCAGTATTCCCTTGAAACGTACTAAAATCGTTTAAAAGAACTCTTAGTCAACTTATTAGGCTTTTGGCCTCAATTTGGATCCTGAAATTTATTTATATGTAAAATATACCAAAAAAAGGGAAAAAATATTTTTTCCTATTTGACTTTCAATCTTACATTTTCTACTCCTATTTCAGTAGAAAAGCTTTGAAATGGGCCTAAAAGAGATTTTAATAAAAAGTTTACCCTTTTTACCAGGGTCTGTAAGTAACAAATAGTTTCAAAGCATGTCCAAGGAAACATGGGAAAGTCAAGTGAAGTACGATGATGGTACTAAACAAGATTTTTTGAAAATCGAGTGCTTTTTAAATTTTTGATTTTAAATTTTTTTCTCAAAACTATATCTATTTTTTGTCGATAAATAAAAACTATTTTTTTTAAATTTTTATTTATTTCTTACAGAAATAATTTGTTTTATTTTTAGTTAATATAAAAATCAAACACTAACGATTATTCATATCAAAATTAGTTTTTATGAAAATTTAAAAATAATGATTTTTTCTGCCAAAAATAATAATCAAAATATAATAATTATGTTTTGACCCCTTAGAATCTAAGTTCTCAACACTGTTAAAACTTAAACTTAAACTTAACTTAAACTTAACCGTTCACAAATCCAGATTAATAAATCTAAACTAACATTTCTCTTTTACCCAGTGGTGGAAATTAAAATTTTTTTCGTTCTCGCTAAATTGACGTTTTAGAACAGTGAGGTATTGCAGGCTCAAATGGCACTATCTGGCAGTTCTTTTGCATTAATCTGATACTAGGACCTGCACTTTAAAATTTTAAATTTGATTTTCAAACTTTTATGCTTAAAATGTTTTGTATTCCTAAGCTACTTACTTAATCTTCTTGTATTTTAACTTAATATCGTACTAAAGTCCTCAACTCTTCCTGTACGAGTATAACTTTGATTCTGAAATAATAATATGTTTTATTAACATCAATTAAAGTATGTGTTATATTAAAGAATTTTAACTTTTATATAAGTAAAGCATGTTGGCACATTTTCTAAAATATATTACTTGTAAGTATCTACAAGTTGGGTCCTACATTCAACTACATCATACATCCAACATTAAATTAATTAGTTTTGCAAAGTACTTTAATAAAAAAAGTTTAGTAAAATATTAATTTATACTTTATATGTCAACAGGATGCTATTGAGATGTCATTGGTAACTATACATGACATTGCCACCGAAAACTTGGGTACATTATGCATTTCGACTCTCTATCGTCCCCTTCAAGTGCCAATCAACTCAGAACGTTATGAAAGTTCGAGACAAAAAGCTGATTTAATAGCTTCCATTTTGCAGGAAGTTGGCATAATAAGACATGGGGGTAAGTATATTGTGCGTATGTTTGTGTATGTTTGTTTTTTTTATTAAAAAATATTCCATAAACTTCTTTAGGTTTTTATTAACACACTAAATTACCTACAAAAGAAAAGAAGATTTACAAGCAAAACTCTGTAGTAGTAAAGAGATTATCTAAATTTTGTTTTTGTAATTTATTTTCTGTTGCCCCCACACAGGTTTATCGGATGCTTTGGCCAAAGGTTTACTAAGCGATGATTACACTACGGGTGCTAGAATTTTGGCACTTAATATAACCAATGGCTCCATTCAGTCGTACGTGTGGTGGATTAAGGAAAATTATGATAAGAATGGTGAATTGCAACGTTACCAAGAGGAGGGTTTACAAATTGGTAAAAAGCCCTCACACATGTATCCTTGGTAAGTAAATCTTAACAAACCAGTAAATTTTCTGTGACAAAAGCAGCACTATTTGCAAAATGTTTAATTTGGATTAGAAAATCTTTCTTTTCTTTTATTCTTTTTTTATGTTTTATTATTGCCCATATTTTGTTGAATTGTAGTAACACAATGAAAATGTATAAAAACATCAACCCCCTCCCCCTTCTTATATGTATGAAAGTACGAGTACAAAATTTTAGTTGGCTTCAGTTTGACAGAAACAGGAAAACATTTGTAACAAAGTCATAAATTAAATATTATAATAACGGAAATGTTAATGTTTATGGCTACTTGTACACACAAACAGTTTTACAGTGGGCAAAAAGAAAGAAAGATATGAAAAGTTAAGATGTTAAATTTAATTCAAAAGACTAGAGAATAAAAAATCTAAGTTTCTGAATAATGACTCAAGCCACACAAAATACGTCAAAGAAGTACAAATTTTAAAATTAAATGGAATTTTGAACGTGCATTTAAAATATGATTTAGGAGTATTTTCGTATGGCCTGATCATTTTTTAACTGATCTTAGTAAATTTAAATAACGATTGGCTTACAAATATTTTTAACAGTTCAACACTAAAGGGCGGTCCGAAAGAGACTTAACTTAATTAGACTGAAGATGCATAGACGGACAAATGGATATTGCAAAATCCCTGTATATAAGTCGTCAGAGTAAATATATTTATGCTGTCGAACATAAATATTGTAAAAATTATAAATTTAGAAAAATTTAGTCCACTGTGGTTTATTTAAGGCAAAAGCGCCAAACATCAACCAGTACTGTTCCGTTAAAATCACAACAAAAAATATTCTAATTGAAAAACTTTAAACACAATGTTTTTCTTCTAACTGATATTTTGTTTTCTTTGTTCTTTAATATTTTTTTATATTTTGTTTAAAACTATTGGCAAGTTAAATTTTTTTAAATTCATCGTTATTTACAACTTTTTAAAATATATTCTTAACATTTGAAATATTTTTTTATAAATTTTGTTTTTTGCTTTTTATCAACACATTTTAGCAAAACTTTTCTTTTGGCAAACATATTTTTCCTATACAGTTTTCTTGTTTGAAAATCAAAACTTGTGCCGTCTTTTATTTGCTTATACTTAACCTTGGAATACGAACCCACCTAAATTTTACATTGTACATTGTTTTAAAATGTTGATATGATGATTGTTTCGCATTCTGACAGTAAATCCTTTGAGCCATGTATGTTCTCATCAAGTTTTTTGTTATGCCTACAAACACTAAAGACAGCATTTCAATTGTTTTATATTGTTGTTTTTTTCACCTTTCAGACAAAAAGTAATGACTTCTAATTGGTTAATTGCAAATCGTCTGTTATTGTTCACAATATGAAATTAGTAGATATTTATCAAAAATGAATAAGAAATAGAAACTAATTTATGTTATCTGAAAATTATTTTGTTTCTTACTTTTAGAACTGCAGATTTTTCTTTTTTTTTAATATTATTAAGCAAGTGATTAGCTCGTAAAATTTACGCGGTCTTAGTTTTAACGTATAAAGACTATCGTTAGTATTCTAGGGTTAAAAGTTGTGTTAAACTATAAGTTTTTATTTCAAGCTTTTGTTGCAAAATTTTTTGTAAATACATGACATGCAAACAAACAAAAAAAAAAAAAAAGAGCAACTACAAAAAGTTTACCCAAACAAACTTTTTTTCAGTTTTAAGCTGAACTTTTTTAAATTTTTAGGTTTTGTAAAACTTTATGACACATTTAGTATAAAATAACTGCATATACGGACGCTTGATTTAACTGTTTTATATTTAAGTTCAATAATATAATAAGAAGAAAAAAACTTTTTAACAAATTTGTATTCGAAAAAAAATTATTTTATTCGAAAAGGAAATTTTATATAAATTTATGAGAAGTACAACCTTTCTTAGCATTCAACTAAATACCTTGACGTATGATTAATATTTAATCGTTGTATGCAATAATTATCATTCATACGTACCCTGTTTACATATAACTCGTATTCTTAAAATTTACTATTTTTCTTGAAAAAGGATATGGGTGGGTATGCATACACACAACTTTCTCCATAAAATAACTTTTTTTTTCTTCTTACTTAGGTTTGCCGACGAAAGCTCTTCGCCAACATTACGCTCACCGAAATTTGCACCCAGCCCCCCGAATATCTACTACAGAGGCTGGTGGACATATCCATATTTTTCATGTCCGCTTAGCAAATGGATTTTATCGTACAGTGTTACAATACCACCAAGTGGCCGTCATGGTCTGCGTGGTTTTGTCAGTATCGACATTGATGTGACCGGTCTGCGTGTAAATCAATGCGAAGCACCGGTAGCATATCGATTTAATTATCAGCAAATACAGACGAGGCGCTTGCATTTAGTGGAGGCACAGACCAGTGAATATATAAATGATATACAAGCATTTCACAAATCACATAAATGTCATCGTGATACGATGGTGGTGAGTATTTTTTAATTTTTTACATACTTATTGAAGCTTAATATTAAATTTTAAAAAAAGACTAACTAAGGTATGAAATTAGAATACTATGTAAGTATCTAGAAAATGATTTATTAATTTTTTATAACAACTTTTTTTAAACCGTGAGTTCATTAACTAAGTATTATACAACAGCATACCAGACATCATTTTCCTCTTTTGGCATCGTTCCTTAGGTAGTAGTGACCCATAGTAGTAACAGAGATATTAAGATCTGATATTGCAAATCTTACCGTTTACCGTTGCCGCATAGATTTGGAACTTGATACATGTAACAAGGACAAAACTCTATCAAACTTGTTTCTTTTAAACATGAATCAGAGAATGTAGTTCGTAAAGCAAATTTTCTGATTGGCTCAACTTGGAGAATCCGTCTGGTAAAAAAAGGTTAGACTTAGGCTTGTAAACCGCTTAAGTAATAAAACAATATGCAATGAAAAGCAAAGATAGAACCCTTGACATAGCGATGACCCCTTCAAATGCAAAAAAGGACCACCGTTTGAGGATAAGTCTAAAAATCAACGCATTTTTGAAACACTTGAGGGTTATATGGACACGTGGTTGTCAGATCGTATATGACTAGCGAAGGTAGACGCCAACCACACTGCGCTCATACCAGATTAATAGTCCTGGTTGGATGGAACTATAGAGCAAATACCCGAAGAGACGTGTTATTTTACGGATGTCCGGAGACTGAGATTTACCTTTGCCTCCCTGACCACAATACTGTCCTAAAAGCAAAGGTTTGGGCAATCACGAAATGTCTTTCTTGGCTCAGGGCACACGCAGAGCCGATGGATGTAATAATCTGTATAGATGTCTAATCATCCACAAGGGAAACATGTCTGCTAACACCGGATCTAGGACAGTGTTGCAATACAAGAGAATGATAGATGACTACTCGCAATGTGGATAACTTCGCATAATATGTGTACCTAGTAATCAGGGCAGGTAACTCAACCGTATTAGCACGCTTCCATCGAATGCGACTTGCGGAGAACAACAAATGCTGGGCATGCAGAGAGCGCACTGAAACAATGGAGCATTTCTTGTGTCACTGCCCGTTTTTTGCACAGGCTAGAGGTCGATATGCATGTCTGTTGTTGCCAGATGTGGCTGACTTTGGAGCTGTAGAATAGGAAGCGTTGTGCAAATTTATTCGCATCACCAAATTTCTGTGAACTTCTCTCAAGAGATTTGTTTTCTTGCTAGAAGTGTACAAAAAGCCGATCTCTAGATAAGTTGTATGTCCTGTAGTATTTGAGGCTTTAAGAACCTTCTCCGTTCAACTTTACTTAACCTATACAACTGCAAGTGGAATTTTTTAACTTTTCACAAGACAGGTGTCCCTGTCAAACTGGCGGATATCATTGGAGAATACAGAGTATATATGGCCGCAATACAGGAAGTGTAAAAAGATAAAGCCAAAAGTTGACCCGATAACAGCTGTCTGAAACTTATGCAACTTTACAGAACAATGCTTAGCAATACAGAGTCTGCAGCAAAAATTGAAACGAACATCTATAAGCCATGAACTGCTACTAGCGTCATGCATCTTAGCGAAAAAAATATTGGAAAAGTCATCAGTTAAAAAGACGGCAACACTGGAGACCAAAAGCCATATGCTTAGGGATAAGAAAAATAAAACTAAAAAAACTGGTTGCAAGTGCAAAACGTACCTCGCAAAGAAAATCTGGCGGCAAGGTACAAGCAGGAAATTGTAATTTTAAAGTTGTAAAGGAATTTACATACCTTGTATACGCTGCTATATAAGGAAAATATTATATTTTTTTCCAGATTTTTAAGGAAAGTACCTATAGATGCATGTTCAAGGCGAAATCGTATGGTTGTTCCGTGTTAGAACCGTCTGTATTTACATATCCTTTTCTAATGATATTCCTTAGTATAACTCCTTCACCACTCCATCCTAAAAATAAAGACTGAAAGTTTTCCTACTCTGCAAGATAAAAGAGATGTTTTTTGGTCAAAACGAAAGGGCTTTAAATGCTTGCAAAATGCTTCTTTCCATTTCCATCATCCAGGGGAATTTTGTGTACTGTTAGCATTATTAGTTTTAAGGGATATTTTTTTAGAATCTGTAAGCCCCATTTCCTTTAAGTTTAATAAAATACAGAGAATTGCTCAAACTCTGTCTGAACTATAGTAGAAAGACTAAATTTCATGAAACATAATATTGGACTATCATGCAAAACATAATCAAGATTGCTTGTATTTCGCGATAAAAAGTCGTGGCCTTCGGTGATGATAAAAAAAATTGGTTATAAATCCTTAAGTTTTGAAAAATGTTCCTATGATTTTAGCTTAAGATTAAAAACTCTTTATCTAAATAAATAGATGTGTTTACAAAAAAAAATCAATTTTTACCTTTTTTTTAGTGCGATTATCGCTTACCCAGCTCTGATTCACCGACAATAACAACAAATAAAATTCTGGCCACACCCAATACTTGGTCACGTGGAGCATATCAATGCTTATGCAAACGTGGCTTTTATTCCATACGTCATCCGGATGGTTTTAATGGGACAATTATGGAGATAGCTTGGAAGGAATATCAAGATAATATTAGTAATTATTATTCGGAGGTTTTTATTTGTTTGCAATGCGCACCGGGCTGTGACAGTTGTACTGGACCGCAACCTTGTTTAGCCGAATATAATTGGCCATTTAGGTAGGTTTTTTATAAAAAGGAGATACTTTGCAGACTTTTAAACTTTTAACAAAATAATTTTTATTTATTTTATTTAGAATATCTCTTCTCACAATTTCTGTTGGCTGCGCTCTTGGCTGTTGCATTCTGGCTGGATATTTATTTCATCATCGACGGGTTAAAGTTTTTAAAGTAGCCAGTCCCATCTTTTTGCTAATAACTCTTATTGGATGTGCAATTATGTATTTGGAGGTAAGTAATTATCAAACAAGTTTGAAATGCTAACTAAATATTTTATTAAAACCAATTATTTAAAACCAGTCATTTAATATGTTATTTGCTCTTGTGCTCTTACACTAAAAGAAAGCTAACTATTAATGATATGTTTTAATTAACATATTTAGTATTTATCAAAAAACAAAGTTTACCAAAATGTAATTAAACAAATAAACTTGTTTGCAGAGTGCCTGTTATTACACTTCCAAGCCAATTGGCAAAATTCAAATTATCCTTTCTTAAGCATTTGTCACTGTGTTTGAGTTACAACATTTCGTTTTCTTTTTTCATGTTCCTGCCTAATTTAAACATTTTTCAGTAATTATTCAACAAGTAAAATGCATTAAATTCAGTTATTTTTTTATCGGAATATTCTTTACATATTCAGTTTAAAATTTATACAAACTTGCAACCCTCAAAAATGTGTAAGATTTTGTAAAACAAGTACTCGCATGTACTTGCTACGTGTAAAGGAATATATTTACAGACGCATAAAGGCATATAAAAACTGTTATATGTTATGCATAAGGTATATACGAGGGAAGGATCAAAATAATGTTTAAAATGGTTAATAACAAATACTCAATTAATATCTGCCTTTATATGATAAACCATTACCTTAAACCAGGTAATGATTCTTTCGTCACGTAACATATACTGTGTAATACATTTTAAGCGTCCCTCGTATGTAATCGTTCACTTTCATATAATTCTTTATAAATATAATAATACAATGTAACACATATATGTATATGTATGTATGAACATTTCATTTACATTTAAATTCATATGTTAAATTGAATTGTTTTTTTTTTCTTTTTTTTATTTACAAAACACATATCTACATGATAATTCTTGTATTAACTCATTTTTATTAAATTGTGTTTTTATTTAAATTAAATATTTATTCATATTTTTATAGACATACTAGCTTCGCCCGTTCCGCTTCGGTGTACCCAACCTTCTCAATATTTTAAGAGCTTGACAGTTTCCATGGATTGAGTATTGAATATTGAATTTTTAAGGCATAAAACCATGAATTTCTTTGCCCAATAAGTATACAAAATCGCGTAAACAAAAATATTGGGAGTTTTTTTATGGGCGTGGTCTCCCTTTTTTTTAATTTTGGCATTAAAATTTTCCACTCTGCTTACAAAGTATGTAAAAAATCAACGTATAAGTAGCCCTTGTATTAAACGTTAAATTTTTGTGGGCCAAGACCACTATTTTCATAAAAAATGTTGCTATTATAAACTGTTAAAATGCACGCAAAGTCTTATAAAAAACGTTACAGTAAAACAACAAAAAACTTAGTTGATTAGTAGTTTTTTTGACATGCCACCGCCCACTTTTATCTTCAAGGTTTCAACGTTAGGAATTATTTTTATGTATACGTTAAAAACTTAAAAAAAAAATCGCTGCAGCAGAAAAATCAGCATAAAGAGTTGAATTTTTACAAAAACAATTTTTACTACGGTGCATTTACATTGCCCCGAAATATAGTTTTGACGGAATTTCAAGCAAAACTTAGTTGATTTGAACTAGATTTCTAATACAAAACAAACTTTACTTCGGCTCTAAAAAGGATTTTGTAAGTCTATTTTCTAACTTAATATAAAAAATGAAAAAAATGCCTTAAAAAACAAGAAAAATATGCCAAAATATGCTATTACATGCAAAATATGTAAAAACATGCCCTAAAAAAATTTACGTCAAAATTTTGCGAAAGTTTTGAAACGGATAATAATAGTAATAGGTTTCGCTTTAGAATGGGCAATAAAGAAAAAAACAACAACTTAAAAAGGTGACATTGAACGCTCGAAATATTTTTTTGGGGTTTTTTTTCAATTAAAAAAAAAGTAAAAATGTAAAAATGGATTTAATAACGAGGTTTGCAAAAAAAATTTGTACTTAAAGGAAAAATATGCAATAATATGCTGTTAAATGCAAACAATACAAAAATATGCTCAAAGAAATAAATGAATAGCAATTATAGGTTCATGCGATGCACAAAAAAGTATGATTTAGCATATTTTTGGTTGCCCTGCTTATTACAGATACAGGATGTCTGGTGGCAGATTTATATTTTTAAACTTAAATAAAAAAACGTAATAATTCACACAAAGTTATATTAATAGCATTGAATTAAAGAATAGAAATGCGGATTTCATTTTTAAAAGAGTGTGTCATCTAGGTGCCTTCCTTCGAGTAGAACACACTGTTTAAAACTGAGCCTTGTGTACTGCACCACGCGCTGTAGTAAACTTGGTTCAATTGAGCTGATTTCTCGACGAACATTTTCCTTTAAAGCCACAAGAGATTGGGGATTGTCATTATAATACCCAATTTTGAGGTAGACGCATAAAAAATCCATTGGAGTTAGATCGTGCAACCTCAATGCCGTTTGACTGGGTGACTGATCAGTTTTTGGGGAAAATTTTCCCAAAACTAATTCAAGAAAGCACTGGTTGTGTATGCAGTCGGCCCATCCTGTTGAAACCACGTGTGTGAAGGCTGTAATGAATGAGCTCGCAGGTTTGGCAAACAGAATTCTGTAATCATACGTAGATTATTTTCACCGTTTACTTTCGTCGCCTCGAGTTTTCGAAAAAAAATGGTCTAATTTTCTCAGGTGTGGATAGGGCACTCCAAACAGTTGCCCTGGGGCAATGCAATGGTTTTTGATGTTTCAATCGAGGGTCGCGATTTCTTAGAGACCAGTAAGCGCAGATTTGCTTATTTACGTGGCCCTTTTAGTGAAAATGAGCATAAATTAAAGTCACTCTTTTTCTGTTCTTAAACGATTTGAATTTTAAAAGGATAGAACTTAAGATCCTTTTTTAAAATTTCGTAAATAATAATAGCTCTTTGAAGTCCCAGTAGGGCTGTTTTTTTCCATATTGAAGGCCGCGGATTTTTACCCAAACTGTTTTCAACCAGTTTAATGTTTTCGGGAGTCCTTAAAGGTCGACTAGACCCTGGCCGTGGGACTTCCATAGCTAAAGCAGTTGCGCAGCTGCACCCATGAACGAATTAAATTTATACTCGATCGAATGCCGAACTTTGAACAAAACGACGAGCAATTACGTAAGAATCATTACTCTTAAAAAAATGCCTCCACAGCAAACGTGCGATGCTCACTCGACCACTGGGACATCGTGACTGACAAATCCGCACAATCGATAATTCCAACGGCGCTACTCTCCCGCTGCACCGTTTATTGCTTTAAAAAAATTGTGTTTAAAAATATAAATTTGCCCCCAGACACCCTGTACCCCAGTGGCTTAACGCTTTGCATGGCAAAGCTGTGCAAATCACATTTGTATACACACATGCATGTACTTTTATGCATTTAAATACATACATACATATACATAATGTAAGCGTTGCACAGTGGGTTCGATGGCATTGAAGTTGGCGATTAATTCATGGGAGCCGTTATATAAATTTTTTTTAAATCGTTAAATATGCATAAAAAGACATTTTCTGAAAAAAAGATACACGGAAAAAAAATTTTTTTTTATGATTTTATAGACATTTTTACTTTTCGGAAAATTATAGTTTGTTTCAGAATTTTCGCCGTAATTTTAAAATGGAAAGTGATTTTTTTAAAATATGAGAAGCAAACAAAAGCTTATATTGTCTTCTTTCTAAAAAATAGAAAGATAAATATATATTTTGCATATATATGAATATAAGTTCAATTTAAAGTCTGAATTTGGGTTTTGAAGGATTTCGAGAATCTTACAACTTTTTTAAAAAAGTAACGAAATAAATTTTTATAATTTTTTTGTTTATCAATAATTGTCATACACTTAAAAAGAAACCATATTATGTTCATCCTCACGTTCATCATCATTATCTTTGCTATCATTACTCTCATTATCATGTATTTCTTGAGAAATAATAGGCGATAGCAAAAGCTGTAGTTCGAAATTTGATAATTGTTGCTTTTCGTTCCGCTCATTTTGTTTATTAATACTAGATATGAATGGGTCTGAACTGAGAAAAAATCTATTTAAAATATTTTCATTCGACTTTTCTCGGCTACATTTGTGAGCAAAGTGTTCCCTATAATTATTAAAATCCTTATTTCTGGCTTCCTGAGCTTCTTCTGAAAGTTCTCTAATCGGTAAAAGAGCATTTTTTATGATTTCGGGACCATGAATTAAAAATTTATGTATTGTAGGAGTCATACAAAACCATTTTAACACTCTTGTGAATAAATATGACTGAAACTTGTTCACGAATGTTGAACGAATGACTATAGCAAAACAAAATACACGTTAGTTTTGTTAAATTAATGAGTTTGAAAAAACAGGACTTCAAACAGCAAAATGTTAATGTTTGTATTATCAAGCTAAGATTTCATACTTTTAGAAAATATAAGATTCAAAATCCAACCTTAACTAACTTGGAAGTTATGGTTCACGAAACATCCAAAATAGGCCAATTTTGGACCTTTTTTAAAAAAAATCTTCAAAAATATTTTCAGACATATTTTCAAAAACACTACATCATTTTTGTACACCTAAATACCTGAAGTTGAAGGTTCCATTCTTAAAATAACACTTTGTTAACGTTAAATTTGGAAATTATGGACTCGTTTAATGTAAAATTTTACTTTTTTCGCTTTTTAAAAAAATTGCAAAAAATTTTGTACTTTAACACGTCACTACGGAGTCAGCTGACAAGATAGATGCTTGAAAATTCACATATTGATGTAGATAGAATCTTATCTAGTTTTATCCGATACCCAATATTATTACAAAAACTTAATTTTAAAAATTCAATTAAGCGTCACTTTCAAACCATTTCAAACCAACGTGCGTTGGGTAAATTTTCTCAAGTAGTTAGGAGTTCTGTGAATTCATAACGTTATGTTTATAAAATTCAACTATTAAAATAGCAAACATCATTTATGGTTAAAATCACACTTAAAACATTTGCAAGTACTAAGTTATGTATGTTTGGAAATGTATACAGATATATTTATATATGTGCCTGTGCATTTATGTAGAAATAACGTAAATCACGAGTATGTTGGCACAAGTATTGGGGATGATAAAACATTATTTCGTGCTATAAAACAAGTAGAATTGTTGTCAACCACTTTCTGTACTCCAAAATTTTTTTATTTTTAATTTAAAAATCGTTAATGAAGCTTTCTTTCTTACCCAATAGTTTTAAAACAACTTTAATGTATAAAATTTCTTCTTCCTAGAAATTTTGTACATTTCTGTAAAAGCAATAATTGGTTCAATTTTGTTAAAGTTTTATGATGCCACAAGAGATTTGTTAACAGAATGTTAAAACCATATTTTACCATTAATGAAAAGAAACATATTATGTTTCTTTATAACTAAATGTAAATTAAAATTAATTGTGGTTTTTGAACGATTTGATATTTTTTTGTTTTTAATTAACATGTTTTACTCAAAATTTATTAAATAAATTGTCTTTTAGGTGAAAGACAAAAAAATATGTGGTCATTATAAGAAATAAATATTGATATATTTAAGTAGATTTAATAGTATGAGACTTTTAAAAAGAGCTATTTTATAAATCATTGCTGCTCAATGTTTGTCGAAATAGCTTTTGTTTTCAAAAAAAATTTATTTGAAAATATTTATCAAATAAGTGAAAAGGGTTTGTGTTTAATTCTTACATTTTGGAAATTTATTTTTAAAAAATCGATTTCTATCAGTTGATAATACATAATTCCTAAAGCCTTATTTTAAAGTCAAGTTTGGAATTCTTTTATCTTTTTGTATGTATTCTTTGCAGTCAGGACTGGAAAAAGCAACACACGACTTTTAAATAATTTTATGTTAAAACAGAATTAAGCTAAAAATGTATTTCTTTAATTTATTCCTATTACAGATGGTGGCCATATTTCCATTTCTGGATTCAACTTGGTGTATTATAACAAAATGGACAAGACACATGGGCTTCTGCATAACTTACACATCATTACTTATGAAAACTTGGAGGTAAGTCAATTGTATGTGTTTCTTTGAAATATTTTATTTGGAGCTTATTAAATAAAAAATAAAAAATTTGCATTCCATATTGTAATTTTTAATACTTAACAGTTACTACACACAAATTTTTTTCGATAAAAAATTTTTGAAATTTTTTTTAATAACCAGCCCTTAGAGGATAGTTCCTACACTCAAAAAATTATTTATGTAAAATCAACTGGAAATCTATTTTAGATAACTGGGTATTAATTTTAAGCCCCTTCAATAAGATATTCATTAAAATTAACCAAATATTTCATTTAAATTCAGACATCAAAAAATTAAATAAATATTCGTCTAAGCTTCGGGGGACAGATTCTCGCACTCGTGTCGAATGTTGTCCTTGAGGGCTTCCAGGGTCTCAGGCTTATTCACGTAAGCACGGGACTTCAAAAACCCTACAAAAAAGTCTGAAACCGTTAAATTGGGCGATCTTGCGAACCAATGTAAATCGCTAAAACGAGCGATGAGGCGACCCGGGAACGCCGCTTTCAGAATATCGGTTGTGGCTGGCGCAGTGTATGCCACTTCTCCGTCCGGCTGGAACTACATGTCCAGCAGTCCTAATTCAGTCAATTACAGCAGAAAAACTCGGCTTGCATACCCCTATATTGCGCACGGTCCACTGTTGTCGTTTGACCAGCGGCGTCCTCGAAAAAAAATTGTCCGATGACTCCTCCAGCGTGAACAGCGCAACATGCAGTCGCTTTGAGAGGGTGTAATGGCTCCTCGGGCATCATTCGTAGAATATTTTTTCTGTGCCCCAGAAGCGATAATTATGCATGTTCAAGTGCCCGCTGAGGTGGAATGAGGCTCATCACTCATTATGATTTTGGTCGAAAAATCGTTCACTTTGTCCTCGAGATTTAGGATGGCTTGGGCGTAGGTTACTCGCGTTTGGCAGTCAACAGGCAGAAGCTGACGCATGGAATAGACTTTGTAGGGGAACATGCGCAGTTATTTAACCCAAATTCGTTTTAGGGACGACCCGCTGATGGCTAATTGCGAGGCAGTGCCTTTGGTCGATGTTTCTAGCAAATGCTCGACATACTCGCCAACAGCGGGCGCTCCGGGGCCGATCACTTTTGGCAGCGCCTCGTGTGTTCCCATACTTTTATAGATTGTTGACCAAGCGGCGAAGTGTTTGCGCAGTCGGTGCCGGACGACCGGAGAATCAACGACGGAATTCGCGCTGCGCCTACACCAAAGAAGAATTGTTGCGTAAAAAAATTGACACGATTATTCAGCATTCTTTGAGAGTGTTTCGCTCCATGACTTGTTCTACATCTGTGTATTCTACATCTGTTCAGTTCACAAATGTCAAAACATATTTTAGCCGCCTCCTGCAAAAATAAGAACATCTTTCAATAGGGTGATTTCCATTGACCCACCATGTACATCGTTAAAAACCAAGAGATTAATTCAGAGAACCTAAAAAAATAATTTTGAATTTCTATTTTAAGGGTATCTCTAACGTATCGAGTCAAATCAGCCCACAAAGTAAAATTAACCGATCAACAACTTCTACAATGGATGGTGCCCATTTTACTGGTTATGCTTATATATCTGGGGACCTGGACCATTTCAGATACTCCCTATGCAGTATTTGTAAGTATCAAAATTCTAGTTTCAAAGCCTTATGCATGCATTTTGTAAACTTTGTAAATTTTGTTTTTTTTTTTTTTAAATTTTATTTGTTGCAGATAAATGATGAAGCTGGTTTAAAATTCAAACAATGCTCATACAATTGGTGGGATCATAGCTTGGCAATTGGTGAAGTTTTATTTCTCGCCTGGGGCATACGTGTTTGTTATAATGTCCGCAATGCAGAGTCCTTATACAATGAAGCGCGTCTTATATCATATGCCATTTATAATATTGCCCTCGTTAATATAACAATGGTTGCGTTACAGTAAGTATATATTATTGTCTTATTGTCTCTAAAATACAGATGTCTTTCAATTTACTTGAATAGATTTATACACAAATGTAAATTATAGCAGGCGATACGAATGGTCTTAAGTGTATTATATTGCGCTTAAGATATATGTAATGAAGTATATTGTTTAATCTAATGCTTTATATGTGAAGAAAATGGTTTATAAATGTTTTAGAATAAAACCTTTACATAACTTAAGCAGAAGGACACTTTAGCAATAATTAAAACAATGCAGTGAAATTACTTTAAATTATTTTACTAATTAAACACAACAATAAGGTCCTTTATTTTGATACACGTTTATTGAAAAGAAGCTTAAAAAAGCTGGCAATTGTTTAAGTTGTTTTGTGGCTCATTTTTCTATTAAACAATTTACAAAAAAATAATTGGCAGCAAAAATGCTCATTTCGATATTTAGTCCACGTGCATATTAAGTCCATATCCATATTAGGTTTTCATACGTTTTACATTAGTAACACGGGCGTTGGCAAGTCCATTGTGACCATTTTACTCATCTTTTTTTATTATTTTTAATAATTGAAAATTATTTTCAATTCATGAAACAAAGTAATCGTACGCAAGAATGGTATGTTTTTGATCGTTTAATCGCGTGTAATCTTACAAACTTTCATGTTGAAGAATTTTGATTTTATTTCCTGCATGTATCTACCGCTGCTACTAGAATCAAGCTCAATTCGATTACTTAAAATTTGACTACTTTGTTCAATAAACTTAGCCGTAAGGCGTCAATGTTGGCTTATAGTACGTTTCCATTATAAGCAAATTAAGTAATTTTGAGGAAATCATTTCGAAGTGTTTCCATTACGTTGTAAGTAATTTTATGTTCGAATTCAATCTGACACGTATATCAGGTGGCCTCGGTTATTCAGCTAAAACCGGTGTTTTGTTATTAATATATCAAAGTTTGTTTATGTTTATGTATGTGATTCTTTTTTACAAACAACAACTGTAGTTTTCTAAAAAAAGCTTAAAAGGAGGAAAAAGAATTTGTGAGTTTTTGTTATCTGTCTTGACATTCTTATGACAAATTAAGTTATTTTTGTAGAACTGCTCCCACCTGATGCATGCTCCTTGCAATCAGCTGTCATTTTTTCGGATTTGTTACTCACCAATAATGGATTCCCCAAAGTTGCATTTTTAAAAATAGCCTTCACGCAGTGTTGCACAGACATTTTTCGAAATAATCTTGAGCAAATCAAGTCATTTGAGATGATTTGCTCATATGAAAAATATATGGGAAATCATGTAGCAAATTACTTAATTTGAGCAAATTAAATGATTTGGCGCAAATCACGTAGATGGAAACGTAGTATTAAATATTGGCTACCAATGCCACGTTATGGGCAAATATTTTTCAATTTGTTAAATGTGCAATGAAATAAAATTATAAAAGCGGCTCTGATTTTGTCATCGGCGACATGAGTTTGTCACTGGCCACCCTTTAAAAATAATAGTTGTCTGGTGGCACATTTATATTTTTAAACTTAAATAAAAAACGTAATAATTAACACAAAGTTTAATTAAAAGCATTGAGCATTAGAACGGAAATACGGTTTTTACTTTTAAGAAAAATATGACATCCTGATGTCTTCCGTCGAGTAAGGCGGAGCCTTGTGCTCTGCGCCACACGCTGCAGTAAACTTTATTCAATGAAAATTCCTTTAAAACAATATTTAAAAAATCAATGAGAGTTAGATCGGGCGACCTCGGTCGCCAAGGGATGTCCCCAAAGAGGCTGATCCATTTTTAGGGGAAATTTTCCCGAAGTAAATACATCAAAATTTTGGCTGTGTGTGCAGTCGCCCTATTCTGTTGAAACCATGTGTGTGAAGAGTACTATAGATAAGCTCGCAGGTTTGGCAAAAAGAATTTCGTAATCATGCATCGATAGTTTTCACAGTTGACATTCGTAGGCTGGCCTATTGCTTGGCTAAGGTACACAAAACAGTTTCCCTGGGGCAATGCAATGGTGTTTGATCAATCGAAGGTTGCGAGTTTTTGGGGATCAGTAACGGTAGTTTTGCTTGATGACGAGGTTGTTTAAGTGAAAAAAAGATTTGCCGTCCAAAAAATTGGATTTACAGTGCGAAAACGCTTCAACATTTTTGCGTAGGCGAATTTACAAAAATGTCAAAAATATAGATTTTTTCGAGAACTGTCGACATGAATTATATTTGTGTTCTTTTTGGTAAGTAATTTACAAAAATTTCTACAATTTATTGTTACAAAACAAATTTAAAAAAACCAAAGACGCAATCACAATATACATATATCATACTTTCAAGACCTGTCGCAAGCAATTTGAATTACGTTTCAGTCCAAGAACGGGTTCTAAGAGATGATACATTTCTTAAATGGTATGTTTATGTCAAAGGGGGTGTACTTTTAACCCTAGGTAGCTTGCGGGCAAATCAAACTTCCATGTAAACTGGGAAGCTTAGAATTTATAAAGTTGTAAGTTACTCAAAATATCATTAACAATAAATAATTAATATTATAGTTAAAAAACGGCTGAGTGCTATTTAGGTTATATTAAGTGTCAATGCTGCAAAATCATGAGCCAAGCAATAACTTAAAAAACTAAAATCCATATGTAATATTCCATTTAAGTGGACTATCCAGCTCATTTTTATTACAACTTTCTATAATTTTCGGTGCTTTTTACTTTAAACAAGAATGATCACAGATTAGATCTAAGAAACTTACACAACATCCCTTAATCGCCTTTAATTATTTCTCTTTCTTTTGCAGCATTTTAATCTATCCACAAGCCGGTCCAGATATAAAATATGCTTTGGGTTTTCTTAGAACTCAACTTTCAACTACAACAACAATTGCTTTAGTTTTCGGACCTAAAATATCGCGCATTTTTAAGGGTCAAGGCGATAAATGGGATCAGAAGGCAAAAGTACGAAGTATAACGGCATCATTTTCCCTAAACGGTGTGGGCTTAGTACCCGATGAGTCTCCCGATTTATACCAGGAAAATGAAGAGCTAAAGGTAAGAAATTCAGAAATTGAAACTATTTTTTATAACAAAATTTTGCTTTTTTTAAACTTCAGGAACAAATACAAAAACTGGCCCATCAAATTGAATTTATGAAGACTGTACATATGCAAATCAATAACAGACATTTAAAGCCGAAGCCAGGTGGTTATTTTACCATAACTTCCACCTCGTTCCAGGCACCTTTCAGCAAAAATAATATGTCTTCAACGCAAACACAAACGTCTAAGGCGGGACAGGATGACTCATATGCCAGCGGAACTAATAAAGGGTTGGTGTTTTGGTTCTTTATTCTTTGAGATTTAAAAACCTAAATGATATTTTCTTTTTACCTTAATAGATTATCCACCAATTTAACACCGACAAAATCAAAATCGAAAACAACCGAAAAAGTTTGACGAGGTCAACGAAGTAAAAAGGATTGCTCAAATGATGATTTTATTTGGACTACTGCGGATGCACCGCCTGAACAACGACTTGGCTCCCTTGATCAGCCTAACGACGAAGAGGCAAAGAAATTATTTCAACAGTTTCGTAATGTTTTCGGCAACGAAATAGGCTCTAATTTATATTATGCCCTTAATTCTGACGATGACAGCGATGAAGTGGCTCATATAGGCTTTGAACAAATGATGGCCGAAATTAATGAGACAACCGATTCTTCTGATTTTACCAACAATACATCTACCACTATTATATCGCATGAAAGTACCGAAATCGAGCCGACAGTATTTAAAGACATGATATTGCAATCACCCACCTCTTCCTCTTCAATGTATGCCATACGCTCGCCTTCTCCTCCTCCTCCTCCTTCTCGTCTGCCGGCCTATTTCAAATATCCCACACATCTTAAGGCACCGGCCCAATATCATTCATCTGATTTTGAAGATGACTGTGTTACGACTACTCTAACCGAAATTGTTGAAATCCATCGAGTACCCTCGGTGGCTCTTATTACAATTAATAATATTTTTCAGCCTTCACTCGTAACACAAGAGAGGGATTTTGATATTGAGAGTCAATTGAATAACAATAATACTTCGTGTTCGTTATCATCTACTTTAACTGATAGTAAAACTTTGGATGTCCGTACGCCAATTGTAGTCTAAGGAAAAGAAGAACAATTATTTTCAAAGTAAAGAGAAAGTGTTATTAGCCAGTAATTAATGTCCTTCAGTGTTGGTTGTTGCTGTGTTTTAAAAACTAAAATATTAATATTAAAAAGGCTGGAGTTTTTTGGATTATTATAAGTAGGTTATGTTACAATTTTAGATTATCTACCGTTTCCATTAATTTTCTCTTATAAGACATTCACTCAGTCATTTGGTTTTATATTTTAGATTTAAGAATCACAGATTTTACATTACATACAAAGTACGGTAATTTTGAGAATTAAATATTTAATTTCTTAAGCTTAAGTAATAGACCAAGGGCCTCATTTACAAAAATATTTAGATGGGATTGCAATAAACAAGTTTAACACGACTCAAAATTATGATTTTTGAAACCAAAAAAAAAGGCATTTCTTTAAAACTGCTTTCACATGATACGTATTTTACATACGACTTGTCAAATTTTTTACTGCAAACATGCCGTCTGAAAGCGTTAAAACATTGCGTGTGTGAAATGCATATGCAAAAGTCATACGACAAAATTTCAATAAGGACGTGTCCTATTTTCATTTGACAAAGCATCTGCCATCAGCTGTTTTTAGAAGCGTAACAAGTAAAACTAAGTTTTCTGTTTTGGTTTGGAGGTTATGTCAGGCATAACTATATACATATTACGTGCGAAAGCAAAAATTGCAAACCATCTGCAAATTGAAAATTTTGACAGACATACGCAATTACATTAGGGTTAAAAAAGTGACAAGTTATATGTAAAATACATATCATTGGATAGCAACTTAAGTAACACATTTGCTGAGCATGCCTGTTCATATCAAGATGAATTTAAACAGGTAGTGGAGAAGACACAGCTGATTATGAATTTGTCCTTGGTATGTATGCATGCACACGAACATACTTATGCGCTTCCCGTGACAGTTGTTGAACTGTTTTTAACAATTAAAGTTCTCAAATTAATTACATTACCCGGCAACCTATAACTCTAAGTTCGATTGTGATCGGTTTATTCTCAGTCAACGTTAAAGACACATTACTGACACCATAAAATATCCAAATCGAAGAAAATTCCCTACTGTTAACGACATTTAGCTTCTTTGTACGGTTGGCGTCGTTTCTATTGGCCTTAACCTATTTTAAAGTATCCTTTCTCTTAAGTTCAAGCCAACTTAGGGTTAAACACACAAATGTGGATGCACCATTGGCCTTTGCTTAGGCCATTTGTTTACCTACATAAGTATATAAGAAGAAAAAGAAGAAGTCCATTAGATGATAAGGGAGAAGATAGCTGCTATCCTTATCAAAAATAAAGTTTAAGGTAAATTTTTTCCAAATCCCAATTTTGATCGCTTTTATATCATACAGCGCAGGACGGTTTCCATAAAAATCGTTTTGTAGCCCAGTCATTACTTGTCACCATTTCCACACTTCAGAAACCAAACATCACAAGCACATAACCTTTAACCTTCTTTATTTACCTTTTTCACGCCTTTGTCAACTTTCAGTGTAAAGGGTAACAGTTTTCTCTTCTTTGAAATTCTTTAGGTTAAATTTTGATTTATTCAGAGAAGTAAGGAATAAGTCTACTAAGTATTTTCTACTCCGACAGAGAAGGCTGCTATCAATTAATATTTCCTAGAACGAACCTTTTGAAGGTTTCAATATTTTTATTGGGGATCGGGCATTTTCTTTGCCTTAAATACTTGCCATTATCCTCGACTAGGTTTTGAAAGAAATTCCTTTTTAATTATTTTTAGTGTCAAGCAAGACTCAAGTTAGGCAGAGTCTAACCTTTAACCACCTTCCATTTAAACAAAGAAGATAGATATTTCCTTATTAAACTGTTAAACTGTTTTTTGCGTTCAAGCATTAATAATCTAAGGGATACTTATATAAATACATCTACATCAATTTGTAGGACGCCCGCTACTACATTTGATCAGATTCTGATATTGAATAAACTTAAGCTAAAACGGTATGGCGGCTTATAAGTCTGTGAAGACCCCGGTGTTCTTTTCAATTAACATTTTATGACACCGTCCTAGTGTCTCCTTCTTTATCACTGCTTCGATCAGTCGTGTACTTTTCTTGTAAAGTCCAGTAACTGTGTATTTGAAGGGATATTTAAAAAACAATTTAAGCAAACAGTACGCAAACGGAAAATGTATAAAAAATAACATAATCAAAACAGCTGATATATTAAAGTGGTTAAGGGCCATTATTACAACTTCGCGTTAGCTTAAAGTGAGATTTTATCGCTTGAATAAAAACATTTTCATTATTACAACTTTCTTTTAACTTAAAAATGAGCGATAAATTAAAGGCAAGTTCGTCTTGGCGGTAAGTTTTACAAGGAGGATTTATGTTTAAGTTACCATATTTTTTTATTTTAATATGGTAGCACTATCCGTTACACAATGTTTGCTTTTCAAAATGTAAACAAAAGTGCGTCGTTGCCACTACAATCTTATTACTCCTTCAAAAGTAGTCGGTAATTGCTAACGGTATTGCCACACAATAAGAAATATGTATTTAACTTTACCGGCAAGTTGTAATAATGGAAATTTGCTAACGGCCACTTTATCGCCATGTTCTGTTAACGCTACCATTTACTACCGCCAACTTTGTCGCCAACTTGTAATAATGGCCCTAAATTTACTATTTTGCCTAGTGCTCTTTATTTAATTTTTTAAAAACGCAATCCAGTAAATATATTCAAAACTTTTTAGAAATGTTTAGTAAACGGATAAATGTTTTATTTGCGTTTTAATTTGCGCAATAAATGTTTCATAAATTGTTTTTTATTAAAAAAAAATCTTACATATATATGTAACTTGTTTTGCATTTCTCATGTAAGTTCTTCTTGTTTTTAAATAACACGTATGCATCAGCTTAAAACTACATATAAACATATTGTGCTCCATATCAGATCCATTACAACCTGACACACGAAAGTTTTGACATCATTTGCCTTAAACCCTAATTTTTTTTATTATTTTCCGTTATTTTTAACAAAATTGTTCAAAAACACTGGGTTCTATTTCCAGCGGTAAAAACATTATTTGAGCAATATCTTTTACTTCATTTACAAATACATTAAGACAAAAATAAAATTAAAAGACTTGCGGGATTCTATTTTAAATAACTTCATCTAAAGATAGTAAAAGTCGTAACAAACAAATGTTTTAAATAGAATCCTATCAAAATACTTAAAACAAAAACTAAAATTTGGCATCACTCTGCTATGGTTATGATCACATTAGGCAAATATTTACAAAAATAAAAATGGAAAACATTAAAAAATATTATACCTAAAATATATTGCTTCAAATAGTAGCAAAGCATAATTTGATCGAAACTTTAGTATGTAGTTGAATGCACATGCATGTTAACAAATAAACAATTTTTAAATTTTTTTATCATAAATCAAATATTAAAACAAAAAAACAATTCTCTCTTAAATCACATCATAATTACACAGGCACAAATTTTTCTTATACGCTTCGCGACATTTTATCAACTTAACTTTTATTCATATATTTTTTATAATTTTCTACATATTTAAAGATATAAAACTTTTATTCAATTAAAACTTTTTTATTTTGTTAAGGAAAGAAAGTTTGATGGATAATATATTAATTGTAAGAATTACAAAAATAATAACATGAATGTTAACACGATTTTTAGTCAATAGTATTAATAAAAAATTAGACAAAAATATATATGTATTAAAATAATGTTTACAAGCAACAAAAAAATAAATGTAAAAGTTTTAAGCCAATTTATTAAAAAAATATTAATAATAAATAAGTACTAAATGTGATAAAAAAAATAAATAGAATTTTTAAACAGTTTTATTTTTTTTTGAAGGTGGGACAAGAATAAAAATAAATTAAAAGTATTTATTGAGTATTAATTTTGAAATCTTTTCAGATCTTGGCCATAAACCTGAAAAATTCACCAAAAAATCAAAATCATTTCTTTAAAAAAAAAAACAGTGCACAAATAAAATCTTAAATTAACAGGATTATTTTGTTTTAATGTAAACTAAACGAAATCTCGGAAGCTATAAATCGTTGGCTTTATATCGAAAGGGCGTATCTGGACTTTTTTAAAAAAGCGTTATTTGTTTATACTGGCGAATAAATGCCAAGTTCATCATAATTTTTTTTTTGTTTCTTTAATTAAAAATTTGTTCACTCTTTTTTAAATTGCATTTTACCTTTTTAATTTGCAAAGTTTTACAATTTTATGAGGTGTTTTTTCCCTGTTCAGGAACATTTTCCTTTTGTGTTTGAAAAACTGAATGTCAATTAAATCAGGGTACACTTAACAAGGTAACAAACAGCAAGACAGCAGACGAATTCATAATCAGCTGGGTTCCTAACAATACCTGTTACCCTGCCTTTATCAAAAGTTTTTTTTCATTTTTTTTTTTTATATTGCCAGCCTAAATAAACTCTTTAAATCAAATTTTCGTTATTAATACTTTATTTGAATTTTAAAAATTTCTTTTGTATTAATCTACTTTTAAACATTAACTTAAAATAAATAAAGAATAGTTTATATGGCTGATAGCACTGAAGAATTTGTTCAACCTCCCGAAGATACAAATAACTTTGACGAACAGAGTGAAGCTTCCCCAGAAATTCAACAAACCGAAAAATCAGTCCCTGCTACGAAATCGACGTCAGAAAAAGAAAATGAAATTTTATCCGAACAATTTAAGAACTATTTTCGTATTGCCGAGGCCCTTATGACAACTTTAAAACGTCCCAAAGATATAGAAATTTGTAAAAATTTATTGGCAAATGCCCAAAGGCTTAATGACAGCAAATTATTGGAAGTAAAACGTGGTAATAACGTATTCTTTCGTTACTGTCTGAAAGTTTTAAAGTGGACCAGTGAAAATCAGCCCTTAGAATTATATCACCAGTGGGTTAGTTAAGACTCTTCAAACATATTTTTTACTATAAATTATTTGAAATTGCAGTTTCGTTCTAAGGAGGTGGATAATACGTTAACAGAATCACGCACTTGGCTAGAGGACAACAAATCTTATATGGCTGTAAAGTCTCTTAAGGATGGGACAAATATTTTATATGCAGCCATTGCAGAAGAAACCTCTGCAGGTTGGAAAGATGGTGGTTTGAATATTTTGGCCAAACGGGGGTCATGTTAAATAAATGAATAACATTTAGTAAAATGAACATGAAAAATTTAAAAAAAATAATAAATTTAATCGTTTAGTATGCTTCTCAGAGGGGTTACCGCAAAACTCGATTTAAAGGAAACAAATTTTCGTATTTCCACCTTAGAAACATTCGATTTCGAACAAGTTTTTTATCTTATTTTACTATAGAGAACTGCTCAAATCTAAAATAATTTTTCTTTATTTCATTACGGAATTTTTAAGACTCAAATATCCATCGCAAAATCAAACGCAAATGAGAAACAGTTTCTTATATTAAGTTTTTAACTTTATTTTGATATGTTTTTCGCTTACTTGTGATAAAAATATATAAAAATTTTAAAAAAACCTACATACTAGTTTGTGTAAAATGGACGGTGTATTTAAACTAATAAGAGCTCTTTTTTCAATAATACTAAATTGTACGTCAGTTTCCCAAAATTCTAGAGAAACCCAATGCGCCAAAAAACAACATTAAGCCCCATAATGTTTTTGAGATGATCAACGACTGAGAACCATTACAACTGTCACTTGAGCAATAACATTCCTCCCAGTACACGCCATTCTCGTAGACTCCCCAGTTGCAAACCCCTGTTACACCAGTATCTGCTACCGAGGCACAACGTCTAATAACCTGACGCCAACGGCCATCCCCTAATATAACAAAAAAAATGCATAGGAATCATCTTTTAAGGTAATCCCAAACTTTTAAACTTACAAATAAATCCACGAGGGCCTTGTTGCACTACTTTCATGCAAAACGAGCCTGGCATATGAGATTCATCGCTATTGCATTCGATGGGTATGTGCTCAGTCCGATTGAATTTTTTGTAGGCTCCACAGCTATCGTAACCCTTGCGATCCTGGTCCGATGAGCACTGATAGCACCGTATGGCCCAACATCCTGAAATAAAAGCTTTCATATGTAGATTTTTCATCAAATTGTTATCAATTAAAACCACACCCTTAATTAGTTAACAATATTGTTACTCACCGGTTATTATAACCAAAATTATTAACAGTAAAAAGAAATTAACTGTTAACTTCATTTTGTTTTTTATTAAAAAGTAAATTGATGTGTTTATAATATTATTATATTTATAAAATAATAATAAAAATATATATGAAGGCACTTGTTATGAAAATAATTGTTTTTGTTCTACACTGTTATATTACAGAAGCTGTCAAATTGGTTTTAAGCCAGACTTGTTGCTAATTATATTATGGGGTTATTTACAGTAGTGAATTGTTCAAAGTCGGTAGTACAGTATATATAGTGGGAATATGACATGGCGCAATAATTTCACCATGGAATATGATCTAACGATAATTGACAGTAATTATTGATGGGTTTAGTTTTACATATAGTTATTTCATATTCCTTTATTTCATATACTATTCAGCATTGTATTCAGTTAACTATATTAAGCGATGGCCGAGGCCGTTAGACGTGTCCGAACTGCCTTTGTAAACAAAGGTTGAATGGGTTTAAAAAAATATTCATTTTTAGAGAACATTTGCTCTTAAGCAATTAAAAAACAAGATTGTTATGTTCTCTATATTGAGCATAGGCTGTAAATATTGCTATGCCTTCCAAATCAAATGCTGATGCGTAACTAAATTTATTTTGAGTTTGTTTTGTTCTTCGCTTCTAATAAAAAATTTTAGTTTACAAAATTAATGAAATAATACGAATCTTAATCGAATGCTAGTTCTATACGCTTAACTAATTTGTTTTTCCGTTTACCTATTTCCAATCGGAAGCCTTTCGCTTTGTACCAACTAGCCGACTGCTGGTTCGTGATACATTGCTTAAAATACTTTTAGAGTATATATTTTTTTTATTATATCAACACATCTCTTCTTCCATATGGTTCAATTACTGTTTTGCAATCAATTTGAACAAAGATTTTTCATGTCTAGAAGTTTAAAAAGTTTTAGCGTCATTTTTTTTTTCTGAATTAGTTCCCAATTATGTCATATCCTTTTCTTAATGGTTTATACATGTTTATACGTAAAAAATATTGGATCAAATTTTATATATATTACATATTTGATTTGTTAAAACCGTATTCTATTTCGTTAATTTGAAGCATTGTTAAAGTCTCTTTTGCAATTGGCAACCCAAATCACTCACTTTTTTTCTATAAAACTCGTCCACTCAGGTTCTTCCCTTGCGTTTTTAAGCTTAAAACTCGTAGTACATATATGACATAATGGAAAAAGCCTACACCGAAAAACGCAAGTAAAAAATATGTTGCAAGCACTAAAGCAAAGATTGCCAATTTTAAAAATGCGCTAATGTCATGTGATTTATTTTACATACATATATTTTGAAGATATAAAGGCAATAATATATTTATTTAAAAAATATCAGTTCATATATGGCAACTTATTGGCCTTGCCAAGGTAGTAAAATATACCTTTTTATTGTCTGATATTGGAAATACAGGATGGTGTGTTTTGCAAAACGTAGTAGGAATCACTTACAAGGTTTCAAAACCTTGGCAGCTCGTTTTTTAAAATGTCGATAAGAGTGATCACTTTGACATAACGCACAACAACAAACACTAACAAAAACTTTCGTAGGGCGGGTCGTTTCATTTATTAATTTGTAGATTAAATTCTCATTTAATTGTTTTATTTTGAATATATTTACCTTTCGTGCATAAAAAAGTTTGTTTTCCTTCTGTTGTAAAGTTTAAATAAAAATGAAGTTCGTTGAAAGTGTTGTTTTTGGTGTTATAATTGCATTGTGTTTGGCACAAACAGGTTTGTACTTTGGCGTAGATTTTTTGTTTAAAGAAATAATTAAATATTTCATATTATTCTCTTAAAGTGATGAGCATTAAATGTTGGGAATGCCGTTCGGATAACGATCCCAAGTGTGGTGATCCCTTTGACAATAGTACCTTGGTCATTACAGATTGTAGTCAAGAACCTGATTTAGATTATTTGCCTGGGGCGCGTCCGACCATGTGTCGCAAAATACGTCAAAAAGTTCATGGCGAGTGGCGTTATTTTCGCAGCTGTGCTTATATGGGTGAACCGGGAATTGAAGGAGACGAACGTTTTTGTTTGATGCGCACTGGCAGTTACAACATCTTTATGGAATTCTGTACTTGTAATAGCAAAGATGGGTGTAACGGTGGTGGTCTATTAGCGGCTAACTATGTAGCGATCGTTGCAACAACACTATTTGTGACAACCGTTGCTTGGTTTTTAAGAAAATAAGCCTTACAAAGTCCGCGGCAACTAATTGCTCTAATGTGCAACCAAAATTTTTTAACTAGCAAATAATAAAGTGCCTTCGAATAATAAGTAGTGTAGAATTTTATGGTTTTTAACATAAATATGTTAATAACATACTTAAGTTTAATACCGTCCAATTATCTGTTAATAACATTCCATGCCTTATTCCATAAACTAAAGATTTGTTATTATATTGCTTTCAAATTTTTACAAATTTACTGAATCTCAAAATTAAGTTTATCTCAACAACAAATAATTTTTATATACTTATATCTAACATATCTTTATGTTGAAAAACAAATTTATAAATAATTTTTTTAACTGAAACCAATTATTGTTATATTTTTTTTAATAGGGAGGGGCTATAACGAAAACTAACAATTCTAAGGGGTTTTTTATAACAAAAAATTTATCAAAAAAATCTGTAAATAAGTGTTATATAAAACGCTAAATTAGTAACACTAATTTATCATATATATTTCAACATACATATGTATATAAATGTATATAGAAATGTAAATGTAGGATAGAGATAAATGAAATAAATAGAAACACTTGTTCTTTAACCATCAATAGTAACGGTTCTCATTTACAACAATTTTGGCGACGAGGTAAAAAAAAAAAAAAAAAGCCTGCATTTTCTACAGTACAATTGCAGAGTTAAAAAAAAAAAATTAAAGGAATTTTTAAATTTTGAAAAAAAATAAAAATGCCAGAAACTGCGGGTGAAAATAAAAATGTTTCATTGTTCAATTTTGAACCGTTTGACCCTAAAAAAACTACGTGGACACGGTGGGTGAAAAGGTTTGAGACTGCAATGGAGTTGTATGAGTGCGACAGGTCAAAACACCAAAAGCTTTTACTGCATTTCGTAGGAGCAGACACATACAACTTATTGTGTGACAAATTAGCCCCACAAGCACCAGAAGAAAAGCAGTACAAGGAGATCGTGGTGATATTACAGGATCATTTCGATCCAAAACCAAACGAATTATTGGAAAATTTTCGTTTCAACATGAGGAAGCAAAGAGAAGGCGAAAAAGCGGCAGATTTCTTGGTAGAACTGCGTAAGTTGGCAGCAAATTGTAATTTCGGGACGCACTTGGAGAAGGCGTTGGGGAATCAATTTGTATTTGGACTCTTAGATGCTAAATTGCAAAGCCGGTTGTTGGAGAAAAGGACACTGAATTTGGAGGATGCAATAGCAATGGCGACGGCAAGTGAGTTAGCAGAAAAAGGAGGTAATGAATTGCAAGGCAACAATAAAGACCCTATAAGCGTTCACAAAATGGCGGAAAAAGATAAAAGACCCAGCTCTAAAAAATGTTTCCGTTGTGGTGATGCGAAACACACGGCGGACAAGTGTAAGTATAAAGAAGCCGTCTGTCATTTTTGTAAAAAGAAGGGACACTTAAGAAAAGCCTGTTTCAAAGAAAAAAAGCGATTGCATTGGCTATACAAAATAAAATTAAATTGGAATGAAATCATTAATGGTAATGATTTAGTGAATATTATAGAAGCCAAGAACCCCTCTAAGCAAATACAAATATTCAAGCAAAAGTTTCCAACAGTGTTTTCAAAGTCTATGGGTAAAATTACTAACCTACAGGCTCGACTCTACCTAAAGGATAACGTGACCCCTAAATTCGTAAAGGCAAGGCGAGTACCATACTCCCTAATGGAGGCAGTTGAAAAACAGTTGCAAGAGCAAGTTGATGAAGGGTTGCTGGTGAAGGTAGACCAGAGCGAGTGGGCCACACCGATTGTAGTAGTACCTAAAAAGAATGGTGAGGTAAGAATTTGTGGAGATTATAAGGTTACGCTAAACCCAGCTCTACTTGTGGACGAGTATCCAATACCCACTATTGAGGAATTATTTAGCAAAATGGCGGGTGGTAAAAAATTTTCAAAAATTGATCTGACTAAAGCGTATTTACAATTAGAAGTACATCCCGATGATAGACACTTATTGACCCTCAATACACATAAAGGCTTATACCAACCAACACGTCTAATGTATGGAGTTGCTAGTGCTCCGGCAAAGTGGCAAAGGCTAATGGAACAAGTTCTGGGAAATATACCAGGTGTTTCGGTATTCCTGGATGACATTAAAATTACAGCCCCTAATGACACAACTCATATGAATAGGTTGGAGGAAGTACTATCGCGTTTAGAAAAATTAAACATGCGTATAAATGAAGACAAGTCCGAATTGATGAAAGACTCAAATGAATACTGTGGCTACATGATAAATAAAGAGGGAATACATAGAATGAAAACCAAAGTTAACGCAATTCAAAATATGAAGCAACCTAAAAATAAGGATGAGGTACGCGCTTTTTTGGGCCTCATAAATTACTACGGCAGATTTATAAAAAATTTGAGTGACATGCTTCACCCATTGAATCGACTATTGCAGAAAGATGTAGATTTCGTATTTGACACTAAATGTGTGAAGGCCTTTGAGGAGATTAAAAAGCAAATGCAATCAGACACTGTATTGACCCACTATGATCCAAAATTACCTTTGGTACTAGCGGTAGATGCCAGCCCTATTGGCGTAGGTGCTGTTCTTAGTCACGTGTATGGTGATGGGAGAGAAAAGCCCATACAGTTCGCTTCACAAACTCTAAGTAAAACTCAACAACGTTATTCACAAATCGATAGGGAGGCTTATGCGATCATTTATGGTGTTCGTAAATTTTATAATTATTTATTTGGTAAAAAGTTTACTCTGATTACAGATAACAAAGCGATATCACAGATTTTCTCTCCAAGTAAGGGTCTTCCAGTACACTCAGCAACAAAAATGCAACATTACGCGCTGTTCCTAGAGCAATTTGAATACGTGATAGAATGCAAGAGGTCGAAAGAAAACGCGAATGCTGATGCGATGTCAAGACTCACAAATACAGAGACATATGAGTTCATTGAAGAAGTTTATATAATTGAAGAGGAAATTATTGATAATTTGCCGGTGACCCTAGAAGAACTCAAACAATACACAAAAGACGATGATGAGGTGAAAAAACTAATAAAATGTTTAGAATATGGTCGTGATTGTGAAGCAAAGGACCGTTTTGGTATCACACAAACGGAATTCAGTCTTCATGATGGTTGTCTGTTACGTGGTATAAGAGTATACATTCCAGAACCGTTACGTAAGAAAATTTTAGAAGAGTTACACTCAGCACATTTTGGTATTTTTCGAATGAAGAGTTTAGCCAGAGCTTACGTTTGGTGGAGTCATCTGGATAATGACATAGAGAAGCTGGTATCAAAATGCGCACCTTGTCAAGAGACACGACCCAATCCAAAGAAGGTAGCGCCTACTCATGGTTGGCAAAGACCCAAAAAACCATTCGAACGCGTACATGCAGATTTTGCCGGACCGTTCATGGGAAAATATTTGTTTTTACTGGTGGATGCATACAGTAAATGGCCGGAAGTTCATATCATTCCCAATATGACAACAGAAACAACAATACAAAAGTGTCGTGAAATATTTTCTCAATTCGGCATACCCAGTATATTCGTGAGTGATCACGGGACCCAATTTAATTCAACAGAATTTCAAAAATTCCTTAAAATAAACGGCATTACACACAAACAGGGAGCCCCATATCACCCCGCAACTAATGGGCAAGTGGAAAGATATGTGCAGACAATTAAATCCAAATTATTAGCAGCAAAATGTACCCCCAACACTATGAATGCAGAATTATCGAAAATTCTATTAGCATATATGCGTGCAATTCACCCGACTACCGGTAAATCACCAGCAATGTTAATGCTAGGTCGACAAATACAATCGCGCCTTGACCTTATACTACCAAGTAATGATGTCAGCAAACAGTTGCCCTTAACCACCAATAAAAAATTTTCTGTGGGAGACAGAGTGTCAGTAAGAGATTATATGTCCAAAAACAAATGGCAATTTGGTGTGGTAGAGGGGAATATCGGTGAGTTACATTACAATGTGTTACTTGATGATGGTCGTAGATGGAAAAGACACGTTGACCAAATGAGAAAAATTGAGGTAAATGCTAGCACACCACATGAACAATTATATTCCGACCCAACATCACATGTAGAGGAACCAGTTGTGAATCATGGCATACCCCACTCAGTGTTACAAAAGAAAACAACAGAAGTCGTCCCACAACAAGAAGTTATTCCACAACCAGAAATCATTCCACAAGCACAAGAGACTCAGGCTCAAGCAGAAGATGAGACCCAATTGAGACGATCTGAGAGGCAACGCAAAATTCCCAAGAAGCTTTTAGAATGATCTATATGTTATTTTATATTGAGAAATTTGATGATTTGATTAAATGAATGCAATATTAAGGGGGGAGAAATGTTATATAAAACGCTAAATTAGTAACACTAATTTATCATATATATTTCAACATACATATGTATATAAATGTATATAGAAATGTAAATGTAGGATAGAGATAAATGAAATAAATAGAAACACTTGTTCTTTAACCATCAATAGTAACGGTTCTCATTTACAACAATAAGTAACAGCCAACAAGGGCTAATCGCGGCGGCATTCGATTCAAATAGAAATTATACTCGACCGTTTATTGAGTTGCAAATATAGGAATTCTAATCAGAATTTTTTGAATCATATGCGATGATTTGGCCCCATTTTTTTCTGAAAAATATAAAGTATGCCTGGTCGGTCAAGCCACCCACGAAAACATAAAATTTTGTAAAATATTTATATTCTCTAGTTTTTTGCCCTGTTTAAATAATAAGTCTATTGTCTCAATCTCTAGATCTTTTTAAATATATTAATTTTTTCACAAATTTTTCAATCTTTGCAACAATTTAAAATTGTATGAATAACCTTTTTACAAATTATATAACACCTCGGAAAGAAGTTATCCGATTTTATTAAAAAGTCGAAAGACCTACAAAAAAATTATCCTTAAGCCGTATCAATTTCTCTTTTTTTTAACAGTTTCAAAATTTTTTGGTTGCAATGATAAGAAAACTAAAAATTTGGCGCAAAATTTGGAGAACTTTTAGCATAAAGAATTTTTATGAAAACTAAAACCTGTTTTCCTGTCTCATAACTTCCGAACTTTAGCTATCGCAAAGATGCGAAAGCGGGCCTTAATTCTCTTTTTTATCACTCTAAACAAGTTAAAAGTCGTATGAGTTGGTTTGTTTTTTTTTTTTAACTTTATTTAAAGATTCGTTATTATTAGAAAACACTATTTACAAAATCAAAAATTAAAATTGTACATATTAACATATGTATGTATGTACATACATTCTTTTTTATTTTTAACGCCAATTTTAAAAAATAAAGTGCATTGACACCAAAGCTAAAACTGCAGCTACACCGGCAGCTACAAAACGGCCAGCAGATGAACCGTTACATAAATCACCACTGCAAACGTGACATTTTTCTATCTCGTGACTATGGGAAACTCGGCAGACATCAGGATTAGAGCCAACGACCTGGAAATGACAATTACGCGAATAAATTACACCAGCTCGGTCTGAAAAACAAGAAATTTGAAATTAATGATAAATAAGTGTGACGAATACCCAGTAAAAAAAGTGAGGAAAAAGAAGTAGAAAAAACCCAGAACTAGCTTACTTGAATCACTTCAAATTTTGAGGAAAAACCAATGAATTTTACATAGGGTTGTCATTGGAAGGATGCTATTTATTTTTGCCAAATTTAAACCGCATATAATCAACATTTTCGATGCTACAAAATTTCCATACTAAGGTGTTATCTTGAAGTAGATGTAAAACTTTAACTTTTTAGCATTTAATATGTGGGGAAAAAACACTCCTACTAAGGAAGGAATTTTCTGATCTAAAATGCGATTTTAATGTTCTTTTTAAATCTAGATTTTTATGTGATATAAACCTAAAATTTATAACAACACTTCAACCAAGTGTAAATCGTTGCTCAATACAAACAAAACAATGACATCGGCGATTCATTTATAATGCCAGTTTTTATTTCTGCATTTAATTAAATGCAACAAAACCAGAAAATATGCAATAGCATCTTTAGATGTGATTTAAATGTGGTCTGTAAAAAATTGCATCAATTTTTTTTTTGCTGGGTAAGTAAATAAGATAAATTAAAAATTTAATTTTTAATAAAAAATACCAAACTTTACACATAAGCAAGCAAGATTACTACGTTCAGTTGTACCAAATCAAATACATATACCCCCTTATTTCCTAAAACGCAACGCCCTACAACAAAAAAAAATGTATGGAAATGTTTTTTAAATTTTGCTTTTTTACATACAATTGTTTTTATTTATTGCGTTGCGTTTTACGTAATTAGGCCCATAATCTTTTAACATGGGAAGCATAACAAACTACACATTTTTGTTTTTGAAAAAAACCAATAATTTTTTACGCCTTAAGGTTTGCTATAATTTTTTGTCATTTAGTATTAAAGTGTTGGAAGCATGTTGAACTAAAAAGAACGAAAGTCATTTTGACAATAATAATAAAAAAAAAAATATTTCAAGCAACGCCTAGCAGTAGCCAGCAAAACAAAGATTCAGAGCCCAATTGCCGATATAAATCGAAAACACATGTAATAAGTATTCCCGAATTCTCCCTACCGAAAGGACCTGCAGAAAAAATGTTTGATAACTGCAGCACCGCTACTGAATATGTTATTTTATTTATGGACGAGATGGCGGAAGATATAATGTTTCAGTCACAAGTTGCCCATTTGGAAAAAATATTAAAGTACAAGTGATGATTTTTCTATGCCAATAATTGGGAAAACAATGAGCCGGAATAGATTTGACGAAATATTGAGCAAATTGCACGTTAACAATAATTCGAAAACTCCGCAAAACAATAAAGAGCGCATTTTCAAACGTCGACCTATGATTGATAAGTTGAATCATAAGTTTCAACAGCTTTACCATGGCACAGGACAACTTTCCGTTGATGAATAAATGATTCTGTTTAAGGGGCGAAATGAAATAAAGAGGCTACAAAGTATGGTGTTTAGCTGACCAGAACGGAAATAAAAAAAAATTTTAGTATATCAAGGTAAGGACGAAGCTTTAGGGGAAAAGTATTCTGAATTTGGTCTTTGAGAACGAGTTGTTTTGTCTATGACTTAAAAGGAGTGGGGAAAAAACAAAGTTGTATTTTTTGATAATTTTTTTGCATTAGTCCGTTCGGCTTCTAGAAAAATTAAAAATAGAAGGACATTAGCATGTAAAGGCAATACGCTACAATAAAGAAGGAACTCCTAAAAATTCAAATATTGACACAAAATGAAAAGTGGTGATTGGGACTCTGAGTGTCATGTACTGGCATAAATAAGCCTTTTTAAGTGGATGGACAACAAACCAATATTTTTGGCATCAAACTTTCATTGAACTGAGCAAACAACTGTTTCTAGGAGAGATCGCACTGGCAATTTGATGATATAAACTGTCCATCATTGATCATCTTGATCAATTACGAAGTGCCTACAATATCGGCCAAAAATCGAAGAAATGGTGCCACTGAATTTTCTGGGGTCTATTGGAGAGGAAATTTATTAACTCCTACATAATTTATTGTCAGTCCGTTAAAAAAAGTTACTCTTATGAAATTTAGGCGCTCTGTAGCCATGGGCCTCAGAATAATCCAACCGTGAACCTTAAAAGTTTGAAAACGGTATCCATAGATGACCAATACGTTCCAATCTGTAAGAAACGCCGGGGAAAAACGAAATAAGTTCCAAAGAATGTTCGATTAGGAAATCTTCACACTTCACCAACTTTTTTCGAAACGCGGGGAAGATGCGAACTTTGCAGTATAAACAAAATCCAATCGCAATCCAATTGCAATGATAAAAAAAGTTGTTTCATTAAATACCATGAAATAAATTTTTAAAAAAAAGTTACTCAGTAAGTATAAAAAATATAAATAAAATTTTAACAAAAATCAATGAGTTTTTTTAACTTTCGGCTAATGCTGACCCGACGGTAAGGTACCGTACCAAGTTCTTTTCGATTGCAGGTCTTCCACAGACAGAAATTTCTGAACCCTTTATTTTCAATATTTCATAGAAAAAAATTAAACTTTTTTAGCGATTTCAAATCTTGGTCCACAAGGGGTTAAGAGATGAACAAAATTACTAAAAACGACAACATTTTTCAATTCATAAACCAATGTTGCTGATTTTGAATACCAAACTGCTCATCTGATACCTAATACTTACATATACATATAACACTTCTTTAAGTTGGAATTTCTGGATGTATACTACTCGACATACAATTTCTAACAGTTTTTTACTAGTATGTACATTCATATACATATGTATTCATAACTTGTTGTTTATTTAAAAAAAAAATAAATTCCACTGCCAAAATTTATACGACATCAATGTTTTTAAAAGCACTTTTTTTTTGGAGTAGAAGGTGGCCGGTTGCGTAAGGGGAAAGATAACTTGTTGATTTGAATATAAATTACAGATTTTTGTTTACTATTTGGTTATATTTTGATTTTGTAGTAATCGAGGGTAGATATAATTTTGTCAATTCATGTGCAATGCATATAAAAACATATTTTCGAAAATATGAAACCCTGCCACACTTATTCACGTTGTAAAATTAATATAAGATTCTGCATAGCCGAGTATAGACTCAGCGCAACCGAATATGTTTAGCTCTTTTACTTGTCCTAATTAATGTTTTGTTAACTTACCACTTGTTACCACAGTATTACATTTAGTCACTGGTAAATAAGACTCCATGGAACTTGGTTTGGTTACTGTTTCACAATCAACCACTCTAATATTTGAATTAGCATCAATCGTGTCTTTGGCACAATCAGGATCGGTCAAAGATTTGCATTGGTAGCATTTGATAGCATTAGCTGGAAAAAAAAATAATCAATTAGGATGTAATAAACACATTAAATTTTAATTTAAAAAAAATAATCGGGGATGCCATTTATACTTTTGTGTTTTTCTCAAAGTGGCGATATGCTTTTATTTTTACTTTTTTTTTTAAATAATTAAACTTACACTAAAAATTTTAAAAAATAAGAATTTTTGCCTACAAAAAACTTTTTTGCTGTAAAGTGTTTTAGTAGAAAATTTTGAAAACTAGTGCGTATGAGTCAGCAAGGCCATGAGTCATTTTCCTGAAATGCTATTCCCTAAAAACCTTAGCATCAAAGTCTTCAAAACAATTTAAATGTATATTAAAATGTATTATTATTATTAATATTATTAGTAAATGTATTATTAATATTTTAAAATATATTTATTATTATTATAATTAATTATTATTATTATTGTCATTATTATTATTTTTATTATTATTATTCAACACAATTTTTAAATTATTTAGGATTTAATCCCAATTTTCTTGTTAATTTATAGGGTTTGTTGTTGGTTAAGTTTGTCTATATGCATTTCGTTGGTTCTTACACCAACTCATCAGTAGACTTCAACCCCAATTCTTAAAAAACTCATGAATATCCTCTGTCCTTATATAATAATCTCATCAAACAAAATGAGAATTACTATAAAAAACCAAAACGTTCAAGTTTTTTTAAGAATCCAACAAACCATTATTCGCTATTCGCCTGTTTTGATTTTCTTTTTCCCCTTACATTTGAATAACCATTGGTTATTACTAAATGTATTGAGGGGCAACCGAAAACAAAACCTTGTTGTTAAACAACACAATTTTTAAATTATTTAGGATTTAAAAAAAAAAAAAAAAAAAAAAAAAAAAAAATCAAAACAGGCGAATAGCGAATAATGGTTTGTTGGATTCTTAAAAAAACTTGAACGTTTTGGTTTTTTATAGTAATTCTCATTTTGTTTGATGAGATTATTATATAAGGACAGAGGATATTCATGAGTTTTTTAAGAATTGGGGTTGAAGTCTACTGATGAGTTGGTGTAAGAACCAACGAAATGCATATAGACAAACTTAACCAACAACAAACCCTATAAATTAACAAGAAAATTGGGATTAAATCCTAAATAATTTAAAAATTGTGTTGTTTAACAACAAGGTTTTGTTTTCGGTTGCCCCTCAATACATTTAGTAATAACCAATGGTTATTCAAATGTAAGGGGAAAAAGAAAATCAAAACAGGCGAATAGCGAATAATGGTTTGTTGGATTCTTAAAAAAACTTGAACGTTTTGGTTTTTTATAGTAATTCTCATTTTGTTTGATGAGATTATTATATAAGGACAGAGGATATTCATGAGTTTTTTAAGAATTGGGGTTGAAGTCTACTGATGAGTTGGTGTAAGAACCAACGAAATGCATATAGACAAACTTAACCAACAACAAACCCTATAAATATTATTATTATTATTATTGTTATTATTATTATTATTATTATTATTATTATTATTATTATTATTATTATTATTATTATTATTATTATTATTATTATTATTGTTGTTGTTGTTGTTGTTGTTGTTATTATTATTATTATTATTATTATTATTATTATTATTATTGTTGTTGTTGTTGTTGTTGTTGTTGTTGTTGTTGTTATTATTATTATTATTATTATTATTATTATTATTATTATTATTATTATTATTATTATTATTATTATTATTATTATTAAAATATTTTTACTATTATATATTATAACTATATTTATTATATTATTTACCTATCCCATCTAACCATTTAATCTGCTAGGGTTAAAGATGTTTCCAGAATAAAAATTTTTAAAAGATACATATAATCGTAATACTGCTATTATACCAATATTTGAATAACGGTATTTTACGAAAAAAATATCTTTAGTATCAGCATCAATACCGTTATTAAATTTAATTCAATACTTAATTGTCTTCGATATTGGTATCGGTTCCAACCTTGACAAAACAAAGTTAAGTTGCTTAGGAAGAAAAACTAATGAGTTATTAATATTAAGAATATTAAAAGCTTTTTTTTTAATTTAATTATTTAATTTTTATTATTATTGTTTTTTATTGATTAAAATAAATTGTTTTATTTCTAAATAAATTTATTATAAGTTCTTCTTTAAATAAAAATAATATGTATTTTTTAAACAACCAAAACTGGTTAACCCCAATCAATAAATAAATGTTCTTTAATTCAATTAGAAAATTTTCTTTTTAAATGCTTAGCTTTTTTCAACAGTTCTTTTAGGGCGTTAGTACACATAATTTAAAATTCCCAACACTATGCAACTTTAATTAAATATTTAATTAAATTAGACCTTGAACACTATTCCAAATAGGTATATTATGATCACATGCATACAAACAAGTATAATACAAACAAACAAACATACATACATACATATACGTAGAATATAAAAGCAAATTTACATATTAGTATAGCAATTTGGCTTAAATCTTAAGGCCCATCCACGTTTACTGTTGTCAAATAAGCTTTAATACAATAATTATTATGAATAGGCCTATAGGTATAGTTCACACTAAGCAAACTTTTAACTAAAAATTTATGTATTTGGATTCAACCACTAAAGTTTGAATAACTTTTCTTGATCTTGCACGGTTTCTATGTGTTACGGAATTAGAAGTAAAAAATATTGATTTATATTAAACTTTTTCAATGGAGGCACTAATTTACAAGATAAATGACAGCTTGCTCATTTTAAACATTTTAGTGATTTTATCAAATATTTCCATACTGTGAACTAAACTACATATTTAAATTGATGATCTCAACTTTTGCCTTAGAAAAGACTTTGTTTTTGTTTTTCTACACTCTATAAAACAAGTTGTAAAGCATTTGCTATTTGTATAAACAATTAACAGTTTTATTAACGTTAGCATTTATATAATTCATACAAATAGCAATTGAAAAATGTCCAGCGGGCTGCACGCGAGGACTGAGGAGGCTAAGTTTTTTGTTTTTTAATTATTTCTTAAATTCAAAACAATTTTGCATTTTAAAAAGAGCAACGCAATTTCTTGATTATTTAAAATTAAAATATATCCTAAAATACCTAGGTATATGTAGTTTTTTTATTTAAAATATGTAGTTTTACACTTACCACTATTCACGAAGCACAAGGCAAAAATTCCAGTTAAAGCCAAAATATTTCTTTGCATTTTGTTAATTTTTTATAATTTTTTTTTTCAAATGGCCTTTATTATTTTTTTAAAGCACTTAATATTGTTTCCCGTTATAATGTTTTCGAACGACTGAAATGTTATTTTTGATTTTTTATCAAAAAAACCACCAACATTTTCTGTGCTTAATATATTAAGAGCTTTTTTTATTTGCTAAAAAAAACTTAAAGTAAACAACAATTTTAAAAAAATTGTTGTTAGCATTTCACGTTTCTTAATAATACACATAAAAGCCACAGCATACGATTTACTTGCACAAAATTTTGAGAGCAGTAAGTTTATAGGTTAAAGCGATTTTAAAGCACCCTACTATTAGAAATTTTTGGACATAGGTATGTAATATAAAAAACAAAATTATTTTTTTTCTTTTGCTATTATCACAGCTTTTGTTTTGATTAAGAATAAATTATTTCATGGTTAACTATGCATTTACACATAAAAGCACTATCGTTAAAATTTTTGCCCACATACACCCGTCACATTTTGTAAAAGGTTTTATCTTAAGCAAAAATAAAAACACTGAACAATCGTAAAAATTTACCCGTTCCTTAGAATATTTTACACAACTTAAACTTAAGGTCAAATTATCCATTCACATTAGTGATAAGCGTTTATACAACTTTGTCATTTCGTTTGTAATTAAAAAAAAATTAGGTTAAAAACCCCTGCAACTTCTCCGGAGTCGCCCTAAGGGGAATAAAATGTAAAATTGACCCCTATAGTTCTTCCTCCCGAACATGTTCCTAGAATATACTTATCGCCTACTTCCATCACCTAAGGGGGTCGCCATACAAAATCAATGTAAAAACGCCCATTACTTCCCCAAAGTCGGCCTAAGAGAAATAAAGTGTACGATCGAACCACATTAGTTTCCTCTCACAAAACATATTTACCCCCTATCTCCATCGCATAAGGGTGCTCCCATACGAAGTTTAAAAAATTGTAATAAATACCCCTTACAGCTTCCAGAATGCCCGTGGATAAGTCAAGTTTGGACTGACCCCATTTTATGTTTCCTTGCAAACATGTTTCTGGAGCATACTTAACCCCTATATCCACCCACTTAGGGCATTGCTAACAAAATTTAAACATTTTTTTAAAATTAGAATAAAAACTTCCTCGTAGTCACCCTAAGAAGGTTGAACTTTGACACCGACCCCTATCTTAAAATTAGAAACATTTCATAAATAAAAAAATGGATATACATAAATAAAAAGAAAGATCGGGGTTTCGAAAAGCCAATTAGAGGAGTATATAAGATTAGACACAGCCAAATATAGCGCTCTTACTTGTTTGAAATATATAAGGTCACGCCCGTCACAGTCTTCAAATGATCATTGTGAGCTGATATAATGTTCTGGTAGTGTCTTACTATTATTCGATTAACAACATACTATCCTTGGAAACCATAGCCTTTTTTCAAGCAAAAATTTTGAATTGTTTAAGTTGTAAACAAAAATATGAACAACATGGTCACACCAGTCACAATGGAATGCCCTTATTTAGAAAATAAGAAATGCTACAAATTTATCCGAATTGTAATCGCCTTATTAAATTTCACCATTAAATACTTAAAACTCATTCGTTTTATCAAAACTTTATTTTTTGCTTTAATAACAAATTTGCTGGGTTTAAACGAAAACTGCTTCCTATTAATGTATCTGAAGACAACCGCTCATATACTTGTATTACTCATGTTTGTGGCGCAAAAGCTGCGTTTATCGAAGTGTAGCGTATCTTTTTCTCAAAATATATTTTTCTCCTACACACATACACACTATTAAAGGTGACGACATTTAGTTTTGATTTCAAAATTAGAAAAACTACTTTTAATACGTAAAAGCTTTTTAAAAAAGTTTCGTATAAAAAAACATACTCAAAACTCACCACAACTAAAGAAACCTGTAATATAGCCAATTTACAATTACAAACAACTGTTTAAAACTCAACTAAGGCCTAAAACAAGATTTATACAAACAACTACATACATATGTATGCATTTAAATAAGTACGCTGTGTTTCAAATTTTGTTTTGATTTTTATATTCGTTACACGTTCATTACTACTATCAAAGAATGCTACTATTTAATTTATTTTTTTCTAAAGTTTAATTAAACAATTATAGGGTTTGTTGTTGGTTTAAGTTTGTCTATATGCATTTCATTGGTTTGTACGCCAAATCAGTAGTCGTCTGACCGAACTCTTTACTCTTTAATTGAACATTGGCTAAAGTTCGTTTTATTTAAATACCGTAAGAAAATTTTTTTAATGTTTCTTTTCTATTTTTGAAATTTGAGCAGTCGCTATACTGTTGGTCTTGGCCCGCTCCCTTGTAAGCGCAGTTTTCAACATTAATATTAACTAAAATACTATGAAAATAATAAAATTTGCACGATTTTTACAACCCTAATGCAGAATCTATAGTTTTTAATATATAAAATTATAAATATAATTTTCAAAATCATGCGGTTTTCGACTTTAACCTGTGCCAATAGTTCTTTTAATAATATAAAAAAGTATTTTTTGATCACTTGACCAATCTGGGTGAATATTCTATACCTTAACATTTTATTAAACATTATTCCAAAAAAAGCAAAATAGTATTAAAAATTGTAAAAAAATACTTTTTCCCAATTAGTTGATTCCACAATCTATTGGGTCAACTGTCTTCAATTTTAAACAACAAGCGCTTTAAAAGATGCAAGTTGTACCTAATAGTATTATGCATATATTATATAATAAGAAATAACTTTTACATTCTTTTTATTGCCGAAAAAGTACCGAAAAGAAATAAATATTTTTTGAGGAACAAAAATTCCTCAAAACTACACATTTTGACTCTTTTTTCCAAAAAGTATCAGAAAACACCTTACTATATTTTCAGACCTTTAGAGCGCGAATTCAATTATGTTTATTTTTTTATTGGCGGAAAACTTCCAAAATTAACCTTAGTAGAACCAAAATATGTGTAGATAAAAAATTTTAAGACTCTAGCTGTACGCGTTTTGGCCTTACAGTGATGAATTAGCAAGCGGTAACGATATTTCTTTATACATATGCATAAATATAACAAATATAAATATGTACCTCAATTAATATTTATTAAAATTTATTATTTTTTTAGTATAATATCATTATTGAAATATGTATATCACTTATATTAGAAAATTTTGTTTATATACAATTACCATATAAAAGCCGTTACAATGTTAAAGCCTATTTCCATACGTAAAACTTGGCAGCACTTTCCCCATGAACCATTGATGCCATATCTTAACAATTATATGGTCTTTAATTTCTTATAACAGCAATATTTGTAACATAAATTTCTTACAATTGCATTTGGTACTTAAGCTTAAATTGTGTTTCATAATATAGTAAAAATAACCATTCGTGATATTGGCATTAGAGAACGGAATGAATGATTTCGTTTAAATTGCCTATTCAAATATTTATTGCTATTGAATTGCTTTTATTCAACAACAATTACTAGTCCTATTGAATATATAAAAACCATTCACAGTCTTTGTAAAACATTCGCTACCATGGTTAAAAGCTCGCTGCACTAGAAAAAAAAATTAAGTGTAAAAAAATTTAAATGAAATTGAAAAGTTGCTTTTTTTTTGATTTTATAACAAAATTTACATATGGCTTTACTTTCTCAATAATAATTATATACAAAAAATAAATTGATATGTTTTAAATGTTTAGTTTTACTTAATCAGCAACGATATCATTCATATCTTCGTTGCTTAAAGTGGTTTCAGACGATTCGTATTTTACACATGAGTGATCACTTTTGCAATCCACATGTATTTGCATATGTCTGTCAAAATTGTCATTTAACAGATGGTTTATAACTTTTGCTTTCACACGTACATATATAATTACATCTGACATAACCTTCAAACCAAAATAAGCAACTTACTTTTCCTTGTTGTTGTTATAAAAACAGCTGATGGCACATGCTTTTTCAGATGAAAATAGAGCACGCTCTAGTTACAAATTTTTTATATGACATTTACATATGTGTTTCACACATGCAATGTTTAAACGCGTTCAGACGGCAGATATCAATTTCGCACTGCAAAATTTGACAAGTCATGTGTAAAATACATTCGTCTAAAAGCCCTTTTAAGTTGGATATGCATTGCCTCTTTACGTATAAGCCGTAGGTAAGCAATACACTGCATCGTTTTTGTTGCTTATACATTTTGTGATTGTGCAGTGTCTTGCCAACAACACACTCATTTTTTGTATGAATTCACTAGCGTAAAATATGGCACTCAAACCGTTCTCTGATTGGCCCATCACATATTAGAGTAAGATTTAAGCGAACAGTTTTTGTTCTCTTCCTAACACACGGGACTAATTGTTCTGGCATAAAATGTATACGTGCATAAAGCTTGTGTGTGTGTATTAGTGTTTTTTTATTCATTGTACGTTTGACTGTTGTTTTTAAAATATGTATGTATTGGTTTTGTGCTGCTTGTGCGGGATTGAGGCTGGTTGAAAAATTACGCCAACTAATAACCATACTCTTCACCTCTTTTTTCCTCACTTTGTCATTTCGTTCTGCCGGAATTACTCTAATGTGTGAAGGGCCATTGGCATTAAAAACTGTAATTTACAATCCGATTTTTAACCTCTTAAGTTATTTTCTAACTTGATTAGTTTTAGGGTATTTAGCTAACGGGGGGTTCTTTTAAATAAGATGGCAGCACAAGCCACATTTTTTCTAGTGTTGTTTTTGCAGCGAAACGAACAGCTGTTTTTAGTCGGTGAATTTTAATTTGTAGGAGGGATAAGTCTAATTTTATTTGTTTATTCTAAGTCGGTGGGTTTATATTACAACAGTATTAACTTTTAAATTCTAAAAACTATGGCTGAGTGTCTAGAAAATAATTTGGAAACTGGTACAAGTAGTAAAACCGTTGAAAGAAATGGAGAAACACAAACCGAGAAACGCACTGCACTAATAACCGGCATAACGGGACAGGTAAAGTATTTCGAAAATTAGGTTCCATGCAATAAATCCTTCAAGCACTAGTTATAATTTGTTTTTATTTTTTAAATAAAACTAGAAAACTTAAAAAGTAAATACATTAAAAATTAAATTGAACGTAAAAAATATGACGTGTACAAGCATACGTGTGTAAACAAATAAAAACTGCCACATTTATAAACAGAATACATACTTTATTTTAGGACGGTTCTTATTTAGCAGAATTTTTGCTAAAAAAAGGCTATGAAGTTCATGGTATTATACGCCGTGCCAGTACATTTAATACCTCTCGCATTGAGCATTTATATGCAGATCCCAAGGCCCACAAGGGAGGCTCAATGAAACTACACTATGGTGACATGACCGATAGCAGTAGTTTAGTTAAAATTATTAATATGATAAAGCCGCAGGAGATCTATAATTTAGCAGCACAATCTCATGTTAAGATATCTTTTGATCTCAGCGAATATACGGCAGAAGTTGATGCTGTGGGCACATTACGCATCTTAGATGCTATACGCACCTGTGGCATGGAAAATCAAGTTAAGTTTTATCAAGCATCTACCTCAGAACTATATGGAAAAGTCGTCGAAACACCACAAAATGAACAGACACCATTCTATCCCAGATCACCATATGGTAAGTGAGATTTATTTTTTTAGATTGCACTGTCTAGAGGGCAGGAGGTAGAACATATTTTTAATGCTTAGTTAGAGATACACGTCAAGCAGAAATATTGTTTACTTTCCAAGAAACCATGGATGTAATTTATCTGTAATGTTACCCTGTGCTTTGATCTTGTTAGGTTTTTCTTGTCTTAAGGCGACAAAAGTTACTAGGGGTGTTTTTATGAAAAAACTGCTTTGATTAAGTTTTGTACTTCAAAGCAAAGTGTAAACGCACATTTCTAGTTGATATAAGCAAAGAACTTACTAAACAGCAAAGGTTATCGAGTACACATATTTTCAACCTTCTTATTTATCGGGAGACTAAAATTGCTTTTAAATTATTAGCAAAAAATACAAAACAAAATACATATTAACAAATATAAACTTGTTGATGGAAATAAAAAAATATGTTAAGATAGATTCCGAAAGGAATATAAAAATTTTTTCATAAAAAATTAAACAAAATTTTAGAAATATTGATGAAGTGTTTTTAATGAAAAGTTTTTTTTTCGAAGAACTTAGCATAGATTTGCAATGAAGTTTCAAATTGATCTTCTTTTTTGATAAGCTTGAGTTTTTATTTTTACACAGTGAAGTTTGTGAGCACAAAGTTATCAAAAATGTTGCATATTTTTTTTTGAAGCAAAAAAAATTAAAGTTAATTAATTTTTAAAAATAATATTTAGGCAGCCATATGCTAGCTAATTAAGATAATAGTTGTTTTTAATTGGTAGCTGCATTTATATGATTTTATTCCAGTATTGTAACCCATAAAGAACTAGCTATCAGCATTAACTTTATTTATATTTAAAAGCTTAAGAGCTTGTAAAAAGAGAACAAAATTTAAATTCGAAACTATTAAAAACTCTACTTTACTTTAAACTTATATACATACATAAATGTATTTTTTTTATTATTCCTCCTTTAATTATAAAATAATTTAGCCTGCGCCAAAATGTACGGTTTCTGGATTGTTATCAACTATAGGGAAGCCTACAATATGTTTGCTTGCAATGGAATTCTCTTTAATCATGAATCGCCACGTAGAGGTGAGAATTTCGTTACACGCAAAATCACACGTTCGGTGGCGAAAATATATCTCAACCAATTGGAATACTTTGAATTGGGTAATTTAGATTCAAAACGTGATTGGGGTCATGCCATGGACTATGTGGAGGCCATGTGGATGATGTTGCAACGAGATACACCTTCTGACTATGTCATTGCCACTGGTGAGACCCACAGTGTGCGTGAGTTTGTTGAAGCCTCTTTCAGCTATATAGGACGTCAAATTATATGGCAGGGTGAAGGTGTTAATGAGGTAGGCATTGAACAGGACACTGGTACGGTACGCGTTCGTATAAATCCCAAATATTTTCGGCCCACTGATGTAGACCTTTTGTTGGGGGACGCTTCAAAAGCTAAGCGTGAGCTCAACTGGACTCCAAAGGTAACATTTAAAGAATTGGTCAGTGATATGATGTCAGCTGATATAGAGCTGATGAAAAAGAATCCAATCGCCTAGAAGTATATTAAATGGAATAAAGCATAAAAACATTTTTACAATAATTTTTATTGACTTTTGGCTGCAAGGCACAAACGTAATCTTTTATATTTTTTTATTTTATATAAATTTGGTAAAAAAGAAGTGTTTTTTTAGAATTTTTATATATATTATTTAAATCATTCCCTGGTATTTTAAAAACACACACGTTATAGCAATATTTATGTCTATTTTATATGGATTTATATGTATGTATTAATTATCTACATAATGAACCTAATTATTTTTTGCATTTATTTTATTAGTAAAATATAATAGAAATCAAAATATTTATTAAAATACATAAATAAAAATGTTTGTATTTTGATATAAGATGTACATATTTTTTTAATTATTTTCAATTATTAAAAAAACTAGACCTAAAAAAATTGTAGAAATAAAATTTTAAAATGTTCATTACTTTTTTCTTTTTTTTTCCTCTTGTTCATTCACTAACTTATCGATTTGTTTTATTTTACATTTAATTTTCCGTTTAATATTTTATTTCCGGTTTTTGTTTTTTTTTGCATCATTTTGATATTTTTGTGCTCATAAATAAAAACATTCATTGTGGGAATCATGTAAACGCTTAAGTTGTAGAATTGTATAAAAATCGAAATTGGTTTGTTCAATTCCAAGAGAAAACATAAGCATTTATATAAATATCCTTTTCATCATTAATTTAAACTAACATGTTTTTTCATATGTCAAGTGAGTACAAGGTGTGGCATTTCTTTTACATCTATATTTATCTATATCTAAGTATACGCGTATATAAAGTAATAGTGCTGTTGACTGACTAACTCATCATCGTACAGCCCAATACAAATAAAGTCAGAAACTTTAATTTGAACTGTTGATACTTCTTCCGTTGTATAGATTTACAAAGAAGGGACTTCGGAACAAGCGAACCCTGAGGGGGTAAAAAATGGGCCAAAAAGAAAAGAAACTGTTATTTGCAATCTCCTTAACTTAACACGATAAAAAAATTAAAAAGGTATCGTATTAAATTAAAAAAAACAGACCATTGTCTGGTACTTTTTCAAAACTTTAAATCCTTTTGTAACTTCTAAGCCTTTAAAGATAGAAACACAGTTAAAATTGTTACATTCTTGGTACTTTTCTGAAATTTTTACATAAGAATTTTTAAATTAAATGCGATTTTTGAACATCAAGGCAAAAAAAAATAGAAACCATTTAAATTCCGTTCGACAGATCTAGACAAAAATATATATGAATATGATTTTGGGTTCTTTTTTAAATTTTTTGACTCTGAGGGAGAAAAAATGGTACTTTAACTTACCCCATCTGACCTGTACACCGAGTTATTTTTACACCGAAATATGTTCCTTAAATCGATAGATTTGCTGCATTTATCGATAAATTTACTCGGATTCGGTTTACGAAAAAACCCTGTTAGAAAAAACCACAATCCACATTGCGTTAAACAGTCGCAGAACACATTTGGGAGGTTTAAAGCGGCATAATTAGGCAAAACAAGCTTTTTAAAGATTTTAGCTACTTTTTGGACAATTTTGCTGCTTTTGTCTCTTTTTAAAATTATACGTCTAAAAGTATGAAACTAAAGACTATTGACTCACATTGAGGCCAAAAAGTCTAAACTATGTGGACGAGGACATTTTTGGCACTTTTATTACTTTTTTGTATATTTTTGAATAACGAGTCTAGAATATAAAATTTAGGACTCAGCTTGAGATCGAAGTGGCAAAAAGGTACTTCTTGCATTTCGAACTCATTTTTGGGATTATCAGTCTATTATAAGTTTTGAAATATTGACCGATCAAAGTCAACAAGTCAGCTTGTGAACAAAAACTACAGGGGCCATTCGCCGCATTCGATTCGAACTAATCGGACACAAAGTATTTTTTTTTGGGTAACGAGTCTTAAAATATGAAATTAATGTGGGCAAAAACTTAAAACAAATGAAGTTAAGGAATCCCATTTATGCTAAATTTAGTTGCCATACGTAATCGACCCATTACCTTTTTAAAGTAGTTAAAATAAAGGTCTATTGACCAAGATTAAGGTCAAAAGTCAAAGATGACGATATGCACTTTTTATATAATTCGGTTCTTTTCAATTTGTTGGTTCATTAAACTACAGTATAAAATAGTTTGTTTTTAAACCCGATTCAGATAAAAAGCTAAACAAAAACCCAAATTATTTTTTTGTATTTAATAATATAAATTCATTTTATCAGACAAAACAAAACATATTTATTCAAAGGTAAATATAGCCTTTTAGCAATCAAATACCTTTAAATAAAAATATTTTGTTAACTTTTTTTATTATAACAACTATCAACTTTTAAAGAATTCGCTGAATTTTGATTTTAAACCAAAAATTATTTTTTGAACTACTAAGAGAACGATTCAATGAACATGGTTAAACAGTGATCACATTTGGCAAATAATTAAAAATAAAACTTAGGTCTCTTGTTTTTTGCCAAATGGATTAATTTTGGACAACCAATTGGTTGAATTAGAACTTGATGAAGAAGTTTCCAATTTGGTTATGGCTTCAATATCAGCATCATTTTCTGATGACATCGTTTGACCAGTTTGTTTGTCCAATGATTCAGCGGCAGTGATTCCACCAGCTTCACGTATACCAGCTTGTTTTAGTTGTTCTATTAATTTCATACGAAATTCTACTTTATGCGGAATTATAGGAGATTCTGCACGCAATTTGGCTAGCAATTTTTTTAAGGCTTCTTCGTACGTATAGCCATACCAGTCAATTTCTTCGGGAGTGTACTAAAAGATAAACAAGTTTAAATTTTTAAGGATCATAAAGAGAAGATATGTAAACCTACTCCATCCAAATAACATTTGAACTCTTTCAGTAAACGTTCTTGTTCAGCAGGCTGTGCAATATGAGATGGACAGCCCATTAACAGTTCTTGCAAGATTTTACGCTTTAATGTCAAAGCTAGAGCTGAACGTAAATCACAAGCAGGAGTCTAGAAAAAAAATAAAAAAATAATTTATTTTGCAAAATATTGGAATAAACTGCAAAACTAACAAGTGGAGTTACTAGTTTCAATTTGAATCAAATATACTGGTACAAGGCTGCAAAATGCAATATTTTCTACAAGTAGGTTTTATTTTACATTTTCTTAACTGATTTTATCTTAGCATTTAACAAAATTGTACAAATACCTATTTTAATATAAAATGAAACAAAACTAGAAATTTATTATAGAAATTATTTTATTTACCTTGAGAAGATAATGATCAAAACCATGGCACTCGTGAATTTTTTCAATTGTACGATCAGTCACCACCATCGACATATACTCGTTCAAAACCTGACTATGCACTACTGATCGCCTAAGCACAGGCACCCAGAAATGAGGCACTCGACGCTTTAGCTTACTTCGCTTCTGAAAACCCTTAATGACAGCCTCACCACCCCAAATGCCTTCATGACTTTCTGGTACATCGATCAGGGGTATGGGAACATTTTGTATGCGTTTTATTTCACCCGTCACCTCATCACGTTCCCATTTACCTTCCTTGGGTATGTAATGGACAGCAGCTGGTTGTTGTATTTTCCATTCACGCCAGAATTTCTTGTAGGCATCAGGTAATTGGGCGCCCAAACCCTTATCGAAACGTGTTAAACGTTTGAAACCGTATAACAGTTGTGACCCCTTGATTTTAAAAAAAGATATTAAAAATAAATTCAACAAATGAGATAACGAAAATATGTTTTATTTTGTTTTTCATATTGCGTCACATAAGGAAATGATTTTTTTTATCGTTTATACAATTTTTAAACATCTTACTTGTTTGGTGGAATGGGTCATTTCAGTTCTTTTAACACAATTCTTGTTTGCAGATTTGAGTTTTTCCTTTATTTCTTGCACAAATATTTCTAAAACCAGACAAATTTAAATGTAATTTATCGAAAATAATACTTATAACAATTTAATCTGCTAAAAACGAAAATCACGTTTGACAGACAAAATCTAAGGCTTATTTTTTGACAACGAAGGCTAAAATCAGCTGATCGAAATCAAGGGAATGCGTGTAAGTGTTGCCACGGTGCTGCCGTGCGAGTAAAAAATATAAATAAAAAGATGTGTTCCAGCGTTGCTAGGGAAAGCTACAAAGTTGCATTCTTTCACCCAAAACATAACTTTTTTTCATATAACGTACATTTAAAAATTAAAAACCCAACTAAACTAAGTTTTTTTCTATTTATAGTATTTAAAATATACCTAAAAATTATAAGTTGCTCGTTACTCAAATCATAAATAATTTATTATTCAGTCGTGTTTGAGCGACTCCACGTAATGGGGCCTTAGGTAGAACAGGCCGCCGTTGAAGGAAAGATTACAGCTCACTTGGGTCCGCTTAATTCGGTCCCTTTGTGTTACCTGGAGAGGCAGATAGAATAGCTTGAGATAGAAGGAAAGAAGAAATAAAGAAAGAATTAAAGAATGAAGCAACTTACCAGGGTCTCTGGTGGGAATCGAACCCACAACCCCCAGACTGGTAGGCTTGTGCACTAACCACTGACCTACCGGGGCACCCTAATGGGGCCTTAAGCGGGAAAACTAATTTTCTTAATTTTAATAAATTTGTTTGATTTCCAAATTTATAAAATCACACCCGTAAGAGGCTTTTAAAAGATATTTTTTTTAAGTTTAAAGTGCTACCATCCTTCTGAATAATTTCCTTAAAAATGTTATTAAAATGGTTACTTCTGTCGCAATTTCATTGTTCTTTTTAGGAAAGGTTATGCCAAAAATTACTTAAGTATACATACTTGATTTTGAAATGTTGTATTTGATGTATAATTACTCCCCCTTTAGAGGTAATCAATGCCGTACATTTTTAGTACTTCAAATGTTTACTTATATTTACAAATATTTTGTCTTGTTCGTTACTAGTACAAAAAGTTACAAAATAAAGTCTTATACGTTAAAATTATACATGTTACATAAAGGGTCAAAATATTACATAAAATGAAACAAATGTATTCAGCTGGCAACGCTAGTGTGTTCCAAGTAACCCTACAAGAAATTTGTTACCGGAACTAACACTGAAACATTTTTTTTCGGTCATTTGTGACCAATATTTCTATCACATCTGAAGGTGCGAGAGAGATGCAAGATCACACGTACACAAAGTTTCGGTCATTTTTTTCACATCGCCCTTAACAAAATGATAAAAAATAATGACCGAATGACCGGTCATCTGTGTCGGTCATATGACCGGTCAAATGACTGTCACTGTTCTGGTAGGGAACTTTATGCATTTTCAGAGTGACCGCTGTGAATTTTAAAAAGGTGGCACAAAAACTCGTTTTAAGCAAAAAAAAATTGCATAATATAGTCGTTCCAAGAAAATAAAGTCACATTCATTAATAAAGCTTTAATTTTATGTTTCTTATTTTTAATTTAACTAAATACTCAACGTCGGGATCTTATAGGAAATATTTTTCATCTTTCAGCACAAAGCAGCTTGTACATTTTTGTGATCATTACGAAAATTCTTTAACCATCAGCTGTTTGAAAATACAAATAAAAAGGTTATTACGTGTTTGGCAAATATGTTGATGCCAGTAATTTTATTTCTTTAAAAAAACATGCAAGGACCAGTAGATTTTAATCCAACATATTTATTTTCTTGAAACTAATTTTTTTTTGGTAACGTTTAAAATAATTTCTTTTTGAGCTTCTTTACTTTTGTGTATTCTTCTTCTTGTTTTGGGAAGAAATCAATTTTCGCTTATTTATTTACCGAACTTTACCCAATAGTGAGAAAGCAGCATTTCTATTTTAAAATTGCGACAGAGATACAAATGTATTTCTAAATTCTGCAAGAGAGAAGATTTTTTTTAGAAGAATGCTGGCATTTTCCAAAAGGGTGTGGAGCACAGTGGGGCTTATCACATGGAATAAGTTTCTCTTGTCTGTTAACGCCAAAGAACTCGTGGATCTATGTGGAATTTTTAGAGCCAGCCAGTTCAACCTAATCTAACCCTTTATATCCTAGTGCTTACAGAAATAGGAGTCCTTAAGTGGGTGTGCAGGGCATTAATAGAGCTTATTAGTCTAGATCGAACTACCTTTTATCTTAGTAAGTGCCAAATTTGCTAATGGCCGATAGTCCCAAAGGCTTTGGCAAAATCGATTAATTTAAGTGCAAAAACGTCGTGGCCTTTAGCCTGTTTGTTTCTTCGAAAATGTGCTATTATTGATATTAAAAGGCCGGCATGAAGTGAACACCTTAAAATCATTGCTAAGGCATTTTTATAATTTTTCAACTTTTGCCCTTAAGAAAATCTCCTCTCTGGGCAGCTGTATTATTATACCTTCAGTAAGCCCAGAAAGAAAAAAGTCTGAAAGTATTTGCTAAGAGTTCTGATTATGCTAAGGCTAAGATTAGTTTGAATCAGGTTTAAGCACATTTCTTATATAAGGTCTTATTAGATGTGTAGTACACTTGCATTATAAAATATTTGTAAACGGCAAATTTTACAATATCCTGGTATTAGCCAATACCATATCACCAATGGTGAGACATTTTCTTCAAGAGACTCCTTTAGAAGAGGTGTAATACGTGCTAATTATAACTACATTTCAATTTTAAAATATTTTAAAAATATTTATATTGGGCTCAACTCGTGAATAATAACCTTTGGAAGTTTTAATAATACATCACATACATTTAGTGATAACCAATTGTTATTCAAATGTAAAAGGGAAAAGAAAATCAAAATAGCTCATAGCGAAAAATAGTTTTTTGGATTCTTAAAGAAACTCTTAAACGTTTTGGTTTGTTTAAAGTAATTCTCAATTAGTTTAATGAGGTTATTATATATACAGGCAGAAAAATTTTCAAGAGTTTTTTTAAGATTTTATTTTGCAAAGAATTTAACATTTAGATTTTTTAATTTAAAAAACCTTAATTCAAACTTAAGTTACATTCCAAAAATAATTGCCACTCTTTGAATTTTTTTATGAAAGTTTATTTTATTTTTTACATATGTATATCTATTTTATATACTCATATTTAATGTACATTATAAAATTTTTAGGATTAAAGTTGGCTTAAAAAACATTAAATTACATTTTTTTTAGCTTTGTATATTATTATATAAGCTATAATTTTAAACACTTAATATAAAAATATTTATTAGTTTTTGAATATTTTAAAGAATAAGTAGTAACATTTAGTAAATATTTTATTTCATTTAAAAAAAATACTTAATGGTAAAACGTACATTATTTAAAGCTAAACAAACTAAAAGTACATACATTAAGTTACACATAAAGTACAATCACTGAAATTTTTATGTTTTTATAAAAATAATAAATAAGTTTTAATGGTGACTTAAAACAGTAAACGATCAAACTTGTATTTGAACTTTAAAAAGTTTTTAAACCATTTATTTTGATTTTTCTAAAAATATTTTAAAAACTAAAAAAAACTAAATGCAATAAAAACAAAGGATTTTAAATTAGGATAATTTAAATGTAAATTAATTTTTTTAAAATAATAAATTTTATTTAAAATTTGCAATGTTAAAATAGTTTTAAAAGCATTTTTGAATCTTTTATTGTTTTAAAATTTATTGAGGGCTTTTTAATTGAGGCTTTTTGAGAGAAAAGTTATAACAGTTTATCAAAAATCATAATTTTTAATAATTTTTTGTATAAAACAAGGCGCATTTATATCAGGTGGCCTCACTTAATCAGTTGAGTAACAGGTTATTTCCTTATTTATGTCAAATTTTTTTTATGTTAATGTATTTTTTTCTTTTTTACAAGCAAAAACTGCAGTATTCTAGGAAAAACTCAAAAAGAAGAAGAAAGAATTTGTGAGTTTTTTTATCTGTCTGACATTCTTACACGATTTAGTTGTTTTTTTAAATTGATCCCACCTTATATAAGTACGCCTTAATATAAAAGCTTTTTAATATGAATTGTCAAAAGGCTTGCTTTAAAGCTTGCATGCAGGGTTAGTCGTTAAGTCATATTGTCATATTAAAATTACTAGTTAAAACAAATTAAATCTTACATATGTATACTTGATCTGGCTTTCTTGAGTTTAGGTTAACGAAATAGTATATTTTTATAAAACAATGACGAATGTGGTAATCTGGTTTTATTGAAAAATATTTTTGCTTACAAAATATGCAGGATATATAGGTATATGTCGTAAATTGAAAAATTATAAGAACAAAAACACAAGACAATGAATGTACATAATAAAATTCCGCTATATTTTATATGCATAGATTAATTTGGATTCAATCGTAAAAGCTCTAGATAAAAGCTTTTCCTTAAAAGTTTTTATAAAGGCCTTTTTTAATTCCCTGAAGCATATGTACATATGTAGTTTTGCACTTCGTTTGAAACAGATACTGACAGTTTTTTTTAAATAAACAATTTCTCTACAGAACTTTTTTGAAAAAAGATTTTGCCTTTGATTTAAATTTTTCACATACTTTAGAGATTTTTAAGGAAAAGTTTGTGGAAAAGCTTAAATTTTGGCTTCTTAGCCCATATATAAAAGTTCTGAAAGCTTTTTCCCATCTTCGATTATTTACGAAAAATCTTGTTTATCGTAATTTTAAAGTGCAACACGAGGTGATCCACTCTTTTTTTAAGTCTAAAAGCTATTTTTAATATAAATATTTCGGTATATTACAACTTAAAGTTAAGCAGTGCAGAGATATTAAGAGCACAAAAGCGTTTTTCCCTTGATTTTTTATTTGTATTATTTCGCTTCCCCAGCGCTACCAGTCTTGAGTATTTGATAACCTGGATTTGAAAATGCATCGGGTGCCTTCGAGCCATTGTTATTGATGAACTTTTTTGGCGATTTTATATTCACATAGTTCTCACCATTTTCACCACCCTGCAGCTTGGTTTCAGCAACATGATGGCGCGGTGACGGTGTAGGAGCATTCCTTGTTTGCTGTATCATTTGAGCGTATTTCCTAGGCTGCTCGGGACTATCCTCCGAGTGTTGGGAGTTGTTAAGCATGGGTATTTCCTCAGGCAAGGGTTCAATGCCTTCCTTTTTATTGCGTGGCGGTTTATTCATCGGGCTATCAAGATTATTAACTATGGTAGGGGAATAAGGCGGGGCAGCGGCATCTGGGAAATTAAAAGAAGTAGTTGATATATTGGGTGGTTGATCCTCAACATTATCTTCCAAAATTTTAGGTGAGTCCTTAGGACGAGTTGGTGAGAATATGACTGCGTCACCATTGGGACTCATTGTTAGATAATCATCGGTGGATAGATCTATGCCTGAAGTTATTTTTGCGTTTTTTTTTTCGGATATGTTGGATGCATTTTTGTGTTATTCAAGGAATGTGCAGTATATGTGTAAAGTGCAACATTTTATGTGTGTGGAAGTGCGTATAAAAAATGGAATAATTTTTGAAGTACACATTATGAAAGTAATTAAGAAACAGAAATACAGGATAAAAAAAGGTTAATACAAATGAAGTGAAATGATTTATTATGTTAAAGTTAGTAAAAGCTTTTTAAAATACTTACGTATTTCGGGTAGTATATGACCATTAACATATCTTGGCGGCGCTGGTGCCATTTCATCGGGTGATCCCATTAGAGATAAATAATCTGTTGGATTGCGTTTTAAATACTCGTTGTTGACTCTTAAGTAAGGCTCATTTAGGTCCACATAATGCTAAAAGAGAATTAAATTATATGTTAGTTACAGCCACAGCTTTGAATATTTTAGCATATTGAAAACAATAAGTCTGGGCAGACATAATAAACGGTGTGGAGGGAGGGTGGCGTCTTTGGAATTATTAATTGTAAGGATTTGTCAGTCACGACGTCATGATGTCACAGTAGTCGAGTGAGCATCGCGCGTTCGCTGTGGGGACATTTTGTAAGAGTTATGATTTTTACGTAATTGCCCGTCGAGAATTTAAAATTCGGTATTCGACGAATACGTGATGGACTGAGTGTAAGTTTAATTCGTTCATTGGTGCAGAGGTTCCGCGCAACTGCTTGGGACTTCCGAAAACATTGAACTAGTTGAAAGCACAGTTTACGTAAAAATCCGCGACTTTTAATACGAATAAGAGCTGCCTCACAAGCAATTATTCATGAAATTTAAAAAAGGGTTTAAAGTTCCATTCTTTTTAAATTCTTCAAGAGCTGAAAAAAGTGACTTTGAATATATAGAGGACATCATTATTTATAAAATTTATGTACTGAGCTTCGTTATTAAAATCCTGGGGCACAATAGCGACAATATTCCTTTTAATATATATGAATGTAGACCAGAAATTGATATAACAAATTTAAATGGGGGAAAACTGTACTTACATTCGTTACCTCCTCTCCCAACATTATTCCAAATCTTTCCTTTAACACATTAAACAATGGTCTTCGCTCTGGATTCGTACTCCAACACTCCAGCATAATATCATACAAGTCATCATTAGCATATGGTGGCTTCTCCATACGATAACCATCTTTCAGTTTTAAATATAAACTCTGATTGGCATCAATCTCAGGATATGGCACTTTGGCCAACGAAAATAATTCCCACAAAACGATACCATAAGACCAAACATCGGTATATGTGCTAAAGATATGATCACTAAGCGATTCCAAGGCCAACCATTTAATAGGCAGTGGAGCATCACCCTGTTTCTTGTAATTGTCGCTCTTGTACATGGATCTGGCTAAGCCGAAATCACAAATTTTTACAATATTGCCTTCACACAGTAAAATATTTCTAGCAGCTAAATCACCATGTAAAACTTTTTTAGACGATAAATATTCCATGCCACTAGCGACTTGGTATGCCCAACTGATAAGATCAGTAGTGGTGACGGCCATAGCTTCGGTCGAATCAGGTTTATAATTTGAACGCCAGGCTGGTTGTACGGAGTTATTGGACATTATATTGTCGTCATCTGTGGGAAGAATTTAAGTAAAATGTAAATTTTGTTTAAAATAAAAGTAAAAGAAAATCTTTGTTATGGGAAAAATAATGATTCTTCTTAAAATTACCTGTTTCCTTTACAACTCCTTAAGGAATGTATTTGAAACGGAAGAGAAAAAATCAATAAATTTTTTTTAAAACTGTTTTTTGTTTAAAATAAATTTGCTTAAAATGGTTTTTCATAAAAAAAAATTAACTATGAACTATAAAATGGAACTATTTCTATTATTTATTTAAAGTTCTTTCGCAGAAGTGATCGTTAAAAAAATTTAAATGCTCCTTTCTGCATCGCAGATATAAGTTAACGTACTCGACGTTAATTGTGCTTAGCAATTCATTTATTTGCCACAAATTGTTTTTAAAGTATTTTGCTTGCGCTATGTCTGTAACAACGGATGTCATAGAGCAAGCAAAATGTTTTAAATAGGTCAATTCGCACACGAGTTGCAGTATCAGCGAAAAACATTGTAACCGCTGGTTATTTAATTCATTGTAATAAATAATTAAGTTTAGTTTGTGTAAGAAACTCAAAAGCATAATAATAAAGGTATCAACCAACTTAAACATTATAATAAAGGCATCAACACTAAACATAATTGGCGCCCAACGTAAAAAATAAAAATAAAAAGTAATTTTTAAATAACTACTCAAATAAATCAGTGCAGTAAAAAGCCTGATGAAAAAAATTAGCAGCAAGGTGCTAAATAAATAACTTAAAGTGAACTGACATTTCTCGCATTTGTACGAAGTCACCAGAGCTTCGAAATAGCCTGGGCTGCGCTAAAGGAAACAAATAAACACTATCTAACTATTGGAGAATACTGGACTCTACGACTACAAAGTTTATTAATCTACTCAACATTATGCCATATAAATATTTGTAAGTAATGTTAAGATAATTAAAAGTGTAATTAAGTAAGAATTTTAAATCGCATAACCTTATTTTGTTAACATTCGGTGTTAAATTTATTTTGTTATTGAAGTCATCCCATATTTTGAATGGTCGTTCTTAATAAACACAAATAATAATTAGAAAAGAATTATAAAAAAATTAAGAAAAGTTCGAGATTTTAAAATCTTTGCACGGGTAACGCTAGCCTCTCGTTTTAACACTTTTTGTGCCCTTTTTAATATCTATGAGCGAATCTGATAATCAATTAGAACAGCTTTTAGAGAGGATCAATAGTTTAGCGGTCGATAGGAAACAGAACACAGGTGGTTTAGAGACTGACAACTGGTGGGCAGAAAAAACAATGACTACAGCAACTGCAGAACAATTAAGGGCAATAGTAGAGGTTGCCATTAGCACGGCATTAAGGTCTCAAAAGCTTACTTTCGACAAACAGATCCAGGACATTAATAAACGACTTGAGGAGTGCGTTATCCAAGCACCTGAAGTCGACACTTATGAGGAGATACAAATAGAGCAGGGGCGGCAGTGTGATGAGTCACTTGATATAGTGAAATCACTGCCAGATTTTGAGGGCAGACAAGAAACTTATGTTTCGTGGCGTCAGGCGGCGCATACTGCCTACAAAATTTTTGAAAATTTTAATGGTAGTTCCAAGCACTACCAGGCTGTGGCCATCATCCGGAATAAAATAAAAGGGCCTGCTGATATGGTGCTATCATCATTTAACACTGTTTTGAATTTCAAGGCAATTATCGCTCGTCTGGACTTTACATATTCAGACAAGCGACCAATCTATTTAATTGAACAGGAACTTTCAATCCTACGCCAAGGAAACATGACGCTTTTACAATTTTATGACGAAGTTGAGAAGAAACTGACACTTTTGACAAACAAAACTATAATGACATATGATAGGGCCACCGCCGCGACTATTAACGAAAAATATAGAATGGACGCACTTCGAGTATTCATATCTGGCACTAGGAAGGGGTTAAGTGACGTGCTTTTTTCGGCTCGTCCGAGGGATTTACCCTCAGCTCTGGCATTAGCCCAGGAAGTTGAGTCAAACCATGAACGGTATCTATTTGCCAGCAATTATGCTAGGTCTCTGGAAGACAAGGAACGAAAAAAAAGCGAGCTGAAACCACAAAATAGGGAAATAAGTGCAGGAAACCAGACATTGAAGAACCCCCATTTCTTAAAACGACATGGTTTTGGCAATAGGACTCTCCAAAGGGAGGAACTGGCCGAGCCAATGGAAGTGGATGACTCATCTCGCTTTAGGCAGGCCACAAAGTTCCAATCTGGAAATAATGGCCCCACTCAAGCTCGACACTATACGAATGGGGCGCCTTTAAGGTATGAAATACCTTCGCAAAGTCGTTATTGTCATAACCAGGCCTCCAGTCCGGCGGTAAAACGCCGAAATGAGGGTTCTGCTAGATTTACAGGACTGAAACAACAAAGGATTAACCATATTTCCCAACAAACTGCCTCAGAAGAGCAACTCTATGAACAACAGGCAGATTTAGTTGCGTCGGAAATCGACGAGGAGGAATTTGATCAGATAAATTTTTTAGACAGAACTCCCTGCTCCCGTTCATAGAAAGGACAGTCGCAGGGAGAACCATTAGATTACTAATAGATACAGGGGCTTCGAAAAACTACATTAAGCCCTTACGGGAATTGAAGAACGTAGCTCCGGTGGAAACACCTTTTTTAGTTAAGTCAATCCATGGTTTCAACACCATTAATAGGAAATGCATCGTCAATATATTTGAAACAAATACTACTTTTTTTATTTTACCATCGCTTTCGACATTCGATGGTATAATCGGCCTTGATTTTCTAACGAAATTAGGCGCGAAATTAGATTTTGAGGATAAGGAAATCAAAACTCAGAACGGTTCGGAGAAAATGAAATTTTTAAAGTGTGCAAATGTGAATTTCACACAAGTTGAGGATATAGTAGTACCCCATAGCATTACTGAAAAGTTTCAGAGAATGATAAAAAATCTGCTAGGGGTTTTTGCAAACCCTAATGAATCATTGCCTTTTAATACAAACATTGTCGCCACTATCCGCACGAATGATAATGACCCGGTTTACTCAAAGTTTTACCCTTACCCGATGGGTGTAACCGACTTTGTAAACAACGAAATACGCGAGCTATTGAACAATGGCATAATTAGACCTTCTCGGTCCCCCTATAATAGTCCTATCTGGGTTGTTGACAAGAAAGGCAAGGACGAATGTGGAAATATTAAGAAAAGGCTAGTTATAGATTTTAGAAAACTGAACGGGAAAACTATTGATGACAGGTACCCTATACCAGATGTTACAATGATTCTATCAAACCTGGGTAAGGCAAGATATTTTACAACGCTTGATCTCAAATCAGGCTTCCATCAGATATCGCTCGCTGAACAGGACAGGGAAAAAACGGCTTTCTCTGTGGGAAATGGGAAGTACGAATTTTGCAGGCTTCCTTTCGGTTTAAAGAATGCCCCCAGTATTTTCCAGAGAGCCATTGATGACGTGCTTAGGGAACAGATAGGAAAGATGTGCTATGTTTATGTGGACGATGTGATAATCTTCTCGGAGAGCGAAGACGACCATATCGAACACATTGCGTGGGTTTTAGGTAAACTACATGAGGCAAACATGAGAGTCTCTCGGGAAAAGTCACACTTTTTTAAGGAAAGTGTCGAATATCTTGGCTTCGTTGTATCCAGGGGGGGTATTAAAACAAGCCCTGATAAAGTAAATGCGATCCGCAACTACGAACAACCCACAACACTATTTAATGTTAGATCTTTCCTGGGACTCGCTAGTTACTACAGATGCTTCATTAAGGATTTTGCTTCGATAGCAAAACCATTGACCGATATTTTAAAAGGTGAGAACGGCAAGGTAAGCGCACACCAGTCAAAAAGGATAAAAGTGAATTTCGATGAAGATCAGGTTCAAGCGTTCGAGAAACTAAAGGCAATATTATCTTCAGAGGAGGTTATGTTACTCTACCCAGACTTTAGGAAACCATTCGACTTAACGACGGATGCTTCTTCGTTGGGTTTAGGGGCAGTACTGTCACAAGGAGGAAGACCGATTACTATGATTTCCAGAACTTTGAAGGACAGGGAAATAAATTATGCGACTAACGAACGCGAATTGCTGGCTATAGTGTGGTCTCTGCAGAAACTTAGGAACTACCTTTATGGTGTGAAAGATTTGAATATTTATACAGATCACCAACCGCTGACGTTTGCGGTTTCGGACAGAAACCCTAACGCTAAAATAAAACGCTGGAAATCTTTTGTTGATGAACACAACGCTAAAATTTTCCACAAGCCCGGCAGAGAGAATTACGTTGCCGACGCACTGTCAAGACAGAATATTCATGCCCTGGAGGAGGAGGCTCCCTCTGATGCGGCTACGGTTCATAGTGAGATGTCGTTTACGTACACGATCGAGGCAACAGATAAACCACTCAACTGTTTCAGGAACCAAATAGTTCTAGAAGAGGCAACTTTCGCGCATAAACGAAATTTTATACTCTTTAGCGAAAAATCTCGTCACGTGATTGAGTTCACTGACAGGACTGCGCTTATCGACGAGGTTAAACTAGTAGTGAATCCAGGGGTGGTAAACGCAATATACTGCGATTTGCCGACATTGGCTTGTATTCAGCACGAATTGGTCAGATGCTTTCCGGCAACCAAATTCTGGCACTGTAGAAGAATGGTGTTAGATATTTTTGACAAGAATGAGCAAATGGAAATAGTTAACACGGAACATAATCGTGCCCATAGGGCGGCACAGGAAAATGTCAAACAAATTCTCGATGATTATTACTTCCCAAGGATGACTAGATTAACAAAGGAAATTGTTGCAAATTGTAAGATTTGTGCAAGGGCCAAATACGATAGGCATCCGCGTGGGCAGGAGATTGGTGAAACACCAATACCGTCTTACCCAGGGGAATTACTGCATATCGACATATTCTCCACAGATAAAAAGTACTTCCTCACTTGTGTGGATAAGTTTTCGAAATTCGCCGTAGTCCAACCTATACCTTCCCGGACTATCATTGATTTGAAAACCCCAATCATACAGCTAATGAACTTTTTTCCGGACACAAGAAACATATACTGCGACAATGAGCCATCGCTTAAATCCGAGACTATTACTTCTATGTTGAAAAATCAATTCGATGTAGAGGTGACAAACGCGCCTCCTCTCCATAGCACTTCAAATGGTCAGGTCGAGCGTTTCCATTGTACCCTCATGGAGATTGCGAGGTGCATCAAACTGGAAAAGAAAGTTGACAGTACAATTGAACTCATAATGCTATCTACGGCTAAATACAATAGAACTATCCATTCTACGACCAACAAAAGACCTATAGACATTATCCATAGTACAACAATTGAAATTAGGAAGGAAGTTAGAGACAAGATCATGAAGGCTCAACAAGACCAACTTGATAGGCACAATCCTTCTAGACAAAATAGGACCTTTAAAGTGGGGGATCGTGTGCTAGTCAGGAACAACAGCAGACTAGGAAACAAATTGACTCCTTTATATTCGGAAGGGAGAATAGAGGCAGATTTAGGAACCACAGTTCTTATTAAAGGGAGGGTGGTCCATAAAGACAACCTGAGATAGCATTTTCCTCGCAATGATCTAATTTTTAATTTTTTGTATTTCCTTTTTTCTCTTTTACTGGTCTCTTACAGAATTTTGCTTGTAGTGCTTCCACCTTTTATCGTGACCTCAAAATTAACGGACTATTCTAACTCGGACTACATTCCTATTATGGACGGGAATGTAAATATATGGCAAAACTTCGACTATCTGCAACATACAACCAACTTGACGATGTACTCTGAGATAGCTGACGAAACTAAGCATCTGACAAATCACTTCCCTTTATCTCACATGGTCAAAATTTTGGACTCAGACATAGCTCGAATCAAAACCATTTTGACATCATTTGACATCCATCACCGACAGGCTAGAAGCATTAATATTTTGGGCACCGCCTTGAAGATTGTAGCCGGTACACCGGATTTTGATGACTTTGAAAAGGTCAGATTCAAACAGCAGGAGTTAATAGAGTCGGAAAATAGGCAAATTGCTATTAACACAAAGGCACAGGCCCAGATAAATCAATTAACAGAAACAGTAAACGTTATAATTAAAAATTCTAAAATAAAACAAATAGATACCAGTCACTTATATGAAACTCTGCTTGCAAGAAATAGAATATTAATTTCGGAACTTGAAACCTTGATGCTAGCTGTCACCCTTGCAAAGATAGGGATAATTAATCCTGCTCTCTTAGATTCAGAAGACCTTAGCAAAATTATAAATATAAAGCACTCTACAAATGTAACGGTAACCGATTTAATGGAAGTATCTTATGTAAAAGTTTTGTTAGATAACAATTTTTTGGTTTTCTTAATTAAGTATCCTAAGGTTAAGCTAGATTGTAAGAAAATTATTATCTTTCCTGTACAACATAATGAAATGATACTGCACCTCGGTGAGGATAATAATGTAGCTGATTGTGGAAATAAGATGATCCCCATAGGGAACTGCAGTGCAACCCTTACATCGACATTCTGTAGAGAACTAGTTAACCCCACGTGTGCTCAGCAACTCCACTCCGGTACCGTAGCTCAATGCAGTACTAGACCCAGTCATCTGGAGCCTCTGGTTGTTGTTGAAGATGGTGTAATCATTATTAATGATAACACTGCAGTAATAAAAACTATTGAAATTCCAGAAAAGTTGGTCACCGGAACGTATCTTCTCACGTTTGATGGTGAAGTAAGCATTAACGGGTCCACATATAAAAATTTGAAGGGAGAAATAAAAAAGGTACCAAATCCAGCGGCCGCTACCACCCTTAACATTACTGGCCACCAAGAAATATTGAGCCTCCCGTATCTCCGAAGAATGGGCATTGAAAATTTGCGATACATTTCGCAAGTCGAAGACAAACTCATTGTGGGACCGATTGCTTCCACACTTGTCATAATTTGTATCCTACTTGCTTATTGCTTAATCTCTAAATTACACCAGAATAGAAAGAGTAAACGCCAAGGTCGCATTGTTCAGGCTGTAATAGATGGTTTTGGGAGACCCGAGGACGGATCTCACTTAAGCGGAGGAGGAGTTAACGTACTCGACGTTAATTGTGCTTAGCAATTCATTTATTTGCCACAAATTGTTTTTAAAGTATTTTGCTTGCGCTATGTCTGTAACAACGGATGTCATAGAGTAAGCAAAATGTTTTAAATAGGTCAATTCGCACACGAGTTGCAGTATCAGCGAAAAACATTGTAACCGCTGGTTATTTAATTCATTGTAATAAATAATTAAGTTTAGTTTGTGTAAGAAACTCAAAAGCATAATAATAAAGGTATCAACCAACTTAAACATTATAATAAAGGCATCAACACTAAACATAATTTATATAATATTGAAAAATTAACTGAAATCAACCTCTCTGGTACAGGGTTTGCTCTAAAATAGATCATGTTATATGCTTGTTTTTTATTTTTGTTGAACTAACTGTCATCATGTTTTTATTTTGGTTGGGCTTGACACGAAATGTGAATGGTTTAAAACGCAAGGAAATGGGGATATAATTCTTATAGAAAGGTACCATGAGTGGGTCCTTCGGGTATAAGTGGGATTGGGTAAGTTTACTTAAAAAATGGAAATAGATTAATAGACGTCACTTCTTTATAAGATTGCAGTTTAAGTTAGGTTAGGTTAAAAGGAGGAGTTTTCAAAAAAAGGTCTCAAGTACTGCAGGACATACAGCTACGCCCGTGATTGTTATATTTGGGGGGAGAAGGCCACAAAAATTCGGTACTGCGGATGAATTCCATCAAAGTTTTCAATTTTCCACCACTTAAGTCAGCCACCTCTGGCATAACATCAAACATTTAATATCCATCGTTTTTATTTCCTCCCTGAATATCCTGCAATTGGCACTCTCAGTTTCTTCCATCTGGTTAAGGGGTGCTTTCAGGTTTCCCCAGTTTCAAAATCCCCGTCGTTTAGGTCGCCCTAGAGAAATTTTGTCATTCGGTGAACTGTCGTATTGTTTCACAGCTACCAGTGGGCAGTTTTCGCCCTCTCTTTCATCTCGGCCTTTTTCGCAGCGAAAGGCTTCTGACTCCCAAGGTCCGAACCTGGCCATATTCCTATTAATAATTAATCATCTTCTTAAAATGTAAAACCATTCTAGATTTAATGTTCCCAGACATAATTGATCTCATCGACGCTTGACTATCCGTACAGATGTCCATATCCGTTTGACCTTTGACCAGTACAAACATTCCGTGATTGTCCGGACTTCCTAATGTAGGTTAGTAGTGTGGTCCCTGAAGTTTGTAGATTAAATGAATATATTTAAAGCATCACCAAAAGGACGATGGATTCATAGACAACACTGGGATTGAATAAAACCAATCTGATATTAATGGAACCAATATAATCCCTAAAAGTTTTGATAAACAGTAAGGTGTCGTAGAGGCCCAATGTAGAGAAAAGGAAGAAAAAGACGCCCAATGGGCCCAATGCATTTTAAAGGGTTACAACCGCAAGGGTCCTGGTAGCGCGTAGAGAGTTTTAGAGCTGTGGGTAACTGGCTGTAAATAATGACTGTCATTAAATAAAATTTTGCCTTTGAAATCAAACAATTTAGTTGCAGAGAAAGTTGCAAGGGTGTCTACTCTGTTTAGAGCAACGACAAAATTTATGCAAGCGCAAGATAAAAAGAGAATTGTCAGAAATTTTGGTGTCACAAACATTGTGATAATTGCAGTTTCTTTCAATTCAAGATTCTACCAGCTAAAATTGCCGTTAATCTCGGCATGAACTTCCACACTGAGAGCTCTGAAGAAACCATTTCTGCTAATAGTAAAGCGGTGATAAAGACATTCACTTTTTTTTAATTATTCAATCATAAAAAAAGATTTAGCAAGTTGCGCACCAAGCGATAGCCCCACATCTTCTGGGTTCCATAGACATGGGTACTGAAAGAAATATATGGCTGACGAGTCAAAAGACGAGTTTTAATAAGAGCATTGAATGACAGAATGGAAAGGCGGATTTTATTTTTCAAAGAGTCATCCAGATGTCTTCCGTCGAGTTGAACACACTGTTCGAAACGGAGCCTTGTGTTCTGCGCCACACGCTTCAGTAGACTTGGTTCAATTGAGCTGCCCAGCAAAAAATAATCGAGATTTTGTAAGCAGTACATACTTTTTCTAGTATACTAATGCGCACCGCAGCAAGCACTTATCTATTCCCTTAATAAATGCAATAGTGTATGGCAGTAAATGTAAAAGTTTTACCGTTTTACACACTCGCTTACTCAAGTGCATACTAAGAAGCACTACTGTAAGGCAGTGAGTAAAAAAAACAATAGTTTTTCGTCAAGTAACGAACATAATAACTCGGCAAAACATTTATTTCGATGACGCAATAAATTTAAACAACTAAAGAAGCACTAAAATTACATGAATTAACTGGATATTCATAGCCCCGAAATAAGCGCTTAACACGAAATGCAACTAAGTGGGACATCGCGAACAAATATCATGCCATACGTAAGCAGGTTTGGAAGCTTTGCCATCTTGATATTCCCTTACAAAACTACCTACAGCGAAGCAGCAGTTTTTGCTGGGTGATTTCTCGACGAATATTTACCTTTAAAGTAACAAAAGATTGGGGATTGTCATTAAAAACCTTCTTTTTGAGGTATTCCCATAAAAAATCCATCGGAATTAGATCGGGTCCCTAAAACGACTGATCAATTTTTGGGGGAAAATTTCCCGAAGCAAATTTATCGAAGCTCTGGCTGTGTGTGCAGTCGCCCCATCCTGTTAAAACCATATGTGTGAAGAATACGGTGGATGAGCCCGCAGGTTTGGCAAAAAGAATTCCGTAATCATAGCTCGATAGTTTTTACCGTTGACATTCGTCGCCTGGCCTCGAGAATTTAAAAAAATGGTCCAAAACAGTCACCCTGGAGCAAAGCAATGGTTTTTGATGTTTTGGTCGAGGGTTGCGCGTTCTTGGAGATCAGTAACGGCAGGTTTGCTTGTTCACGTGGTTGTTTAAGTAAAATTAACCTTGTCGCTCGAAAAAATGAGATTTAAAGTGCGAAACTGCTCTAACATTGTTTCAAAAACATTTTCGAGTAAATCGAAGTCACTTTCTTTAAGTTCTTAAAAGATTTGAATTTTAAAAGTATGGGGCTTTCGATCTTTTTTTTAAATTATCCACTGCGTCACTGCGATGTCGTTTTTTTTCATGTATTTTATTATTGAATCTTCGCTTAAGCGAACTAACAATAAGTATTCAAATCTTAAAACTAAGTAGTTAATACTAGTCCAGTCAGTACCAGACTAAAATTTAAGTTCTCACAATAAAATTAACTAATTTCAAAGGTTTCATCTAAGAGCAATAGTATCCCTTTTGGGATACTGCGACGTCGTGACTGACAAATCCGCATAATCAATAATTTCAACGGCGCCATCCTCCTCCCGCACAGTTTATTAGTTTTTAAAAAAATCGTATTTAAAAATACAAATTTGCCACCAGATACCCTGTACCACTTCGTTTAGAGGCAACAAGCTCATGTAAAAATCTTACGATAAGTGATATCATATGCCTTGTATGGATGAAAAAATTATATTGTTGGACACCAGCTCATGTAGTATACCAGGGAATGAGGAGGCGGGGAAGTATATTATACTTTACTCCCTATCACTAATCTTTTCATTACATAGAGACACTCTTTGAGTTTTTAAAATAACACTGCTAGTATTTGCTTAGAAAATAACAAATAACTACTTTTTAGAAACCAAAAGCCTATGTGCGCTCTTCAGGACCAGAAAGAATTGACAACCCCATATATATAAGAGCGCTGTTTTCGGCTGTGTCGAATCTTAAATACTCTTAACATTGATCTTTTTGTAACCCCGGTGAACCGACAAGGCAAAGTATTTACCAAAATACAAATATGAACACAAAATTACTTTGTGGCAGACTAAAAGTCGATAGCTGCAACAGCTTTCGAGATTTAGCATATTAAAATAGGGGCTTCCACCCCCATTGCTCCTACCAAATACTTTTTTTTAATCTACATCTAGAACTACTTTTTAGCTGGTTTAAAACTTTGATAATTAAGAAGAAGCTAGGGGAGTTATGACTTCGGTCTGTAGTAAACCGATGTGGATGATTTGAAATTGCGATCTGTTTAGGAACATCTCTGACAATTAAACAACAAAACGTCATCCGTAGAACTTTTTTTTGGCTTCGAAAACTTGATTTTTACAGACAAGCAGACAGACATGTCTAAATGGACTTCCCTATCTATATGGACACAGACTATATACATTTTATGGGTTTTCAAATGAATATTGTAGGAATTACAAACCGAGCGACTTATGGCATATACCCATGTACCAATGTGAACGGTATAAAAATTTAAGTTTTAAGGAAAATAAAAACTTATAGGGTTTGTTGTTGGTTAAGTTTGTCTATATGCATTTCATTGGTTCTTACACCAAATCATCAGTAGACTTCAACCACCCAAATTCTTAAAAAACTCATGAATATTTACTGTCTTTATATAATAATCTCATCAAACAAAATGAGAATTACTATAAGAAAACCAAAACGTTCAAGTTTTCTTAAGAATCCAACAAACCATTATTATTATTAAATTAACAAGAAAATTGGGATTAAATCCTAAATAATATTTTAAAAATTGTGAAAATAAAAACTTTAGTACTAATTCACTTTATTATTTTCATATTTAACTTACCTTCTGGCACTGTTGTCATTACAGTCTGTTCGGTGGCACATGTGTTCACTTGACCCTCATACAATTCCGATTGTGTTATGTAGCCCGTTGAATTTGGTCGACCAGCTCGTGTGCCCGATCTTGGATCATTATCCGAACTGCTACGATTGTTCATGGAATAATAGTTGTTCATATTGTTGATATTATTCATTTGATTAATATATTGATGTTTGGAGAATGATAGATTAACATATTTAAGACCATCACTGTATGAATTTGAGGTTAGGGTTTTGATTTTTATTTCGACGTGCCCATGCACCATTGAAGTTTTTATTTAAATTATTTTTTTTGTTTTTGTTTTTATTTTTTTATTAAGGGTGACACAAAATCCAAGAAACAAGACACCACAAGGCCCATTATTATTAATTTAAAGTGTAGATTTTCAAAAAAAGTTTTTGTTTGTTTTTAGTACACATATTAAGCAACAAAAGGCGAAAAGAAAGAAAATATAAAATAGATTTGTTAGGGGTAAAATTATTTGTTGCAATCAAAACCAATACAAATGTTAGTAAATGGGGTAAAAGAGTCAGTTAAGGTTTAAAGTTTGAGAAAAAAGAAAAGAAGTTAAAAAGAAAAAATTAAAAAAATTATCAAAGTAATATTAATAATTCAAGCAAACATGGGAACAGTGCAAATGCATAAATAGCCAGGAGGTTAAAACTTATTGCTGAAAGCAAATTACGGCAATCAAGGTTATAAGAATCTCCAAAAAACATGCAGAAGTAAACTTCGATAGCCATAGAATGCCGAATTTGTTCTCAGATTTCATATCCACAATTTTTTTAGGTTAAAATTTAAAATAATTTGTTAGAAACTTATTTGTTAAAGTATAACTGGGTTAGTTAGCAATTTTGTATGTAAGTTATTTTGAAAAAGCTTTTTTAAAACAATTTATTAACGAATAAAGGAAAACTTATTTTATCATGTCAATTGCACCACTCATATAGTAAAATTAAATTAAACAGTTTAATAATGGAAAAAAGCTATAATTGTTAATGATGTTAGTATTTGGTTTGACAAAAAAAGTTTGTAAAATAATTTGTTAATAACAACTTACCGGCCTAGTTCGAAATTATCTGAAAACCGTTGCGTGGTTATGGTGGAATCAATTTTGCCAGTACCTGGATTAATTTGATTTATAAAACGTTTGCGATTACGCATTAAAAAATTCTGGATATTGCCATAACGACAGTATTCTACGATCACCATTAGTTCACCTGAAAAGCAAATAAGGGAAATGAAATTTCAAAATGTCATTATGAGAGTTAAGAATGCTTTAGAAACAGTTTTTAAAATTAAACAACAACTTCTTATCTTTTCCTATTTTAATTTTTTATTAGACTTTTTTACATAAATGGTGAAAGTGGACAAGGCTACTTTTGATGGTTGTCTTATAAACAAAGTTACAGTGGCAGGTGTTCTTATTTTGGTTAAACTTATTATGGATAAAGTCTTAAAGAGTATAAGCCCAGGCGTTGTACACATAAGCGTTTTTTGGTTTACATGGTAGCTTGAATTGCCCACAGGCTGCCAAGTAAGGATCCCGATAACCTTGTTTTCTTATTATCATTCAATAGTCATATGTAACGTCCTTTTAAACCAGTACCCTGAGCAAGATTTGGAGTATTAGATCCAACACGTGGCCGAAAAGTATATAAACAGGTAATTTAGCCTGCACCTTGGTACCCCAATAAAGTCATCTGGTAAAGAGCGGCCCAGAAATTTGTGTCTTTTGCTATCTAGGGTGGAAGATTCGCAGAGAAGATGAAAAACCATCTCCCCCTATTTTCTCTTCCTAGAAGTACGACAGTGGCTGTTCGAAGAGAGACCGAGTATACATTTGGTTCTACCCACCAATAAGCGACCCGTTAGGACCGATATCACCTCGAAACATCCCTCCGACCACGGTTTAACAACTGGATCCTACGATTGCAATCAAAAGAGAGTCATATCACCCTGGATACCCTACATTCGTCCGGATTGTGCTACCTGCTCTTGCCAATTAAAAAAATTTTTGAAGATTCTGTTCTTCATAGTCCCTAGCGGAATTGCAACTAACATATCATTAGGGATATGTAGAGCAGATCTCAGTTAATCTAACCTGTGTGCCTGTTCATTACCAAGGTGGTTCCTATGCGTTAAGACCAAGGCATAAGTAATATTAAATTAACGACAAAACCTAGACAACTTTCCTTTACAGTTGCTGACTATTATCGACGTAGAAGTGTGCGAATTGAACGACAGAAAAACTTATCCCAAGATCCGCCAAGTAGATGTAGGATGCTACGCTACAGTCCGTCTTGGAGCCCATCCTTGTCACAAATTTTCAGAAGATTACACCCAAACCGCTTACTTCTGAAGGGACTAAGAACACTTCACTTCATATCATATTCAGTGTTTGGTCAGAAGGTTGGTCCTTATGTTATGTGCCTAGGATCCTCGCAAGGCCGTATGTCCTCGATCTCTAACATTTTAAAGTCCAGAGCTTCACTGCGCTGCTTGCGCAGGTGCATTATAGTGCTCAGCGCCTCTGAAGGACTAATATGCAGTGCGCCTGTAATTTCAATGCAGGCTAATCTCTAGACTTACTACTTACTTCTTACCTGTCCCAGTCTACCGTACCAGGGAACTGGGTTTACTATAGACGTGCATTTCCCTTTGACTTTGTCAGGGCTAAGTCCCTTTTTGCGCCAACATCTTACGATAAGTGCAGTGGGCTTCTGTAACCCTTTTTACCATGTGCTTAGTGTAAAGCATTAAATACATTCCTCGCTACAGGCTACCGAACACAACCAGCCAAAAATAGAATACACGTGTGCTTATGAGAATAATTTTTTAACTGCTACAATGCAACATAACTACGGGTTGCTGTCAATGCTAATTTTGTGGCGGGGTCGAAATTAAACTAATTTCTATTTTTATACGCGACAGATAACAGACTAGTGCTGCCAATACGGTAAGATGCAAAAAATATAGCTTAAACAGTACAAAAAGACTTTAGGTGGCACCACAGAAAGTCATATTGCTCACATGTTTATTTTGTAGTGGTAGTCTAGTAAATATTTCAGTAGCAGCCAGTCGGACACAAATTTAGCAAGAAGCTTTTGTGTTCGTGTGTTCCTGTGTTCTTGTTGCTTGAATGTGTTTAATGCATTAAGTTTCCACAAAAATTTCAAAAGGAGTACCATACCCAAATATTTTACATTAACATTAATTGGGGGATTACGAATTTCCCTTACCGCAGCTACCTGAAGTCTGGAACCTTAATTTTTTCCGTGAGAAGTACCAGCTCAGTCTTGTCCGAGTTAACTTTTAGACCGTTATTTACAGACCATTTGCTGAGCAAACCCAGGGCGTTTGACAAGATGTCACTGATCACACCTAGAAATCATCTTGATACTAGTATTACTAAATCTTTCGCATAAGTAGCAACGTTTAGTCCTTTTTTGTCCAGTTCCATAAGAATCAAGTCGACAACCATAGGCCAGAGTAGAAGTATAACACCACTTTGGTGTATTCTTCGGTTCACTAATTTTGAAATATTGTCTTTACCAAGACTCGCGGTAACTACTCACGACTTCAGTATGAAAACCAACCAGGTGCTAATATGGTCTTAAACATTCAGATTGTTAAGAGCGTGCTTAATAGCTAGATAAGTCACGTTATTGAAGGTTTCTTCTATGTCTACTAAGGTCGCTATTGTGAACTGCTTAAATTAAATGGATCTCTTAATCATTCCAAACGAGGCAGCTAAAAAGTACTCTATGCAAAGAAACAGAACTTTGGCATGACGCGTCATGCCGTCATGACGTTAAAAAGTTGTAAATTTTCCCCCCTTTGCATAGAAATTTCAAAAAAATGATAACGGAAACTTGTTACGTTTACTTACGTTTTGCTATATTTTTTGTCACCGCACCCAACAAGTTGACCACATTTAAATCTTTACCCAAATGCACCATTATCTTAAGTTCCGATACCAAAGCTCTCATAACTTCGTTATTTGCTTGACGCTTAACCATTTTCACAGCTACTACACTCTCCTTTTCGCTAGGCAAAATTCCCTCAGCATGAGCTTTTAATACAACACCAAAAGCTCCCGCACCCAACTGTTTGCCCAACTTAAGCTTTTCTCGTGGAAATTCAAAACCACGATCGTAAGGCAATAAATCTGCTTGTTCATCCAATGTTAAAGCAGGATTTATGTGATCAACAGCGCCCTCTTCAAAGTTGGCCAAGCCGGCAGCCTTTAGTTCACGTAAAAGCTTGCGCTCACGTTTAACGCGTATATACAAATATATGACTAAACCGATTAATATCAAAAGTAAAGCTAAAATACCGCAAATCCAGCCGAGTGTTAGACCGGGTATATCTGTGGAAAGATTTTATTGTATTGAATGAGTTTTTAGGGTTTTTTGTTCTGTTAAACTTACTTGTTATTTTGATGTTTACAGTTTCCTCTACGGAACCCAAACGATTAGAGACCAAACATTTATAATGACCTTGATCCTCAGGTCTTAGGTAAGGTATTAAAAGTACAGCATCATTGTCGGTATCATTATTTTCAATCAGTTCATCATTTTTATACCATACGACCGTGGCCTTGGGTATGGCTTCAGATTCACATATCAACTCAACCGAATCGCCCAACTTACGCTCTATTTTATTGCTATCGCCAAGATTAGTATTGACCATGCGCGGTGATAAAGGTTCTTTTGAAAGAAAGGTTTTTAATTTACTTTTTTAATCATTTATTACATTTTTTACTTACCATGTGTGATAATACTAATTATTCTTGATTCCATACTATCATCATTTATAGCCCTAGCCCGACACTCATATGAACCCTGCTCCGAATCCCTAATCTTTTTGAAAGTTAAAGATTTTTGATATGAATATGCTGTCGATGATTTGTTGATATAAATATCTGAAAAAACGCTTAACATTAAAACAAAACATCTTTGGGAATAATATATGTTAAAACATACTTTCTGTGTTTTCAATTAAATTGCCCTGATCATCATACCAATTAATATCGCCAGAAAAGTAATAGGCCACTGCAGCACATGTTATGGTTACCCTGTCACCTAACGCAATAATATCATGGTCTTCTATGCCATAAATGGTAACATTATCGTTGATATCACGTATTAAGACATGACTTTTGCCTAAGGCTCTGCCAATTTTGTTCATCGCTCCACAACGTATAATTCCAGGGGATTTTGGAACAAAATATAAATCGTATATAAAATCAATGGGTGTGGCACCGTTAAACGATGAGGTTTCCTGCAAGCCAAAACAGCTAATTAGTTTGTGTTTTAACCAAATAATTTATTATCTTACATTAAAATCCTGTATAACTTTCTTTGAACATGAAGGCCATCTTGGTTCAATGCTACACGGTTCAAATATCCACGTTACTAAGGCCTTCTGATGCGATTGCACCCTACATTGCACATGAGCCTTTTCTCCAGCATGAACATAAACATCATTCATCATTATTATGGGTAAATCTTCAATGGTCACATTGAATTCACGTTGCAAAGAGGTTTCGGTATTTATAGCCTCCACCACATACGTGCCAGTATCCCACAAACGTGTATTGTAAATCTTCAAAGTCGATGAGACATCATCCGTAGAAATTTCAAATTTATGATTATTAAAGATTTCGGTACCATTGGGATTGTACCATTTGAGTTTGGGCCAGGGATAGCCACTATATCGTACTGACATTTGCACTGTCTTGTTGGCTTTTTCATTGATCGTGTAATAGTCATTAGACTCACGCATTTTAATGTAATTTTCATCTTTGCGCAAAATCAACATGTTATATGAGCTTTTAGCCTTATTTGAAGAATGATCGGAAACATTGCAGGTATAACGGCCGGAATCGGATGTTTTGGCATTTTTCACTGTTAAAATGTTGCGACTATAGACATGAGTGTCTGTGACATTAATGTTGGCATAACTCTTCTCAATAAAGCGGGTCTAAGAAAGGGGATGTAAATCAAAATGTAAGAAAATATATAAAAAAATAGAAATAGTATTTAAAATGTTAAAAGTCCGACCGAATATTTGGTTTAAAATAAAGAAGAATAAAAATGAATTAGACACAATAAAATGTATGTTTTTCGAGTAGCAAGGGGCGTTTTTGTCGATGTTTTAAACTCTCATAAGATAAAAATTTAACTACAGGGTGTCCGCCGGCAAGGTATTCTACTCTGTTTTGCCGCCATTTTTGTAAACATTAGTCTTGACAGTTCATATTTGGCAGTCGTAAAGTAGAGACGTGGTAAATTTGTTATGGTAAAATATATAGTAAACCAACTTGTATTAATCGTCAAAACATTTAATCAAAATTTTTGAAATTTTTGGGAAAAACAACGTACCAACAAGACGCACTATTTATCGTGTAGTAAATGATTTGAAGAAAGAGGGATTGTAGCTGATAGGCCCCAGCAGGAACCACAAGGAACAACAAGATCGGCTGAATATACTACTGCCGCTCAAGAAAGTGTTTAAAACAATCCATCAACCTCAATTCGCCGCAGTGCTCAGGAGCTTTGTCTTCAAAGAACAAGTTTGGCCTTAATTTTGCACAAGAATTTGCTGTTGTTTTTACTTAACATTCAGTTGACACAAGAGCTTCTTTCAGAAGACCATTTTTTACGCCGCCGTACATATGCCAATAGGATGTTACTGCTCGCCCAACACAACCCCGATTTTCATGAAAAAATCATAATAAGTGACGATGCACATTTTCATTTGAATGGATATGTGAATAAACAGTAAAGTCGGTCCTGAGCAATAGAAAACCCTCAAATTATTTATCAGTCACCTTTGCATCCATTAAAAGTGACAGTCTGGTGTGCAATTTGTTGAGAAATTATTGGACCTTACTTTTTCTAAACTGAAAACGGCGAAATGGTAACTCAATGGGGAGCAATTTCGTGATATGATTGAAAACTTTTTAATGTCACAACCGCATGCTTTGGGCTTAGTTAACATGTGGTATCAACAAGACGGTGCCACAGCATACAGCTAAGATTACAATGGAATTACTGCGGGACCTCTTTCCACAACAAGTTATTTCAAGAAATGGTGATATTGATTGGCCTCTACGGTCTCTCCGGACTTCTTCTTGTGGGGATATCTGAAAAGCAAGGTTTATGAAAACAAACCAGAAGCGCTGGAGCAATTTAAACAAAATATTTTTAATGAAATGAATGAAATACCGCGTGAAGTGTGTGAGAGTGTAATTAAAATTGTGCTCAAAAGGGCTCGCATTTGTAAGGCTAACAGAGGCGAACATTAATCTGATATTGTATTTCATTCATAATTACCGACAGTAAATAAAACATTTATCAATATAAGATTCATTCTCTTTCATTTAATCAAAAATTATAAACAAAGTAGTACACCTTGCCGGCGGACACCCTGTATCTTGTTAAGTTTCGTTAAAGGCCGAACATTCATTTTTTGACAGATATGTAAGATACGGTTCAATTTACTTCTAGAAAAATATCGGATTCTAAAATTTTTGTTTTTAAATTCTAACTTACCCCATCCTTTTGTACACCTTCGGGCAAAACCCATTCGATTTTGTACTTGACATCATGGGCAATTTTAACATCACAAGTCAATTCAAAAGTTCCGCCTTCGGGAGCATGATGTTTGGCATTAGATGTTATATTTGGTTTATCCACATGCGTGGTATAAGCTGTTGTCAACCGGATAAGGAATACGAAAGTTATTATTTTTTTTTTATTATAACAGATAAATTGCATTTAACAAAAAAACTACATGGGAATTTTTCATGCATGGTAATTATGTACAATAAAAATAAAAACATTAAACAAAAAACAAAATATCAAACTACAAAATAATATGCAAAAATATATGAAAATAAAAACATAAAAAATTATAAACTAAATTATAATAAAAATAATTTTCGTTTTTAAATATAAAAATATATATTTAATGCAAAGCTTTTATTTAACAAATTTTTTGTAAATTTTTTTAAATTAATTTTAATACATTTTAACTTTTTAAAACCCAAGAATTCCTTTTTTTTAATTATTGCTTATTGCCGTTCAAGCTTTTGCTCATTTAATGAAAAGTTTTTCTAAATTGTCCCTAAGTTTATAAATAACTTAACCTCAATATGTATAAAACTTTATTAAAGTGAGGTTATGTGAAATTTAAAACCTTGATTCATAAATATTTACATATATATTATTGCTATTGCGTCTTTTAATAAAATTATCAACCGTGCAAGTTTTTTTTTTGTTAAAAGAATTCTAATAAAAGTTTTGTACTTTTATGAATTGAGTGCCATTATTTGCAGCGAATTTGAAAAGCTTAAACTTTCAAAAAATTATTAAAAAAATCACAAAATATTGTTTTAGGATCTTTTGGTAAAAAAATATTTAACGAGGATTAAAATTAAGGCAAAAAATTTAATTAATTGATAAAAGCTTTTAGAGCTTTTTTCTCCGTGTATATAAAAATCAGGGTTCGAAAAAAAATAAAGTTTTCCAGTTTTCAAAGAAAAAAAAAACACCATTTTGATTATTATTGTTTTTTTTACAGAAATAACAATAATTTTTTGATTTTAATTTTTCGACAGAAATAATTGTTTTTAATATATTTTTGTTTAATAAAAAAAGGTTGCTTTGGCTGGCTGGGTTTTTAAATTTTTTTTTAATAAAAACTATAAGAAAAGCAGCATTAAGCAAAAAAGAAAAATAAATAAAAATTGGAAAATAATTATTGGAAGTTTTTTTGGTTAAACAATTACCCGCCCTAAAAAGGAAATCTTTAGAGAAAGCTTTTTATCGCTTTACAAAAGAAGCTTTTGAAACTGTTTTAAACTATGCATAACGAAAAGTTTTGAGAGTTAAAACTTGTTTTAATTATTTTGACTTCCAAAAATATATTTTTAAATTTTAAAAGGATAAGTAATTAAGTAAAATTCAATTAAACAATTTAATTAGTTATTAAAACTTCTAAGAAAATTCTTTACAAAACACTTTGTTTATTACATATTTATATAAAGTTTTGTGTTTAAACGAGCTTTATAACTTTCAAACACACGCATTAAATAAAAGCTTTAAATAAAAAAGCATGCCAAACTTAACACTACTTTGTCTGACAATATTTTTACAATTTTACATCTAAATTAGTAACAAAAAAAATTTAAAATATTAAATAAACCTAAAAACTACAATTTTTTTTACACATAACAAAGCTTTTTTAAATAAAGCTTTTTCCACATAAACCAAAACAAATACATAATCGCATGCTGAATAGTAAAACAAAATCCAAATGACGAAAAAAGGGAAAACCATAAACACCAATAAATCAAGTTAAAAATAAAACCAAGAACAATTGCAAAGATGAACAGATACAAAACAAACTTACTAGTCGAACGATAATAATGAGACGGACGTCTGGTTGTAACTTGACGCGTTTCTCTAACATGTTGCAAAAGTTGCGTTTCTAAACTTTCAAAATTCACGTCATTATTGTTATAGTCTGAAAAGTCTTTAGGTCTATGTGTCGAGTTCCTAAGGCTTTTAGGACGGTTTGTCGTTATTTTTTTTAGCTGCCGTTTCTGTCTATGTTTAGTTAAATAACTTTCGGTTACCAAAGCCATGTCGCTAATATCGTCCACATTGTCATTGTCTTCGTCATTAACATTCTCATCACTATCTTTGCCATCACTATAGTGATCATGCTCATTGTTATAATCGTAAGCTTGAGTTACACTATTGTTATTATGATACCCATCACCATCAATAATGCGTAGATGTATGCTTATATTTAAGACGGCTAACTCATTATCATTATCGATAGCACTATGATTATAGTTTTCTATAAACGAATTAATTTCATTTTTAACACCTTTAGGGACATCATTCACAAGACGAGTAACAGTAGTAACAGTACCTTTTGGTTTAGTATTATTGACAGAAATGCTGTTAGTGACATTTAAATGGTTAGTAATTAAACTTTGCTTTCTAGTTAAATTAGTAGTTGTTGTTGATGTTTCAGTTGGTTTAGCAATAACTGTGGTTAGCTCCAAGTCATCCATAGTTGAAGGCCTATCCATTTGGTTGGTATTTAGTGAAGCTAATTACAAAAACAATTATTTTGTTAAAGAAGTTTTTGTTGATTTTTGTGTAGGAAAAATGAAAGCAAATAAAGAAAACACACACCCAAAAATGAAATTTAAAATCAAATAAATGCAATAAATTTGTTTAACCTTAACCAAAACCTTTTTCCACCACATATTTTTATGTAAAATTATTATATTTTTTTTATTAGCTACTTAACACTTTTTTTCTAATAGTGTGTGGATTTTCAACAAATACTTTTTTATCCATTAATAAACCATTTTTAGGCAACAAATCAAAAGACCATTAGAAAAACTTAAAAAAAAGACGGAAACAAGCACAAAACAGGGGTGCAAAACTCACTATTAATGATTTTGTTACCCAAAATAATTTCAATTTCCGTTTGTTCCTCCTCATTTGCTGGTGATGGTATTTTCGGCCGACAGATGTACATGCCACTATCTTCAAAACTTCGCACTTCGATGACATAACCCAAACGTGGATTATAACGTATACCGCTGTTGCTGGCAAATGTCTAAATAATTCACAATAATCAAATTAAATAATAATTAATTTTTTATTTCGATCCTTAATTCAGTTATGTTTTGGATGCAAATTTTAATCTTGTGCAAGCAAAGATTAAGAAAAAAAATTTTAATTGCAAGCGATAGATAGAGAAAGAAAATGTCAAAAATGTAGAAGTGTTTGTAAGTGAAAGTTGTTTAAAAAATTCAAAACTAGTTCGAAAATAAATTTTTAAATTTCAAAACGCCTATCTTTCTTTAAGGCCTAAATAAGTTAGATATTTTTTTTTTGGGTTTTTAAAATTGTTTTTCCTGTGTTTGATCGATATCCGTTGGTGAACTGATTTCTTTTGAAGTATGTATTACCAATCGCGTCGCCTTTTCAAGCAAAAAGCAATTGGAGTATGACCTTTATTCATTTAGCAGATTGTGTTAGGGTAGAAAGAGGAATCAGTGTGAAATTTTTTTTATTGATCGTGGCAGAAAGGATCTTCGCAAAAAGTTTATTTTATATAGAAACGGTACGACTATGTAATGAGTTCTCTAATTTTATCAGAGCACATTCCATTGTATTTTCATTGATAAGCACCTTCGCTCCTTTTTTGCACTGTGTTGAATAGATTCAATTGTGCTGTTTTGTTTAAAGGTCAAGGGCTTATACGTTTAGACTTAAAAAAGTTAGCAAAAAATCCGTAGTTTTGGTTCGAAGGACCTATGTTAAGAAACTAACATCAGTACCTGGCTTCAAGGTAATATCATTGGATATAGTACTCAGTTAAGTCTGGTGGAAAGTTTATATTTTTAAAAGCGATTATTTCAAAAAGTAATAAACAGAAGGATTTGTCATTCACAATGTTGCAGTGGTCGAGTGAGCATCGCGCTTTCGTAGTGGATACATTTTTTAAAAGTAGTAATTCTTACGTAGTTTCTCATTAACAATTTTTGTTCAAAGTTCGCTATTCGGCGAATACGTGATGGACTGAGTGTAAATTTAATTCGTTCGAGGGTGCAGTGATTCCGCGCAACTGCTTCGGCTATAAATGTCCCATGGCCCAGTCGATCAAGGACTCCCGAAAACATTGACCTGGCAGCTTAAGAAAAAATTTTTGTCAAACGATTTTGGAGCGTTTTCACACTGTAAATTCCATTTTTTGGAGCACTTAAAGCGTAGTGCGAAAGGCAAACTGTCCCTCCAATTATAAAGAATATTTACTCTCCTAGAACGCGGAAACGGAAAATGCAAAAACAGAGCAAGTAGCAATACTCACATTTTCTGTGAACACTAGTTTTTAACGACCCTCAGATTAATCAACGGTCATTGTCACGAAGAAGTATTTGAGTAAGATCAGCTCTGTGATGGAGGCTTTAGTATAGGATATGTCAGTGGGCGAGGAAAGTGGGGCTGAGTGTAAACTCCATGAAAACAAACTTGGCTTTTTTTTATCAGGAATACTAGAATTGGTTCATGAACTACACCGAGATTGAAAAGCGTCAATACGGTACTAATTGCACAAAAACTCCCAATGAGCTTTAGAAAAATGTTTGGCAGAATATGGGGTCTACAGAACGATTGACTCAGTTGTCATATGGTCATGCTAGAATAATTAGGGACAAAAATGTATTACCCACTACATGACCCCGAAACTAGGCTTTATTTGGAGGGCGGGACTAACTATGAAGAAATGCTGGTTAGTAGGCCTTTTCCCAGACCGCATAACCTGTAACTTCTTTACGGATGAATAGGAGGTCAAATCTGTAGTCTTTTGCCTAGAACTATGTATCAGAGATAACTGCAGTGTATTTCAGGAAAAGATTTTAGCAGCCAAACTGGCCACCGATCTTGCCTTACCACACTGAGAACGTTTAGGAAACTGCTGGCATTTTCCAAGAGAGTGTAAAGTGTGGGATTACGTTGTCTGTTGTCAAAATTATCTTAAAGGTGGCAGCTGATGACCAACAGTTGCCAGTTTAAGTAATATTTTGGCAACCGAGTAGTTCTGGTTGCTGTTCGGTCATGCAACTAAAGTTAGGTTGACATACATAATTGGCACATAAGCACATACGCTTTGCTTATGTGATCAAAGCACCTTAAATTATTTAAAAATTCCATTTCAACGGCCGCTTTCACGATGTTTGGTTGTCTTATTCAACTTATTCTAATCTTTTAACCACTGGTTTGCGTTTTAACATCAATTTACTTAATCAAAATTTTTATTAAAACATATGGAAATATTTCGTTTTTTTACGAACAATACTGTAATGAAACAAAATACATAAAAATTTTGTAAAAACGGCAAAATGTGTCGGAGTAAACATTTTCCAAATTTCCAAATACAAAAGAAAACTGTCAAATCGAAAATTTCGGTTTGATTGAGAGTAAAAAAATACGTAATCTTTCTACTCGTATATACATATGTATAAAATATATGGAATTGTTAATTGTATATTTATGTATATATTTATTTGTATATACTTATGTATTTACAATAGTTGCGCTCCTATTCATAAACAAACTAAAAATTATAAAAATTTTTATAAAACAAGTTTAAAAAAAAAAAAATTGTTTTATAAAGTTTTTATTATTTAAAAAGTTTTAATGAATATGGGGGTAAAAATAAAACTAACTACCTGAAAAAATACTCATTTATGTATGTACAGATATATTTATATATATTTTAGTAATTGATTAAACTTTAAAAAAGTTTTTCGTTTACGTGGGTTTAATTGAAATTCTTTAAATTGCATTCAAACCTCACCGAGAAAACAGTTTAAGTGGTGACAACCAAATTAGCTGCCTATAACTGCCTTAACATCTTTACACCTTTTTTTTGAGCGTATAAAACTTCGGAGTTCTTTTTCATCATATAGTTGCTTAAGTCATGGTATAGCGAACAAAGTAAAGTCAAACAAGTAAGAGCGCTATATTCGGCTGTGCCGAATCTTATATACCCTTCACATTGGTCTTTGCGAGTTTTAAAGTCCATAAAAAACTATACAAAATTTTAACGTTCGTATGAATAATAGAAATAGATGAAGAAGGTTTGAGGTCGAGAGTTTTAAAAGTTTTTGACATTATTTATATTAAAAGGTTAATAAAACTTTTTAATTTTTATAGGATGTTCTAGTTCCCCTGCTCCTTTCCAACTTTTTTTTCCAAAATGTATGAATTATTTGATTATTACTTTTTGTGGAATATTCGAAGTCAATAGTTGTTATAGTTTCCGAGATATAGCGTATCGAAAATTTCATAAAAGTTGTTAGTTTGTATTAGAACTCCCCTGCCCCTGCCCCTGCCCAAAAAACTTTTTTTAATGTAGGTCTTATTATCCTGTTACTTTTTGCAGAACATTTGAAGTCAATTTCTTGTATAGTTTTCTAAATTTAGCATATCGAAAATTTCATAAAAAATGTTAATTTGTATGGGAGCTCCGCTTTGTTCACCTTCACCCAAAAAATTTTTCTTCAAAGCGTTGGTTTTGTTGTCGAATTACTTTTTGTAGATGTCGATGTCTGTTATAGTTTCCGAGATTTAGCTTATCTCCGTGTTGGAGTCTTTGAGTCTGTTTTTACTCCCATCGGACGCGTCCCCAGGTGGCGGATAGGGGGGGCTTAATATAAGGTGAGGGTTTCTGACTAAACTCTTAGGAGAAAGGGCAGCTGCCCGCACTTTATATCTAGCCCTAGAGTAATCTCTCGCGGACCAAATAAAAACAGACAGCACTTTTAAGGTCAAGGTGGCTGGCAGCAGTGCCGAGGACCTGGATGGCTAGTTAGTGCTAAAAGAAACTAGTCGCTAACAGCTCCCCTCTGGCGCTAGGGCACGGGTCGGTTGTAAGTTCTAGTTGCCTAGTCCGCGTACGCCGTCACTGCGCGCGACGGTCCGATTTTTTTACGAGCATACTCGTGGGATCAAAATTGAAGAACCAAATAAAACTAAGGATGTTGTAAAGGTAGGGGAAACGGACGCTTCTCTGGGCGTAGCCCCAGGACGGGTCACAGTTGGGAACGAACCTGTAGCGGACGTAACGGACAGAACTGACATGGAAGCAGGTGTGAGTACAGCGACAGACACTATGACTACTGACGAACGCATTAGGACAGGACGGAACGACTTGGACGTGCTGCACTCTGCTCTATTAGAGCAGCAGGACGAACTGCAGCAGCAGTTATCTGCCCTGACAGTGAAGAGTCCACATCAAAGTCTCAGTCAGGGTAGCACACCGTACTGTCTTTCTGAGGAACTGTTGTTGTCCGATGAGGAACTGGATGTCACCATGACGCTACACTCATTGGATAATGACAGTGCTTTGGATGAGACGGATGGAGCGGCTATCCTGACTGGCACCACGGATGTGACAGCAAAGATGTCAGGACAACGTGAATCGGCCACTGCCGATTCCGCAGTCCTTATCCGACAAAAGGCAGTTGAGGTGACTGAGGCTTCCAGCGAAGTTGTTGGTGAAGGCTGCAGCGGAAGGGGCGCCGGAAAAGCTGTTAATCAGCAAATTCCGGACAAACCGGAAGCGAATGCAATACCAGCAGCAACCAAAGGAACCCTGGTCGGCGGCAATGAGTCGGCAAAGGACACAAAAAAGAAGTCGAAAGAGCAGAAGGCCAAAGATGGCTACAAAAGAGCCTGTTCCTTCCTACGAAAGTTCGAAGGAAAAGACTCTTCTCTGCTCTCGGAAAGAGAAATGGGGTGGATAAAGAGCAATTTTAAAACGGTTGCTCGCTTCGAACGGGATCACCCGGAATTTTCCAAGAAGCGAGACTTTATCGACTCCATTCCTCTAATGAAAGGGCTCAAAGGTGCCACGGCTACATCAGTAGTCACAGCAGGAGCCAAGGAGGATAAAACGGTCGCAGCTCCTAAGGGCAATACCGAATTATCTGTCAAATCGAAGGAAGCAGGAGAATCTGGGAAGCGAGTAGCGCCAAATCAGGAGCGATCCTCAACTTCGCAGCAGACAAAAGGGAAATCGAAAACCCCCTCCAAATCCACGTCATGTGTTAAAAGAGGGCGGTCAAACGAGGAACCACAGCCTGCTGCGAAAAGGCATGATGCCGGGACCACCACTGGTTTGGGGAAACCCGACTCCGCAGGCTCTCACCCGGTTTCGCAGAAAGGCAAAGCTGTCTCCACTGGAAATACCCTCAAAAGGAAGATTTCTGGGGATTCGGCCAAGTCAACTACGAAGACAACAGAGAGGAAAAGTAACGCAGGAGGCTTCGGTGACCATAAGGTTGCAATCGTTGATAGGGCTGATGTCGATGGAAAAATTAGTCCTGACAGATGGCTGCAACTGGAAGAGAAGCTGATGGAGGCGATGCTCTCAGACAGATGGAGTGGCAGCGATGTGCTCTTCGACGGGGCGGCCTGGCAAAGAGGTGTCAAAATCATTGGCTGCGCAAATAAGGAGTCATTGAATTTCCTTAACTGCGCAGTCAGTGAGATTGGCGAGGCCTGGCCAGGAGCTCAGTTGGAGATTGTACCAATGTCTGCTATTCCTCTGAGGCCGATGGTTTCAGTATGGATTCCACCTCCGTTTAAGGATACGGATAAAATACTGAAGCTCATTGGAAAGCAGAACGCCGGTCTTCGCACAGACAGCTGGGTGGTAGTGTCATCCTCTGTGTGTGCGGAAAACGGCGGACTGAATCTGAGGGTGAGACTGAGCGCCGAATCGGAAAAATTCTTGAGGAACTGTGAGGGACGGGTAAGGTTAGGGTTTGGAACCATTCGGTTCCGCCTTCCCAATCCTGATGATAGGAGGAACTCAGAAGAAGCTGCGCATAGTGCAAATTAATTTGCACCACTGCAAAGCAGCTTCTGACGAACTCCTGCTCTCCCTCACAAAAGCCCGAGTAGACATTGCTCTAGTCCAGGAGCCTTATATCTTTAGAAATAAGGTTGCTGGGCTAAGCAATGTCAATTTCCGTCTATACGCATCCTCTAATGGGGACAAGGTTAGAACATGTGTAATTGGTAGAAAAGATTTGAACCTAATCCACCTCTCTAATTACAGTAGCGGAGATATGACGGCAGTATGCCTGGAAAATGTTGCTGGTCGACCACTAATCCTGACATCTGTCTATATGCCGTATGATGAGCCCGATCCTCCAAATATTAATGTCCGGAATCTGGTGAATAACGCCTTGCACGGTAGGGATATTATCCTTGGATGCGATGCCAATGCTCACCACTCGCAATGGGGTAGCAAGGACATTAATAAAAGAGGTGAGTTAACTTTTGATTTCATTTTACGCTCGGGTCTTCGTATTTGTAACAGGGGTAATACCCCCACCTTTCAAATTAGAGATAGGGCTGAGGTGATAGACATAACGTTAACTAACCTGGACGAATCGCGCGTCAGAAATTGGAGAGTGTCCAACGAGTGCACCTTTTCGGATCACAGAAAGATACTCTTTGAGTTAGACTTTAGGAAAAACCGGCAAAAACCCTTTAGGAACCCTAGAAGGGCGAATTGGTCGAAGTTTTCAGAACTAGTTACCTCTCGTCTTGAGTCGAATCCGGTCAACGCCTGCACGACGAGAACGGAGGTTGACTTAGCGGTTGATAGACTCTCTGGCTACCTTACAGAGAGCTTTGAAGAATCCTGTCCCTTGTCATACCCAGGTGGAAGATCACAGCCAGTATGGTGGAATCGAGAACTGGGCTTTTTAAGGAAGGATTCGAGGAGATTGTACAACAGGGCCAACAAGACCAAGCAGGGATCGGATTGGGACGACTATAAAGTCAGTTTCAATCGATACAAAAGCGAAGTCAGAAGGGCGAAACGAGCCTCCTGGCTAAGATTCTGTGAATCGATAGAAGGCGTGAATGAAACGGCGAGATTCCGCAGGCTGCTCTCAAGGGACCCGAAAACCCTGGATAGCATCCAACGCGAAGACGGCTCTTGGACCGAGACGAGCTCGGAGACATTGGATCTACTTGCTGCAACTCACTTTCCTGGATGCATGGAAATGGATGGGGCACAAACCATGACGGAGGACGTTTCTATGGTCGATCCGTGCATGGGGGTACCCCTAGTTGACTGTATAGTGGATGATAGAAAGATTGCGTGGGCGCTGGATTCTTTCCAACCCTTCAAATCACCTGGGCCGGATGGTATCATCCCAGCAATGCTGCAAATGGCAGGGCCAATGCTGTTACCATCACTGTCGAAAATTTTTAGGGCCTGTCTGCAACTATCGTGCATTCCCTTAGCCTGGAGGGAGGTCAGCGTTGTCTTCATTCCGAAGGCAGGGAAGACGTCTCACTCCAAGCCGAAGGACTTTAGACCTATCAGCCTGTCTTCCTTTCTGTTGAAGACGGTGGAGAGACTGATAGATTTACATATCAGGAGTTCGATGGACATTACGTCACTAAGTGCCTGTCAACATGCTTACCGCAAGGGTAGGTCGGTGGAGAGTGCGCTTCACGATGTAGTTAGGACTATCGAGCACAATATGGCAAATTCCAACTTTACGATGGCGGCCTTTCTGGATATTGAGGGGGCTTTCAATAATGTGAAGCTGGAATCGATACATGAATCCCTCGTTTTAACTGGTGTTTCCCCTCTCCTCATAAGCTGGATTGATAGAATGCTGAAGGGCCGAATTATCAATGCGCAAATGGGCGAAGGCTCCATACGGAGAATTGTTACCAGGGGCACACCACAGGGTGGAGTCCTTTCACCCCTTTTGTGGCTTCTGGTGATAAATGGTATACTGGAGAAATTCGAGAGGGAAGGAACGAAAGTCGTGGCATACGCGGATGATGTGGTCATACTTATTGGTGGGAAGTTCTTGTCTACATTAACTGATTTGATGCAAGGGGCACTGAGATCACTGTCTGACTGGGCCAAGTCCAAGGGACTTGGAGTAAATCCCACGAAGACCGAATTAGTTCTCTTTACCCGCAAGCGGAAGGTCGGGGATTTCTGTGGACCGGTACTGGATGGAGTAGAGCTACAACTGTCTCCGGAAGCCAGATACCTTGGCGTCATCCTGGACCAGAAACTTAACTGGAAGAGGAACATCGAGGAAAGGGTTAAGAAGGGGCTGAATGCTCTATATGCGTGCAGGAACTCGATAGGAAAGAGTTGGGGACTGAGGCCTAGTACTGTCCATTGGTTGTACACGGCAATTGTTCGACCCATTGTTACCTATGGATGCCTGGATTGGCAAACGGCCACTACGAAAACCTCTCTCCTCAAAGCGCTGAACAAGGTGCAGAGGGCTGCTTTTATTTGTATCACGGGAGCGCTCGGGAGCACCCCACAGGCTGCACTGGATACAATGCTGAACCTTCTACCTCTGGCACTTCTTGTGAAGCGGTTTGCGGTTAAGGGAGCCTTGAGACTTCGAGAATCAGGAACTTGGCGCGACTCTCAATCGGGACATGCCAGCATTTTGATCGAAATGGGGAGGCTGGAGCAGCTAGGAGACCTAGTCGGGAAGACGGATTACTTATCATCTTACCTAGACTTCGACTCCGCCGCTGTGATAACCATTCCTGAAAGGTCGGTATGGGATGATGGCCACGTTCCGTACGGAGGAGTAGTCGTTTATACTGATGGATCGAAGACTGATCGTGGTACTGGAGCTGGTATTTTCAGCGAAGCACTTGACATTGCGGAGTCTTTCAGGCTAAGCGATCACTGCAGTGTCTTCCAAACGGAAATATTTGCAGTACAAGAGGCCGCAAGATTGATCGGACGCACAGATCAAGGCCATGATGAGTGGGTCACCATTTACGTGGATAGTCAAGCCGCCCTAAGGGCTTTGGGTTCAGACTCTGTAAGGTCGAAGGCGGTTAGAGACTGTAGGACGGCGCTTCGGGAGCTTGGTAGGGCCGTAAGGCTGTGCTGGGTTCCCGGTCACTCCGAGATACCCGGTAATGAATATGCCGACGAATTGGCACGGAAGGGAACCGAACTACCTACCACTGGGGCGGTCACATCGATCCTTCCCCCTTTGTGCGAACTCTACGGGATAATCGATGGGTACTTTAGAGTCCTGGCGAACCGGAAATGGGCGAATACTGCTGGATGTAGGGTCTCCAAATCCCTATGGAAAGCAGTTTCGGAAAACCGGACGAAGACCCTTCTATCTTTGGGTAAGAGCGACCTTAAGCTGATCACCGGCCTTTTGACCGGTCACTGCAGTATAAGATCATTGGAGGCAAACTGGAGGCCAAACTCGGTCGACTTCTGTCGACTATGCGAAGACGAAGAGGAGATCGAGACTGTGGAGCACCTGTTGTGTCGATGCCCGGCGCTCGCTGGGAGGAGGAACCGGTACTTTGGTGTACCCTACTATGACCACCTCTCTGCGCTCGCCGACTGTGACCCAAGGGTCTTACTAGGATTTGCGAGAGGGATGACATGGCTGGCGAGAGGTTGCAACTGATATCCGAAGCAGGACACGTGCCAAATGGACAATCGGCAACGACTCGTGATGGACATTGCCACACTCTCACTTACTTACTTCGACTCTACTACTACTACTCTAACCTTTGTCATTTCTACTTTATTCTTTCATCTGAACATACCTTTCTATTTACTCTTTATTTTATTACTTCTTCTTATAGGACAGTCACAATGGGCAAACTGCCTCTGGGTGATGCGGTGAGTGTATCTCACTGCATGTCCTTTAACCTAACCTAGCTTATCGAAAATTTCATAAAAATTGTTAATTTGTATGGGAGCTACCCCTTGTTCACCCCCCACCCAAAAAATTTTTTCTTTAAAACATAACTCTTGATGTTCAATTACTTTTTGTAGAAAATTTTATTTCAATATCTGTTATAGTTTCCGAGATATAGCTTATCGAAAATTTCATAAAAATTGTTAGTTTGTATGGGAGCTACCCTTTTTGTGCCCCCACCCCAAAAAAACGTTTCTTTAAAGTATAGGTCTTAGTGTACAATTACTTTTTGTAGAACATTTTAAGTCACTAGCTATTATAGTTTCCGAGATATAGCTCATAAAATATTTCACCAAATTTGTGCAATTGTAGGGCAAATACCCCTTCCCCTGATCCTATCTGAAAAAACTTTTTCCGTTATTTAGGTTCCTCCTTTAGGAGTATCCGTGCCAAGTTTTGTGGCAAGAGTGACTATACTTACTGAGATATATAGGGATATATGCACGGATTTTGTCCTGAAAAAAATGGGTTACTTTGGGTTTTCGATTATATCTCGGTCAGTAGTGAACCGATTTTGCTGATTTTAAATAGCGATTGTTAGCGGGATATTTGCAATAGTTTGACACCATTAGCTGGTCTGTATCTCTTTATTTGACTCCGAAAACTTGATTATAACAGACGGACAGACGGACAGGCGGACATGCCTATATCAACTTCCCTATCTATAATGATCCAGAATATATATACAAATGAATAATAAAGAAATTACAAACGGAATGACAAACTGATATATACCCTTATCACTTGCTTGTGATTTTTATGATGGCTAGCTGTCAAACTACCTATACATAGTTAAAAAAGTAAACAATTCTTTTTTGAAATAGTCTTCATTGCAAATGAAAACAATAAAATTTTCTTGTTGCAGAATTGGGGTATCTTTTTTAATTATGCTTTAGCTTAAGCCAACTCGGTTGTAATATTTTATTCAAAATTTTGGCAAAGCATGTGGTTGCCACACAAAAACGGTTTTTTCTTTGTGAATTTTCAAATTGTCGTTTGATTAAATACTAATTTTTCTACTGTTTTTCAAAATTACTTTTATTTATAAATAGTACATAATTTATAAAACTAAAATTGAAAAATCACATACGCAAAACATGAACTGTTAAAGGGGTTTCATAGGTTTGATCTTTATAAACGCCCACACAACTAAGCAGTGACGGACATGTATCGAGGCCGTGAATGATAAAACCTAATTTCGGATTATATGTTATACTTTCGTAGATAAACCCCGTTTTATCGGTCGCTGTTTGAGTATTTAAGGTTATGTTCGACGATCTAATGGTAAATGAAGTATTATTGTGTTCATCATCCTAGAAGATAGTTAGTTTTTGATTATTGTAAGAATAAGAAGGAAAGCTTGAAAACTTTGTTCACACTTAACAAATTATTGACGAAATAGACGTTACCACTTTAATATAATAACTAAGATTATTTTTTTTTGCGTTTTGACTATTCCAAAACCAACGCGGGCGGTGTGATCTAAAGAATTAATTTCAAATATAGTGGTCACGTTTATTTCGGTAAATATTTAGCCAGTATGAATAAGACCTTATGGGCTTTATATTTTCAAGGGCTTTTATGATTAAAAACTTAAAAATAGGAAAAAATCTGTCTATACGATAGTAAAAAATTATAAATAGACAAATATAATGAAAAGTTAAAGAAATATTAGAAATGTTATGTAAAAAGGCACAATGCTTTCTATAGGTATTTGAAGTTCTTAAAAAAATACGAAAAAAAATTTTGAACTGTTTTTTTTGAAGGCGAAAACATATTATAAATTTTAAAAATGATAAAATTAAACTTCTTCAGGTTTGTTTATGTTTAAAGGAAGAGATTTTAAAGAACGGTCTCAATTCCCGCTGAACATATGCTTAAGATAGTAATTGTATTGTTCTGCGTTTATAAAAGTTCTTCATTAATCAAAGGTTGTTTAGATTTGAATGAATAAACGATTATTCAAACAATTTTTTTTAATTTTATATAAAAGATATAGTTATGGAAATTTTTTAAATTAAAACAGGTAAGAGCGCTACATTCGGTTGTGCCGAATCGTATACCTTTTATATGGGTCTTTTTGTATCTTCGATAAACCGATATATCTAAGTTGTTTAAAAAAAATAAATATCAAAACGAAATTACTTTGCATTGGGTTTAAAGTCGATAACTGTAACAGTTTCTAAAATATTGCGTATCGAAAATTTCATGAAAATTGTTCATTTTTATTCGGGGTACCACTTCCCTTTGCTTCTATTCAAAAAATTAATTTTTTAAAATCTAGATATTTTAGGTAAGTCACTTTGTAGTAGGCTTGAATCAGACAGCTTTTATAGTCTCCGGGATGTAGCATTTTAAGAATGTCATGCCCATGCTTTTATCTAACACATTTTTTTCGAAAAATATACATAAATCTCTCTCGCACTACCATGTAGCAGGCTTTAAGCCGATAGCTCTTACAGTTTTTGAGATACTGCTTGTTAAATATATTTAATAAAAAATTGTTTGCTAATACCGCTTTTCTTTCTCCTTTCTTTTTTTGTTTTCATAATGTAGATATTGTGGTACAATTACCTTGTACAGGGTGTCTGGTGGCAGATATATATTTTCGAACTTCAATAAAAAACGTATTAATTGACACAAAGTTTTATTAAGATCATTGAACAATAGAATGGAAATGTGGATTTAATTTTTTTAAAGAGTATGTCATCCAGATGTCTTCCGTCGAGTTAAAAACACTGTTCAAAACGAAGCCTTGTGTGTTGCGCCACACGCTGCAGTAAATTTGCTTCAATTCAGTAGATTTCCTTACGAATATTTTTCTTTAAAGCCAAAAGAGACTGGGGATGGTCATTATAAACCCTCTCTTTAAGGCATCTCCTTAACAAAATTCCATGGGAGTTAGATCGGGCGACCTCGTAGCCATTAGTAGTCGCCAAAGCGACTGATCAGTTTTTGGGGATAATTTTTCTTTAGCAAATTTATCGAAGCTCTGGCTGTTTGTGCAGTTGCTCCATTCTGTGGAAACCACATGTGTGAAGAGTAAGACAAATTCCGTCGCCTGGCCTCAAGAGTTTTCGAAAAAAATGGTCCAATTTTCTCATGCGTGGATAGGGCGCACCAAACAGTTACTCTGGGGCAATGCAATGGTTTTGATGTTTTAATCGAGGGCTGCGGGTTCTTTGAGACCAGAAACGGCGGTTTTGCTTATTGACGTCGCCGTTTGAGTAAAAATGAGCCTCGTCGCTAAAAAAAAAATGGGTTTACAGTGCCAAAACGCTCCAAAATCGTTTCACAAACATTTTCTCGTAAATCAAAGTCACTTTCTTTTAGTTCTTAAACGATTTGAACTTTAAAAGAATAAAACTTGTGATCCTTTTTTTAAATTTCATGAATAATCGCTGTTGGAAGTCCCATTAAGGCTGCTCTTATCCGTTTTGAAAGTCGCGGATTTTCACGAAAATTGCTTTCAACCAGTTCAATGTTTTCGGTAGTCCTAGAGGTTCGACTGGGTTCTGACCATGGGACATTCATAGCTAAAGCAGTTGCGCGGAATCTCTGCACCCGCGAACGAATTAAATTTACACTCGATCCATCACGTAGTCGCCGAATACCGAACTTTGAAAAAATTGTTGACGAGGAACTACGTAAAAAGTGTCTCCACAGCGAACGCGCGATGCTGACTCGACCACCGCAACATCGTGACTGACAAATCCTTGCAATCGATAATTCCAACGGTGCCATCCTCTCTCGGCACCGTTTATTACTTTTTAAAAAAATCGTATTAAAAATATAAATTTGCCACCAGACACCCTTTATGAGGTTTAGATTCCACTGTACCAAATTTTTCATAAAAATGGTTTGTTTGGGGCTATCGCTCTCCTTGCTTTTATCAAGCATTTTTTTTCTTAAATGTACATATGCTCCAGAACTACTTTGTAGAAGGTTTGAGGTCGATAGCTGTATTAGCTGATATAGTGCATGAAAGCTTTCATCTAATTTATGCCAATGTAAGGAAGCTACCACTTAGTTGGCCCTATCCGAAAAAAAAATTTGTCCAACTTAGGTGTGATGTACTTGTGTAAGATAGTTTGTTTAAGGTTATTTAGTGATTTGCTTTCTTTAAAAATGGGAAAAATTCAAAGTGCCTGGCACTCAAATCAAATTAAATGAAATCTAGTATTGAAACAATTACAAAGAAAATGCGAGCGTCCTTGTACTCGACTACGACTTAAATACAATCTAGTATAGGCAATTGTAAAAAGGAAAATGTGAAAGGCCTTGTAGTTGACTGCGAAGTAAATACGATATGGTATTGTGAACAATAGCAAGGAAAATTTGAGAGGCCTTCTATTTGGCTACAACTAAAATATGGTTTTGTATTGTTGGCGATGGCAAAGATTGCAAGGAAAATATCAGAGGATTTACATTGGACTACAACTAAAGTACGATCTGGCGTCGTTAGGAAAAGTAGAACAGGCAGCCGTTAAAGGAATCGGATACAGTTCTCTAGGGTCCGCTTTTTCGGTTCCTTTATGATACCCGTGTAGAAAGATAAAAAGAATGGAAATAAAAGTCTAGAGATGAATAGAAAAGAGAGTCTCTGGCAGACTGGTATACTTGCGTAAGTACGCACTAATCCAACGTGGCACGCATCTGGTATTGCTAACGATTACTAGGAAAAAAAGAGAAGCCTTGTAATCGGCTGCAATAAAATACAAAATGGTGTTGTGAACGATTGCAAGGAAAATACGAGAGGTGTGTAATCGGCTACGACTGAAATATAAGTTAACACTTCGAACTAACTGAAGGGTACAGGTAACGATACGGATTCGTGTATCCCGTATCTGCTCGTTTTTGGCTTTAAATCAGTTATAAACCAAACGAGAATTATAAGAGACCTTACAGTGTGATGACTGTTTGTATCGGTATAAGACAAACTCAATAAGAGTTATTAAGAATTATCGGTTGGTTGTAACGACACGTCACATCATATGGGGTAAGGGACATGCAGACAAATGGATATGACCATTTTGACTTCCTTATCTGCAAGGATACAGTAAATAAATAGAAAAAACATACAAAATAGCCTAAACTTTGTCAATGGGTACTTTTTATAACGGAAATTTAAAAGTTGTCATTAACTCAAATTTTTCTTAAGCACTTTCTTTTTTTGTCACAGGAATGTTATTGTTTTTTATTTTTTAATTTTGAAATCTAAACCCCCTAGAAGATTTTATCAAAATCTTTAATTTATGTTTCTTTTATACCAGATTAATTGAAAATATTTCAAAGTATGTTTATAACAAAAACATAATTCTAATAATTTTCCTTCAAAAGTTATATCTATAAAAAGCACTGATTTGAAAAGTCTTAAAGATTTAAGTTAATACTACAATCTAGTGGAGGAAAAAAGTTAGTATGAGGATAAGAGTTAGCATAGAACTGGATCATAAATGATTCTTTATATAAGTAGAAACACAAAAATTAGTTAGTTTCTGTTAAAAAAGTGTTTGAAATAGTTTTTGTTGTGAGAAAAAACTGAAACCGCAATCGAGAAGCAATGAAGACTTTTGAAAAATGGAAATAGTAGTAAATATTAGCAACTCTAACGAAACACAAATAAAAAAAATCCTTTAAGGAAAACTTTAAATCTTACCGAACCACTGGGCGTCGTTAGTATGACATCATAATTGGGCATTGTAGGCTTACAGGGTATGACAGCATCTTGAAATTGTATGACATAAGTGACTGGAAATGCCATGGGTGCCAGTAAATTATTTTGATCTAATTATTTAATAGAAGATTATAACACCATTACATCAATTACAATATTTTTTTATCTTAATACTTGCCATTAACATAAACATATATTGCCGATGCTAAATTACTATTCGCCAAATCTGTCAGCTCAGAGTCTTCCATTAAATTCAAATCCTTCTTCAAAGCACTCGATTTGACACAATAATAATTGGCCACATTTAAATAGTTGACCTCTTTAAGGGTTAAACTACTGCCAAAACGTCTCTTTGAATCTTGTGGTATATAAGAACTTTCCTCAAACAAAATAGCATCAGGATATTTCCACACTACAGGCTCGGTATCTTCACATCTGATGGTAAATTCACTATTTTCTTCTAATTGCACTTCCTCCATCAGAGGTATGATAAGGGGTGCTCCCAAGGCTACGGCCACATTTTCATTGTAGTCATCATCAATCTCATTACGTTTACTAATACTATTTCTTGATGTTGTACTGGTTGTTTGTGCTCTTGGATGCGGCACTTGAAAAAAGTCAAAGAAGGAAGATAGGCAAAATAATTATATATGTATGAAAGTATGTTTGTATGTACTTATATACTACGAAATAATATTCATATTCTTTGATACTACTAAACGGAAAGGAAAGTAAATTACAAAAGAAATTTTTTTGTATTTGTAATTGTTAATTACATTTGACAGTTACTGTCTGGCGGCAGGAGTTTTTTTCTTTTATTTGTGCTTAACAAGACAATTTCTGTTTTTTTTTCAGTTTTAATAGATTCCATATTATCATTTATTATAACAAAATTATTGTTTTACTGTTTATACTCAATCCTTTAGAATATTATTTATGTACAGTGGTGGTCGAAACATAAAGAACCGAGTTAGTTAATTGTAAACGAAAAGTTGATTAATATTAAACTCAAATTTAATAAACATATAAGACTCGCTCAAAAAAAATATAACGAAAGAACATTATTATGCCAGTAAAGCTGTACTGCTATGATAATTTATATTTTTAAAAAAAGTTGTGGAATAAATAAATATGAAAAAAAAACATATAATACCTTATATGTATTTCAGAAGCTATAAATTTTTAACCTTCCCTATGGTTATTGTACTTGTTGGTTAGAAGCATTTTTGATACAAGCACCCCTGTTCCAAAAAAGGAGTATTTTCTAAATAGAACATTACAAGATTATTATGTGTCCTACCATCCCTATGTAAATCTAGGGCAAAACTTTTGATTGTAAGTCTTAGCTTTTTCCTACGGAGCTTCTGCATAGTATGCCCAAAGGTCTCCTTTGAGCCTTCCCTGTATATTTTGCCATATTAGCTTGCTATCATGTACTATTCCATGATATTTGGATTAATCTTAGCCTTGAATCCACTCCATTATGTTTTGGGCTGATCAAAAATTCGACCGTATGCAGTTGGGTGGAGAGAACTACTTCGTTTTGTCAGGAATCCATTTGCAACCCGTTTGCTTTCGATGATTTCCTTGTAACAAAGTTTTTCAATCCTTGCCGTATGTTTGGGGTTTTTGTCAAGCTAGAGGGTTCAAAAAAATTATACTTTTCAGAATATAAACGCATTTCTGAGCTCAAAAGGTCGCAGTGGAAGAAGACATTCATTTTCAGTAATGCGGTAAATTGGACTATTTCCATATCCCGAAGAACAATCCTACGCCATTATATATTCTCTGCCGTATTTGACTGTGGCAAAGTGTATTTGAGACAATTTTTTAGCTATGCGGCCATCGAATAGTTTATCCTTAATCCCGCCCCTGCAGGCTAAACTTAGACCCATCGGAGAATAATATATTTTTCTTTAATGATCTAGTCCAATTCAAATAGTTTTAGGCTAACCTTGGATGAGTTTTTAAGTTTTTTCAGGCACGTATGATTTTTTTGGTACTTCTATAACTTTTGAAACCATATTCTCGCTCTTTTCTTTAATGAAGGAAAAGCTAGCATTTAAGTGCTCCTCATAAATGTACTCTGCCGCCTCAAGCTTACACTGGATTATTTAAATACCGTCAGGAAATTGATTACAAATGTATCAAATAACATTTATTTTTGTACACAAGCGGCACTTAGCAATTGACCCTGCGGGAAATGTGTGTCAATTGGCTGGCATACTCATCCTGTTACAGAAGTTAAGGAAAAAATAGAAATACTGGTCCCCCACATATACATACAACTATTTATACACACACACACAAATAAAAAAGTAGCTTGAACAGGATCTTTAACAATTAATACAAAATTGCTTACATAGGATTGGCCTGTAACCCGTTCTGGGGTATCAGGTTTGAATCAATTGTCCCCTCCAAAGACAACGCAATGTGAAAGTGACAGGTTTTTCATAAAAAGTGCGATAACTAGAACCAGTACCTACCGTCAATAGTCTTAGACCAGTTCTCCTCCATGAAGGGGAGTCCCAGTTGGTATTTCGCACAGCTGTTCTATGAAATCAACACCTTACTACCATTAGCAATATGCAATATCTCAGTATCTAGCTAGAAGCATATAGTTGGACAAATGAAAAAAAATTTGTCAAAATAGAGTAGTACTCGAGCCATTTATAGCACAAAAAGTTTATTCCGGGAGGACATTTGTTTGGGTGCTATATCAAAAAAATGTACCAATTATTTTTTGCTCAGTGTACTAGCTAGTGGCACAAAGATGGAAGAAGATTAAGTAATATTCGAGTTAGTTATAGGGGACAAAGCTTATTCCAGGAAGACGGTATGGGAAATGTGTCAAAAAATTGAACGAGCATTACCAAAACCAATAGACAGGGCCAAAAAACTAACCTGCGTTAAATTTAATCAAAATATCTAAAAAATTGGGACCTGTAGCGTGTTTACAAGAAAACATGGACAACCAGCCAGACTGACGGACGAACTCAGGAAGTGATTCTAAGTAGATCGGTATACTTAAAGGTGAGTCTCACACCATTATTTTTTTGGGCGTTACAAACATATGCACAAACGCATAATACCCCTAGCACGTACGTGGTGTGGCTAAAATAAAGTGAAGTTAAACACTAACGGGGGTAAAAAATCCACAAAAAGTGTAAATACTGCTTAAGTTCGAAATGTTTTGTCCACCACTGTGTGTCTGCTTATACTCGTACAATGTAAGTTATTGAATTTGAACTTTCATTTTTTTTTAATACAAGGCAGCCAATAGTCAGCAGCAGCTCTTCTTCAAATTGATTGCAATGGATTAAATGCTATGAGAATGTGTGTGGCAAAGTACATTTGTTTTTGTTGCAGTCGTTTGTTAAGTTGTGTGCGTAAGTGAAGTTATCTCGCTTTGTTTGTTTACATATTTGCTTTAAGAAATATCTCTTGTACTATGTGCAGAATTTTATTCAAGCTGTAGACTTCTTTTGGAACATGTAATTTATGCTATAATAGGGATTTATCTAAGTTATTGATAAAAATGTACTTTAGATTAGGAATAAGGTTAAAGATAGGGAAAAAATAAAAAATGGTGAACATTTGTCTGCAATTCGTAATATTTTAAGTTTGTTTTCAATTTTTAAATTTTCGCCGGGTTTTAAGTAAAGTTAAAACTAACATTGATATCAATTAACAATTAAGACGACTATATTCGGTTGTGCCAAGTCCCTTTTACCCTTCTAATTGGCCATAAGAGGATTATCATTCAAGTTTTTAATTTCGTTTAATATTTTTTTGGAGCGAGCTAAGCTTAAGTTCATTAATCAAAACGTTTTTTTATTTTAACAACAAAAACTATTTTTTAACACATAAAAAAATACAAAAACAATAACAACATTAAATCTTTAATAAACTTTTTTTGAACAAATTTTCTTAATGAATCAGTACTTATGCACTTAACAGTATTGTTTTTGTTTCGTTTAATCAGTCGTTAATTTGTTTAATATTTTTAAAAAGGAAACAAATTAAAGAAATATTTAATTATTAAGAAATATTAAAAAAGATTTTGTAGTACAAGGTGGACCAAAAGAAATCATCTATTGGAAGATGCTTTTATTTGTCAAATCTGTTTTGACACTTTTGAACTAGACGGATGTAGTATACAAGTGAACAAGCCATAACCCATGAACGCGGAATAAGGGTGTCTATTTTTGGCATAAAAATTCGTCTGTAGTTTGGCGCAGCGAGAATTCCGTCGCCGCTTCCCCTGTCGTCTGGCACCGACTGCTCAAGCACTGCGCCATTTGGCCACCAACTTTGAGGAGTATGGGACCACACGAGACGCTGCCAAGAGTGACCGGCTCCAGAGCGCCGGCTCTGCCAAGAATATCGCCGCTGTTGGCGAGGATCTCGAGCTGTCGCCAGAAACATCAGCCAGACGCCGTGCCTCGCAATTAGCCACCAGCCGGTCGTCTCTAAGGCAAAGAAAAAAGTCCAGTTCGTGCAACAGCTGCTGCCTGTCGACCGTTAAACTCGTGTATTCTACGCCCAAGCCATCCTCGATCTCAAGGCCCTAGTGGACGATTTTTTGACCAAACAAGCAAAACTATCGCTTCTGGGCACCAAAGACCCACGCGTGATGCACGAGGAGATATTACACTCGCTCAAAGTGACTGCATGAGGCGCTGTCGCACGAGGCTCTCGCCGAAGTGATGAAATATGCCATAAAATGAGCCCGTATATCAATTAATTGTGACGTTTACCATTTGGCCGATATCATCTTCTCGACTTGACCAATAAAATTCTAAAGGCTCGAACAAACATAGTCAAAAAACAGAATTAAAGTTTTTCATTTACAGAAAAAAATGAGAGCCAAACAACATCGGATGACTTCTTTTGGCGCACCTTGTATGTACTTATGTAATTAAACATTAAATTATATTATTAAAAAACAACACACCCACACATAGATTAAAAAATCTTTAAGTGCAACAAAAAAAAATAAATTATTTAGGGCCATTATTACAACTTGGCGTTAGCTTAAAGTGAGATTTTATCGGTTGGATAAAAACATTTTCATTATTACAACTTTCTTTTAACCTAAAAATGAGCGATAAATTAAAGGCAAGTTCGTCTTGGCGGTAAGTTTTACAAGGAGGATTTATGTTTAAGTTACCATATTTTCTTATTTTAATATGGTAGCACTATCCGTTACACAATTTTTGCTTTTCAAAATGTAAACAAAAGTGCGTCGTTGCCACTACAATCTTATTACTCCTTCAAAAGTAGTCGGTAATTGCTAACGGTATTGCCACACAATAAGAAATATGTATTTAACTTTACCGGCAAGTTGTAATAATGGAAATTTGCTAACGGCCACTTTATCGCCCTGTTCTGTTAACGCTACCATTTACTACCGCCAACTTTGTCGCCAACTTGTAATAATGGCCCTTAACGTATTTATTAAAAAAGTATTTAAGTGAGGGAAAAAGAAACAAGATTTCAATGAATTCGATAAAGTTTTCAATATTTACATAAAATGCAATGTCTGGCCTAAGAGTTTATCAAAAGTTAACTTTAAAAAGTAAGAGACTATTAAAACTATTAAACTACGTGGGTAAATTTAGTTCAATCAAAAGTTTTGATTTTAGTGGAGCAGCGCCACCCCTGTTATTGCTAAATAGCAAAAAATGGGTTTTCAAAAAAAAATTTTTATTCTCTTACGAAAACATGCGCGTTTGTGCGGTTGCTTGCTTTTCCCCAAAAATAGAGTATAAGAACTTCTAATTATACCGACTACATATGGGTCCGCTTAACGGTACCCGTCCTTTCGCTCGTCTGACTAAGTATCAATGAATTTTTGTGATCAAAGTTCGATGTGTTTTTTAAAATATAATTTGTTGAAATTTTTCATAAATACTGGACCAAGCCTACTGAAATCGGTTACCAGAACATCAACAAAAACACATCTAATAGGAGCCTGGACCGTACAGGGTAATCGGAAATAAACAGAATCTGGCTTTTAGAAAACAGCAGACAGTTGACTCAAGGAAACTAAAACCCGAGTTAAAAAAGTGGGAGGAAATTGACCACAGAGCATTGATTAACAATAAAAAAGTTGGCAGAATGACAAGAATCCTCTGGGAAATAAGACTAGGAAAATCCTAAAATTAGGCAAACCTGAGTTAGGCCTCCTTAAACTTTAAGTTTTCCTTCATCGCAAGGAGGTTACGAAGAAAAAGGATTGCAGGGCACGAAAAGAGAAGATCAATATGATGGAAAATACCCTTTTTTACTGCCTAATTTTTACACAAACCAAAAGGAGCTATACATGCACTGCATTGTACTAGTATTAGGAAACTAGGTTACAGAAAGGAGAAAAGACGAAATAGTGTTAGCAGATATTTCACTTAAATTTTTGGATATCAACTGTGATAGGAAATACATGAAGTACAAACTGTGCGACTAAAAGATCGAGCTTTCTCTGAAATGCGTGTTGCGATTCAATGGCTAATGAAAAACGCGTATCACGCACTTAGCCCCGGGTCTTCCTTATTTCTTTAGAGCACGTTTCGTTATAGTGTCGTTAGAACTGTAAAACGCATCCCGAACTACGACGGTGCTTGCGTGAATGACGCATTTGAATACCCCAATGCACGCGGTCAACCAGCTTCAAAAAAAACTTGGGAACTCCGGCCCATACATGGGAGTTGTATTCTATTTTCGGTCGGAGATAGGTGGCATAAATACTAAAAATATCAGATGTGAGAGGTTTTGAAGAAGCCAATACTCTTGAATGCTTCTTTTGATACAAGAAAAACGTGTTTTATATAGGACTCGAGGTCTGATATATAAGGTCATTAAGAATGGTAGGGAATATAGTAGCAGAGGGGACGGAATCTTGCGGTACCCCTGAATTGATTTTGGACTCATGTTTAATAATAAAAATGGTGTTATGATCACAAAAAATTCGATATAAACCCAGAATATTTTTTACCGACGCCAAAAGCAATAAATTAAGATAGAAGCGCAAAATGCCAAGCTTTATCAAACGCCTTAAAAATTTTTCCTTGAAAATGGGCGTAAGGTCTCCCGTATAACATCCTTTGTGAAAGCTATAGGGAGTCTGGTGGAAAATTTATATTTGCAAAAAGTAACAAACGGTGCAAAGGGAGACGCCGTTGGAGTTATCTATTGTGCGGATTTGTCAGTCACAATGTCGCAGTGATCGAGTGAGCATCGCGCGTTCGCTATAAAGAAATTTTTTAAGAGTAATAATTCTTACGTCATTGCTAGTGGACAATTTTGTTCAAAGTTTGGTAGTCGGCGAATACCTGATGGATCTAATGTAAATTTTATTCGTTCGTGGGTGCAGAGATTCCGCGCAACTGATTCGACTATGAACGTCCTACGGCCAGGACTACCGAAAACATTGAACTGGTTGAAAGCAGCTTACGTAAAAATCAGCGACTTTCAATACGGAAAAGAGCAGCCTTACTGGGACTTCCAAAAACGATTATTCATGAAATTTTAAAAAAAGGATCTCAAGTTCCATCCTTTCAAAATTCAATTCGTTCAAAAACTGAAAGAAAGTAACTTTGACTCACGCAAAAATTTTTGTGAAATGATGTTGGGGCATTTTGGCACTGCAAATTCCATTTTTTTTAGAGCCACGAGGCTCATTTTCACCTAAACGGCCACGTCAACAGGAAACACTGCCGTTACTGGTCTCCAAGAACTCGCAACCCTTGATTGAGACATCAAAAGCCATTGCATTGCCCCGGGGTAACTGTTGGGTGAAGAACATTGCTTTGAAACCAGTGCTTTATTCCATTTAGCCCAGAAAACTTTTTAATATTGAGATCTGATTAACTGCACAATATGTCTTGCATATTCCCAGATACTTTTTAGAGGTCGGGGAGTGGTTGATTTCTTTTCGAAACTTATTAATTACCTGCAAATATCTTAGCCAAAATGTAAAATTCTCCAACCAGTTCAGTGGTTTATAAGTCATTTCTTCATAGAGCACGGATTGAAGAGCCAGAACTTTTACATGTAAATGCTGCTCGAACAGAGCTTTTTCGCGTCTGGGCACTTTGGACCACGAATATCTCGCCCACTTGCGTAAAGAGTCGGCATTGGCATACTTGTTAGGACACCAAATACTTAATGCTTCCTCTTTGCAGTTCTGCAAGTCTGTTTAAATCAAAATTTTCATCCAGGCCCAGTGAAAATCTTTTTTTTTTACCAAAATAAAGGCTTTTGTTATGTAATAGTACTTTAACCATTTTCGCCATGACGTTATATTGCCCTCAAAGAAATATAGTTTTCAGTTACACTGCCAAAGAATTATCATATACACATTTTCAAAAACTAATGTAACCATTTTTGCATATTGGAACCTTAATATATCTCAATTAAATTTTTATAACTTTTACACGTCCACATCAATGAACGTTTTTTTCAAACTAGCATATTTTATTCTAAACGTAATAAAATTACTAATTACTTTGGGGGCAACTGATCAATCAGCATTTGGGTTGCTGCTTTAAAATATTTCTTCTATTATTTAAGACTGAACGCAAGTTAATTTTTATTACTTTGTTTCTAATTCAAATGCGACACAAACTGATTGAAATTATATCAAAACAATACAATTATTTGTTATTAGAGTCAACATATGGATCGTTGCAGTTGTTGTATACGTTTTTAGTGGCCCGGTAGTTCTGAAGCTGGCAAAGAATTTCCTTTAAACATACTAAATTTGATTTTTATATCGTTTTTTAATTTTAAAAAAAATTTTTAATTTTATTTAAACCAATTTTATTGCTGTATAAAGATAATAAGCTGTTTTCCTCTTTTAGCTAATTTTTAAGGAAATTAAAGACTTTGTTCTTATTAATTATTAAGAAGAATTTTAATTTTGTGGCACCTCTGTCAGAATTGCAGGGTTTTGTTATTATTATTATTAGTTGTAAATGACGTTATGAGTATTTTATATTGTATATACATTTTCAAAACTATTTAAAAATTTAAAGCACGCATACCAATTGAAAAGAAATGATATGTGATAGTGTTAATGATGCCAATAAAATTGTTTAAAAAATTGTTGCACATAGAAATATTAAAATTTTAATTTTTTTATTGCTCATTGTTAAAATACCACAAATTTCTTGTGTTTTTTTTTAATTTTTAGACAGTCCAAAGTCCAGTAGTCCACGTACGAGTGGTACATGGAAAATTTATAATATATTTATTTTATTTTAGAGTCGATTGTTAATTGTGTCATCATTGTTTCTTTTTGTTTGTTAAAAGAAAGGTTACAATTTCAAACAGAATTTTATGGCAAATGAAAACATTTATCAGTTTCGTGACATCAAAAAGTTTTCGCAATGACAACACTAACGACGCCAATTACTCTTTGATTTAGTAACTGCTAAATTGCCACTTAAACTAAAATCCATTTATAAAACGGTTGTCACTTTTATTTATGCTTTAAACTATTAAAAATTGTAACACGTTTGCCAGCGTTACTTGCACATTGATCAATTTATTAGTTTTTAATATTTGCTTACAAACTCTGTACACTGTTAAAGAAAAACAAATTTTCCCAAGAAACTTTGGGAGTTTCGTTTTTGTAATGCCACACGCATGAATCTTTTTGTGATAGTTAGCCAACTCTGAATTGTTGTCTTCTTTTAATCGTCGAAACGATTTGTCGTTGACTGTCAAGTGGGGTGATTTATATTATTAGTTGCTTGCAATCCAGGCAACTTCTTTGACTGTATAATAAGTCAATTTGTCATTGTTAGGTTAAAAAAGAAAAGTCAATTTCAATTGAATATAGATTTTAGTTTTAAGATATTAGAAAATGTACTTGTATGCACAGTGTGGCGAATGGTAGGAAAAAATATTTAAAAAAAAAAAATTGTAAAGCAGCATCAGGGTTTTGTTTAAAATAAAAAGAAACATTTCAAACTAATAAAATAAAAAATTATATAAATCTTTATATATCGCTACCTTAATATAGGAAGGCTCTAACTCGTATCTAATTTTGAAGTCGAGACTTTATTTCGCTAATTGTGTTTGTTATATAAGGGCAGACCATTTATGCATATAACGAAATATAAAAAAAAACCAAGTTAGGGCCTTTCTATAATATGTAACGATATATGTATAAAGGAATAACGTTAATGACTGAATGGCTGACTCAATCATTATCGCATAGCCTAAACGCGTGGTTACTTTTCCATACGAATAGATCCACTTAAACGGGTTTTCGAAAAGTTTGGGCCCGAATGAGATAAAAATGGGTCAAATATGAAAAACCGAAATTTTAATATCTCCTTAATTATACACAATAAAAAAAATTTAAAAAGCGTGTTATTTGACATAAAAATTTAACGGACCCGTGCTTAGCACTTTTTTTTTAAATTTTGGACCTTTATTTTGTAAAACAGGTAAAAAACTTAACTTTTATAGTGGCTGTAACTTTGGAACCAATAAAGCAGAACCATAATATAAAGTTCGTATGTTCAAATGATCTTGAAAAAATATGAATACATTTTTCTAGTTTTTAAAAGTTTGTTTCACTTATGTCTTCAATATGATGAATATTTTATGTAGTACTTTAAAGGTACTTTTTTGATTTAGAGTGATAAAATGTGGAGCATAGATACGGCCCAAAGTTAACTATGTAGCAAAAAAGTACTTTTTTGACTTCTTGGTACATTTCCCCATTTGAATTATGAAAGAAACTACTTTTGGCCCAGATTAAGGTTAAAAGTCAGCACAGTGGACAAAAAGTACCTATTCACATTTTTGGTACTTTTTTACATTTTTGGTACTTTTTTGGCAGTTTTTTTATTTATTAATCTAAAAATATAAAACTAAATACTCTTAACCCAGGTTAAGTTCAAAAGTCTGAAAAATTTCCAAAAAGTACTTTTTCTATATTCGATTTTTTTTTGCATTTTGTGGACTTTATTTTAATTTTGTTAGATCATAAGTCTTTAAGTATGAAAGTAATTACCAGGGGAATTGAAAATATGCTCTTAAAAAAGGGGCTTATGCGCACAAAATATGCGGTAAAAAGTTAAAAATATGCTTCAACAAATGAAAATAATAATATGCTTTAAACAAAATAAAATAGAATGGGTTACGCTCTAAAACAAATAATAAAATAAAAAAAGTTAACAAAATATGGCAATGAACATTAAAACAATTTTTGTTTGTTTTGTTTCGATTGAAAAAATTCAAAAAATGTTTCAAAAACGGTTTATACAAAAAAATATGTTCTTAAATGAGAAATATGGAAAAATATGCTCTTATATGCAAAATATGCCCAAACTAATTGATGCCGAAATTTTGGGAAAGTTTTGAAACGGATGATAATAATAATGGGTTTTGCTTCCTAAATAAATAATGAAATAAAACACCAAAACTTAGAAAAAGTGACAGTGGACACTTATTAGAGATTTGTTCGGTTTTTTTTAAATCTCAAAAAATTTTGTCAAAACAAGTTTTAAAGGAAAAAATGCCAAAATATGCAGTTATATGCAAAAATTTCCCTAACAAACTAATGGCAACACGTTACAAAATTCTAAAACGGATGAATAACAAAATTATAAATTAAAGCGGGCGCACAGAAAAAGATATAATTTTGCATATTTTTGGTTGCCCTGGTGATGACAATTAGCCTAGATTGAGGTTGAAAGTTAACTTTTGTGACCAAAAAGTACTTTTTTCACAGTTGATATAATCATGCTTTATTCAAAAGTAAATAAAAAAGATTGATTTGTTTTACTTTTTCCAATTTAAATAAACAGGAACATCAAAGTAGTTCGGTAATCTCAGAATTACTCGTATATGATTCTACTGATACGAGTACGAATTTTAATTGATTTTGTGAAGTGTTTCATTAAAAAACAAAATATTTGCATGTAAATTGGTGCCTAAAAAATAATTTTGCTTTGAAATTAAGCAAATACTTTCCAAATAACTTTTTCTTATATAATATTTCCTTTTTTTTAAAAAGACGAAAAAATTATTTAATATTAATATTAAAGCTTGTTAAGAACATACATAAATATTTTTTTATCAAAGTTTCAAAACTAGAAAAACAACATCTATTTTTAACTAAATAAGATTATTAATAAAGAAATATAAATAAGGAGAAGAGAAAATAATTAAATGTTTAAATGTATAAGTACAAAAACAAGAAAAAAGCACAAGCTTCCAATTGATATAAAATACAATAACAAAAATATAAATTTTTATACATGCTGAGTACAGATGTACATGGGGGATTTCATGTCAAGTGACCCAACTTTTAAAACCGATGCCTTTCGATTGGAAAGAAATTTGGATCAAACTAAGTTCTTGCAGAGAGTAGCATAGACACAATTTTTTAACGCGATCGGTCAAGAACTCTCTGAGCTAGAGAGGTTCAAAACTTGACGTTTTCGGCAAATAGGTGTTTTTTCTCATGCATGTAGCTTATTACCTTTTGCTTTTAACAAAATTCGTCCCAAATAGTTTCGATAGCTTTTTCTTCAATTTTCCAGAAAAAAATATTTTTAAAATTAAAAATTTTTTTTTTTTTTTTTTTTATAAAACATTTAGAAAAAAATTTTTTTTTCCAAATATGCCCATTTTTTTTTTTTTTTTTTTTTTTTTTGCTTAAAAGAAAGCTTAGGTCTTTCGCTTGAAGAACTTCGAGGTCGCTTAGTGGGATGCGTGGGATATCTATAAAAATAAATGTTTTGTAACTCAAGGCAGAGGTTTGCCAATTTTCGCGTATATTCTATTTTAATTTTTTTTCCTATTTATGTAAAATTATCTCTTCAGCAAAAAAAAAATTATTTTATGCTAAGAAACAAAATAATTTAACCTTTCCGACGGTATGCATTGAAAATATCAACAAAAACCTTTCCGACGGTATGCAAGTACCAAATAAAGTCTCATACACTCGACACTGCATTACCAACAAAATAGTAGGCCTCTGGAATAAAATCACTTTTATATGGCAATGTCTGAACACATTTTGTTAATATTTTCAATGCATACCGTCGGAAAGGTTAAATTATTTTGTTTCTTAGCATAAAGTATTTTTTTTTGCTGAAGAGATAATTTTATATAAATAGGAAAAAAAACTAAAATATAATATACGCGAAAATTGGCAAACCTCTGCCTTGAGTTACAAAACATTTATTTTTATAGATATCCCACTAAGCGACCTCCAAGTTCTTCAAGCAAAAGACCTAAGCTTTCTTTTGAGCAAAAAAAAAAAATGGGCATATTTGGAAAAAAAAATTTTTTCTAATTATTTTATAAAAAAAATAAAAAAAAAATTTTTTTTAATTTTAAAAATATTTTTTTCTGGAAGATTGAAGAAAAAGCTATCGAAAGTATTTGGGACGAATTTTGTTAAAAGCAAAAGGTAACAAACTACATGTATGAGAAAAAGCACCTATTTGCCGAAAACGTCAAATTTTGAACCCCTAGAACTTACTTTGGTCCAAATTTCTTTCCAATCGAAAAAAAAAGTTGGGTCACTTGACATGAAATCCCCCACATATGTTTTGGTACATATGTATGTATGTATGTATCTACATACACGATTAATATAATTTATTTTTTTACAAAAAATTTTTTATTTTTAAAAGTCCTTATCACTAAAGTCAAGCAGGAATGTCAAAACATATAAAAACTGTTTACATGGAAAAAGTGTTAATGGATAAAAAATTCGTGGAAGTCTTAAATAAACAACAAAAAAAATATTTATATAAAGATAATTTCCAGGATATTTGTAAAGAAAAACAATTTATGCAACAAAATAAAATACATAAAAATAAATTAAAACTTATTTAAATGAAAAAACAAAAACCAAATTAAAAAAGGGTTTTTTTTGAAAATTTTTCGAAAATAGTTTATTTGATCCTAGACTTTGTTACATTAAGGTAATCCTTTAGTGTCTAAAAACTTTGCAAAAACATTTTAGAAGCATTTTAAAAGTAGAAATATCAATCAGTCTTTATATCTTCTGTCTATAAGTAAAATATAAATAAATAATTTAGGGCTTTGAAAGATAGTTCTTGTTATCCAATCTTCATCCATCATATTTAAAACTTTTCCCCCTATTTTTGACACTTTTGCTATGAACATTAAGGAGTAAATTTTTTATGATTTTCTTTACAATCTTTTTCAAAAAAATAATAAAATACTTTTTTGACAAAAAATCTAAATCAAGAAATTATTATTATGTAAAAAAAAAATTAAAAATTCATAAATTTAAAAAGGACTCGACTGAAAAAGATCGTTTTAATACCACTAAATATGTGTAGTACACATTGTGGACCTCCTGCCCAAAATTTTTTGGGTTTGTTGTCGCTAATATTCCGTAAAATGCTAAAACGTAATAAATAGGAAAAATACTTTTTTTCACCTTCCGGCCTCAATCGGTGTCAATTGCCCTAATTAAGTTTTTTTAGGCAGGAACCTCAAAAAATGCAAAAATTACTAAAGATATGAAATAAATACTTTTTGTATCACCTTATTAACCTTTGGTGTCAATCAGTCTTAATAGCCCTCAACTTCTGGGTCAACAGCCATAAATTTCATGTTTCTAGACTCATAGTCTTAAAAAAAAGAGGGAAAAGTAACAGATGTGTAAAATTCCTTACGTTTGAATTTTTAAAACTCATTCTTTACAACCTTGCGAAAAAATCCAAAAATGAAAAAAAGTACTTTTGCCCCACTCAGTTGACCTAAAGCACCAATTTTACACATTTTCAAAAAAGTACCAAAAATAATTTTTTAAAAACTGTCAAATTCAATTTAAATTGTGTTTCTATATTTATAGTTTCAGAAGTTAAAAAAAGTACCTTAGAAGAACCTAAAAAAAAATAAATGTTTTCTTTTTTACCTCTTGGAGATCAAATTTAAAAAAGTACAACGTATTTATATGTATAATATTTAAACCTATCGAATTCAATTTGAATTTTATCTGTTTTGGTTAAGAAGTTACAAGGGGTACAAAAATATACTCTTTTTTTAATTGTTATTTCAGAAAAGTTCTAAACACGTGTCTATTTTTGTGTAACATACGGTGCGTTCTAAGTTTTGTTTCTATCGTGCACAGTTTAGAAACCTTTTTAAAAGAATTAGGACACATTTTATTTTTATTTAATTGACAAGAGTGACAACGGAGTGGCGAAATATTGAAAATTTTGTAAAGAAATAACAATAAAAATGCCTAAATCTTAAAAAAATAGACTTATTAATTAATTTTAAAAAGTTAAAAAAACTAGAAATAATTAATAGCTAAAAATTTTGAAATACTGAGAAATCCCCTCTTCTCATTTTTGCGTTATGATAAAACTGTCACATCCGTCACATTGTGTAAAAGGGTTTTTCTTAAGAAATTAGTTTTTTGTGGAAATAAAGTAGCAATTACAATTGAAAAACATACTTTAAGCTACAGACAAAAATAAAAAAATTACAATTGTTATTAAAAATATTTTACACAACACGATCTTCAACTCAAAGTGCTTTAAATTTTTAAGGTTTAAGGTCACTCACTGTCTTTTATTGCCCATTATTAGCAGAAATCATGTTCTTTCAGTGTCTATCTACCTAACATTAAACAGTTAAAAACATATCATCCTTTAAAATAATATAAATTTTTTAAACTAAAATTTTAAAATATTAAATCAATATGTAAATAAAATGGTCACACCCGCCACGTTTTTTTTCTTTTGTATTAAAAAGAGTTTAAATATTATAAGTTTAACATTTTTTTTTTTTTTTAATAAGTTTTTGTAAAATAAATATTAAACAATTTTTTTATTTAAATACTTACATGCTGCACAGCCAATAATTGCATTCGATATCCATAATCCCAATAGCATTAAAATGTGAAAATTCATTTTTCTTTTATAACAGCCACGCCTACTGCCTAGGCGTTGCATTTTGTATATTTGAGGTATAAACATTTTTAATAATTTATATAAAAAACTAAATTATTTTTTAGAAAAACACAGCTAGTTGCATTTATAATTTCATACACAATTTTTTAATAAAATTTGTTAACAATTATAAGCTTATTCATTTTTTTAATAATGTTGTAAAAACTTTGCACTAAAATGAAAGAAATTTAAAATTTTGTTAAATTAACATAAATTTTTTGTTAAGGATTTTTTATATATATAGAAATTTAAATACTTTTTTAAAATCACTTGTTTTAGTAGATTTATGTTTTAATTAAAAAATCAAATTAAATTATTTTTTTTAAATTGATTTGCACCCCGAATTTTTTATTTAAATCAGTCTTATCCATATGAGTTCGTTATAAAAACTATTTTAATTTGTTTTTAAGCTGCTTTTAAAGCATAAATTTTATTCCTTTAAAACTGAGCTTTTTTTAGTTCAGTTTAAAGATAAATTATTTGTGATTGTGTTGTTGTTGTTGTTGTCGTCGCTTAAAACATAATTTTTATATATATTTTTTTATCAATTTAATTATTTTTATTTATATTTTTGTATACACATGTTGCTGTTGTTACCATGTTTTTTGTTTAACTTTTAAGCGGGATTTAAAAGCAATTATCGTTTGTAAACATTTTTTAAATTTAAACTCTTTCTCTGTTCTCTCAGTTGTTCTTTACTCTTTCATTTGTTTACTTCGCTGAATTGTTTTTTCTTTTATCTGCAACGAAAAGAATTTAAAAACAAAATTAATAAACATCTTACTTCTGTTTCTTTTTGTTTTTAAATAAGAAGTTATTTTTCTTTTCTTAAAGATAAATTTTAATAAAGTTTAATTCTTTTAGGTTTATGTATTAAGGCTAGATTAAGCGGGGACTTTAAACTAGGCTATGCTTAACGGCGCTTTGTGTTAAGTAGTTTAAATGATAAAATGTTAGTAAAAGTATTAGATGGGCATAGTTAATTTCTCACTAATAAAGGAATCATTTTATTATTGGTAAAACTAAAAAAACCGAAATTGAGATTTATTGTGGAAACAAATATATTTTACCACAATGTAGACAGTTTTTACCGTGTAAATTTAACCCAAAGTATCTTTTAGATTTTTCTTAAGATATAAATAAATTGGTTTGGGTACATAGTATTTCAGGTTGAGTCCTAATTTAAATTTAGTAAAATCTTACTAAAGTAATACTTTACTTCTTCTTCCTAAAAGCAGGTTGAACTTTTATCAACTTCTAGTTATACCCTTCACATAAGTGATAAGGGTATATTTAAGTTTGTCATTCCATTTGTAATTCCCTTATTATCTATTTGCGACCCCATAAAGTATAAATATATATTCTGGATCCTTATAGATAGGGAAGTCGATTTAGCCATGTCCGTCTATCTGTGTCTATTTTATGGTTGAAATCAACTTTTTGAAACCCCCCATGTCGTATATAAAACCAAGACCACCTCTGTTTATTTATCAAAATTTGTACATAAAAACCTCTACAACTGCTTCGGAGTTGCCCCGAAACATGTGTAATGTAAGAACTATCCCCATTAATGTTTCCCTACGAATATTTTTATTGAACACCCTATCTCCGCCCCCTAGCAGGGTTACCATACAAAGTTTCATTGGCTTAAAATTTTTTTAAACCGCTCTCACAGCTTCCATGGTTGTCCTGCAAAGTTAAAATGTAAGACCGACCACAATTAATTTATCCTCCCAAACATTTTTATAGAACATATTAACCTTCTATCTCCAGCCTCTAGCATGGGTACCATACAAAATTCAAAAAAAAATAGGCTAAAAACCCCTACAACTTCTCTGGAGTCGCCCCTAAAGGAATAAAATATATAACAGACCCCCATTAGTTTTTCTTCCCAAACGTATTTATAGATTATACTTACCCCCCTATCTCCATCACTTAAGGGGGTTGCCATACAGTACTTACAAAAATGATGTAAAAACACCCATAATTTCCCCTGAGTCGGCCTTAGAGAAATAAAGTGTGCGACCAACCCCCATTAGTTTCTACTCGCAAGCATAATTCCAGAACACAGTTACCCCCTATCGCCATCACCTAATGGGGTTGCCATAAAAAAATTACAAAAATGATGTGAAAATGCCCACAATTTCCTCAAAATTGGCCTAAGAGCAATTAGTTTCCCCTCTCAAATATATTTTTCAGAAAATACTTAACGCCTGTCTCAACGCCTCAAGGGGGTTGCCATACAAAATTTAAAAAAAAGTTAAAAACCTTACAACTTCCCCGGAGCCACCTTTAGAGAAATCAAATGTATCATAGGTTAACTTTTCCTCCCAAACATATTCCTAGAACATACTTACCCCCTATCTCTATAACCTAAGAGCGTTGCAATACAAATTAAAAAAAATTAAAGTAAAAGTCCCTACAAAATTTAAACATATTACGGTAAAAATTCCTACAGCTGCCCCAAAATATGACACCGACCCCTATTTAAAATTAGAAATATTTCATAAATAAAAAAACGGATAAAAATAAAAAAAGGTTCGGGGTTTCGAAAGTCCAATATGAAGGGTACCTAAGATTTGGCACAGCCGAGTATAGCGCTCTTATATGTTTAAATTTGGTTTATTTCAAACTTGCTTCTTATAAAATTTATACTAGATATACACTTCGCACATAAAATCATAAACTGTAACAACTCCAGTTTTTATAAAAGGCATTTTTGTTTTTTAAAAACATGGCTTAATATTCTACCAAAATTAGGGTTCAACAGTTAAACCCAGTCTTAGAATAAATTTTAATTGTCTAAGATTTGAAATGGGAAAAAGAAACGATTTTAATGAATTTTGAGTTAGGCTGTTTATAATTTAGTGTGTAATATCTTTTAAATATAAAAAATTGTTTCTTTAATTAAAAGTGATATAAATGTTGCATAAAAATACAAAAATAGTTGCTTGATGAAATCCATCCTAAAATAAGATGAACTTGAAATATGAAAAAATAAATTTCAAAAAGAAAAGTAATTTAAAAAAGAAAAAAAATAATTCACTGGAATAGACTAAAATCACGTACTAAGGCGGAAATTTATTTAAAATCCTATTAATAAAAGAAACGTATTCAATGATCTGATTATTAAAAATATAGAAACATGAAATAATAAAATTATTTTTGGAAATTATTTGCAATTATTTATTGTTACTGTTAATTTAAATTTGTTGCAAAGCGCAAAATTTAAAAAGATCTGCAAAAAAGGCTTTATTTGTAATTTTTCATATAAGTAACTCCTCGAACAAGCAGCAATTATTTTTTTATCGGCATAGATGGTGGGCTTAGAATCAGTGTAAAAGATGACACCTACAACTTTATCTTCCCTTTATATGATATCTCGCTTTAGATTATGTTTCTACCCTTATTAGAGAAAAAGACGAAAAGCCTAATATTTTTTTATTATCCATAAGCGCAATTTGGACTATTTTTTAATCTTTATTGACATAGAAATAATTAGAAGAAGCTAAAAAGTACCAAAATATAATTTTTTTCTTTTTGCCCTAAAAAGCCTGAATTTCTAAAAAATATAAAAAAAAAGTAAATCTATTTTTTAGACTACCGTCGAACGCAAGTTGAGTTCTGTTGGTTGAAAAATGGTAATGAAAAGGACCTTAACATAATTTTTTCCCCTTTAGGATCCCAAGTTTCAAAAAAAGTCCGTTAATTTTTTTTGTTATAGTCCAGGGTGTCTGGTGGAATATTTATATTTTTAAATACGATTTTTTCAAAAAGTAATAAACGGTTCGGAGGGAGGCTGGCACCGTTGGAGTTATCGATTGTGCGGACTCGTCAGTCACGATGTCGCAGTGGTCGAGTACACATCGCGCGCTTGGTCTGAAGACATTTTTAAAGAGTAATGATTTTTACGTAATTGCTCGTCGAGAACTTAGTTTAAAGTTAAATATTCGGCGAATACTTGATGGGCCGAGTGTAAATTTAATTCGTTCGTGGGTGCAGAGATTCCGCGCAACTATTTTAGCTATAAATGTCCTACGGCCAGGGCCGAGTCAATCCTAAAGGAAGTTCCTAAAGCATTGAAATGCTCAAAATCAGTTTACGTGAAAACCTGCGACTTTTAATGCAGAAAAGGGCAGCCTCACTGGGACTTCCAAGAGCAATTATTCATAAATTGAAAAAAGGATATAAAGTTTAATCATTTTCTAATTCAAATTTTTAAAGAACTGAAAGAGACTTTTATTTATGCAAAATCCCATTTTTGAAGCGACCAGGCTCATTTTCACTTAAACGGCCACGCCAACAAGCAAAACTGCCGTTACTGGTCTCCAAGAACCCGTAAACCTCGATTGAAATATCAAAAGCCATTGCATTGCCCCAGGGTAACTGTTTGGTGTGACTTATCCACGCACGAGGTAATTGGACCATTTTTTTTTCTAAAATTCTCGAGGCCAGGTGACGAATGTCATCAGTGAATACTATCGACGCATGATTACGAAATTCTTTTTGCAAAACATGCGAGCTCAACTATCGTACTCTTCACACACAATGATAAATTTGCTTTGGGAAAATTTTCCCCACAAAATATCAGTCTGTTTTGCTCGATTTAATTCCCATGGAGCTACCTTAAAGAGACTGTTTGTAATGACAATCCCCAATCTCTTGTAGCTATAAAAAATATTTGTCGAGAAATCAGCTCAAATAAACTAAGTTTACATGCAGCGTGTGGCACAAAACACAAGGCTCGGTTTTTACTGTGTGTTCATCTCGACGAAGGATATCCAGAAATCATTCTCTTTAAAAAATAAAATCCGTGTTGAACTGTGCAAGAACCCAGTTTGATTTTCCGTGGAGAAATGAGAATGCACTGTTAGTTCCTCTTGAACTTAACAAATTTATTTCTGGCTTCTTGCCTTATTGACGTCTTTCTTATAACTCACTAACTGTTGACAATAAAAAATCCAAACCACTAAGAAATTGGGTTCGTTAAGAAAAAAACACAAAACCAATAATAATAAAATAGGAAAAAGAAAACGGACTTCTTGTTCTTATATACTAGAAAAAAAATGTTAAATTAACTGTCCCAGAGATGGAAAACCCAGGTTGGACAAAACATATAAATTGTTAAACACGGTTCGACATCTTCCGGCCAATTAATTATGGCAGGAACACCCGTTCCACGGGCCGGCAACGATCCAGCCAAACGAGGAATGATGCGCCATAGCGCAAGTAAGATTCTCCATGGAGTCGGGTGTCACTAGGATCCAGTTGCAACATCTCTTCCCAAGACCCCGTCAACTTTTCCGCCTTCGGCAAAGTAGGGATGAGCTAAGGGGTCGTACACCTTGAAATGCTTGGCGGCATTCGGCTGACAGACTGGTTTCGTGGCCAGGAAGTCGAGATCAAAGATCAGCGGCATCTCGAGGGGGATCTTATTCTTATCGGGATGAGGGAACGCAGGCTCTAACACCCGACGGTTGATCGTAGGTTGAAACCCTGCTAACATTCGCGCTACCTCGCAGAGCATGTACGAGCGGGGCTCCTTCATATCGAGCAAAAACGTGGTAAACATCTTTTGACCACGGAAGCTTAAATTGACTCAGATTAGTGGCACTATGTCGGTCCGATTCGGCTCGCTGCGGCTGACTACGGCGGTGGCCATAGGACGGTCTGCCTCAGGTGGAGGGGCGACGGCCTTTATTTTTCATTTTTTCTTTCAATGCTCTTAATATAATTTTGTGTCAATTTTTACGTTTTTTATTTAAGTTTGAAAACATAAGTCTTCCACCAGAAACCTTGTATGACAGTTTTTAAACCTTTTTTCTATTCTGTGCAGTGTTGGAGATAGAAAATTATCGATTTTCCTATGTTGCCTATTTTGTTCTTCTTAGGACTCGAGTTTTCCAAAATCCCGCTTAAGGCATCTTTACATCGGAAGTCCAAGTTTTAAAGCTCGGTTGGGCGTTTAAATGATAAATCCATCTGTCGTCCATTAACGTTGTTCCATGAATCAGTAAATCATTAATCATTAATAAACTTTTTAATAAAAGTCGTTAAGTGCAAATAAAGCATTACTTTTGCCACAAGTGACTGACGTCTGCCAAAAATATGTTTTTCAAATTGAAGATTTGAATAAATTCAAATATTTTGTGAAAATATTTAAACAAAAGTCTCAAACAATTGTTTTTTTGAGCTTTTTATTTTGTTAAATGTTTAATATCGTAATAAGTTAAGATTTTATATTCTAAAATTTTTAATCTAATACTGAATATCCTTATTATACTTTTCAAAACTTTTGCTATTCACTTAATAGGAAATAAATTATAAACACGTACTTGTGCAAAACAAACAAAGCGTACCGTGAAATGCATTTGAAAGTTCATTGTATAAAGTAGTTTTGAAATACATAAATCTTGAAATCCTAAAAGTTACAAGAACTCATGTGGTTTTTAAATGTGATGCAGCACAGACGTTTTTCATATGCAAATAGAAAAATGTTAAAAACACATAATGCATAAAGATATCAGAAATTTAAAATCAAAATACACTCTTGAAATATGGTGAAATAATACATGATAATAAACTTAAAATGAATGCAAAAAAATCTAAAAAGGGTGTGCAACAAAAGAATGTTAAATAAATGCAATACGTAATTCAATAGCAGAAGGTAACGCTTGATTTTTTTTACACATCTTATTGCTAGACCCTTTTCATCTTTACCCACATGTACCATATGTCTTAAAGAAGCCAAGAAAAGTTGGCATATGCTTGCAAAACCGTTTTGTAATAAAGTTACCCGCACTTTGGTAAAAAAAGAACTAAAACTCTTATATTTTTTATTATTTTGCCTGCATAAGTTGTTTGATTTAAAAAGAAAATCTGATTAAAAAAAATTTTAAATCACATAAAGTATAGGCTTTGGCAACATAACAATGTTTTTTGCCAAAAATATAAACTCCCACTTAAGAAAACTGGGTTAAATTAATTATTAAGAAATTATTTAAACTCTTTTTAACTTAAATTTAATTATTTTATGACATATAGTTTAAAATGAAAATGATTTAATTAAAAATTTTTTATATTGGCAGCAGCTACTAATCCAACTTATTTTCTTTTTTTTAGCATCAAGAAAAAACCCCTAATTGTGTAAAAAAGGTGAGTAAAATATGTACAAATATATGCAAATTAATTCTTGAACCGATCTATATCAGCATCACAAGAAATGCCATTTAAGATATTTTTAAATTAAGCAACCAACTTTTTTAGTCACAAAATGCAGGCGCGTAAGTAATCATGGGCCTTGTTAATCTAAAAACCGTCAAATATTTTAATATTGTAAAGACGGTACACACAAAAAATTATCTAAGAAAACTTTACTTAAATCAAGCCATAGCGGTGTCAAAAGTACGGTGAGTACGGTTTTTCTTAAATCAAGTACGAAATTTCTTACTCCAAGTAAAATTTTTCAAGTACGAATTTCTTACTTTTAGCCACAATTAAACCAAAAAAGGATTGATTTAAGTTCGAAACCGTACTTGATGTAAGCGTGTAAAAGATTGATTTAAGCCGTAAACGGGATTATTTCGAAAATGAAATGTCATTGTTTTTGACTTATGGAGCTTTATTAAAGAAGAAGAATTTTATAATTTATTTTTATTTTATAATTAATTTATAATTTAAAAATTTAATTTTTTGTATTTACCGAAGCTGAGATTCGAACCAGGGATTTCTGCACTGCAGTACAAGCGCGTTACCTCTAGGCCACCGAGACACTTTGTTTTCAAATGTTAAATAATATATTAAAACAAAAAGTTTTTTTCTGCTTGATTTGTTGAAGCAATCCGAATAGGCTTGATTTAAGAAAATGTAAGTGAGGATCGTACTTGAAAAATTCAAGAAAGATTTTGGATAAAATTAAGAATAAAATTCTTGATTTTAGAAAGCCGTTTTTCGTTCTGTGTAACTCCGATTCAAAAATAAAGTAGGTTAGGTTATGTTACAAAGGGCTGTGACGAATGCAATCTGCCATCTCCACCCAGAAGACTATAGGCCCATTGTTAATCCTTTTATAAGAGTTAAAAAAAGCAATAAAAAACAAAGAAAATTGTAGATAGAACGATATAAAGATAAAGAAAGAAAAAAAAAACAAACATCAGAAAAAAGTCAAAAAAGATCAGTGTTGGTCAAATCACGCGCCAGCACTGAAACCACCTATTTTCTTAGCCATCCAACCTCTTTGAAGAATCCTATGATATTCCCCAGCACACATTTAGAGACCACACCAAGTCCATTCATCTCTACTTGCGGATTTGCAGTCAAGGACAGTGGGAGATAAGATGTTCCAAAGTCTATACATCCTCCTTATCCTCGCATAATCTGCAGAAGTCCGGAGAGTTTCTATCCCATTTACTTGTCATATATCTCACATTGCAGTGCCCTGTGAGAGCCCAAATTATACACCTCAGACCACCCTTATCCTTGCTTTCAACATAGTCTAACCCTGCGTGTTAGGAAGATTGCCCTAAGAGTACGTCTTCAGTCTTTTACAAGTATAGGCCTGGCAAAATGTCCACGTAGAGACTTAAGCACGGCCCAACTATGGGCGTAGACACCACGTGCTGTCTTTTCTCCGCGAACTCTTCTAACAATTTCGCGACCCCCTCATCACAGCCAGAATCTTAGCTTGAAAGAAAAAACTGCAATCGTTCGGAAGTCTGTATGACATCAATACTCGCGAATCTTAAATATAAAGATAAGCTCCGGTACGCATTTCTACCTTATATCCATCAACGAAGACTGTGTACCCTTCAAATAGCTTTTTGGATCCCTTCCATGCCTCCCTATTCAGAAACTACCTGAGGAAAAGTCTTAAAATCAAGTTTCGCGACCATATAGTTAGTAAAACCCGACTGGCGTAGGAGTCGACCATCTCCGACTCTTCTTTAATGCCGGCGTGTCCAACTGACCCTGCCCTAAGCATACCTAACTCACTAAGCCTAAACTAGCTCCTTGCCGCCATTCCAGCCATGAAATTTTCCATGGGACGAATATGGATAATGATATTCAGAGCTGCCTGTGGTGTACTTCTAGCCACTGTAATGTCTCGGACAGCAAATCTCTGAACCTTTGACAAGAGCTTCCTAATAACATCGCTCTCCAAGGCCTTTCACTATACGAGACTACCGTATGTAAGAATTTTTTCTTACAATGGATGTGTAAATCCAGTTCGCCAAATTTGGTTGTAACCCCCGCTATCCAGGACAATACCCAAATACTTGCCTCTCTCTGCGCCAGTCTCAGCTCAGAACTAGCTTCGTCGAAAGGATCAAATAATGCATTCTGCATCATCTCGCTCGTGGCGGACAAAAATCTGCCCGTCGCAAATTCCACGACGTCTTTCACATAAACCACTACCTTAATCCCCTTCTAATAAAACCGCCTCAGCATATCGTTGACCATTAAGATCCATAAGAGTGGCGACAAGTAAGATTTAGGATTCGCTGTCACCTAATTTCAATCGCTTCTGGGTCAACTTAGAATGTGACCAAGTAAGCATTATATGGGTGCCTGGATTGTGCAGGGGGATTAAAGCTTAACTGTCTCAAGTTGACTGAGAAACCAAAAAGCTTTAGTTTCAACGAAAGCTGAGTTGTATAAGTGAGCAGAGTGAATACCTTAACACAAGGAGGAGTCTTTAAAGGTTTCAAATCCCGCAGGTAGTTCACCTCTGTCAGAGGTTGGCTTGTTGTGTGCTCCCAGCAAGGAAAAAATATCTAGGAATTACAGAAACTCGGTGATTTTACACCTCCTAAGTGACGCACATTTGGCAAACCATCAGCCATAACACATCAGACTCTGGCCTGTGCAAAATCAGAATAGTGAAACAGGAAATGCTCTATCGTTTCGATATCCTCTCTGCATGCCAATACAATTCAAAGGAGGTGTGCACACTTATCATCTTGCTTAGTTAAAGACTCGTAAGCCTTAGAATGCCTCTAGTTCTTCCCTCGTTTTGATTGCCCCAGAGGATTCTTGTAAATCTCCCAAACGTCTTGTTGTTCCATTGCACCCAGTAGAGTTTCTGCACCCAGTCTTTTAACTCAGCCTTCGTCGCAGCAAAGGGCTTCGGTTTCACCACGTAACCTCTCGCTACCCATGCTTTAACATTCGAGAAACTGTAACACAATTTACGTTTGCTAAGTTTCTTTTAATTAGCAATTCTAACCGCAGAAATTATATCCCTTGATAACACCTTAAGTAGTCCTTTCACCTTTTGCGTATTTTTCCATTATAACTTGTTTCTTTCAAAACCTAAATTATTATAGAAAAAACTTCTACTGTTATATTCATTAGTGACTGCTTTAAATCTGTTTTCTGAGATATTTACTACTTAGACTTGCCAAAACAACAATGTTGCCCTATTGACAGTTACACAACATTTTACAAGTTGCATTTGCGTCTCTTTGTCATGTTAACAAAATTGTTTGTGGCATGTTATATTTTCCACATCAAATAATTTTTAATATTATTTTCTTTAATATGTACTATATGGGCAATTCCATTGTAACGGGTGTCCCCAATACTAATATTTTTGGTTATAATTCAAAAATCTCAATTGAAAAAAAACTGCGGTGATGGTTCTAAAAACGTCTAACAATATGGAGAGACTCAAAGAGCTTAACTTCTACTCCGAATGCTTCAATACATGATCACTGCAAAGTGGTGCCAAATTAAAACAAAAATTGTTAAATTTTTTCACTTGTTTTTTTTTAGTTTGTTATTATTTTGTAGACGTATACATACATACGAATGGATTTTTGGTGAAAACTCCGTGGAATTACCCATAGTAGGCAATTCAATTGCAATTAATTGAACTCAATTGCGGCCAGATGGTAAACACTCTCAAAGATTTTAAATTACTTTTATAAAAGTAAATAAAAAAAAATAACAACTAAATGCAAATTAAATATAGAAACATATTTGAGAATTTTAAATAACAAATAATTTCTTTGATTTTTATCTTAAAGACACATTTTTAAATCAACTCAATTCATTTCAAATGCTGGCTTGACGTTGTCTGTATTCATTGCTGTTGTACTGTTGGTGGTGGAATACCAAAGTAGGTGCGCTTTGATTTACCCACAAAAATACAAGAATTAGCAAAAATTTTTAATTTGATTTGAATAAAAAAAAATCAAAATTTATCGGTTTCCATGACATATAAAAATATACAATGCGTGGATTTCTTTCATATCTAAATATGTAATTTAGATATTTTTTTGATTTATCAGTCTATAATTCCACTTACTCAATTACCAATCATATTTAATAATATAAAAAAAATTAGATTTATGTACAGGGTGTCTGGTGGCAGATTTATATTTTTAAGCTTAAATAAAAAGCGTAATAATTGAAACAAAGTTTTACTAAGAGCATTAATGCGGATTTTATTTCTTAAAGAGCAAGTTGTTCAGATGTCTTCCGCCGAGGTGAACACACTGTTCAAAACGGATCCTTGTACTTTGCGCCACACGCTGATGTAAACTTAGTTCAACTGAGCTGATTTCTCGACGAATATTTTCCATTAAAGCCACAAGAGATTGGGGATTGTCAGTATAAACCCTCTCATTGTGGTAACCCCATAAAAAAATCAATGGGAGTTAGATCGGCAACCTCGGTGGCCATGGGATGTCCCCAAAGCAACTGAACAGTTTTTGTGAAAAATTTGCCCAAAGCAAATTCATTGAAGCTTTGTTAAAACCACGTGTATAAAGAGTACTATGGATGAGGTCGATAATCATGCGTCGATAATCTTTACCGTTGACATTCGTCGCCCGGTCTCAAGAATTTTGGAAAGAAATGGTCCAATTATCTTATACGAAGATAGGGCACACTAAACAGTTACCCTGGGGCAATGCAATGGTTTTTTATGCTTTAATAGAGGGTTTTGCGTTCTTGGAGACCAGTAACGGCAGGTTTGCTGGTAGACATGGCCGTTTAAGTGAAAATGAGCCTCGTCGCTCAAAAAAATTTACAGTGCGAAAACGCTCCAACATCGTTTCACAAAAACTTTTGTGTAAATCAAAGTCACTTTCTTTCGGTTCGTAAGCGATTTGAATTTTAAAATTGTGTAACTTTAAATAGATCCTTTTTAAAAATTTTATTAATAATCGCTCTTGGAAGTCCCAGTGAGGCTGCCCTTTTCCGTATTGAAAGTTGCGGATTTTCACGTAAACTGCTTTCAATTAGTTCAATTTTTTCGGCGGTCCTTTAAAAGCCGACCCTGGACGTGGAACATTTACAGCCGAAGCAGTTGCGCGGAAGCTTTACACCCACAAACTAATTAAAATAACACTCGGTCCATCTCGTATTTGCCGAATACCGAACTTTGAACGAAATTGTCGACGAGCAGTTGCGTAAGACTCAAGTCTTTTTAAAATGTCTCCACAGCGAATGCGCGATGCTCACTCGACCACTACGACGTCGTGACTGACAAATTCGCACAATCGATAATTCTAACGGCGCCTCCCTTCGTCCGTACCGTTTATTAGTTTTCAAAATAATCGTATTTAAAAAACAACAATTTCCCACCAGACACCCTGTACCTAAAAATATATGTATGTGCCATTTACATATACATAAAGCTATGCACATATGTACATTAGAATGTATGCAGGACAAAATACAAATTAACAAACCGTCCGCTGATTTCTGGTTTGCCGCACGAAATATTAATGCGTTTTTGCAAAAAACCATAAAGAATGTTTGGTTAAATTTTAAAAATTTTTTTAACTTAAAATATTGACTTTTGCCATTTGTTTTAAAAGAACTAAAAATTCTTGTATACTTTCGAGCAAAATACAAAAATTATTAAGATTTCGCCCAAAAAGGTCGTATCGCATTTATAATTTTTAGCACTCAAATATGTTCCTTTCTTTGAAGTGCGTCAAGAAAGTTTTTAAATTTAGTGTTTACTACTGCAAATAAATTATTATTTTTTTTAAATTTATCTATAGGAAAAATATCACAAATAATAATTTTATTTTGACACTGAAAATGTGCTTCGTAGCGCAAAAAGTGATCAGTGAAGCAAAACTGTGAAGTTATGGATATTTAGCAAATTAAGAGCGTGATATCTTCCAATTTATTCAAGTTAAAAAAAATTGATTGCAGATTGAAAGAAAGACAAACTATCATATTTAATCAATTTCTTACTAAACTTTTTTAAAATCTTCCATAAAGCAAATCAATAATCAACCGACAAAATGCCTGTATTCGCAATAAGTAATTTAGTACTACATTGTTGTAGATTTACCACACTAGAACAAGAGTTCAAGTGAGAGTTGTTTTATTAAATAATAATTGTTTACTCAATATCAGATAACGAATGGAGTGGAAAAAATGCATAATATTTGTTGTTGTTGTTGTTTCTTATTGAAAGCATTTTCTTTCTAAACTTAATTGAATGTTGTCATTATTTATCTTTAAAAAATATGTGTCAGATTGATAAGCAATTCAAATACAAACAAATGTTTTGACAAAAAACAGATGCGATTATAATGATTTTAATTGTATGTTCTTAAGTTTAATGCATGTTAAATCATAGGAATCTTTTGAAGTGGTTGAGCCAATCCTAGAAAGCAAATCAAAATAGTTTTTTTTGTAAAAAAATAAATTTATTTTAGGATAAAAAACTTAAACTTAAAGTTATAAGGCAAATAATTTTTAATTTTGTTTAATTATTGTTCCTCATGTTTGAAATCATATCTTTAAATCAGACCACTTAGCCTTTTTGACTTTCTTCGCAAAGTCAGCAGCAAAACGTGTGATTAGACTACGTGCTTCCTTCAGCCCTTCCAATGGATTCAAATAATTTTATTGTCATAGCATCGTCACGGCCATATAAAAGTTGTGTTAATTAGGCTAATATGCTTCGGATTATAGTCAAGCAGTTCATGGAATAGCGATCATCTTTACACATGGTTAGGTTAGGCTAAAAAAGGGATTGACGAGTGCATTTCGTCACCTTCACCTAGAGGTTTATAAGTCCATGGTGGATCCCTTCAGAAGAGTCAGAAAGAGAAATAGGAAAGACAGAAGGAAATTTGTAGGTAGAACGACACTGAAATAAGAAAAGAGAGCAGGAATGCCGTCAGCAAGAAGTCAAAAAAAAGTCAGTGTTCGTCAATCGCGCGTAGGCGCTGGATTACCTTTCCATCCAATTACCCAAGCTCTTTGCGTCTTCTATGATGTTCCTCAGCCCACATCAAGAGACCTCACTAAGTCCACTTAAGTAGCGCCCTCCCACCTACATCTGTCGGCGGATCTGCAGCCTAGGGCAGTGGAAAGCAAGGTGTTCCACAGTTTCGTCTGGTAATTATTTTTTGGCCGAAATATTTTCTCCCTGTCTGAAGGATACTGTGTGATAGTAATATTCACAAGAATATTAAAATATTTGTCAACAGTCAGCCAGCAAGGGAAGGAGGCATCCGGTGCGCTCTGCCAGCTACCATGTGAATCAACAAACCAATTCATTGATTTCCAAAGGCTTCGGTGGCAAACGTTAGGTGAAAGCATGTGTAGTTAGTCAGCCGGTGGCCTGCTGGTAAGACTGACTTTGATAAGGAGTTTTCGAACTGACCAAATAGTAATCTTACAACAGGAATAGCCAGGAAGTAGGAAAGTATTTGGATAGGAGCTTACGAAGTCCCCAGGCGAGGAATTTTCAAAATCCCTAAGTAGTTTCATTTCCGTGTACACACACATACGTTGGTAGCCAATACTGAAAAGTCGTCTGGTAAGGAGTTTACGAACTTCCCACTTAGATTCACTTCTATTGTACGCCCTTATTTTGTGCCCTCCGCGTTAGTTTGTTCCAGTGTTCTCTGGGAGCGCGGCTTGGATGGTGCCCCTGAAAAAGAAATAAATAACTACATGTGGCTTAAACATCAAGAATAATTAAGAGAACCCTATGTGGGAAAGTGTGTAACAGTCAGCTTTCATTTTTTTGTAACATCCTTGGACGCCTCTTCAGCTTACCCCAGCAACCAGCAAAAATATGGTGTAAGACATCTTGACACCTTAGAATTTGTGGTCGGCATTGCAAAGTTAAATTAACCACTTGGCAAACCCATAAAAAAAGTAGTTGCCGAGATTAAACTGAGCAAGGAATTGCAACCTATAATGCTTCAATAGGAACTCTAAGACATGAATAAGTAAGATTAGGTGAGGAAGAACCTGTGACATTCTAGAGAATAATAGAAAGAGTAAGGAGAGAAAGTAATTAAAAGTGGGGATAGAATTAAAAAAAAGGAAGAAAAGAATTAAGCAGATACTCACCTGTCCACGGACATTAACAAATAAAGATTTGTGGACGATATTTGATGGCCACAGATAGAGAATTAGCAGCCAAATCGGCTCTCCTCTCAAAAACCCAGGAACATGTGGCGTAGAATTATTTTAAAAGAAATATAAAATCCATTGAAATGCGAACCTAGTGACGAATCACGCAGACAGGGTAGAACAAAACTCCGCTGGAAGGATCCAGTGGAAGAAGACATCTCGAAACTTGGTGTCAAAAATTGAGGAAAAAGAGCAAATGATCAAAGAGAATGGAAATCGATTCTACGGTTGTATAGCAACTAAAGTAAGAAAGTACAAAACATCGAAACGCTATGAAAACATATAACAAATTGTCAGTACCAAGAGAGTAAGATGAAAATATGTTAATGAAGACCTGTGCTCTTACAAATAGAAATAAAGGGGGAAATGACTTAGCATTCGCCCACACCATGTTGTACCGCCTTAAGCTTCTCTGCCATGAACCTTTTCATTTCACTAAAGGTGTTCTGTTGATATCTAAGTGGCACTCGTACTAGTTTCACAAGGGACTCTTTCAGCACTATAGTGTCTGCCTACAATGTGCTGCCCTCACCTCCCGTACCAAGGCTAAATCAAGAGGTTGAACTACATATAAACGAAATACATTCAAATGGTAATAACCAACGACGGTCAAGTTGCTATTTGGGAAAAATGGCTCTTGAACCTCCGGTCAGAGGTAGCACTGGAAAAGGTGGTTAAGTAGCATGAAAGCTGGAACAATATCTCAGATTAGCATGAGTGTACTATCTCTGAAACTTAGTTTTACCAATTAAAGTCTCGGAAGGACAAGAAAATCACCAGGAACCTAGATTGAACGCAGAAACTTAATCAGATACTTCACCTTTAAATCCAAAAAATTTCGAAACCGGAACTTTAAAGCCTTATACTGTTTATTGAAACGATGTGAATACAAATTGTTTGGTATAACTGGCCATAACTCATCGTCAGCGTTTTGTCAATGATTTGGCTTAGGAAATAATCAAACGTTAGTGTATATTTATTCTTTCCTCTATTTGCTGTCTTTCTACTACATTTTAATTGTTTACAATGACTCACGGCTAGAGTTCTTAAAATGGTGCTCATTGAAAAACAAACTTGTTTGACAAAAAAGGTGCATAAATTAGTATCGTCTTCTACTTACTAGTTTGTATTAAAATATTAAACAAATCATTCAACTGCAAGTGTTAGTTTTTTTCATTTTAAATTTTGCAATTGAAGAATGTTTTTTTACTGACATAAAAATGAATGTTTAAAGGAAGGCATTACTTGCTGCAATAACAAACGACTCTAAGCAGACATTTGTCCGCACGTCTATTTTAAATCATATACAACTACACCAAGACGTCATCAGAAAACATAAAATCACAAACTAATACAAGTTTAACTAATAATTTTTAAAGTAATTATTAAAAATATTGACAGGTTTTGTTTCAAAGAAACAAATTTTATTGAGAATTGGTTTTGTAGTCAGTTAACGTGCGTCGTAAGTGGCAACATTGCAAACAAAAACACTTAGAACATTTGCTTAATATTAAATATTGGGTTTTTACTACGAAACTTTTAAGAAACTTAAATTTGTTTTTATAAAAAGAACAAACTGTTATTTAAATTAACCCATTTTGTAATTTTAAATAAATTTCATTGTCACTGTCTAAAACTCTTGCGGAGTTTAAAAAAATAATTTTCTATTGACTTAAATGACATTCGTGTTAACGTACATGCAATCTCTCTTACACTACGGCCACTTGCTGTGAGAGAATGTCATCTATTATGGTTGTAAATTAGAATGTAATGACAGTTTAGAAATTATAAATATTCTACAAAATCATTCAACAGCATATGGCAATGTTGCAAATCATTGTAGAAAATTTATTAACGCAGACTGATAAGAAAAGTAATAAATTTAGTTTCCCTAATATTGATTACAAATTGGACTAAGCTAAGACTAATTTACCGCTCTATGGGATATAAAAGTGATGTTAAAAACATTTACATTAAAAAAATCATTTTTATTGTTATATTTGTAGTACGAAATAACTCGGCTGAATCAGATGGCTGGGGATATAAAAATACCAATGTGAAGGGTATATAAGATTTGGCACAGCCGAATATAGCGCTTTTACTTGTTTTATACTGTACGAGTTCAGGGTTTTAGAAAATTAAACAGACACAATCAACTTCTTTATATTTTTCAATCAATTAATATGTAATTTATATATTTATCTTACGAATCTATAAAAATTTTAAATTTAAAAGAAGATTGAATACTGTTCTCTAAAACGCCTTCGAAACGCCTTCCTGATGTTCCAACGCTTCACATAACAACTCCATTAAATATTGATGGCTTTTCATCGCTGAGTTTCTTACGAAAAACCACATTTTTACATTATTTTGTCTCTTGTCAAGTTAAACATTGTTAACTTTATTTGAAGGACATAAATTCCATTTCATTCCAGTGAGGAAAAAATACAAAATTACAGCTCTGTTAAGATATAATTTATGATTATTTATTCCTTTATTTTTTTGCCTAAAACTATTTTCATGTAACTTCCATCATCATGCATGTAAAACAATTTGCAATATTAAAAAAAAAAAAAATTAAAAACTCTATAATTTGTGTCAGTCATTGAAGTTGTGCTGACGTTTGAAACGCCTTAAAAATATTATCGTTATTACACACATACACGCACCTTAAAGTATGCGATTTTATGTAGAAACATATTTTGAATCGAGTGTGCGGTATTTATGCAAGTCTTTATATACTCGTTCAAACATCTACTTATGTATGCCATTAAATGAAGGCCTTATTTTACATATATATTTTAGTGCATTTTTGTCGAGTCTATTTAGTTTTGAATTTAGCACACTGAAACTCCTTTCGAAATTTATTTTTAACTGGAAATGATAATAAATAATTTTAAGGGTCCATGACTCAGGAATATGGATAGGTTTTAAAGATTGTAATTGAGCCTTCCTCCCTCCACCCTCAAAATTTTAATTTTTAACGTTTGAAAAGCTTTATCGCGGTTTATTTCAAACTTGTTTTATAATCACGAATGCGTCTTTGCTAGGGGGCCGTGAATGCAGATTTTAATCCAAATTCGAAATCAGTATTGAAAATAAGTTTTTCTACATTCGTTATGAAAGTTGCTGAGGTCAACCCTGGACTGGCAATTGAATTGAGAGGATCGGTACTTGGAAAGAGCAGTGAAAGCTCACCAATGCTGGGCGATATATATAAAAGCTAATTGCTTCAAATAAGGCCATAGGCCAAACGAGACACTGGCTAGACAGAAGTGCAGTGCGATTGTATTATGGACGTCAATGGACAAGAAGTGCAAGATTAAAATTCTACACAAAGTCCACCGTAGTTGTTGTTTTGGAATAAAGGGGGACATTAAGGAACCCCCGTTAAGGGTATTGCAGATGATTTTAAAAATTCGGCCTTTTTAAACCCGCGTGTGCTACAAGTTAACGGGTTATAAATCTTACTATCAACATATATTTTGAAACCACTGATCGCCTGTCTCTGATAAAGGTCAGGGTTATCTCCTACTGCGTTAACACCGCATCGACTGTCCTAGTTAATTTGGATTATGTAGCAGTACCCGAAAAAACGTGTTTGTTACATGGTTGGCTCTAAGCCGGAGGAAAAAGGCGGGACTGGGCCTTTTTGTTGAAAATCCGAAGAACAAAACTGACTTCCGTGGCCCAGACCAATACACAATCCGAGAAGTCCAAAAATTACGAAATATTCGGGAACATGCAGGTCCAATAGGTGTAAACAACTGCAAGAATTGGCAAAGGCCAATAATGCTCGAAGGTACCAAATTTGGAACAGTGATGCAATGTAAAAGAATGATTAATGATTAGTCAAAACATGACCAAAGAAGCGCTTTATGATTGCATGGACATTACGGGGTAATCAGTAATGATGGCGTTTGATGCTAGAAAACTACAGGCAGTTGACCTGTGACGTCCGAAGTCTTTGCGATGGAGACCGAGTTAAAGAAGTTTGCAGAAGTTGACCACATAGCATTGTCTGGTCTCAGAATGCTAAGGTCTCCTGGATTTGATAAATTCAGTAACAGATGGGTCTAGGGGGAAAACTGGTGTTGGTGGAGGCATATTATCTCCACAAACAGGAAATCAGATTTGCATCAGACTTTGGGATGTATATAGTATACTGCACGCTAAACTGTCAGCGATAGGCAAAGCGAATAAGTGGCTACGGTATCACAAGACATTCGGCAGGAATATTGGGAATCTTTACCGACAGCCGTGCCGCCACCAGGCATTACAACTAGTCCGCAAATGATGGGTATCTTTGAAGTGGATAATTATGCATTCTTACATCACTCTGGCATGGGTAAGAGCATACGGGACCAGTGCGGGAAACTGTGTTGCCCAAGCACTTGCTAGAAATGGTGCGAAGTTGGATGATGGGGTAATTGACCAGTTCTCTGGCATTCCCCTCTCTTCCTGTAACCTCCGATTGGGTGAGAATCTTTAAACAAAACATGGTTTTTAAATTATTTCTGTCAGTTTTCTAAAACCGTATCTAATACTTGGTCACTAATTTTGAATATCTTTAACTTTATTAATTTACAAATATACGTTCTTTGAGTTTGTTTTTCATTAGTCGTTAATTGGCACATCTTATCTACACCTCATGTGGTTTACTAATTTTCCAAAAACAAAGGTTATAGAGAAAGTCAAGCGTGTAGCAGGCACAGAATGCGTTGCAAACTCCAATAAACAATTAATCGTATCAATAAAAACAACTTCAACGGACGCAGTGACATTCCACTGTACGCTATATAAAACAGATTCTCTAAAATTTACTTACGAAAGAGGTAAAAAAGGAAAAAGTAAAACAAAAACTGTCGAACGAAACACAAACGCATTAAACAGCACTTTGATTTGAAAATCTTTTTTTTATCATACTTTTTAAGGAAGCCAGACAATCACCAAACAGCAAGATCATCACGTGTACATGTTGCAATAAAAAATTCTAAAACTAAAAATAACTTTAAATAACATTTACTATTGAAAAAAAACATTGCAACAAAAACAACATACAAAAATAGGAAATCATGCAACAGCAAATGGCGAACTTGACCTTGGCATATCCAAGCTAATGGATAAAGACAACTAGGCAAACCACCACTTAAACAACGAAGAAACCAGCCTACCAGTTAGTAATCTAACCGAGACATTGCCAACAATTGCCATGGCAACCGCTAATTTTTACAAACATGACAAGATGCCACAACAAATGTGTAATCAAGACAAGCGTATAAAAAGCAACCGTATTGCCATGTAAAACATTAAAACCAACTTAACATTTTTTTATTTAAAACACTGTTTAAAAAATCCTTTCGAATATTTTATTTGTTTTTAACTTGTTTTTAACAAAACAAAATCAATATCAAGTCAATTAATGGTTTTAGTCTTTAGTCGTTTAACCTTTAGCTGGCAAATAAAACTGTAGAACAAAGGGTTGCCACATAACACTGGGGAAAATATTATTTATATTGGGCCTCAAAATGTGTCAGATATATTTAGGATAAGTTGTAAGGTTTATTCAATAATATCTGAAATTGATATTATAGAGTAATTAGAGGTCCTTTGAGTTATACGATAGTTTGCAGTAGTGTTGAAAACACAATTGCGATGAACAGCGAACTTTTTATTTTTGAAAATAGAATAAATTTTAATACAATAAACTCAAAAAGATTATGGTCACTGCATACCTTATATGGTCATTGGTTATCGTTTATCAATACAAAAATAGCAATATTCGTTGTGTACGAAAAATTTCAGATTTGAGGAATATTCATCCCCGAAAAAAAAATTTGTCGTAGATCCTAGTTGTGGTTTTTATATAAAGCGTTTTGACTGTTAAGGCTCCCTTACATAGCCCTTTAAGACACCAAAGAAGGATTGTGATCCAATAAAATTATGATGGACTCCTTTGATAGCTTAAGAGTCAGCCTTATTGGTAAAATATGGCGGGTACCTACCCTGGAATGTCATTACCCCATTATGAGCACCTAGTCCATTTAAAGCTGTTTTACAGCTCTGAACCATACCTGAAGCTCAATTACAGTAATACTTGCGGTCGAGCACCATTATTAATCCTTAAGTATCACCCCGTGCGAATGCTCAAAGTGTAGCCTGGCTGTCCAGCATTACTTACACCCGCAAGCTCCATACCTTTTTCTCGAGCAACGTTCAACACAAGTTGAGATGGCGTAAGACTTCGCATAGAACATGGTGGTTCAAACCAAAGTGTTCTCTGCCACAATTCTTCTGCTTAGAGCGGTACGGAACTTATATCTGATCAGCACCTTTGTGCCACTCATAATAAAATACAACGCCTGTGTATATCGTATCTATGACCAATATGCATAGGAAGTTTTCAAAAGTACCCAAAATCTTTAAATGTCCCATTTTGCATTAAATTTCCCTTAAGTTTTGATGTTATGTGCATTCACTTGCTAAAATAAATAAAATATGTGTTTCGAATTTTTTTTTGCCATCAGTCACGCACATCGCTCACCTCCCGTATTATGCTAACCAGTTTTTATTGTTTCTATCCAAACAAAAGTCTTGATATAAACAGCACGTAGAGGGTGCCTGGCTGCAGATTTATATTTTCAAGCTTTAATAAGAAACGACACAAAGTTTTATTAAGAGAATCAAGCGATAAACTTGAAAAAGGGGTTCTATTTTTTGAAGAGCATGCCATCTAGATTTCCTCTGTTGAGTTGAGTTAGATCGGGCTACGTCGGTGGTCATTGGATGTCCCCAAAGCGACTGATCAGTTTTTGGGATAAATTTTCCCGTAGCACATTCATCGTATGTGTACAGTCGCCCCATCCTACTAAAACCATGTGTGTTAAGAGTACGATAGAATAGCTCGCAGGTTTTGAAAAAAAAATTCCGTTATTATAAGTCGATAATTTTCACCGTTGACATTCGTCGACTGGGCTCGAGAGTTTTCGAAAAAAAAATGGTCCAATTATCTCATGCGTGCATAAGGCAGACCAAACAGTTACTTTTGGGCAATGCAATGTTTTTGATATTTGAAGCGAGGTTTGCGGGTTCTTAGATACAAGTAACGGCAGTTTTGCTTGTTGATTTGGCCGTGTAAGTGAAAATGAGCTTAGTAGCAATAAAAAATGGGATTTACAGTGCAAAAGCGCTCAAACATCGTTTCACAAAAATGTTTAAGTAAATCAAAGTCACTTTCTTTTAGTTCTTGAAAGATTTGAAATTTAAAAGCTTGGAACTTCAGATCCTTTTTTGAAAATTTAATGAATAATCGCTTCTGGAAGTCCCAGTGAGGTTGCTCTTTTCGGTATTGAAAGTCGCGAATTTGCACGTAAACTGCTTTCAACCAGTTTAATGTTTTTGCGAGTTCTTGAAGATCGACTGGGCCCTGGCCGTGGAATATTTATAGCAGAAGCAGTTGTGCCGATTTTCTGCATCTCCAAACGAATTAAATTTACACTCAGTCCATTACGTATTCACCGAATACCGAACTCTGAACAAGATTGTGACAAACAATTTCGTAAGAATCATTACTCTTGAACATGTCTCCACAGAGAACGCGCGTTGCTCACTCGACTACTGCAACATCGTGACTGACAAATCCGAACAATCGACAATTCCGACGGCTCCACCCTTCCTCGGCACCGTTTACTACTTTTTGAAATAATCGTTTTTAAAAATATAAGTTTCCACCGGACACCCTGTAGAACAAACAAACCTGCTTGAGGAGTTTCTTTGACAACAGCCATGGCTACCGACCATTTATAAGTATAATTTAGATTTGTCTTAACATTGACAATTTCGTAGGAAAACTCTCAAAAAAACGTTTTGTTGTGTGATTAAATACAATCTGCGAGCTTACAGAGGCTTACTTTCCTGATACTCGAGCTTTTTAGTATTTTTTTCATTTGTTACCATTATTTAAAGTAGTAAAAAGTAATACTTATTTCCTTGCAAACCATATTTTTTTCGGGCAAATGTTTTGTTATGCTGCATAACGCTATTACAGTTGACAATGAAATCTATGATTAAAAATTATTTTTTGCACACGTTACTGCACTTGTGCAGTTGTGAATTGCTGCTGCATAAGTATACACTGTCGATTATTCCGTAGCTATGTAGCCTTTACGGGCCTCCAAATACAGATACCCCAACTAGTTTATTCAAAATCATGTAAAACTTTAAATATATATAAAAAAATTATTATGATGTTTAAAATTCACAATACTTTCGTAAGTTTTGTAACGGAACCTCCTTTCTGGCCATGCTCAGCTGCGCCATAATAAAATGGAATTAATTGTTAAGAATTTTATATTTTAATGTCCATCTTTTAAGGGCTTATTATGAAAAAGTTTTGAAAACAACTCCTATAAAGTTCACTGTAATCGGTTGCATTACATTATTGCAACCGATATCTGCACACCTATTTAGGAAGGCATAGAGCTTCAAAATTAAAAATAATCAAAGTCCTTTAAGTATCAGATGGTTAATGTTTTTAACACAAAGCCAACAACAAGCTACCAACCCCAAAATCTCTTGCTGCTAGTTTTTGCATATGGCAACCCTTAAACTGTCTGTCTATATTTAATTGCTTGCTGCTACAACATGTTGCATTCCTGTTTCAATTATCTATCTTTTAAAGCAAAAATACAACCATTTCATTAGCATTATCTGTGCTTTTATGGCAGCAACTATCGATTCGCTTTAAATCTTGTTTTTTTATACCCTTCACACAAGTGATAGGGTATATATAAGTTTGTCATTCCATTTGTAATTTCTGCAATTCATAAAGTATATATTTTCTTGATCATTATAAAAAGGGAAGTATGTTTAGCGATGTCCGTCTTTCCGTGTTGAATGCATTTTTTCAAAGCCCCCGATGTCGCATAGACCCGTAAGTGGTAGCAAACTATCAAAAATATCTGAGATCACATCGCTTCTGGAATCCAGCAAAATCGCTCCATAAATGACCGAAATATATGCCAAAAACCAGGACTACCTCTATTTATTTCTCTAAAATTTGTACATAAAAACCTCTACAACTGCCCCTGAGTTGCCTCTACACGAGTGCAATGACACATCGCCTCTAACTAATTTTTCCTTACAAACATTTTTTGGAACATACTTACACCCTATCTTCGCCCCCTAACAGGGTTGTCATTCAAAGTTTTTTTTTTAAATTTTTTTAAATCGCTCCCACAGCTTCCAGGTCAAATGTAAGACCGAACCCAATTAATTTTTCCTCCCAAATATTTTTGTGCACCATACCCCCTTCAGCCCCTAACAGCGTTGCCTTCCAAAATTAAAAAAAAAAATTTGGATAAAAACCCCTAACACTTCCCCGAAATCGCCCCTAGAGGAACTAAATATATTGCAGGCCCCAATTAGTTTTCCTCCCAAACATATTCCTAGAACATACTTACACCCTATCACCATAACTTAAGGAGGCTGCCGCAAAAATTTCCAAAAATTATGTAAAAGTGCCTATAACTTCCCAAGAGTAGGCCTTAGAGAAATAAGGTGTACGTCCGACCCCCATATCTTTCCCATCTCAAACAAATTCCTTGAATATACTTAACCTCTTTACATTGCCTAAAGGGGCTCCCATGCAATGTTTGGAAAATTGTAATAAATCACTCCTCCCCCTAGAGCTTCAAAGGAGCCTGTGGATAGCTCAAATGCAGAACTGACCCCAGTTAATGTTTCCTTGCAAACATTTTCCTAACATTTTCTTAAGGGGTTGCCATACAAATCTTGAAAAAACTAGGGTAAAAAACAAAATCCCTAGTCACCCTCAGAGGGTTAAATTTGACACCGATCCCTATTTTAAAGTTAGCAATGTTTCATAAATAAAAAAATTAATAAAAATAAAAAAAAGTTTGGGGCTTCGAAAGGCCAAGGTGTAGGGTACCTTAGATGCGGCACAGTCGAATATTGCACTGTTTTTGATAAACTTCATGCATTCGCAATTAATTTACTGACCAACATTTTTGTTGATTGATTTTTGGCTACTGGGCTTTTAGATTTGTAAGTTGTGACACGATGTTGTGCATTGGCCGACATTGTCGATCTAAACATTAAAGCCATTGCTTATCTTTTTGTTTACTTATCTCTACAGCAATTTAACTTTTTTAATCGGTTAAAATAAAAAATTAAAAGTATTTTTATGCAGGAAATTTAAAAATGGGATGCTAAAGCTAGACCCACAAATAAAAACAAACGATAAAAGCTAGACGTTCATGGATTGGCATGTGTGTTGCCTACTGAGAAACAAATTTAAAGTCCGTGAAGTGCATCACATTTTCAAAGAGATATAGATATAAATCTAAACATAAAATTTTTATGTTTTCCTATTTGTTTATGGATCTCAGCCATGTTATTCATGTTCAATGCAGACATGTGGTTTTTGATTTTTTTTTCATTTTTCGTACTCTTTTAATTGATTGATTTAAGGTCTTATGTGCTGCAAAGTTTTTGCAAAATAAACTGTCAATCAGTGTTTTGATTGGGAAAGATATTGATGAATTAATGATTGCTGGAAGCTGCAAATTAGACAGGTTGTCTTTATAGAGAAAAAGAAATAGGATGTTACTATGATACTTTGTACTGTGGAGAAAACAAGGCCTCAAATCTTGAACTTTCATAAATTCATTTCAAAAGTAGTAATATGCCTTTCTTTAAGTAAATACCAGCAGCAAACCCGCAAATTTATAACCGTACTAAATGCGAAAGGGTGCTTTGGGCTTAAAAATTTGCATGATTTTTTATATAAACTAAAGCCAGATTCTTTATTCTTTATTTATAAAAAAGTAGTTTTTATTTACCTTAATTACATATCTTTATCATTAAAAAAAATTTCTTGCATATTTTAAGAGTCGTTATCACCAAAAATTAAAAAAAAAAGTTTGAAAAAAGAGTGCAAAAAGTACCTTCTGATCCTTATTGATTTTCGTCCTCAATCTGAGTTAAAAGTAGTTAATATTATTATAAAATTAAATTAAATTAATCCAAAAAAGTTTAACAAACGGGGAAAAAAGTTGTTTTTGTCCTCAATTGTTCTCAATGTGGGTCAGTCAATAGTCCTTAATTTAATACTTTCAGACTTATAATGCCAAAAAAAGAAAAGAAGTACATACTACATTTGGAGAAAAAGTTATTTTTGCCCAGTTATGTACGTCTTCTTTTGGACTCAAAATTCACAAAAAAGTTTTGAAAAAACCAAAAAATTAGAAAAAATCATGTTTCTAAACTCATAATCTCATATAATGAAAAAAGTACCATAAATGGGGAAAAGTACTTATATTGCATTTTCGTCCTCAGTTTGGGTCAATTGTCCTTAATTTTATATTATGTATATTATGTACTAAATCTGGGAAAAAATTACTTTTCGTCCAACTAATCTAAATGTCAAAAAATGTCATCATATTTCTAGCCTCATAATCTCGAAAAATCCAAAAAGTACCACATACATGTAGAAAAAGGTACTTTTAATCCTTAATTTTATATTTCTAGATTTAAATGTTAAAAAATCCAAAAAAAAACTTTTTAACCATCCATTTGGGATCATTAGACCTGAGTTTTGTTTTTCTAAGCTAATAACCTCAAAAATGCCAAAAAGTATCACAAATGTGAAAAAAGTAGTTTTTGACCACTAAATAACTTTTTACTTCAATGTGGGTTATAGGCCTTTATTTCATATGTGTAATGTCACAATCTCAAAAAATTAGAAAAAAGTACCAAAATATGGAAGAAGTCCCTTTTGTCCAGTTAGTTGACTATCGGCTTTAATTGAGGTCCATATGCTTTTTTTATTTTTCTATACTCATAATTTTTAAAACTCTTAAGAGATTTAAAATTTTAAAAACGCACCAAAAAGGTATTCATGTTTTTCATAGAATTCAATTTGTATTATATATCATACTCAACTGGTTCAAAAGCTACAAAAAGTACTTTTTCAATGTATCAACACCTTTGAGGCTTAAAATTAATTACAAAAGCATATTAAATTTTTCGGTAGCTGTCGATCGTAACTTAAGTAATTTTTGTATCTTTATAAGTTTAGATTTTAAAAAAGTAACAAAATATATATTTACTCTGTTTTACCCCGTAGGGTCAAAAATTTCAAAAAGCGCCAGACTCCTTTTGTTTTTTAAGTAGAATACAAAACTTTTTAATTTTTTTACTATAGTGTTTAGTTTAAGAGATAGTTTTTAGCCACTCAACCATTAGAATACATTTTTCCTCCGAGTGCTTAAGGCAATAAAAAATTGTATTTTAACTATAACTGCAGTGCAAAGCTATTTTTTCTCATAAAGGTTTAAGTAATTAATATAATTTACAAGCAGGCGTTTTACCTTCCTTCACGCTTTGCAATTCCAAGTGAATTAACACCCCAAGCCTCTACATCCTTAGTAGCAAATGCAACTTAAAAAGTAAATGAAAAATTACTTAAAACTACAGCCTTCGCACTTCCACATAAAAGTGCAAGTGCATGTGGGCTGTTTGCATATACACACTTGCACAGAAACTTTTTTAATTTATTAACTGGATTCGAGTATTTATGAATCAATGAATTTGAAAAACAAACACACACGCATGCAAACAAATCAATAAAGTGAGAGTGCAGTGGTTTAAGTCAAGTACTTAAACTTCGCCTGTCTTCCTACAATCTTTTACACATTCATTCATACAAAGTGTGTCAAAAATGCAATAACAAATACAAAATTGTTTAATGGTTTGCAAACCAACGCATGCAACAGTTAATTAAATGATTTATTGATTTTCACTACCTTTTTTCATTATTTATTCTTTAAAGTTTTAGTTTTAAAACGGCGTTTGTCTAACTTATTAAAGCGTTATTAGGTGTGTTCAATAACCCACAAATTGTTACAAATTTGTAACAATTGTTACTAGAAAGTAATTATTAACTCAAAAAACTTGCATGGAGAGAGCGTCAAAAGAGAGTGAAAAATTGAGACGTAAAAAAATTCTTACAAATGTTTACAAGTAAAATTTTTACTTGCAACTATCTTTTATTTAAACAGCTGTTTGATGTTTATCCATACAAAAAAAGTTTTCTAAACGAATCTACAATAACAAAATACATTTGCTTACAAGTTTTGGCTGGTAAAGCGTTCATTTACTGTTTTATATTTTTGAGAATAATTTTTTAAAATTTCTTTTTACTCTCTCGTTGAAAATATTTACTGGAAAGTAAAAGAACACACCTATTTTTTTATTTGAAGGAATTTAATTGATATAGATTTTGTGTTACAATTAAGTTTTTAAGGAATAATGGTATCTTTTATTATAGATCTTGTTGGGCCATTTGAGGCGCTTTTCTTATTTATTTTCTTGTTGACTCAGTTGAAAACTTATTAAACAAGTAAGAGCGCTTAATTCGGTTGTGTCGAAACCCTTTACATTTTTATTTTTTTTTGTATACCCAGCCCTGTTATAGAACTGTAAATATTAAAATAAACATCTTTTGTCTTTGCAAAAGTGTTAAGAACGATAGTAACCTATGTATAACTGTTAAACTCCTTTCATAAAAACAGTCTTAATTCTCTTTTCCGTTTGAATTGTCAAACGTGTGCCGAAATCAACAACACATGTTCATACATACCTGCGTCCAAACACACATACAGAAACTTAATGCATATTTATGCACATCCCTTTGTATGCTTTACAGCGTTGCCAGTTGGTTACACTTGTTACATTTTTTGTATGCATATTGTTCTTGAAAACTGGCAAAACTGGGGAAATCGCAGTACTTTTACTATATCTAGGTCCGTGGTGAACCGATCTTGCTCATTTTAAATAGCGATCATCTCAGGAATATTTCTGGTAGTTTGACATCAACACCTGGTCCGTAGTACTTAAATTGACTCTGGAAACAGACACACAGAAGGACAGACGGACATCGCGTAATGGACTTTCTTATCTACAAGGATCCAGAATATATATACTTTATGGGGTTTTAAACGGATAATAAAGTAATTAGAAACGAAATTAAAAACCGATATATACCCTTATTACTATGCAAAGGGTATAAAAACAACATAAAAGAAATACCTTGGTCGATAGTTTTGACCGTTTTCGAGATACTTCGTTCCAAAAGCTTAATAAAAATGGTTAATTTGTATGGGAGTTACCACTTCGCCTGCTTTTATCCAACTATTTTTCCCCAGCCGTATAATAACTTAATCCCCTTTTTCTTGGAGGCTTACATACCCCTTGCTCGTACGAAACTAAACTTTTAGAACGTAGAAATTATATTTAAACCTACTGTTAGGTTTGGAGGAAATAACGTTTCTAGTTTTCGGGGGGACTATTGTTCCCCTCCCTTCTGCCCAAATAAATTATATAAGAACTACTTCTGCATTTAAACCTTTTTTGAACTATGTTTACTATGTTTCGTTTTTATGGGGATCACTAATCCCCTTGCTCCTATCTAACTATTTATTCTTTTGCATGAAATTTTGTAATTGTAGAGGGCTACCACTGTCTCCGAAAAATTTTCTCCCAAATTAGTCTGCCGTCTTGAAAGTGTTTATGCCAAATTTTGTGCTAACTATAACTGCTCAGTTATATAGGATAACATGCAAAGACCTTGTGCTTAAAAAATATTAGGATAAAACCGTTAGTCAAGTGTTGCCAAAGTGACATTAAACATAGTGTATTTGTAAAATTTAAACTTCGCCTTAACTAACAAAAAATAAAAATATGTATTTCCGTTTACCTTTCTGGATAACATGTAAGCCAAATAGGTGATTTTAACAGATAATGAAAATACGTAGCTGGAGTTGAAAATGCATTCTACTCGACTAAAATCGGTAGAAAATAATTTCTTTTTTAAATAAACTTTCTTTTAACATTAAAGCAAAATATTAATTTATAGGGTTTGTTGTTGGTTAAGTTTGTCTATATGCATTTCGTTGGTTCTTACACCAAATCATCAGTAGACTTCAATCCAAATTCTTAAAAAACTCATGAATATTTTATGTCTTTATATAATAACCTCAATAAACAAAATGAGAATTACTATAAGCAAACCAAAACGTTCAAGTTTTTTTAAGAATACAGCAAACCAATATTCACTATTCGCTGTTTTGATTTTCTTTTTCCCCTTGGGTTGAAGTCTACTGATGCTTTGGTGTAAGAACCAATGAAATGCATATAGACAAACTTAACCAACAACAAACCCTATAAGTATACAAGAAAATTGGGATTAAATACTAAATAATATTTTAAAAGTATTTCAAAATATTAATTTTTAAAAATGTGAATAATAGTCAAAATCTTTAAAATAATAGAGTTAAATAGAACAAGCTCTGACGATGTCCGTCTGTCGGTCCATTCGTCTGGCTGGGTGTCAATAAAAAACTTTGTGATTAAGGTACATGTCGTAATTTTAAAAATATTTTTATTTCTCTTCTTTAAAATTTGTTTTCAGAAATAAAGAAAAAAAACCAAATTTGTATACCCTTTTCATTGGTGATAAGGGTATATATAAGTTTCTCATTCCGTTTGCGATTTCTTATATATATATTTTCTTGATCCTTATAGAAAGGAAAGTTGATTAAGCGATGTTTCTCTTATCCGTTTATATTTTGAAATCGAGTTTCTAAAGCCCCTTAATATTTGGCTTGCCAGCTTGTGTTATCAAAAAATCAGGTATACTTGCAGAAATTTCGCTATTAAAATTCAGCTAAATCGCCTGATAACTGGTAGAGATATAGGCCAGCAACCACGACTACCTCTGCTTATTTCTCTAAAATTTGTACACAAAAACCTCTACAACTACCCCAGAATTACCCCTGCAAGGGTGCAATGTAAGACCGACTCCCGTTTTATTTTTCCTCACAAAAATTTTTGTGGAGCATACTTCTACCCTATCTTCCGATCCTAACAGGGTTGCCGTACAAAGTGTGAAAAAATTAGAGTAAAACCCCTACAACCTCCCCGGAGTCGCCCTTAGAGAAGTAAAATAAACGACGGACCCCCATTAGTTTTTCCTCTTAAACATATTTCTTGAACATACTTACCACGGGGTTGTCATACCAAATTTACAAAAATTAGTTAAAAACGCTAATAGCTTTTTCAGAGTCGGACTTAGAGAAATAAAGTGTTCGATGCTTTAAGGGGCTTCAATATAAAGTTTGGGAAATGGTAATAAATCCCCCCTGCAGCTTCCAGGGCATTCGTTGATAGGTCAAATGTAAAACTGAACCCAACCCATTTTTCCTTGCAACCGTTTTTCTAAAATATACTTACCCCGTATCTCCACCCACTAAGAGGTTCCGTACAAAATTTCAAAAAATTTGGGTAAAAACCCCCAAACGTAAAGAGTATACAAGATTCGGCACATCCGAATAAAGCGCTCTTACATGTTAATATTAACTTTATCTTAAACCACTTATGTATATAAAAATTCTTTTTTTAACAATATTTTACAATACTAAATGTAAATGTAGAGTTTTGTTATTGCAGCGATAAAAAAAAATTTGTTATTTTTGTAAAGTTTATTTGTACGAATTTTAAAACACTAAAACAACAAATCGTGATAATTATTGCGACAATTTCATTTTAAATAAACACAGTTTTTTCGTGTTATTTTTGTATATTAAATTTCTCTCTGGAATAAGAGTAATAAGAACAATTAAAAAATTAAATGAAACTGCTTGGTATTTATAAAAAACACACAAATTGTATAATAAAATTGTAAGTTTCGTTTAGAGACCATGTAAGTATTCAACACAGGATACAACGAAATCAACTGTGTAACAAATAAAGCACACACAACAGAGTCCAGTATTGCTTCAGTTCAAAAATACCCTACAGTCTTGGCATATTTACACCAGCTTTGGTAAAAGAAAATTAAGTGATTTGTGTTAGTTTTGGTGTTAACGAGAATATTGCTGAATTTTCTCCACAAAAACAACTTTTGTCAAAAAACAAGGCAAACATTGATAATATTCAAAACCAACGGGTTACAGCTTGTAGCAAAAGTTGTTCTCTGCTTGATACTCACACTGTAGACAAACAAATATTAAGGAGGAAATATGAAAAAAATAAAAGTTTCTTCTCAAAAAGTACAATTAAATTCCGTCACACTGCGGAAGTATTAAAAAAATTATATTATTATAACAAATGTGACACAAGTAAGTGGTTATTTCCAACTTATATCCCAACAACAATAGGAAAAAGTGTAAAAAAATATAATAAAGACGTCACACCCTATTGTTAATATAAAAAGCTTTATACAGACAGAAAGACATTAACAATTGTAATACAGAAATTTACTTGAATTGCAAAGAGAAAATTTTACCATGAAAAATTTAGGCTTTCTTCCTAAAACATAGTTAATGGTTTTTTCCTGTTTTTTTTCTAAGCTTGGCGCCTTTTCTCTCGAATTACAAACAGTCAGGGCCCAATTAAATCATTTGATTTGAAGTGAGTAGAATTCTTCCCTGCTTTTTATAAACCCCTTTTATTTTAACCGCTTAAATTGCAAATTTTCGATTTATAATTTTTAAAATTATGACTGATGATAACATGTCACTGGTATGTGGTATTTATATCTAGGTATTTAGAAGACTGGACGTATTAAGCCATGTAAAAAACGTTTCCAGCAAAAAATATGTAATGAGTTAAAAAGCTAAAACTCCTTATTGTTTACAAGTAGGGACTGAAACTATAAGGGTTTTTACCTAATTTTTTTTAATTTTATGTGGCATACCCTTTAGGGCGTGGTGATTAGGGGTAAGTATATTTTAGGAATACGTTTGGGAGGAAAAGCTAATGGGAGTCTGCGATACATTTTATTCCTTTAAGGGCGACTCCGGAGAAGTTGCAGGGGTTTTTACTTTACTTTTTTCAAATTTTGTATGGCAACCATGTTAGGGGCTGGAGATAGGGGGCAAGTATGTTCTCAGAATATTTTTGCGAGTAGAAACTATTGGGGGTCAGTCGTATATTTTATTTCTCTAAAACCGACTCTGTAGAAGTTATGGGCGTTTTTACACCATTTTTGTAAATGTTGTATGGCAGCTCCATTAGGTGACGGAGATAGGGGCTAAGTGTGTTCTAGGAATATGTTTGGGAGGGAAAACTAATGAAGGCTGTGATACATTTTATTCCTCTAGGGCCGACTCCGGAGAAGTTGTAGGGATTTTACCCAATTTTTTCAAACTTTTAATGGCAACCATGTTAGGGGCTGGAGTCGCCCTTAGAGGAATAAAATGTATTACAGACCCCCCATTATTTTCTCCTCGCAAACGTATTCCTAGAATATACTTACCCCTAATCACCACGCCCTAAAGGGTATGCCACATAAAATTAAAAAAAAATTGGGTAAAAACATTACAAATTTCCCGAAGTCGCCATTAGAGGAGTAAAATGTATCACAGACCCCCATTAATTTTTCCTTTACAAAGTATTCCTATTACCCCCTATCACCATCACCCAAGGGGGTTGCTATACAAAATTTTAAAAAATTAGAGTAAAAGTCCATACAAAATTTTAAGGGTAAAAACTCCTGCATATGCCCTAATCAACCTAAGAGGGTTTAAATATGACACCGACCCCAATTTAAAAATTATAAATATTTCATAAATAAAAAACGGATAAAAATAAAAAAGGTTTGGGGTTTCGAAAGTCCAATGTGAAGGGTATCTAAGATTCGGCACAGCCGAATATAGCGCTCTTACTTGTTTGTACATCGTTTATCTATGGTTGTTGCTAAGGTTTGTAAATGTTTTTCTATATTTAATCAGAAATATGAAAAATTAATGCTTAACCGTGTAGATTCTTTTCACAATTTATAAAACTAATTCCATTAGTACCATTGTTGACAAATTCCTGTCTCCAAGTGCGTCTTTTTTTTTCTTTTTCGGTTGGAGCTTATAATTAATCTTCATCTATAAAAAGAAAAATTACATAATGAATTTCTGTAAATTGTTTTAGGCTTCTGGCTGTGAAACTTATTTTAGTTGAAATTTCTTTTGGTGGTAGAAGGTAATTCTAAGAAATGGGTTGATAAATATTTACTTAAGAAGCTACTCCTTAATATGTAATAATGTTGAACATTATTTATATGTTTAGAAATTATTGTGAAGTATGTATAGGGAGTGCTTTATGTTAAATGAATGTTAATTTTTTTTTATTTAGAAAAGAGATTACTTAGGTGTTGGAGTATAAAAAAAAATAAAGTAAAAAAAATTTAATTGAAAGAAAATCTTTAAAGCGAACTATTTTCAACAAGGGATGCCAAACGTAAGATTTTATATTTGTGACTTGAAAATCACTAAAAACTATAGCGACATAAAATGTAAAGTAAACGTTACAGCAATATTGTTACTTAAAATTTGACAGCTATGGATTTTAAGTGTCCCACAATAAGTAATTGTGAGACGTTGGCTACATGACAAAAGGAAAAAGTTGGATAGGGGCAGGGGAAATGAACAATTTTTATGAAATTGGTGATAAGATTTGTCTCAGATACTAAAGCAGCAAGCGACTTAAAATTTTCTACAAAAAGTAGCCGTAAAATAATGGCTAAACGCTTGATGAAATTAGCTGGTAACGAAACGATCGAGGGGCAGCCCCCACACAAGTTAATAATTTTTGTGAAATTTTTAATATGCTATAAAGAGAAAAAGGGTAAGCCAAAGTCCCCATACAAATGAACAATTTTTATAAAATTTTTAATACGAAATACATATCTCGCAAGCTGTTAAAATTATCGACCTCAAGCAAGGTCTACAACGTATTTCTATAATGATTATGAAATTTTCTTAATGGAAGCCTGGAAGTAGCATCGCACATACAAACTTTAAAATTTTGTGAACCTCTTTATCAAAAACTAGGATGACTATTGACTTTAAACTCGACACAAAAAAACTTTATTATAATATTTGCTATAGTTTGCTATTAGATAGTTTGGCACCAAAACCGCCTTCGTAGGACTGAGTTGGCTTCAGAAACTTGATTGTAACAGACGGACAGACGAGCAGATAGTTATCGTTAAATCGACGTTCTTATCCATTAGGATTTAGAGTATACCTTCTTTATATGGCTTCAAATGAATTTTGAAGAAATATAAAACGAAATTAATAATGGAATGTATATTAAAAATTAAATAATTTTTCTAACACCTTACTTTGCGCTTACTTGGTTATAGAAATAGATTTTATGTCTAATAGAAAAAGTAAAGCCGGAAAAGATTACACGACCATTTTTTGACTTAGATTTGCCTATTATTTATAATCATCTTAAATAAATAAAAATTCTAATTGATTATAAATCTGTTAATCTTCTGTGACAAACAAATTTCCGACTTTAACAAATTAATGGCTTAAACAATTTTTTTAAGTCCTTCTAACACTTTTTGAAAAATGTTCTTCATTAAACAAATATTTCATTAAGAAAATATGTTAAATTCACGTTTTCTCCCAACAATGTTTGTTTGTTTATTCCTTTACGGTTGTTATCTGTCATCGCTAACAATGTGAATTAATTTATTTTCTCCTTTTGTACTTCTTCGTCACAATGTTTTGTTTTTCTGTTAAATAAAATTAATTGAAATCAAATGTTACCTGTCATTTTAAACCTGAGTTTAGTTGTGCAACAGTCAACTGAAACCTGACAAATATGCCGGGTCTTTTGTAGTTAAATGTTTTCCATTCTGGGAAATAAAATTGTATGCGAAGGGTTTTGAATAGCATTTTTTTATTATTTCTTACTTAAACATAGTTTTCATGGAGATGTAATAGATTAACAAGGATTATATTACTTGATCAAGGCAATAACATTAGTGTACAGTGGGCAGAGTTATGATATAAAATAATTTTTTTATGATATAAATAATTTATATTTTTAAATACGATTATTTTTTAAAAAAGGAATAAAAGGGACGAAGGGAGGGAAGTGACGGTGGAATTATCGATTTTGAGGATTTGTCAGTCACTATGTCGCAGTGATCAAGTCAGCATCGAGCGCTAGCTGTGGAGAGTAATGATTCTTACGTAATTGCTCATCGACAATTTTGTTCAAATTTCGGTATTCGGTGATTACGTGATGTACCGGGAGGAGATTTAATTCGTTCAGAGCTTCAGACATTCCCGGCAACTACTTCGGCTGTGAATGTCCCACGGCTAGGGCCCAATCAACCTTCAAGGACTCCGGAAAACATTGAACTGGTTAAAGGCAGTTTACGTGAAAATCTGTGAATTTCAATACGGAAAAGAGCAGCCTCACTGCGACTTTCAAGAGCGATTATTAATGAAATTTTTAAAAAAGGATCTAATGTTTCATCCTTTTTAAATTTAAATGGCAAACATTTTTGTGAAACGATGTTGGAGCGTTTTCGTACCGTAAGTCCCATTTTTTGGAGCGACGGGGCTCATTTTCACGTAAACGACCACGTCAACAAGCAAAACTGCCGTTACTGGTCTCCAAGAACCCTTAACCTTCGATTAAAACATCCAAAACCATTGCATTTCCCCAGGATAACTACTTGGTGTGCTTTATTCATGCAAGAGATAATCGGGCCATTTTTGTCTCGAGGCCAGGCGATGAATGTCAAAGAGGAAAATTATCGACGCAAGAGTTACGGAATTGTTTTTGCTACACCTGCGAGCTCAGCAATCGTATTCTTTACACACGTAGTTTCAACAGTATATGGCGACTGCACACACAGCCAGAGCTTCGGTGAACTTGCTTCGGGAAAATTTCCCCCAAAAACTGATCAGTCACTTTGGGGGCATCAAATGGCCACCAAGGTCGCCCGATCTAACTCCCATGTATTTTTTCATGGGGCTACCTTAAAGAGAGGATTCATAATGACAATCCGTAATTTGTTGTGGGTTCAAAGAAAAAAATTCGTCGAGAAATCAGTTCAATTTAACCAAGCTTACTGCAGCGTGTGGCTGGCTCCGTTTTGAACAGTGTTTTCAACTTGACGGATGTCAAATAAAATCCGCATTCCCATTATATCGTTCAATGCTCTTAATAAAACTTTGTTCCAATTATTACGTTTTTTATTTAAGTTTGAAAATATAAATCTGCCACCAGACACCCTGTACATAAATCTAATTTTTTTTTATACATATTATTAAATATGATTGGTAATTGAGTAAGTGGAATTGTAGACTGTTAAAGCAAAAAAATATCTAAATTACATATTTAGAAATGAAAGAAATCCACGCATTGTATGTTTTTATATGTCATGGAAACCGATAAATTTTGTTTTTTTTATTCAAATCAAATTAAAAATTTTTGCTAATTCTTGTATTTTTGTGGTTAAATCAAAGCGCACCTACTTTGGTATTCCACCACCAACAGTACAACAGCAATGAATACAGACAACGTCAAGCCAGCATTTGAAATGAATTGAGTTCATTTAAAAATGTGTCTTTAAGATAAAAATCAAAGAAATTATTTGTTATTCATTCAAAATTTTCAAATATGTTTGTATATTTAATTTGCATTTAGTTGTTTTTTTTCCAATCCGCGAATTTCAATACGAAAATGAGCAGCCTCACTGGGACTATTCATGAAATTTAAAAAAAAAATGATTGGAATTTCCATCCTTTAGAAAATTAAAATTATTTAAAAACTGAAATAAAATGACTTTGATTGAAGCAAAGATTTTTGGGAAACGATGTTGGAGCGTTTTCGCACTGTAAATCCCATTTTTTGGAGCGACGGGGCTCATTTTCACTTAAATGGTCAGCAAGCAAAACTTACGTTACTGGTATTCAGGAACCCGTAACCCTCGATTTAAACATCAAAAACAATTGCATTGCCCTAGGGTAACTATTTGGTGTGCTTTGGGAACATCCCATGGCCGAGGTCACGCTATCTTACTCTCATGAAGGTAGCTCGACTCTTGTGTCTTTAAATTAAAATAATCGTCAAGAAATCAGCTCAGTTGAACCAAGTTTACTCCTCTTAGTAAAAATTTGTGTAAATTATTACATTTTTGATTCACGTTTAATATAAATTTGACACCAGACACCCAGTACACGTTTTTTTGGGGAACTCCCTATTTAAAAGATTTTTAAATTATCCCACCATTTTTTTTTATTTATTCAGCCACACTGTTCGTAGAGTTTATCGATTTATCTTAACGACATTGTTAGCTTTTATACACCTTTCTGTTAAATAATGTAAATAATGTTTTTGAGAAAATTTTTGTTTCAATATTGTTTTTTTTATAACTTTCACTTAAATGTATTAGTAAGAGAAAGGGGACGAACTATACGTTTAGATTTATTCACAATGTAAACAATTTGAATTATTTCGTGCCTTAATACATTTATGAAACTTTTAACCTTTTTGTTACTTAAAAAAAATTTGTAATTTCGTACTTAATTTTCTTTATATTACAAGGTGTGTTAAAATTTGTAGTTGTGCTGCTTTTTAATTTTACATAACTACTTGGTTCTTTGCCACTTGTTACTTTAAAAACCAAAAGAATTGTGTTTTATATCTTTACAAAATTCAAATGTTTGTGGGTGGCAAACTGAAATGTTTTAAAGGTGTTAACAATACACTCTAGTTCATTTAAATGATAACAGTAATAGTAGTTGTTAAAAATCTACATTTCAAGAAAACTAACAAAAACCGATTTTTATGTGCTAACATTTTTTAAAAATAGGTAATCACATTGGTTCAAAAAAATGTGCAAAAGAATAAAAAAAACTCTGTTACGCATGCAGCGTACAAAGCCTACTCAAATGGCAAAATATGTTATTTTAAAAAACTTCATTTGAATAACAACACTTGCTAGCTTTTGATGTTCTTGAGCGAATGCGTTACGCAGACTTTTAAGTCATAATTAGTTTGATAAATTGCCTCATAAAATAATAACTTTTTTAAAATGGGACAGGGAGAGCCATTAACATCAGAAGAAAGAGGAAAAATTTAAGCATATTTTGAACCAAAGTTTTCATAAAGATAATATGGAGAAAAAATCGGAAGAAGTGCTCATGTTGTCTTCAGTTACATTAAAAATCGAAATTCCAATGAAAAAAACATGGAAGGAAGAGCAACAAGTATCTAATTTCCAACAGACAAGCGTCAATGTGTGATAAAAAATGTATCGAAAACATCATGTTTTCCTTTATAACCTACTAGCTAAGCCCCGGTGTGCTTCGCTACTCCTATCAAAATAAAAATTACCAAAATATGTAAACAAAAGTATTTAAGTATATATTTTTTTAATTTACTGGTTGTCCCATATAAGTTGCAAAAAAATTATAAATCATCAATTAACATATAAAAATTGGGCATTTACCAGGTTTATAGGTTTGGAGGCATTTAGAAGGCTTTAGTTAGCAAAAATTATTTTACAAACTTCTAAAAAGTACCAAAATATAATTCTACACCTTAAGTACCCCTTAGCGCCAAAATTGAAAAAGTGTACCAAAAACATTAACATATATTGGTAACCTGACAAATGCATTGTAAATTATGTTTCCATCTTCATTAGTTTTGAAGTTACAAAAAGTGCTAAAACATAATTTTAATCCTTTTTTCCCTTAGGGTTCAATAACTAAAAAAGGACCCAAAAACGTACTCATATTTTTTAGGCCTATCGCACGCAATTTAAATTATGTTCATATCCTTATTGGTTTAAAAGTTACAAGAAACGCGTTAAAAAAGTCAAAATATATCTTTAATCCTTTTTTCCCCCTTTGGGTCCAAAATTTAAAAAAAGTACGAAAAACGTATTCTTGTTTTTTTAAGACCTATCGAACGCAATTCGAATAATGTTTTAAAAGTAACAAAAAGTACCAAAATATAATTTTAACCACTTCTTTGAGTCTTTCGGTCCAAAATTAAAAAAAAAACACCAGCTACCTCATTGTTTTTTTCTAAAGGAAAACGCAAAATTTTTTAATTTTGCTTCTATCTTATAAACTTAAGAAGATAGTAGGTTACAAATTCCCTTTTTGCCCCCTTTTTATCCCTTAACGAGTCAAATTTTCAAAAATTCGTCTGTATTTAAACAAACATGGAAAGCTTAACACGTGTTAAAAATTTCATGTATTTTGCTTTACGCATTTGATCAGTTAGGCAATCCATAACCTGACCTTCCCACACAAATGGGCGAAGTGTGTGCGTGGCAGCAATAATTTCCAAAAAAAGTACCCTATTGTTTCTTCCAGACTTGAAGTAACTCTCTGTAAAAATTTCAAAAAAATCGATCCACTGGTGTGGTTATTAGTTAGGCGCACATTTTTACTTAAGTATACAAAAATAAAAAAAACGAACATGTGTAAAAATCGCTATTTTTCAGTTTTAACAGTAATTGATATAATCATTTTGTTGATAGGTGCAAATCCGAACATTTTATTGATTGTTTTAATTATTTCGGTAATTGAAACAATTTTTTAGATTTTCTTGGCTTAATAATTGTGTTACTTGAAAATGTAAATTATAAATAAACATGGTTTTGGCAATAAAGTTCAAAATATACCGTTATTTCTGCTTCAGTTATTTCTTAAAATTCAAATTATTTTTTCGTCATAAGTAGAACAATTTTCAAGCGCTTTTTTTCCTTATTTGATGCCAGCACACATCGATTTGGTTATTTTTGCAGTATCTTCTCTACATTATTTATTTCTAAAGCATAATTTAGCTGTTTTTCTTAAAGTATATTTTCATCTATAACTCTTCTTATTGAGCACATATAATCAACCTTCGCTTTATGTTTTAAAAGTCATATAAAAACGTTTTGATACTCTACATAAAAACCAATCGAATTTAAAACGTGACTGAAATTAAACTCACGTTTTCCAAAAAATAATTTTGCACTTAGAAGTATTTGTACAATAATAATAAAAAGCAAAAGAATATTTTTAAAAAATTAGAAAATTATGGAACAACAAAAATTTATGAGTAATTTCTTTATAAAACATAAAATTTTAAAAGAAGAAAGTTAAATGGAAAGGAATTAAAAATAAAATTTAACATTTTAAAATAATAACAATTTGTTTGTGCATTAATTATTTAAATTTCACATTTCTAAAGCGTTTGTTTAATTGAGCGCAAAATGAACACAAGCGAACGAACGTTAATTCTTATTAAATATTCCCCCTAGAAACACTATCATATTGAGGACGATTTGGTTTAGATAAATTTTGTCGCCTGATAAAAATAAAGAAATTAAAATAATAATGTCGCTTTAAAAAGAATTGTTAGAAATAATTATAACTTTATTTTTTTTATAGAACAAACCTTTTGTTTTTTTTTTGTTTGAAAGATAAGGTGTGTCGGCATTAAAAAAAGTCAGCGAAAAAAGTTTTGTTTTACAATGGCACATGCAATATATTTTTTTCAGCTTTTTGTTTTTGTTGTACGTAGAGTGATTAGAGCTAGAAATTTTTTACGACAGTTTTTTTATTTCTATGACAATTTACTTACGTTAGAAAATATATTCTGCTTTTATATAAAATTTTTTATGGCTGCGTTAAGTTTTTAAAAAAATATACACCTTTTTATGCATAAAAATGTTTTTTTATTACATTGTTATTAACCAGTTAGGTACTCATTAAGTAATAATGTTGAAATAAATGATGACACATAAATATTTAATGTGTTTTTAACCTATAATGCGTGGGTGGCAACACATATGTGCAAAAGATACGTTATTATGGGGATTCATTCATTTAATTGAATCAACAAAGTTGCCAAGATGTTAAGGGAAAGTTGCAACAAAAACTGTTTTTTAAAATATTTTGTGTAGCGTTAGTCTACGTAAATAGTATTATACGTGACTTATACGTGACCATACCACAGTAAACAGCTGTAGGAACCAAACTTATGGGCAACGCTGTATTTGATTATAGGTTACTTACTATTACGCCATAACCCTAGAAACCAATTGAGTTTTGGTTTTAAAGGCAACGGTTATGGTTATGGCGTTATGGTAAGTCACATATAATTGAACCTTAAATTTGTTTCGGGGTTTAAGTTGAAGAAGGTTTGTTTGTATTAGAGCTACCACTCCCTTGCTCTTAAAGACCTATTTTTTTGATGTAAAAAATGTAACACAATTACTTTGTAGTAGGTTTACTGTCGATACCTGTTCTAGTTTTCAAGATATAGCGAATCAAAGAATCCATAAAAAAATAACCAAATATTCCTAGAAAAAAATGCAAAAGAAGTAATAAACACATAAGGTAAATTTTAGGTAAAATGGCCCAAATTGGGAAAAATTGATTTTTTCTTAATATAAAAAATCAACGAAATACGTTTAACAGAAAACGACAATAATTAAAATATAAATAAATTGGTTCATATATTTATTTACTTTGCAAAAGCTTAAAATGATCACATACTGAAAAATCAGTTTTTCTTTTTTACGCTTTAAAGAAAATGTCACACCCGTCACCTTTTGTAAAAGTTTTTTCCTTAAGCAAAAATAGCTTTTTGTGGGTATAAATAATAAATCAAATACGATTAAAAACACTTTTAACTACCATAAAAATCAAAAAAAGTAAAACCCGCTCTTAAGAATATTTTACACAAGTCGATCTTCAAGTGAAAATTCTCTAAAATTCCAATTTATAGGGTCACACCCATCACAGCCTTCAAGTGATTATTGTCCTTCGAATTTTTTTGGTCAACATAATCGGTCTACTGGGAAGCGTTTATGAATTGTATACTTGTATACACAGGTTTTTCTTTCGCACTGTCAACCTCACCCATCGACCACCCGAGACTTGGTATCCTTTGTCACACCAACCAGAGCCAACAACCGGTTAGGGGCGGTATAATCTTACACGAAGCATAGATTAAATACCCGAAGCCAATCAGTCTGCCTGGAAGCAAAGTTGGAAGGCCTAACACCAGGATCAGATGCTTGGCCTAATTATTCAATAGTTTTAAAAAAATTTGGGTACTGAAAGCAGAAAAGGACACGAATTTGTACTTGCGAGGTGAGGGCATTAGACAATGTTTAAATGCTGGCGGTCCTTGTTTCTTTTAAAATAAGCCGTTACGGTACATAGCGAGCACTGTGAAGTCATGCTGACTGAATTTTTCTCAAAAAAATAATCAGCTAATTATTAAAACGACGCAACTCGCCATACAGTGCCCTTTAACAATCAGTTTATTGCAAAATCACTTTGGTGACGATTTTTTTCTAGAAGTGAATTCCTAGTTTTTGCAATTCAACGCCTTCGGATTACTTTTGATGGCAACTTTTAAACCAATAATTAATCCACCATTAATGGCATTTTACCAGATTAAATACGAAAGACGTGAAAAACAAGTAAAAACGCTATATTTGTCTTTGCCGAATCTTATATACCCTTACAACGTGTAGGGGTTTTACCCTATTTTTTTTTAATTCTGTATGGCAACGCCCTTAGCGGGTGATGATAAGTATGTTTTAGGTAAATGCGTTGAGGTCAGTCATACATTTGGCCTATCCAAAGGCACCCTGAAAGCTGTAGTTGGGGATTCATTATAAATTTTCCAAACTTTGTTTGTTTGGAAGGGGAAACTTATGGTGGTCGGTCGTACATGTTTTTCTCTAAGGCCGACTCTGGGGAAATTATGGGCGTTTTTACATCATTTTTGTAAATTTTGTATGTCAACCCCGATAGGTGATAGAAATAGAGAGTAAGTATGTTCTAGAAATCTGTTTTGGTTTGGAAACTAATGGGGGTCTGCAATACATTTTATTTCTCTAAGGGCGACTCCGGGGAAGCTGTAGGCGTTTTTATCCTAATTTTTCTAAATTTTGTATGGCAACCCTGTTAGGGGCTGGAGATAGGGGCTGTGTGTTTTACAAAAATGTTTGACCTTTGTTAAAGCACCCTGGATGCTGTGGGAGCGATTTAAAAAAAATTTTTTTTTTTAAATAAATTTTGATGGCATCCCTGCTAGGAATATAGGGAAATGTTCGTGAGAAAAAAATTAATGGGAGTCGATCTTCCATCGCAACCGTGTAGGAGCAACTTCGGGGCAGTTGTAAAGGTTTTTATGTAAAAATTTTAGAGAAATAAATAGAGGTCGTCTTGGCTTTTGACTTATATCTCGGTCATATATTGGTGGTTTTGCTGGATTTCAAAAGCGATTTTCTCGCAGAAGTAGAAGAAGTATGTAGCTTTTACCTGCGGCGGACATATGCCGAAAGTAATATTAATCAAATCAACACCTTGAAGTAATCAGCTTTAACTCAATTAAATTTAATTCTAAAAATATTTCTATCAGCTTAGGTTATCCTGCAGTAAAAAAGCACCTGCCAAAAAAGAAAATTTTGTAAAGGACTCGCACGGTTCATAAGAAGTTGGTAATTCGAATTAAATTTTTTGCTTGTGTTAAAGCTAAGCAGTGTCTAAGGAAATGCTACATAATTCCGGTATCTTTCCTGCATGTACTGCAGTCCCTGTTTTCCACAACTCTCCTTGGATGGAGGTATAATTGTAGGTTTGAGTGACTAGTTAATATAATTTTAACTATATTGGGGTTTCATCGCCCGTTTCGCTTCAAATGATTCTTGAATTTCACAAGCCTTTGTGGATGATTTCTAACAGGATCTTCATTACAACAAAAGGCTTCGGGATTTTTTAGATTGATTGCCTAAAGTCTTCTAGATTCCATCACCGGGTTATTCTGTCGTTCATTTTAAATTATGCCCAAATGCCCAGGCACCCACTTAATGCTTGCTTGGCCATATTATGAGCAAAAATATATCACTTTCTTAAATTTCTACACTGCTCTACACGTTTTGCTATTTGTACAGATGTTTGTGTCTTTTGAAGCTGCTTCTGCTTTTAGGATTCTGGTGTTGTCTAGAAGACCAAAGTTCATATCGTTCCCCGGATATTCGGTTTCCTCGGGTATCTTTCCCCCAAAGCCTTATTCAACCAGGACTGTGGGTTTGGGATCACTGAAATACAGTAAGCAGTTACTCTTACCATGAAATATGCAGGTAAATAATTTTTTAGTTTTCCTATAACCCCCTAGTATCCCCAAAATAAATGGAGTGAGATTTGTTAATCCCCTTTTCCATTTTGACGTTTCGTAGCGTATGCGGGTTAAACATAGTTCAACATAAAAAACCATATAAATCTCGTTTCGCACTTGTTTAAAGAAGCCTCAAATATGAATCGTACTTAAAATTTACGTGTGATTTTGAGTAAATTAAAGAACAAATTTCATAATTTTAGATCCTGTTGTTTCTTTCTATGTTCAATATTCATAAAATGCCTTAAAACATTTGGTAATCATCGTCTTTTATTTTATTACTGAATGCCCGTATTGCTTGCAGAAATAAGATAACAAAGCAATTTGCGAACTGGTTAGTATCGTTATATAATTTTTATGTTAGTTTTTTCTAAAACAAAAACACATGTGCTTTTGAATACAAGCACCAGCAGTTTTATTATATCTTCTTTACCGTTTTAGAATTTATTGCTAAATTTATTTATCTTGGTCGCTTTTTTTGATAATAAAACAATAGAAATAATTTTTACCTTGATTTAGAGTTTGTTTCAAAATCCTGTTGACATTTTCCTTGTTGTTGCTGCTATGAAGTTAAAAGATTTTTTTTAAAGCTCTTATTTGTTATCCTGTTAACTTCTATACTTTGGTAAGGGATGTCAAATGGTTTATCTACTCCTTTTGTTGTTTAAAATTACATTTTTCTTTTTCCATAGAACTCGTTTCTTTTATTTTAATTCCTTTCCGTAATTGGTTTTCTGCAAGAAAGGAGATAAATATATGTATAAAAAAATAAATATAAATCTTGTAAAATTTATTTCTATTAGGCGTTTTTTTTTAGATTTCATATAGTTAGAAAATTTATTTCTATTAGTTTTTCTTACAACTAATTTGTTCAGATTTTTATTCAATTATTTTTGATAACTTTTGATAGCCTTAGTTGCCTTTTGGATATGCTCTTCAGTTTTTTTATTATAAACAGCCTTGATGTATACTTTGCAAATGTAAAATACATAATGCCCTTATGCAGTGATGTTTACTTTTAAACTACTTTCTGTATTCGTTTTTTAGAAAATTAGAAACCAAAGGGCCGAAATGGGCCCTATAGGTTAGGGTAGGTTACAAAGCGTAGTGACGAGTGAAACTCGCGAACTACACCCCTTTAGAAGAGTAGAAAAGAAAAATAATAAAGACAAGAATTTTATAGGTAGAGCGATACGGAAATGAGAAAAGAGAGCACGAATGCCGTCCGCAAAAAGTTCAAAGAAGACAGTAATGGTAGGCGCTGAACCACCTATCTACCCACCCACCCAACCCCTTTAATAAAACCTATGGTGTTCCCCAGCTCACAGCCAGAGACCTAACTAAGTCCATCTAAAAAGCGCCGTCCAGAAAAGGTGTTCCACAGTCTCTTTCTCCTCATCCACGCACAACCGGCAGAAATCGGGAGAGTTCCTCGCCCATTTGCTCGTCATATATCTCACATTACAGTGCCCTGTAAGAGTTCAAATAATGCACCTCAGAACTCTCTGCTCTCCTTAAGCAGCAGGTCAGTGCCCATCCGTCCAGCCAGGGTCACAGAAGTCTGCAATCAGCCCTGTCCCACCAGGTTTGGCCCACCTTGTCCATTACCCAAGTCCCTATCAGCTCATAATAGAAACCCAATGGTGGCCTCACCAGCTCACATCCAAGCCCAATACCCTGGGCCGATCTTTGTCTCGCCAATTCATCAGCATTCTTATTACCGGCAACGTCACAATGACCCGGCACCGAGCAGAGCCTAACCCGGCCTGAGAGCACGTCTTCAGTCGTCGATAAGCTTAGGCCTGAGATAACGTCCCTCCAGAGCATTGAGCGCGCCCTGACTGTCAATGTAGATTGTCACTTCCCTTTTTCCATTCGCAGCCCTCATTACCGCCACCATCCATATTGCAAAACCCGCACGTCACTATATTTGACCTGCCGATTTTAATTAAATGATATCTGAGATTACAATGTCCAGTCGGAAAACCTGAAAATAATCCCACGTCCTTCATATCCAGGAAGAGAAGCTCTCTCAACTATGACCTTGAGAAGCACATAAACCTCTTAGCCTGACGCTGACCCTGAGCTATTTGCCAGCGAGAAGCAAGCAGGAAGACCACAAAAAGACCTCGGACCAATCATCCTAATGCTCGGCCGACAGTTTGCAAGGCGGTCGGCACGTTCATTACCAACATGGCACTCATGACCTGGAATCCAAATGGTGTAACCCAGTTGAATGCCAAGGCGATTAGGGACGTCAATACATTCCAGCACCAATGACGATTTGAAATTATTAGCCGCAAGGGCTTTAGAGGCGTTTGACTATTCTAGGAGATATAAATGCGGGTTCTCCCCACATTCCTTCTCAAAGACACTGACTTAAATGGCATAAATTTCGGCCGGAAATATCGACGGGCATTTGCCGATATGTAGGGGCAATTAAAATCTCGGACCAAAAATACCAGCACCAGTATCGCCATTTGATAGCTTAAACCCTCCGTGTACCAAACCTGAGCTCCTTCCTCAGGGCCCCATTACCCCTGGGCCCAAAATGGTCCGGTCTGAGATTTCGTTACTAAAGTGTCTAGTAAAAACCTGAGTTCATGGGAGAGTATCCCTAACCCCGGCCATGGAGGCACAGATCAGATCCCCTATCATCTTCATATGTCCCACAAGATCTCCACATTTCAGGCTTCTAACCTCCTGAAGTTGTAGAGCACTAGAGCGAGTACTATCCATAACAGACAAGTGCAGCACTGGCAACCCAAGTAGGGTTCCCAGAGAGTCCGTCGGACATGTTTTGCTGGCACCTGTAATATCAATACAGATAGGGGGTAAGTATGTTATAGAAAAATGTTTGCAGGGAAAAATCAATGGGTGTCGGTCTTACATTTGACCTTTGTAGGAGCACCCTGAAAGCTGTGGAAGCGATTTAAAAAAAAGTTAAGCTTTTAATGGCATTCTCGTTAGGGGCGGATGTGGGGTGTAAGTTTGTTTCACAAAAATGTTTGCGAGGAAATATTAATGGGTGTTGGTCTTACATTGCACTCGTGTAGAAGTAAGTCCGGGGCAGTTGAAGGAGTTTCTTTGTACAAATTTTAGAGAAACAAATAGGTAGTTTTGGTTTTTGGCTTATATCTCGGTCAGTTATCAGGCGATTTTGCTGGCTTTCAATACTGATTTTTTTGCAGATATTTCTGACAGTTTGATATGCCTATGCAACATCGGGCGCTTCAAAAAGTAGATTTCAACCATAACACGGACAGACGGACATCGCTAAATCGACTTCCCTATCTATAAGGACCAAAAAAATATATAATTTATGGGGTCGCAGATAAATATTAAAGAAATTACAAACTTATGTATACTCTTATAAAAAGATAAGTTTTTCTAAAAAGAGTTTTGCAGACATTCTTCTATTAAATACAATTTAAAAATAAATTGCCTAAAATAAAAACTTTTATAAATAATATTATTTCTCTTTTAATTTCAATATTTTCAAATGTTTAATTTGTTTTAATTTATATTATTTGTTAAAACAAAACCCACAAAAAAACTTTTTAAACAAAATATGCTAACAAGCCCATGCTAATATATTAATAAATTGCCATAATTTATCCAAATCTCTGCTAAATAGATTTAACAACAATTTATTTGTCGTTCTTGATCAGATATCTGGTATATATTTAACAAACATGTTAAATGTTTATTTTGACTATTTGCAAATTTTGGTTGTTGTCTTTTATATGCAAAAAAAAAGAAATAAAAAATTAATTTAAAATTTAAAGCATAAAATATTATAAAGCTAAAGTAGCTCAAAAAATTAGAAAATACTTCGAATATAGAGTTGCTTTATAAGAGTTTGTAAATAAGTATCAATATATCAGTACTTTGCAAATAAAAATTGTCTGTAATTTTTTGTATCTTGAAAATCTAACAAACATCTTAAAAATACAAACAGCAAAACAAAAAAAAAACACCGACAGTATCAACGTATGATTAATGTGCATTCTACTGTCACGTTAAACTTACATTTTATCTAGCTCTGAGTTGTTTTGGAAAATAAATGCAAAAAATAATATTAGAAAGTTTAGGAGGATTATAAGCAGGCCAATAATGATTGTAGATTGCTTTCGTAAAGATATGTTTGTATGTTTACAACTACAACTATTTGAACTGAGAGGTAAAAGAAAAACAAGTACAAAATGTTGTTGTTTTAGCAGGAACAAAAAAAAATCTAAAATCACTGAAATGTGCAAATCTATTCTTCTAAAAAAATCTCAAGTCACTTGACTGTTATAAAAATGTCACAAAACTTTTTTTCGAAGCACAATGAATGACGTTTTCATGTAATGACTGTGACAAGCAAAAATAAAAATTTTAAGCATGAAATTAAAATAAATGGAGAAAAACAGCAGAGAAGTTTTAATTAATGTTTTCCAACATAAATTTTATGTGAAGCACACTTTTCAGCACTCACTCACACGCTTGTCACTTGTTGCAATTTTACTATTTTTTTGGAACATAAAAAAAATGTGATAAAACTAAAAGTCTATTTGCTTTTTTATACCCTTCACATAGTGATAAGGGTATATATCAGTTTGTCCTTCTATTTGTAATTTCTTTATTATGCATTTGCGCCCCTAAAAAGTATATATATTCTTGGTCCTTATAGATAGGGAAAATGATTTAGCGATGCCCTTTTGTTCATCTGCCCTTCTGCCCGTGTTATGGTTGAAATCAACTTTTTGAAGCCCCCGATGTCGTATAAGCTCAAACTATCAGAAATATCTGAGGGCAAATCGCTTTTGTAATCCAGAAAAATCGCTTGATAACTCACCGAAATATAAGCCAACGCCCAAGACTACCTCTATAACTCCCCCGGAGTTACCCCGTACAATGTGCATTGTAAGACCGACTCCCATTAAATTTTCCCCACAAACATTTTTCTGGAACATACTAACACCCTATCTCCGCCCCATAACAGAGTTGCCGTACAAAGTTTTATTTTCTTTTAATTTTTTTAAATTGCTTCCACATCTTTCAGGGGGCTCCTACAAAGGTAAATTGTAAGACCGTCTCCGATTAATTTTTCCTCCCAAACATTTTTAGAAACATACTTACCCCCTTGTCTCCAGCCCCTAACAGAGTTGCCATATAAAATTTGAAAAAAATAGGGTAGAACCCCCTACAACTTCTCCGAAGTTGCCCCTAGAGGAATAAAATGTATTACAGACCCCCACTAGTTTTTCCTCCCAAACATTTTCCTCGAACATACTTACTACCCCCTATTTTCACTACCTAAGGGGGCTGCTATAAAAAATTGTGAAAAACGCCCATAACTTCTTTAGAGTCCCAAACATATCCCTGGAATATACTTACCCCCTCTCTTCATCGCCTAAGGGGGCTGCCATAAAAAATTTAGAAAAAATTTGGTAAAAACCCCTTCAACTTCCCCAGAGTCGCACCTAGAGTAATAAAATGTATCTCGTTCCCCCACTAGTTTTTCCTCTCAAACATATTCCTAAAACATACTTTCCTCCTATCACCATCACCTAAGGGGTCGTAAATGTAAAAAAATTATGTAAAAACGCCCATAACTTTCCCAGAGTCGGCCTTAGAGAAATAAAGTTTACGACCGACTCCCATTAGTTTTCCATCCCAAACATATTCCTAGAATATACTTACCCCCTATCACCATCGCCTATGTGGGGTCGCATACAAAGTTCAGCGTCCAGGGTGCCCCTGGATATGTCAAATATAGGACCTAAACTCAGTTTTCCTTAAAAACATTTTCCTAGAACATACTTATCCCCTATCTATATCACCTGAAGGGTGTTGCCATATATCATTAAAAAAATTGATCAAAATAAAAAAAGCTTGGGGTTTCGAAAGGCCTATGCATCTAAGATTTGCCGCAGTCAAATATAGTGCTCTTACTTGTTATACCCTTTACATAGTGACAAGCGTATATATCAGTTTGTCATTCCGTTTTTAATTTCATTATTATCCATTTGAAATCCCATAAAGTTTATTAATTCTGGATCCTTATAGATAGGGAAGTCGATATAGCCATGTCCGTCTGTTGAAATCAAGTTTCCGGAGTCAAATAAAGTAATACGGACCAGTTATTGGCGTCAAACTATTAGAAATATCCTAGAGACAACCGCTTTTTAAAATGAGCAAGATCGGTTTACTTCGCACCTAGATATAATTAAAGTACTGCGATTGCCTCAGTTTTTTTAGGACAAAATCCATTCTGTTTCTTAACTAAACTTCAAACTAAGTTCTTTAGTTTGTTTTTTTTATAGTTTTGGCTGAATATTCATTTTTAGTTGTCCAAAACATGCAAAATATTTAAAAGGGTAAAACAAAAGTTCAAAAGTTGGAGAAAAATTTTTTTATCAATGTAGGTCTGTGAGGTATTGCAAGTACTTACTTTTTTAAGCTTGACAAGAAATTACATTTAAAGTATACTGATCGACTTAGAATACACTTCTGAGATTTAAGCATGCTCGTCCGTCTGTCCGACTGGGTGGCCATGTATTGTTGTGAACACTCAAATATTGTTCCAACTTTATAAAATTTAGAACATGTGTCTTATTTATTCCACCAAATAGCATACTAAATTCACATATTATATGTCCTGTTTCTGATGTAGCCCCCATAAAAATTTCCTCCCGGAGTAAGCATTTTTAACTATAAACAAGTAAGAGCGCTATATTCGGCTGTGCCGAATCTTATATACCCTTCACATTGGTCTTTAAATATACCCAGCCGAGTAATTTTGTACTGCAAACAATAAAATAAAAAACCTTGTGCGAGTTTTAAAGTTCATAGAAAAAATAAAAAAATGTTAACGTTCGTATGAATAATAGAAATAGATGAAGAAGATTTGAGGTCGAGAGTTTTAAAAGTTTTCGACATTATTCATATTTAAAGGTTAATAAAACTTGTTAAATGTTCTAGTCCCCCTGCTCTTCTCCAACTTTTTCTCCAAAATGTATGAATTATTTGATTATTACTTTTTGTAGAACATTCGAAGTCGATAGCTGTAATAGTTTTCCAGAAGTAGCGTATCAAAAATTTTATAAAAATTGTTTATTTGTATGGGAGCTACCCCTTCTTTACCCCCCATCCGAAAATTTTTTTCTTTAAAGCGTAGGCCTTATTGCCCAATTGCTTTTTGTAGAACATTTTATTTCGATATCTGTTATAGTTTCCGAGATATAGCGTATCGAATATTTCATAAAAATTGTTAATTTGTATGGGAGCTACCTCTTTTTTTGCCCCCACTCAAAAATTTTTTTCTTTAAAGCGTAGGCATTCTTGCCCAATTTTTTTTGTAGAACATTTTATTTCGATATCTTTTATAGTTTCCGAGATATAGCGTATCGAATATTTTATAATAATTGTCGATTTGTATGGGAGCTACCCCTTTTTTTGCCCCCACTCAAAAAATTTTTTCTTAAAAGTGTAGATCTTTGCGTACAACCACTTTTTGTAGAACATTTTAAGTCGATATCTGTTATAGTTTCCGAGATATAGCGTATCGAATATTTTATAACAATTGTCGATTTGTATGGGAGCTACCCCTTTTTTTGCCCCCACTCAAAAAATTTTTTCTTTAAAGTGTAGATCTTTGCGTACAATTACTTTTGGTAGGACATTTCATTTCGATATCTGTTATAGTTTCCGAGATATAGCGTATCAAATATTTTGTAACAATTGTCGATTTGTATGGGAGCTACCCCTTTTTTTGCCCCCACTCAAAAAATTTTTTCTTTAAATTGTAGATCTTTGCGTACAATTACTTTTTGTAGGACATTTCATTTCGATATCTGTTATAGTTTCCGAGATATAGCGTATCAAATATTTTGTAACAATTGTCGATTTGTATGGGAGCTACCCCTTTTTTTGCCCCCACTCAAAAAATTTTTTCTTTAAATTGTAGATCTTTGCGTACAATTACTTTTTGTAGTACATTTCATTTCGATATCTGTTATAGTTTCCGAGATATAGCGTATCAAATATTTTATAACAATTGTCGATTTGTATGGGAGCTACCCCTTTTTTTGCCCCTACTCAAAAAATTTTTTCTTTAAATTGTAGACCTTTGCGCACAAATACTTTTTGTTTAACATTTTAAGTCGATAGCTGTTATAGTTTACGAGATATAGCGCATAAAATATTTTACCACATTTGTGCAATTATAGGAAAAATACCCCTTCCCCTGGTCCTATCTGAAAAAAATTTTTCCGTGCCAAGTTTTGTGGCAAGAGTGACTATACTTACTGAGATATATAGGGATATATGCACGGATTTTGTCCTAAAAAAAATGGGTTACTCTGGGTTTTCGCTTATATCTCGGTCAATAGTGAACCGATTTTGCTGATTTTAAATAGCGATTGTTAGCGGGATATTTCTGATCGTTTGACACCATTAACTGGTCTGTATCTTTTTATTTGACTCCGGAAACTTGATTTCAACAGACGGACAGACGGACAACGCTCAATCGGCTTCCCTATCTATAAGGATCCAGAATATATATACTTTATGGGGTCGCAAATGATTAATAAAGAAATTACAAACGGAATGACAAAGTGATATATACCCTATCACTATGTGAAGGGTATAATAATTCGAATATTACTTTGTCCTTACAAAATTTTGCTTATACGTATTGTGAGCAATCCCTAAGGGTCCAACTCCCGAAAATGATATCTAACCCCATAAATTGTTATGCTATGCTATGAAATGCTATGCTATGCTATAATGCTATTTAAATAAATCTATAAACACATTCGCAACTCTTTTTTTAAAAAGAAATGAACTCACCAATTTTTTTAAAAACTGTCCCATTTTCGAGCGTACCTCCTCAAGTTAACCCCGTACAGTTGTACTTAACTTAACATAACTTGTAGGAAAGGGTATAATATGGTCGGGCTTGACCGACATACTTCTTTCTTTCTTGTTTTAAAATACATATGTACATCGTGTACGTCACATTGCTAGACATTAAATAAATATTTTTTTCTGCATACATTGTTCCACTAAACATTTTAATAATCTTAAGATTTTGGATGACACTTGTGGCACTTAAATGCATATCATTTATATAATTAAAAATGAAATTAATGCGATTTTAAGTCATTTATGTGGAAGTTGAGAAGATCTGGTGTTTTTCATTTAATATAAAAATGGAAAACTAAGTAAATTTCTTACAAAAAAATTGTAATCCTTTTTTCAAGGCCCTTAAGTTCTGATATGTATGTAATTGTAAATAAAGACAATTTAATAAATAAAAGAAAAAACATTAAATAATAATAAAAGTACATACGTACATCAATAGTTTTCTATACCTTAAAGAGAAGCTCCTCTTTTAATCATAAATTTAGAAAAAAATTAATTAAAAAGCTAAAAAAAATATTTGGTTTTTTACAAATCGTTAAGGGTAAAGCTGAAAATTTATTTGAAATAAGGGATAAAAAATTATTTGTTAAAAAATTCAAAAATTTACGCAGACCTTTATTAAATTTTCTTTCTTTCGAATCTATGAAATCCCTTTAAAGTTAATAAAAAAACAAATTCTAAAATTTCCACGTTTCAACGCAAAAGCTTTTTCATAAATTCCAATTGTTTTATTCCTATTAGACCTTGAAAATAAAACGAAATAGCACTCATACCAAACTTTTAATATAAACAAATTCTATTGAGTTTAATTTATATATTCACAGGCCATAAAACTGCCACAATAAAGCAAGTGGATATAAAAAGAAAACAAATATTTGAGTTTATTGTTAAACCATATGTAAGAAGTTGTTGTAAACTCCAACCACATTTGGACACTTACATAATTCTATTACCAAATGAGAATATTGTTGGAAACCCAAAATAGGAGTGAATATATGATATGTTCCTTCCTGTCTGCCACTTGTCGGCAATAGTGTTTATTTTTGTTATTAAAAAAAGTTTTATAAGCGAAAGAATTAACTTATTTATTGACGTTGTAGAGTATCGCGAATTTTAATATACAGAGTTAAGTCAATAAGTAGTATGTGTAAGTAATAATTCAATTAGGCTTTTATGTAATCAATATGTAATTTTTGGGTTCAGTCTCTCTTCCAAACAGCGGCTAACAGAGCTTAGCATTCACTGCTTCTTTTCCAAAGTGGTAGAAGGCAGACATTGCCTTAATGCGGAAAGGTGGGAAGCGCTTTTTCTTCTAAGACATTTTCTCTTTTTGTAGAAGCTATTAACTCGTGATCATTTAATGACTACTGCACATGACTCGCAAGGTGATCAACGCTTGCCCCTAGTATTGAGGAACATCGAATGTTGTTCGTCTTCTTTTTTATTATTTTTTATTTGCTTTAGTGGCATAACTCAATAGTTGATTTCTATCCACGGGTTGTCATAGATATACAGAAAAAATTATACGCCTATTTTTTCAATTAACTCATTGCTTGAAAAAATTCAACGATTTTGATTAAAAAATTAATCGTCCCAAATAACGACTTAATTGTATTTGAAATTTAAATGCCAAAAATGATGCTTTTTTATAAACTATTAAAAAAACAATTTTTTTGCATAGAAGTCATGTAAATTAACGCTTTTGTGCAATGGTTTATGTTAGTATGCAGCATACTTTGTGTTATGTATCCAAATATAAAAAGCCAACATAAACACCAACATATATAAGAATTAAAACTTTGAAAATTACATATAATCCCTATCTCAAGCCCCTAGCAATGTTGCCATATAAAATTTAAAAAAATTAGGGTAAAAACCCCTACAACTTCCCCGGAGTCGCCCTTAAGGGAATTAAATGTAATACACACCTCCATTAGTTCTCCCTCCCAAACATATTCGTCCTTACCCCCTATCACCATTACGTTAGGGGGTTGCCATACAAAATTTAAAAAAATTACGTAAAAACGCCTATAACTTCCCCAGAGTCAGTCTTAGATAAATAAAGTGTAGGACCGACTTCCATTAGTTTCCTTTTCCAAACATATTCTTAAAACATACTTACCCCCTATCTCCATCGCCTACGGAGCTTCCAATACAAAGTTTGTGAAGTTATAATAAGTCCCCCTACAGCTTCTCTGGAGCCCGTGGATAGGTTAAATGTAGGACTGACCCCAACTCATTTTTTCTTGCAAACATTTTTCTAGAGCATACTTACCCCCTATATCCACCCCCAAAAGGGGTTGCCATACACGTTGTAAAGGGTATATAAAACTCGGCACAGCCGAATATAACGCTTTTACTAAGTACTTGTTGTTGTAAAGGTAATATTTTTAATCTTTATTCCCACACTACATACGTGGTAAGGGCAACGCTCAAAATAATGGTCTGAAACCCACCTTCCAGTCGAACGGTACGATTTAGCATCACTTCCTGAGTTGATTAAAGCATGTTTGTTTGTCCGTCCGTCCGTCCATGTATTCTTGTGAACACGCTACAGGTTGCCATTTTAAAGGCATCTTGATGAAATTTGCCACACATACAGGTTTTGGTACTGGGAGCCTATTGTTTTTGGTGATGATCGGTCCATATTTTGGCATATGTCCCATACAAATGCCCCTTTTTATATTTTTTTTTTATTTGATTTGAGAAATTAAACAATTTGTTTCCATGCCGTGCAAAGAACTTAGATACATATATGGGGTACTAAAACGGTATGCTATCAAGTCATATTGTCTTAAAGTTTTATATCTTACAATAGTTTAAAAAAATTGTTGTTGTGCTTAAAAGAAAAAAGTTCTATAATAATAAGACTTTTTGAACTGTGTTTATTGCTTTGTCATAGACAGTAGCAACCTGAGCCGGGCGGCCGAAACTCTTTAGTGAAGCCTTTGATATAATTAACAAGTCGCAGTCATTAATTTTAAAATATTTTTTAAATTACTTATTTTTCTGTTTTTTTTCAGCAGCTGATTCAAATTTAAAATAGCACACTTAATTATGAGCGGATGCTCACAACAGTAGTATTTTTTCGTTTTATTTTTTTAAGACATATGACTTTATGACTACTTGTGAATACCCTAATAGAATAGTTTAAAATAAACTGTAAATAATAAAAAATTTTTAATATTTTGTAAAATATTTTTAATAAAGAAAGTTTTTCGTTGTTTTTATCTCAAAGTTATCTTGAGATAATTTAGTCTTAAAATACAATAAATTTGGAAAAAGCAGAAAACAATTTTTTATTAAATTAAGTTTTGCACACACGCGCATACCCTTGGGCAATTTCAAAAAGTTAGAGAACGGTCTGTCCTATAAAGATAAACTTTTTTAAATTTAAAAAAATTTTTTAAATAGAAAAAAATTGAAACTGTTATGCATTTTTGACTACAATATTTGAATAAAAAGAAAAAAGGTAAAAAAGGTTTCCATCTACAAATTGTACTTTTTATCCATTATCTTTAAAGTAGCTCAAAAAATTGTGCAAAAAAAGGATCCAATAGATCATTCAAATAGATAATATTTTAAGAAAATTTTTACCTGTGTGATATGTTTCAGGGTATTAAAAGACCCTGTAAGCCATATCTAGTCAATTCCAAATTCAAAAAATTATACAGAAATACCGCAGCCGGTAATCGCCTGACAATATGTGCTTAAATAATACAAGCCATTATTAAGTATTCAAATATGTATATTTAAGTTGAAATTAAATGGAATGACCCATATTCTTAATTTTTTTCAAGTTGCGTGTTAACAAAAAATGTAGGTTTGAGCTAGTAGTATGTAATTCTAAAACGTTAAGAAAATAATATGCAAACCACACAATATTGCGCAACATGTAATTATAATTTATTCAATTCGCTCTTTCAATATTACCCTGATTCTTATACGATATTTACAACGAACAAAAGCCATATGTTTTCTTTTTAATGTTTTTTTCCTTGTGTGTTAAAAATTTAATAAATATTTGCATTCAAAAAAATTGGATTGAAAAACTAACAATGACAAAAAACACCAACAAACAATTATAAATTAAAACCATTCGATACCAAATATTTATCTTTAATCATACATACATCCACAAATCAATACCAAGTAGTCCGTGTGTCCGTTTATTATTTTGATTTAGATATTTGGATGGATGCATGTGGTTTTTAGCTCGACTGTGATTATTTCATTCCATTAAATGTTTATTTATTTTTTGCATCTGTTTTGGCATAACATATTGGTGTCAAATTTTTCCAAGACATGACATAAACACAAATAAATAGTAAATGCGTTAAACGTTTTCAGACAAACAAAATAAAAATAATGAATATTAATTACTAAACTGTTAAGAAGATATACAGACACGCAACATGGATAAGTTTTAGTCTGGTTTTGAAAACAAAATTTATGTTTTTTAGGGTAAATACATGCGAATGTTGCTATCAAAGAGCACACAATAATAGTGTTGATTTGAATTTAAAAAAATTTGAATGAATAATTAAATAGAGGTTTTACACAATAAAAGTTTTGAAAATAATTTTTGTAACATTTTTTTAAACGGCTGCTGCAGAATTTACGTTAATGAGTCAGCGTAATACTCCTTAAGAACGCGCAATAAATGCGCACAGAAATTTATTTTGGGACCGTCTTATCACTCCTGGAGTCGTAGTTTTTTACGAGATTACTCCTACATCACTCAGTCTTGAAGGAGACTAAAACCTTGAATACATTATTAAATTCCGAACTGAGTGTAACATCGTCAAATGGTTGGTCTTGAATCAATGGCATTATGCTTAAGATACTCAGGTCGTAGGTTTTCTCCCAAATGCTCTGAGTTTTACTTTGCTACTAGCAATTAATAGGAAAAATTACTTTTGTCCAACGGAATTAGGCTAACAGACCTCGCCGTGGCCAAAAAATATGGCAGTTAGCAGTACCAGATTTCGACATCTCAAAGCACATAGGGTACGTGGATGTCATCAACTAAACCAACAAGAAACCAGGTTGAATATGATGTAATAAACGGATTGGCATTCGTCCAGATTATCAGACGTTTAATCGGAAAGAAATTGTCCAAATTTCGTATGAAGGAATAAGGCACACCAAGCAGTTACCCTGGGGCAAGGCAATAGTTTTTTGATGTTTTAGTCAAGTGTGGTCGTTTAAGTGAAAATAAGCCTCATCGCCCAAAAAAATGGGATTTACAGTTTTTAGAAACGCTCTAAAATAATTTCACAAAAACTTTTGCGTGAATCAATGTCACATTCTTTCAGTTCAGAATTTTAACAGAATGAAACTTCAGATCCTTTTTTAAAATTTAATGAATAAACGCTCTTGGAAGTCCCAGTAGGGTTGCTCTTTCCGTAGTGAAAGTCGCGGGTTTTCAACTAAACAACCAGTTCAATGTTTTAGGAAGTCCTTGAAATCGACTTGGCCCTGGTGGTGAAGATTCATAACCGGAGCAGTTGCGCAAAATCTCTGCACCCACGAACGAATTAAGTTTACAATCGGTCCATCACATATTCGCCGAAAACCGAACTTTGAACAAAATTGTCGACGAGCAATTACGTAAGAATCATTACTCTTAAAAAAAGTCTCCACAGCGAACGCGCGATGCTCATTCTACCACTGCGACATCGTGATAAAAAAATCCGCACAATCAATAATTCCAACGGTGCCACCCTCCATCCGCACCGTTTATTACTTTTTGAAATAATCGTATTTAAAAAAATAAATTTGCCACCAGACACTCTGTATTAACACACAAGACGTCCATTAGGCTCGGGCAGACTGGTGATAGTTTCCAACTAAAATGCCAGTGATTCCATCTATAAAAATAAGAAAGATACTGGCTGAAAGATATTACTTTGGACTAAGTAGGCAGTTTAGAAATATATGTAGCTACCTCCCGACATTCAAAAATCACTTCCTAAAAGACACTAATCCAACCCGTGTATTTAATTGGTTCTAATCCAAGGGTACTTCCGAAAGCAGGCAACGAATTACTTGTAGCGTTCAAATTAAACATTATTTGCAAAGTCTATAGACCAATATGCGATGACGGGGCATATTATTTATCGTATGAATCACATGATGTATAAGTAAAATTTCGTCAACGACATATCATATTTTGTCAGGCATATCAAAACTTAACGCTCACGTTGGATAGGCTTTCTTGTAAAAATACATAAAGATGTTCCATCTAAAAGATTATTTTAATGCGAAATTAGTGCAGGATCACGCAGAAGGAAAAAGCTGAAACTTTGATAGAAAGATCAAGTTAAGAAAAACATCTCGAAAGGTGTGGTCGGAAATTAAAGGAATAGTGCAGAAGGCCGATAGGAGGAACAAACGTTCTAATAGCTACCTAAGTAAGGTATGTAAGTACACATTACTGGAAACATTAACACAAAAATATTGAGTGAAATGAGATAAAAAAAATAAAAAAAAAATAAGTTCCAATAATATAGCTTAACCACATTGGGTGATAGCTTTGGGTCACCCTATATTTTGCTTAGTATCCCTCTCAAGAAAGATACTAAATAAATCTCAAAACTATTAAGAAATAAACGTGTGATTTAAATACTTTACTATTTACATTGGTGTATTGTATTATGCCATTTAATATTAAACTTAAATTAACCGCAAACGAACAGGCGTAGAAAATAATCTTAGAAGACACAAAAAGAAGGTGTTAAAAAATAACGCCTTCAAGTGCTGTTGACTTTTGAAATTGAAACTAAAGATCGAAACGATATAAACAAAGTACATTCATATGTATTAAGGTGCAATGATATCTTTGAAATTCATTATTTCCCTTTGCACTCATGGTTTATCTAAACACTTCTCTAACATATCCCTAACACATGACAGCCAAGTATGTGCTTGTGTTTATAGTCTAAAGCGGTAAACAATGTAAACAAACATTTATAAGGACAATAAATAGCTGGAATGGCTGCTAATAATGCATAAAATTGTGCACAGAAAGAAAAAACACATTCTAGAATCACAAACTTTATTCTTGAATTTATCAAAAATCCCACTTGAAATGCTTAAGTACGATCCGTACTTAAGTTTTCTTAAATTAAGTCAGTCACTTTAAAAAATCAAGCAGAGAAACTTGTTGCCTTTGAATATAATTTAACATTTAAAAACAAAGCGTCTCGGTGGCCTACATGGTAGCGCCCTCCTGGTGGTGCAATTCGGAGAGCCCCAGGTTCAAATCCCAGATACGGCAAGTAAAAAAGTGTTTAAATTGTAAATATTTATAAATATGTATACAATAGAAACAAAATATAAAACAAAACCTCTTTCTTAAAAATAATTAAATTTTTGAATTAATCCCTTTTCGCTTAAAACAATCTTTATAAACTTACATCAAGTACAGTTTCAAACTTAAATCAATACCTTTTTGGCTTAAATGTGGCTAAAAGTAAGAAATTCGTTCTAGATAAATCGTACTTGGTTTAATAAATTTCTTACTTGGTTTACGAAAATCGATTCTCACCGTACTTCTGACACCACTAAAACTTGATTTAAGTAAAGATTTCTTGATTTATTTTTTGTGTAGATTTTTCTTGTCAGAAAATAGCAGTAAGTTTTAGTTAATAAAGAAGGGCGGAGCTTTACCTTTTCACTTTCGATTTTGTTTAATTTATATGCGTTATATACTAGAGGTCTGCAGCGGATAAGTTTTCAAATAACTTGTATTCGCTCGCAGTGTGAGAGTACGGAACATAACTCGGTTCAAAAGAAATACCTTAGAAAGTAAACGTAAATAAAAAGAACTATAAATAAAAACTACAACAACTTCTGGGGCCAAAGTGCATTTTTTTGTGGTACGATTTTATATTTGCTGCATGTATATGTGTGACGTTTTGTGCATGATTTGTCATTGTAACAAAAACAACCAACATATGCAATTTGTGTTTACATATACATACACATATATCAAAACAATATTTACCAAAAGTAACAAAAAAAAAAACAAACAAAACTAAACCAATAACCAAATGTTAATTGTGTTTGTTCCTGATCAACGACTTTCACGAGAATGAATTTAGCCGTAGTTGATACATTCTTCCATCATCAAATCGCATTTTTTCGGAAGAAAGGAAAAGAGAACAAGATCTCAAATAAAAAACTTTGCCAAGTAACAGCGAATACATAATTGACGATTATGACGTTCATATATATAAAAGTACTTACTATTTAGAGGCAATACAAATAAGAGTTAATCCTTTAAAATACTCAAGTATACAAAATATTCAACTATACCCGTGCAGCTCTCTATTATATACCTAAGAAAAGTACACGTATATTTTTTATTATTGAATCTCTGCCTTTGGCGAACTAACAATAAGTTTTCAAATCTTAAAACTATTTAATTTATATAAGACCAGCCAGTTCTCATAATAAAATTTATTAATTTTAGTAGTTTCATCTAAGCGCAGTAGTATCCCTTCTTTTCAGACGAGTGTGTTCACTATGTTGCAAAATGTTTCGAGCGAGCGGATTTGGATATGTTTCCAGCTTGTCAAAACTTCTTAAAGATTAAAGATTTCATTTGTTTTAAATTCTGCATTTAATTAGTGTGCTAAAAAATTTAAAATTTGTACAAATATGCATTGAAAATTACTTTGTCAAAATTCTTAAAAATATTTCGTCTCTAAGACTTAGGGCGGTAAAAACCAGCCTAAGAGCTTAACTTCACAACTCAAGTCCTTAGACCCTAGAAATAGAGTATGACGTAAAATTTTTGTTTTTGATCACACAACGGCTCCGGACTAGTCAGTGGGCTACCTTCCCGCCATTGGCAGGGCAATGAGCACAGCCATTTCTCTAATGTCTTTAATGTTTTGAAACCAAAAGCTGTGTCAAGATTGTAGTGAATGGCAAATAACTCCTCTTCCAATGTATATTTAACAATTTATGCAACAACGGCTGTGTGTCTAATGCTTTCCTAGGGAGAAAGGCATTGTATTATTTTGGCAAGAATTACCTGATAGGTATATTTTAATCGGCAGGGATCGTTAAGTTGTTTTTATTCCTCGGTAAACCACAGTTGATCACCTTATTCTGCTTCTCATAAGCCCAAATAGTCTAATTAAAGATTTTCTCATTGAATTGTCTAACTTTCATCTGTATTAATGGAGTTTGATCTTTTGCCCTAGCGATAGCTTTTCTCGGTAGACAAGTAAGTAAGTAAGTACGCAGGTTTTCCAGTCTAGAATTTGCGGGGTCGATTTCCCCTTTTTTTTCTTTCTAATCTTTAACAACAATTAAGTTTCACTTTATTTTCACCCTTTCAATTTTTCTCTACATAATAAGTGGACTTTGGGTTCTACCTAGCCTTACCTATTTTATTTCTTAAGTTGCTTCTACCCTTAAGTCAATGGAAAGCGCAAAGCCTTATCCGACACATTATTTAAGTGCGTATTCGAGAAGAACCACGAAATTCATCACTCTATTGCTCCCTTTAATTAAGGCGTTTCTGTGAAGATTTTTTTATCATAAAAACAGATACCAGAGCTATTCTTGCTCTATTCCAAAAAAAACATTTTGTCTTAAAGACACTTGAGGGTTAAATTGAGGTTCTGGGAATGACTAGATCCTCAACACTTTCAAAGGTTTGGAAACTTTAAATTTTTAATTTCAGCAGTAACTTGTTAACCATCAGAGTTCCCAAAATAAAAGACCGCATTTCTCCTTCTAGACATACTCTAGGGGGCTGAGTGGTTCGCTATAAGTTAAGAGTTTTTATTAACTAAACTAGTCTGGTAGAAAAACAAACAACAGCCGGAAAAATACACTTGAAATTAGAATCCATCAAATAATAATAAGTTTTCAGGTCGTGTGGCCCTAATTTAGGTTACATTTAATTGAACTGGCAAGTTTCGAGGGTTTCACATTGACCCTTTTTGGTCCCTTTAGCTGCCAGACAAGGAAGAGCGATAACCTGGTTATTTCAATCCAAGGAATTCTATGTAGTGAACTTTAGGGTGTTTTATACTCTTCTGGCAAATGCCAATTGTCTCGTCTTACCAATCCCAGATAATTTCTACAGGCTTTATAACTGATGTGACCCGTTTGCCAAGAGCGCACGACTCCTGGACAGTAAAACGGAATGCGTCTCCTTATCCCTCGGCACACCACAAAACTTACAGTTTGCGCTGGCCAGTCCGCTCGCTGTTTTGGCGTGAGCTGTTGTTCAACAATTAGCTGTTGCCATTCCCACTAGGAGTCTACAATCACCCCTTCCGTAAAGATAGTAAAATCCTTGTCGATCCCGGGTCATAATATTTGCACATTATCCTGGATACCATACACGAAGTGATATTTGCATGCTGGTCCGTGGCCCTTTATAACACAGTAGGGTCAATACTTCTGTTTTGCTACTTAGAGAACAAAAATAAAGCCCTTACGCACATTGCCTTTTCTGTGGGCAAAAAAACTTTTTGGTTCGCTTATTTCATTTCATTTTCCTCAATACCCCTACGTACCCGAACCCAGTAAATGTGTACTTATGTTACGGGACAGAGTTTACATCATAATTTTCAATCTGGGAGGACCCTGGAATCATTCTAGTAATTAGAAAGTCGTGAAGACTAACCAAAAAATGTTCGTAAATCGAATAGGTTACAAAATTGCCTTCTAAATTAAGTTTATAAATGTGTACGACAAGCAAAAATAAGTAAAATCTACAGCATTTTAAAAAACTTCTGTCCTATAAAGACCCATTATTGAACCAAGCATTTTGTACTTTGTACTTACCGTACTTTTGTCACAGCTATGAATTGATTAAGGTTTTAAAGTACAAAACACTTTATCTTCTTTGTTTATAATTATGTAGATATTTTTGTATTAAGTTGTCAAAAGAGTTTGAAATTTCAAACTCAGTTCCCGCGTTTACAATCAATTTAGCCGCACAGCACCCGTACTTCTAAGCAACCTAAAAATAAAAGAGATAAGAAATTGTATAACTTTATCTAAAAACTTAAAGGAACAAAATTCTTTCCCATAATAAATAATTATTTTCCATTAATCTTCTAATAATCACTGACCCCTATAAATTCCAGATTGTTTTTTCCTTAAAGCGGCATTGAAACAAACCCTTTCTAGTTTTAAATTTTGTTTTATTAAACATTTATTTATCAGCTGTTGTATTTGTTAATAATCATTTTGTTTTGAAATGTTATACAATAAATTTCTTAACACCAGCAGCACATACTTTGTAATCGCCCAAAAAAATATAATTTTTTAAGAAGTTTTTCAAATGATAAAAAGTAAAACTAATAATAAACAAATATAGGGTGCAGCATAACTCAAGACCAAGTTTTAAATAATTGATATTTTGTATTCCGTTTGGGAAACCTTATACAGAGTGGCTGATGAATTTTGCTACTTAAAAAAACTCAAATAACTTTTTTTAAAGTTTGTGCAATTTATTTTTTATTAATTCATTTGAAAAATTAAGTTTTGAAAAAAATTGAATTCGAATGTCCTCCACCCTCCGTGATACATTTTGACATCTTACCAAAAAAGTTATTCATTACTGCCTGGAGGATTTCAGCGGGAATTGTCTAAATGAAAGTTTGAATAAATTGCTTTAAATCATCCATATTTGTTGGCTTTCTTTTTAAACTTCTTGTCTTCAGTAACCCCACAAAAAAATTTGGTGCAGTTAGGCCAGGAACCCTGTAGGGCCAACAGAATGTGAAGTTCCTTGAAATCGGCTTATTGGAATTTTTGCCGCATTTCTGTCATAATAGACGTGCCTATGTGTCAAGTTTCCCCATCTTGTTGAAACCACACAGAGTTGAAAGGGAGTTTCCTGTAGCGTAGTTCTGGAAAGAAAAACTCTTTCAGCATCCTTAAGTAACGGTCTCTATTGACCGCAACTGTAAGACGGTTTTATTGGAAAAAGTAAGGCCCGACAATAAACCTTGTTAAAACTGCACTCCGTACTGAGACGCGAAGTGGATGCAATTGAATCTCATAGAGTATCTGTGCGTAAGAATTACTCCATATTCGACAATTTTGTTTGTTAACATTGCCGTTTAGATCAAAATGTGCCTTGTCAGGCATAAAAAATGCAGTTCAAGATGTTATCATCCTCCGCCGCCATTTTAATGATTTTCTCGCAAAATTCCAAGCAAATCGGGAAGTCTGTTGTGTTCAGTTTACTTGTTAATTGAAACTTATATGAAAATAAGTTTAGGTCTTGATGCACAATTGTCTGCAGCGTCGGTCTGCTGACTCCCATTTGAGCAGATAAGCTCTTTGTCAAAACTCTAGGATCGGATTGTATAGCAGCACTGATAGTTTCCTGTGTCCGAACTGAGGGATCTCGAAAATAAGGCCTTGTTGCGTTTGTACCACGTTTGGTATAACTAAAAAAATAGTTTTCTTTCCTAAAATGCTCTTACTTTAGCTATCTGAAATTTTTTAATCAATTAATTTTAATGAACAAGACTTGTTATAACATAAAGCTCATAATCTTTCGATAACATTCTAAGTTAGGGTATCGATAAGTCAGTAAAGAGACTTTGAATAATGACTGTTATTACGAACTGCATATAAAAACTAGGTTTTTATGAGGCAGAATTCTTACATATTTGTCCAATAAAGCTGGCCGGTCTTATAGTATTAGAGATTTTAATAATTATAACTGCAACAAAGCTATTTTCTCAGCTTTAATTTCACATACACAAGAATGTTCGTATATCAAAACAACAACAACAATAGGAAAAGTGCCGGCTATAAATTAGTATGTATGTGTTGCAAAATGTTTTTAAAGGTACCCTTACACGGTAATACATATATTACGATATGTCAAAAAATGTTGTGGGATAATACAAAATCTCATCATGTTAAGGCATAATGTATTGGGTAGGAGAGAATACGGATGCAAAATTTGACAAGTGTTCGGTAAATGTTTATTTTCTAAACCATTTTAGAAACTTGTGTATTCTCATTACATCAGAGGTGTGAAAGATTGGCAGCACTTACAGCATCTAATTAAGGTGGCTACACTTAATGAAACAATACACAAACAATCAAAATAAAAGCAGATTTTTTTCATGTTGTTTTTGTTAATATTGTTGAACCTTAACCATATGGCGTTACCCCAAAAGGAAAGTGGCAAGAAACAACCGATTTTGATTTTACCAACCTCATCCGTGTAATGCATTAAACACATTCAAGCAACAAGAACACAGTAACACACGAACACAAAAGTTTCTTGCTAAATTTGTGTCCGACTGGCTGCTACTGAAATATTTACTAGACTACTACTACAAAATAAACATATGAGCAATATGACTTTCAGTGGTGCCACCTAAAGTCTTTTTGTACTGTTTAAGCTATATTTTTTGCATCTTACCGTATTGGCAGCACTAATCTGTTATCTGTCGCGTATAAAAATAGAAATTAGTTTAATTTCGACCACGCCACAAAATTAGCATTGACAGCAACCCGTAGTTGTGTTGCGTTGTAGCAATTAAAAAATTATTCTCATAAGCACACGTGTATTCTCTTTTTGGCTGGTTGTGTTCGGTAGCCTGTAGCGAGGAATGTATTTAATGCTTAAACATGAAAAATAGTTAGAACAGATTTTTATTCTCTTTTTTTAAACACGGAGAGAATTTCATAATATTTTGATTCTACAAAATCTAATTACTTTGTATTACCGTGTAAAGGTACCTTAAAGGAGATCAAAGTACAAATAGTAAGATAACTTTAGTTAAAGATACAAATGTTAAAAGTACTTATGTAGACAAATATGCAATTAGATAATAAATGCTTAAAGTGGCTGTGTTGGGGATTAAATATGGCAAATGCCCCAATTACTACTAACTACAGTTATATGCATTAATTTATTTATTTAAAATAAAAATTTATTTCACATCGTTAGTATATTGTTTTGAAACCACATGCGGCTGTAACCTTCCTAGTAATATTTTCCAAGATATACGTCTAAATAAGGATGATTAATTAATTAATATTTATAATTAAGACACAAGGCACAAGTTAAAATTAATATAAATATATTAATGAAAGGCATTCAGGAAGGAATAAATGATTAAATTAATACCCTAATGAATGGATGGAAGGAATGGATGTACATACATATGTACATATATATTTAGTTGAATGAATAGATTTTGAACAGACTATCACCTTTTTTAGAGGTGTTGGGGGTTTAATTATATTCATTTGTTAAGCGTGTCTTCTTCTCCTTTAGCAGCTGCATTTACTTTCCCAAAGCAGTCTACAACAAAATTAAAAACATATTTTCGTGCTTTCAAACTACATATGTACGTAAATAAAAATAATATTTTACGTCATTTTACACTCATTTCTTCTTGGATTTTATTTGACAATGCTAATTAAGACCAAAATAACTTATTTTATGTAATACGAGGTTGTTTTATTTTGACTTTCTCCCTTTTTGGCATAAAATTGGCACAGTTTTGCCATATAACTTTTAGTTATAAAAGTTAATTATTATACAAAATTGTATCTGCTATTTAAAGTAACTTTATGTATTTGACATTAAAAAAATACGAAACATATTTTTAAAAAATAAATTTTATAAGCATTGAATAAATTTTAAGCTTGAACATCCAACATCCGGACGATGGTGGAATTACATTGGGGATCTACTAGAGAAACTGCTCATCAGCTTATACTCCTTAAATGTCAGAAATTAATACATTTTCTCTTTAAGTTTAATTCAGAATTGTCTAACTTTATTTAAAAAAATACTCTTAAAGAAACAGCGTTATTGATTGGCTGACTCAGCCATGGATCTCTCCGGATATTTGGATTCACTAAGTCAAATTTCGAGAAAATTTTGAAAGTAATATTTGCCATATAGGAAACATCAGTTAATACCCGCCTTCTTAATTAAACACGATAGAAACAAATTTTAAAAAGTATCAGCAACTAAATCGATCCGTTTCTGGCACTGCTTCTAAATTATGGACCTTAAGAGGCAAAACAGGGGTTTGTAACCGATAAGGATATTGACACAATTCAAGGTTAGGTTAGGTTGGGTTAGGTTACAAAGGGTAGTGACGAGTCTAACTTGCCACCTCCACTTGGAGGCCCTCCGTTCAAAAAACTCTTTTGGTACTTTTTGTTTTAATTTTGCTTCTAAGGGGAAAAAAAGGTAAAAATCCTTTATGACAGGCGTCAAACAAATACGAATGCATTGTTAGTAATTTTGTGAGATTTTAAACTCTTAGGGGTAAAAATGAGTAATCATTATATTTTGATATTTTTAAGCTGCTTTCTGCCACATTTGAAATAATAAATTTAGAAACATAATTTAAATTTTGATCGAAAGCTTCAAAAGGCAATTGAAGGTACGTTTTAAAGGTTTAGACTGCTTTCTGTACAAAAAGTACTTTTTTGATACTTTGCTTCCACTTTTTGTTTTTTTTTTGATATCGTGAGTATCTAAACATGAAATAAGGGACCAATATAGAAATCGTAAATAAACTTAATTGGATAAAAGTACCTTTTATTCTTCTTTGGTACTTTTTGCTATTTTAAGATAATATGTATAGAAATATGAAATTATAGATTATTCACCAATACAGAGGTCGTAAATCAACTTAGTAGACAAAAAGTACTTTTTCTTAATTTCTGGTACTTTTTGCATCTTTTTCATATAACTTGTCTAAAAGTATAAAATTAAGTACTCTTCACCCATATATTGATCGTAAATCAACTAAGTGAACAAAAGGTACTTTTTATTCATTTTTTGTACTTTTTTGTTTTTTATTTAAGGTTACAAGTCAAAAATTTTAAAACAAGGGACTCACCTAAGGAATCAACTAAGTGGAAAAAAACTTTATCCTCATTTTTGGTACTTTTTTAAAATTTTTGGAAAAATAAGTCTAGAAATATAAAATTAACGACTAATAATTAGCACACATAGAGTTCATAAATCAACTTAGTGGACAAAAAGTACTTTTTCTTAATTTTTTAGTATTTTTTTTGTATTCTTTAAAGATAATAATTCTAGAAATGTGAAGTAAGTAGGACCATATTAGATTTTTAAAATTTTTTGGTACTTTCTTGTATTTTTTGGAATATTGTGTCTAAATATATGAAATCAAGAAAATTAGAAACATCTGACCTATATATAGGTCAAAAGTAGACTAAGTGAACAAAAACTAAAAACGAACATTTTTTTATTATTAGTCTAGATATGCGAAACTAAAGACTATTGAACCATATTTGGTAATGGGTTTTCAGCGCCCCTTATGATGTAAAATGATGGTTATTAAGCGACGATTTGACCAATCTCGGCTAGAATCAGTTAACAAGAATAAAGTCTTGCAAATTTGGACTTACAAGATGAGTTAACGAAAGTCAAGCTTTGAATAATAAACAACATAAATATTTTCCATTTCAAACTTAAGCTTAAAACTATAGCGTGTATACAAATATTAATAAAAATATTTTTTTTTAGTTTTTTTAAGAAAGTACTTGCATTTGTACCACCCATTTTACATGAAATAAGTATTTCTTTGGGCATTCTTGTAGAATAACTGATAATAAACTTTTGTCTTTCATAAATGTTTTTTCTTGTTTTGTCAGTTTGTTTGCAACTTTGTTAAGAACTGCAACAGAAGTATAAAATAAACATAAAATAAAAAATTTAGAAAGTTTTTAACTGTTATTGTTAATGTTCTCTTTTTGTAGTTCCAAAACATATAATTAAACATAAAAAAATATTTTATTTAAAATTTTCAAAGGCTATAATTTATTTTTGCGGTTAGTCAAAAGCACTCTAGGCTTAAAATAGAAAAAAACAAAATCTTAAAATCGTATAAATACAATTTCAGTCCTGTAGATAAATCAAATCTGATACAAATTTTAAAAGGCTTTTTGTTGCAATTTTTTAAAACTGATTATTATTTGCGTGGACAAAAATTCAAAAACATTAGTCTTCGACTTTTAAATTAATTTTGTTTAATTTTTGACTTTTTTATTCAAATTCATTTAAGTTCGTTGCTTGAATGGCGTTAATTTTACCATTCCACTTGCATAAATATTTAATGCATTGCATTTCTCCTTACTTCCCAAAGTTACTAGTTTGTCCTAATAAACTCTTACTCTTATCGCACATCTTACAAATATAATAAAAATTTTTGGAAACGAAAATTTATTTTTATTCGTTAAAGTTACTTACACTAATTGGCATAATTGCAACTTAACTGACGTGTTTTCTTATAGCTTTTGTGTTAAAAGCTAATTAAGATAAACGAAATTTGCAAATTTTGTTTAGTTTTTACTTTGTTATTTTATTACATTGTCTTTAGAAGACGAAAAAATTTAGCTCATCCAGTTAACATGAAAATGTAATTATATTAAATAAGGTAGAAAGCTGACTTAAATAGTTTGAACGGAAATATTAAATATTATAATTAGTAAAAAAAAAAACTTTTCAAGTAAAAAAAGAGATCAAGAGACAGGTTTGCTTAAGCAAGCTTTGTCGGAGAAACTGAAAAGTCATAAAAATTAAAAGTTGCATAGAAATTCATGCTTATCTCCGCAAAATGTCTTGGTGAATTATAAATATAATAGGGTTGCATTTTATATTAGGGATTTGGCAACCCTGGTGTTGCAATCTGACATTTTCTAGGCTATACGCACTCAGAACGTTTTAACATACGAGCGCTATTTGTGTTGTTTACAGTAACTTAAAAGATTTAACTCGACCCAAAAATGAAATTAAATTAGTAACAGTGCATGGATGAACTCAATTTTATTTTTGGCGATGAAGCTCCACCAAGGACCAGTGATTATCGATTGTATGGTGAGCTCAATCGTGATCGTAGTTCACTCCAAGACGAATTTCGTGATGGTCGTCCAAAATCAGTTGTTGTTCCGAAAACCATTGATGCTGTGCGTGAACTAACATTGCAGGATCGTCATGTGATCTATCGTGAGATTCAGACAACCTTAGGCGTTAGTGGGACCAGCATACATTTAATATTGCATAAACATTTTACCGTCAAAAAAATTTGTTCATGTTGGATCCCACATAATTTTTCAATCGCTCAAAAAAAGGTTCATGTCGATTGGTCAAAAGAAACGCTCACATATCGTGACAGGTGATGAATTGTGGATTTACGCGTATGAGCTCGAAAGTATACAGCAGTCGACTGTATGGGTGTTTCAAGATGAGTCAAATTCAACAAAAGTTGTTCGGGCCCGAATATCTTCTAAGCAAATGATCGACAATTGGTTTGAACGCATTTAAAAGTGTATAGATCTTCATGGGGAATATTTTGAAAAACAATAAAGAGTTCTCGATGATTAATATTTGTTTTTCTTCTTTAATCCCGGAATATAAAATGCAACACTCGTACATAGGTTTTTCCAATATAATACCTTTAATTTTTTTTTTTAATTTTAAAAACTTTTAACATTTTTAAAACTTAACAAAAAGTAAAGTTATTGTCTGTCCTTCCTGCCCATAGAACTAATAGAATAACATAAGCCAACTGCCATAAAGCTCTGTAAAAATATTTTCTTTTTCAAGAAAATTTTTCGACCAAGATTTGATTCCCATACTGACATACATAAAATATTTATGGAATTTAGCATGTTGTCTGTACAAAAGACGAAACAGTCTCAGCAAAATAAAAAAAATCTTGATGACTACTAAAATCAAATGATAAGGACAATGATGATAATGATGAACAATAATGCGAATGTTTTTTTATTGTCGTTATTTTGTTTTACAAAAGAACTCGCTTAAGATTTGCCTTAAAAAAATTATAGCACGTACTGGATAAACATTACTGATTGAAAAATAAACATAAAACAAAATGAAACTTGAAATACAAAAGTACAGAAAGAAACAGATGTTTCATTTGTAGTTAAAAGAAAAAATTATAAAAAAAGAAAATAAATTTTAAAAAATATTAAGGAAATATGTGTAATGCAAGTTGAAAATAAAAACAGCAAATTAATAAAAGGCAAATTTTTTCAAGGTGTCGCGCACATACATATGTATGTATATAGTACATGGCCCATTTCACGTAAAACGGCCCAAAAAGGGGGAAAACGCCTTCTTCTCAATGAAATTACGTCTGAAAGATAAGGAAAATTTGTTTAAAAATATAACAATTATTTTAAAAAAATCGAAAAATAATTATTATTTCTTAACAAAAAAATAAAAATTAAAAAAATTTATTTAAAAAAAACTTTAAATTAAAACTAAAACAGAAATTGATTTTTAGTTTAGTACCACCAAGATGGTGTAATACACTTTACTCTTTAAAGTTGAAATTTACCTGCTCTTCTCTTTTAAATTTAAAAAATATTTAGTATTTGCAGATCTTGGAATAAAACTTTGAATTTTTTAAAACAATATTCATTAAATAAAAATTCACTTAACATTGATATTAAAGACTAAATAAAAGAAAGGACTGACTTACCTAAAAGAGCTATTGAGCTAAAAGACTGACCTAGTTCACTAAACAAAAATAAAACAAAAAGATCGGTCAGTCAATTGAAACTATTGAACACAACTGTAAAACAACAGAAAGCGCGGGCAAATACATGTGGTTTTTTTTTTTTTTAATAATAACCAGCACTCAGGGGATGGCCCCTACACATGCATTGCATTGTGTTGGTATCAGGAAAATAGGTCTTGGGAAGGAGGACTAAGGGAGTAGTGTTTGTGGACATTTGATTTAAATTTCTCGATATTTACTGTGGCAGAAAAGACATCACAGGGAAGTTTATTCCACATACGAACTGTGCAACCGAAGAAGGAATTCTCCCTGTAATGAGTGGTGCGATTCACTGGCCAGTCGACTACGTATGGGTGTGCTCTTCTAGAAAAACGTGTATCACGCAAAAAGTTTCGAGTTTCGGCAACAAGTTCCCCGATTTCCTCAGAGCACATTCCATTATAGTATCGATAGAACATCGAAACACACCCCACATCACGGCGGTGTTCGAGTGAATCCAGACGGTTAGATACCACAACGTCGCCGATGAGTATCTTCACTCGTTCCTGCACGCGGTCAAGTAGCCCCAAAATGGACTTTGAGGCACCAGCCCATACATGAGAGTTGTATTCCATTCGTTTTGTTCTGCAAACATAAACAAACTGTCAAAATCATATGAATAAAAACGAGAGCCACTTAAGTTGTTATTAAGATTTAACTGAATTTCGTGTTTCAGTAGATTTAAATGGTTATTACTTTACATAAAATCTGGCCAAAAGTTAAACAGTGCTCTCAACACATTCATTTTTGACAAATAAAGAATTAATTAAAGGAAAATAGTACCATTAGGAATTGTCAGCAGTTTTTGCCTAAAGGTTCATTTATACGTGACTTAACCATACCACAGTAAACAGCTGTTCGAATCAAACTTATGGGCAGCACTGTATTTGATTATAGGTGACTAACCATTACGCCATACCCCTAACCTTAAAAGCCAATTGAGTTTTGGTTTTTATGGCAACGGTTATGGTTATGGCGTTATGGTTAGTCGCATATAATTGAACCTTAAACCAATTAACTGTAGAAAGCTATAGTTGGAATAAGCCCGGCCATATTGTACCCTACACTAAATTTCATTACCCTAAATTATTAGTGTTCTGTTCAATTTCAATAATAAATGCTCTTAAATTTTAGAATTTTCAAAGATGATTCTTGCCTATAAAATTTTGCAGGTAGAAGTGACTACAATCAAACCCATTGTCTCACATACTACTTCGGAGCTATTAGGCAACCATTCTCTGCCAGAGAATTGTAAAAAGGTGCCTATTGTTACCCTTTATGTGCAAAAGTACTTTTTGTTTACTTAAATAACTTTAGACCTTTTTTGGGCCAATAGTCCTAAATTCCATATTTGTAGACTCATATTTAAAAAAACAAAAGAAAGCCAAAAATGTAAAAGAGTACTTTTTGGTCACTTACTTTCCTGCCGACCACTATATGGACACAATTAAATAATTTCATACTCCCAAACTCATAATAAATACAGTAAAGTGCCATAGTTTAAAAAAAAATAATTTTTTGTACGCTTATTTTACTTTAGACCTCTACATGCCTTTAGTTGTATATCAATGGACTAGTAATCTCATTAAAAGTGCCAAAAATGTAGTAAAAGTACTTTTTATCCAAAAAGCAGGTATAACTCAAAAAAAAAAGATATTTTACCCGCGAGAACCGTTTTTAAATTTAATTGAGTTTTGTAGCTTGCGAGGCTTAGAAATTAAAAAACAGTAACCAAAAAGAACCAAAAAAATACTTTTTACCCTTTTTTACCCCTTAGAGTTAAAATTTTTAAAAAATAAACCAAAAACGTATTAACGTATTAGCGTTCAGAAATCAAAGAACGGACTTTAGAATAACCAATAAATAATTTAAAATTAAAAGTAGCCAAATGTTTTCACATTGTTATCGAGACCTTTCGACACAATTTCAATTATGTTTTTATCTTAGATGGTTGAAAGTTAAAAAAAAGTACCAAAATAAAATTTCAAAATGGACTTAAATAGGACTAAAACCACCAGTTTTTAACTCTTTAAGGTTTTAAATTATAAAAAAGGATCAGACACACATCGGTTTCTTTTTCTGTTAAGAAAAAAACAATTTACTGTTTTTCCCGTAATTCGCAATTTTTAACGCCTTTGGGGTCCGATCGACTTAAAATTACTTTACCTAAGCCTAACGCGTTTGGGTTGCACGATAATAATTTAGTCAGTCTGAAATGCTTTTTCTTTATATATAAAGATATGTCCTCTAGAGGGTGTCTAGTTAATTTTAAGGAAACTTTGCTTAATCTTTAAACTTTGAACCTTATTTGTTTCAAAAAAGGTTATATTACTTACTAAAACATTTTTTTATTTATCTTTTAATTACAGGTACGTAAGTGTTTTACATAAAATTTGTAAGTATATTTTTTTCTGTGCCACAATTGATCAATATTTATTTTTTATTTGTTTATTAAAGCAATTACTATGTAAGTGCTTTGTAGAAAAAATCTTTTGGATATTAAAAATATTTATTACCAATTAAAACATATAGTATTGACCCAAATAATATTAAGGTTTTATTTTAACCAAAGACATTTAATGCTCAAATATTTATTTTTATTGTAAAGTGCACTTAGTTTGCAATATAGCAGTCATGCGCATAATTACAAGTACATTCTTTTTAAAAACTTAAGTTTAACAAACAATAAAAAAAGTTTTTAATACAATTTTGTAATATTAAAAGATTCGGCTAAAATTGGTTTATTATTATTTGCCCCAATTATTATTTAACTTATTCAAGCATCTGTTTATTTGTTTTATTTGTGGTGTGATGTGTTCGTATTCTTGTTTTGAATTTGTTTTCATTTCTGCTTATCTTAACAATTAATCGAATGTACATACAAATAAATTGTACATCCATAATAATAAACAATAAACAATTTTTAAATAAAATTTATTGTTGCTTTAGCTGTACAAACTATTAACAATGAACTCGTATGCAAAAGTGCTGTTTAGATTTTTCGTCCCGCCGCCAATGTAGTTTGAACTTTAAAGGTGGGTGGAAAAGTAGGCATGTGCTACTCTTTTTCGGCCCATTTGGATTACTATTAATAAAGACATAATGTGCATAAATATAAAAAAGAGTAGCAAAACTAGCCGGCTGACTTACTTATCTTCTTAAAGCTCAAACTTGTAAACCTACAGACTGGAAACTTTGACTGTGGGTATCTCTTCAAAAACCTACTCGTAAATTAAAAAATACAGAAAAATTTTAGCTTTTATTATTTTTGCTTTAGTTCGTTCATATTTAAAATTTTTTTTTACTTAGAAGAAAAAAATATTTTCCCTTAAACTTTTTTTGAAAAAGCAAGTTTTTTTATCGATGTCAAACGAGTAGAATGCGTTTTCGAAACCAGCTACGGATTTTCATCATCAGTACTTTTTGAATGGTAGTAGTGTTTTTGGCCGCAAACATTACCCATTTAACTTAGATGTTTTTCAGAAAGGCAAAACTAAACTAACGGTTAAGCTTCGTCTATCTATCAGATGAAATAAAAAGCGTTTTTATTGTTTCTCTTATCATTTTTTCTAATTTGCCCCTTATGAACTGAAATTATATTTAAAAAATGAAAATATCTACTAAGGGGACAAAAAGAGAAACTCGATAACTCAAAACACGAATTTTTTCCAATACTTTACAGGGGCCAAGATAACGGAGAGTAACAAATTCCCCCAAATCCTCTTTTTTGCAATTTCAAACCCCTGTATCTAAGTTTAAATGCAGCTAAAGCTCCATTTCTGTTTTGGCATAATACTTCACAGGGCATTCGTAACTAAAAATGGATTAACTTAAAATTAGAAAAAGAAAGCTACGTTTTTATAAATATTACAAAAACAAATTGTTCACCTCCGAAAACGTATGCCGTTAATAGAAAAATCTACCTTTTGGATTTGATATAGACAAACAAAAAATTCTATAATTTTTTTTATTGGTAGGTTAGGTAAGATAAGGGTAGACTTCACATAGCCCTTTTAGGTTTTTAGTGTTACCAGACAACTAGAAAAGATTTTTCGAGGGTTTGATTTCGACTAGTTTTATATTATTCTGCCATGTTCTGTAAACCGAATCCGAGTAAATTTCTCGATTTTAAACCCCATTCCCAAAATTACTACAAAACGAGTTAACAAACCTGCATCAAATCGGTTGACTTATAGAACACTATTCGATTTAAAATCAACTCAGCTTAAAAAACAGGCATAATAAACTCAAGGGTAGCTCACACTCCCTTGGCAAATACCAGCAGTCTTGTCTTACTAATCATCAATAATTCCTCCACGATTTGAAAACGATAACATTAGGCAGTTTTCCCTGAAGCGCACGATAGCTGGACATTAACACAGAATGTGTTCATCAGTCTTCTCGTCGCCTGATACACCACAGAACCTGTAGCCACCGACGAGCACTCGCCCTGCTCTTTTAAAATGAACGGCCAACTAACTCCTGTGGATATACCCAGTAGGAGCTCACAATAACTTCTCTGAAAAATTTGTGAAAATCGGGTCAAAATATTTTTAAATAATCTTTGACACTGTATGCAACTAGTGCCTATCCAGTCCTTTCTAGCCCATATTATCTCAGCAGAGTCTAAAGTCCAATCAAAGAACTTATGTGGAGCCCGAACATCCATTTCTCTTTTCATAGAGAAATAAACCTCGTTCTTCGCCATTTCGTCAGCCATTTCCTTTCCCTTAATACCCCTGTGTCCCCAAACACATGAAGGGTGCCCATCTTTTAGAAACAATTGAGAAGATTTGCAATGATAGCGTTGATCGGCGTCTGACTATTTTATAACATAAACATAACCATCTAAGAATTCTTAATTTGGGAGGAGAAGACAAAATCAGTGGCTACCTTGGCCGTTAAGGTCTTAGCCTAAATGTAATAACAATCTGAAGGAAGAATGTAGGACTCACTTAAACCTAGCGCAACTTTGACTCAAAACTTTAAACTTGGAGCCATCCGTTATTTTGTAAAAGGGACTAGAAATTAGTAACGATATAAGTAAACATTTTATGTTCTGAAGGGAGCTACAAAGCTATATAAATCATAGCTATTTTTGCATACAAAATTTAAAGTTCCAAATTATAACAAAAAAAAAAACCAAAAATCTGAGATGCTTCGTATCAAAGACCAATATCTTGCAATATAGAACTACCAGCGCCGTTTTCTCTTTCGCAGGCATAAACCGACTTGGTATTTGGTCAAATAAATTTATCCCTAAACATTTATCTAGTTAAGAAGAAGAAACCTACATATCTACTAGGCTAATCCAAACTTAAATGGTCACGTAGATCTTTAAAAATCCATGGCTCAATATTTAGGTTTTCAATTTTAACATTGAAATTTTATAAAAAAGTTTAAAAAGGTATTTAATTTTGTAGAAAAAAACACTTTCAGATCTTCCAATTGTTTTCTAAAAATAAAGATTAAGTTCAACAAATTGCAACGAAATCTTAAGACTTCTAGTCCCAGACACCAACTCAAATTGAGTTTAAAAGCAGGGTTGCCACATCATAAAAATCAATATTCTTCAGAACTATATCAGCCCGCACCGTAAACAAGAGCTCGAATGGCCCTTTTAGTTAAGATATAGAAATATAAAAATTTAAAATCACCAAAAATTCATGAGTATATCTTATTCTCACCATAATAGTGGCCATGTGACTTATAAAATATTTAAAAATTGGTTTAGCCAGCCTAACGTACTTTCAACTAGAAAATTTGACATAATCTTTAAATACCTTTTCAAATTTGAATTTTAAACATATATATTAATGCTTTACAAATGGAACAATAAATTAAATATATCCAAAACTCATGTGTAAATATTTACAAAAACAAAAGTCAAATGAATTGGAACACCTTAAAATGGTTAAAGTACAAGAAGAGCAGAAACAACTGTTGTGCCAAATGATACGAATTCAATCGAAAACAATGAGTTCGTTTGTATTGTGCTTATTTCAATGAAAACCAAGAAAAAAAAATTAACACGAGCGCAGAAAATATTGGTCAAATATATCACAAAGCCAAAATAAGTCAAAAACAAGTAGGAGCGCTATATTCGGCTGTGCCGAATCTTATATACCCTTCACATTGGTCTTTAAATATACCCAGCCGAGTAATTTTGTATTGCAAACAATATAATAAAAAACCTTGTGCGAGTTTTAAAGTTCATAGAAAAAATAACAAAATTTTAACGTTCGTATGAATAATAGAAACAGATGAAGAAGATTTGAGGTCGAGAGTTTTAAAAGTTTTCGACATTATTCATATTTAAAGGTTAATAAAACTTGTTAAATGTTCTAGTCCCCCTGCTCTTCTCCAACTTTTTCTCCAAAATGTATGAATTATTTGGTTATTACTTTTTGTAGAATATTCGAAGTCGATAGCTGTAATAGTTTTCCAGAAGTAGCGTATCAAAAGTTTTATAAAAATTGTTAATTTGTATGGGAGCTACCCCTTCTTCACCCCCCATCCGAAAATTTTTTTCTTCAGAGCGTAACCCTTGATGTCCAATCACTTTTTGTAGAACATTTGATTTCGATATCTGTTATAGTTTCCGAGTTATAGCGTATCGAAAATTTCATACAAATCGTTAATTTGTATGGGAGCTACCACTTTTTTTGCCCCCACTCAAAAAATTTTTTCTTTAAAGTGTAGATCTTGGCGTACAATTACTTTTTGTAAAACATTTTAAGTCGATAGCTGTTATAGTTTACGAGATATAGCGCATAAAATATTTTACCCCCTGGTCCTATCTGAAAAAATTTTTTCCATTATTTAGGTCCCTTCTTTAGGAGTATCCGTGCCAAGTTTTGTGGCAAGAGTGACTATACTTACTGAGATATATAGGGATATATGCACGGATTTTGTCCTAAAAAAAATGGGTTACTCTGGGTTTTCGCTTATATCTCGGTCAATAGTGAACCGATTTTGCTGATTTTAAATAGCGATTGTAAGCGGGTTATTTCTGATCGTTTGACACCATTAACTGGTCTGTATCTTTTTATTTGACTCCGGAAACTTGATTTCAACAGACGGACAACGCTAAATCGGCTTCCCTATCTATAAGGATCCAGAATATATATACTTTATGGGGTCGCAAATGAATAATAAAGAAATTACAAACGGAATGACAAAGTGATATATACCCTATCACTATGTGAAGGGTATAAAAAAACTTAAAATTAAAGCAAATTAATAAAAATTTTATAATATTGGACAAAAGCCAAAGAGATTATGACGCTAAAAAATACTACGTTTACGTTCATAATTGTTTGCTTTTACAACGGTTTTTTTATTTTAATATGAAAGTATACTACGAATCGTATAGCATTATGCAGGAAAAAGTCCTAATTATAAAAGATTTTATAAACGATATATATTGAAATGTTTAAATGTTTAATAAAGTTAAAAAATTTAAGAACTATTTTTAAATATTTTTTTTAAATGTATTGCTAGTGAATCAATAAAATTCTTTTTTCTTCAAAAATAGTTAAAAAAATTTTTTATTCATTCAATGCTGACCTTGTCTAAAAGATTTAATGTAGAAAAGTGTTAAGTTTTTTATTTAACGGAACATAATTAAGAGTTATAAAAATTCCACACAATTTTTGCTCTAATTGTTAGAAAAACTTAATTTGTTTAAATAATTTATTATTTGTGTTTCATGTTTTCAATGTTTAGTAAACGCGTGATGCGAATTGCTTTAAATAAAAATATTATTAAAAAGATGACTACACTGTCCAACAGCATTTTTAGAACATAATAGATAGCCTTTTAAGCTAAAAGGCCATGTTGTACCTAGTCCAGCTGGTCTTCGTTTTTTTAAAGTTGATGCGAGGCATCAATAACCAGTTTTCGGACAACAGCTTATAACACTTGGTGGAAACAAAGCGTCCACCAGCGCCCCCAGAATGGCTCACCCGGCCAGGCTGCAATTCTCTGCCATGACTCTGTGCAAGCCATAACAGACCCCTTGCTGAAGAGTTGGGCTATCTTAACCCAAATTGCGTCTCTAGTTTTGATCTCGCCTTTCAAAATCAAAACAGATCCGCGGCGACAAGACACGTCTCCACACGCTTGTGAAACATGTCGTACCCAACAAATGCGACACCCCGCTTAGCTCGAAAGATCTTTTTTTCATTTAGACAAATCAATTTTCCACTTTCATCAATGCTTCTTAATCTTTTCACCGCCAGTCAGGACCGAATCACGCACGTGCTTCAACATGCAAATGCCGGCCATTGCGTTATTTGCTACTATTCTGACGGGATCTTGTTTTAGATTCTAGGGTCCCCAGCCGTAGCCAGTTTCCCTATTCACCTACTTCCAAACGCACTTAAAACTTTTTAGCTATTAGCTTACTTTATCAGTTGCTTATGTGCCTGGGTAGACCCGCCAAAACCAGACCGCTTACGCGATCACTCTGGGGCCCGCACAGGACGGACCCCAGCATATCAACTTTCGTTCTCAGTTGCCCCGCTTGGGGAAAACCACAGCCACCACGTGAACTCCCGAAGGAGACCTCACCATTAATCAATTAATGCACTGGTAAGCACATGGGGCCAACTGATTCCCGTGGTACCAGATAGGACTCTGGTCAGCCTCGGAAATCTACTTCCGTACAATTCCTACCAATTTCTATTTAACACATATAAGGTATCGGTACCCTTAAAACCTTGTATTGCTGTGCCACTTATTGGTGATGTACATGTCACAGCGACAACAAGGACAACCTGCCTCAAGCCAGACCATAAGTTAATAACCACTGATCCTTTTTAGCCCAAGACAAATTGTTTTCAATTTAGCCATATATGTAAGCCTTCCAGTAAATTGAAAGTTACCCGGTTGATACCATGAGGAGGTCGACTTAGGCACTTGTGCAGATGGAAGGTTGCCCGGGGCTCTCCTCTTCCATCATATAAATTATCAACCCGTGTTCGTCATACAGCATACAAGTCGAAGCCATAATGATTGGACGGCCGAATTCGTTTTTCATTTTATTAAATGCCCTGTCGAGCCATAATTTTGTTATGCCATTGAACAATATTTTGTTCGCACCTTGTTTTGTCTTGTCTGGACCGCTCATGTCGATGTTTTGTTATTGTTCAGTCATCGTTGTCAGAGAAAAAGTTTGCTCAACCATGTCTGCCATCAAACGCCATTTCGGATGTCAACAACAACGTTCAATATAAAGGGGGTAATAGCTTATGGTGGCTTATTTATTTATATTTTGACATTTAAACCGGCAAATGAAACTTTAGCTGCAAAAAGAATACTACTGGACTAATACTTACACTATCATATACATAAACTATGAAACGACAAAACGTAAACATGAGCACGTTCTCCCTACGCCAAAAAACGTAAACAAATTGTTTACACTTATTCTGCCGACGTCATCTTCTTGTCTTAACAATTTTTTGGCTAGTGTAGACTTAGCGTTACTACCATCATGTCACCATATATGGTCCCCTTTCAAAGGAGAAGAAAAAATTAGACACAATATGTGTAAAAAATTTAAACATATTTTGTTTAAAAATCAACAAAAAAGTTGAAAAAAATTACATGCTTAATATTAGGTCGAAAATAGTCTGTAAAGTGTTGCCTACTATTATTGACGTATTTTTCAACAAAAGTGGTTTAGAGTGTAGCTTGTCGCATTTCAAGGTTGCATTAAGATGGACATTGAATTTACCAAGCCTAAAACTAAAGCAATGTTAACCTAGAATTTTGTGAAAAAGGGTAACTATTCGTAGGTTATATTTAATCAATGAAACCTTTTAAGTAGTCTAGAAAATTAATATTCCTACTGAAAACATAAATTTCATTTCTCTCTTTATAAAGTGTTGCTTTAATTTAATTTCGATTTTAAGACATAAAAACAAATAAATATGTAATTCAGGAAAAGATAATTTTAGTTGGGCCAGTTATTAAAAATTAAATTAAAAAAGGTCGCGTAAAAACAGGATGAGTGTATCAACCCAGCAAAACTTTGGCTTGCCGGGTAAGTTAGCATGTAATATTAGAGATTAACAAACACTTGTTACCTTTTGACCGAATAACTAGGTTTTTTTGTTTAAACTGTTTGGAAATTCACAAATCCTGCTTACAAATATGCTTACAAATATGCTTACAGAAAACTTTTAGGTAACCAGTTACTAAGCTTTAACTGAAGATTAAATTAAAATTTTATATACGAGTGAATTTGTCACATCCGTCACAGTGAAATCGCCTACGTAAAAATTAAATAAATTTTTTACAACTTTTGTATTTTTTTCAACGTGTATAAAAAAAACGGGATTTTTCGGTATCTGTAGGTATTTCCAAAAAATCTACTGGCAACACTGCAATCAAAACAATATTTATGTGGTCAATAACCTCCTCTTCCAATCTGTTTATAATAACAAAAATTAAAAACATATTCTATTTTTTCTAGTTTTTTGACCTTTTTAATGTTAATAAATAAGACTATTTTTTTAAGCTTTAGGTCTATTTTTTCGTTTATTTTTTTGCAAACTTTTTTCAATATTTCGCCACTCCGTTGTGTGGCATCATCAGGAGGTTATTTTAGTTAAATATTAAAGTTGTTATTTTGGTTTTAAAATTAGCTTTTGGCTTTTCGAATTATAGCTGATTTCGTCTTTATTATTTTGTCCCTTATAGTCTTGAACCGATTTATATTAGTTTTAAGGCGTTGATCCTTCTTAAATTTATTATAACCCATTTTCGATTATCTGTTGTTGTTGCGTGCTCACTTTTTGTTTAATATTCTATTTTTTCTAGTTTTTTGACCTTTTTAATGTTAATAAATAAGACTATTTTTTTAAGCTTTAGGTCTATTTTTTCGTTTATTTTTTTGCAAACTTTTTTCAATATTTCGCCACTCCGTTGTGTGGCATCATCAGGAGGTTATTTTAGTTAAATATTAAAGTTGTTATTTTGGTTTTAAAATTAGCTTTTGGCTTTTCGAATTATAGCTGATTTCGTCTTTATTATTTTGTCCCTTATAGTCTTGAACCGATTTATATTAGTTTTAAGGCGTTGATCCTTCTTAAATTTATTATAACCCATTTTCGATTATCTGTTGTTGTTGCGTGCTCACTTTTTGTTTAATATTCTATTTTTTCTAGTTTTTTGACCTTTTTAATGTTAATAAATAAGACTATTTTTTTAAGCTTTAGGTCTATTTTTTCGTTTATTTTTTTGCAAACTTTTTTCAATATTTCGCCACTCCGTTGTGTGGCATCATCAGGATATAAATCGGTTCAAGACTATAAGGGACAAAATAATAAAGACGAAATCAGCTATAATTCGAAAAGCCAAAAGCTAATTTTAAAACCAAAATAACAACTTTAATATTTAACTAAAATAACCTCCTGATGATGCCACACAACGGAGTGGCGAAATATTGAAAAAAGTTTGCAAAAAAATAAACGAAAAAATAGACCTAAAGCTTAAAAAAATAGTCTTATTTATTAACATTAAAAAGGTCAAAAAACTAGAAAAAATAGAATATTAAACAAAAAGTGAGCACGCAACAACAACAGATAATCGAAAATGGGTTATAATAAATTTAAGAAGGATCAACGCCTTAAAACTAATATAAATCGGTTCAAGACTATAAGGGACAAAATAATAAAGACGAAATCAGCTATAATTCGAAAAGCCAAAAGCTAATTTTAAAACCAAAATAACAACTTTAATATTTAACTAAAATAACCTCCTGATGATGCCACACAACGGAGTGGCGAAATATTGAAAAAAGTTTGCAAAAAAATAAACGAAAAAATAGACCTAAAGCTTAAAAAAATAGTCTTATTTATTAAAAACATATTCTATTATTTTTTATTTTAAACACTGATTTTGACAAGCTGTTAACACATATTTATTACAATTATTTAAAATGTGTCAGAGTTTTATTAATAACAAGATAATTTAAAACCAAAAAAAAATTAAATGTCATCAGATTAAAATTTTCTTTGGTTTTACTTTTTTCTTGTAAGACTTTCCAAAAACGATTATATAAATCTGAAAATTTAGTAAACAAAATCGTCACCAAAACTATTAGATCAGCACAGCATTAAAATTGTTTAATTTAAAAAATATCAAACTCTTGGTATGTACAGGGTGTCTGGTGGCAAATTATAATTTTTTTTCAAAAAGTATTAAACGGTGCGGAGGGAAGGTTACACCGTTGGAATTATCGATTGTGCGGATTTGTCAGTCACGATGTCGCAGTGGTCGAGTGAGCATCGCGCGTTCGCTGTGGAGGCATTTTTTAAGAGTAATGACTCTAACGTAACTGCTTGTCGACAATTTGGTTCAAACTCGGAATTCGGCGAATACGTGATGGACCGAGTGTAAATTAATTCGTTCGTAGGTGCAGGATTTCCGATTAACTGTTTCGGTTATGAATGTCCCACGGCTCAGTCGATCTTCAACCACTCCCGAAAACATTGAACTGGTTGAAAGGAGTTTACTTAAAACTTTGATTTACGCTAAAATTTTTATGAAACAATCTTGGAGCGTTTTCGCAATTTTTTGGGGCAACGAGGCTCATTTTCACTTAAACTGCCGTTTCTGGTCTCTAAAAACCCGCAACCCTCGATTGAAACATCGAAAACCATTGCATTGCTCCAGGGTAACTGTTTGGTGTGCCTTGCCCATGAGATAATTGAACTCTTTTTTTTGGAAAATTCTCGATGTCAGGCGACGATTGTCAACGGTAAAAATTACCGACGCATTATTACGGAATTCTTTTTGCCAAACCTGCGAGCTCATCCATCGTTCTCTTCACATATGTACGTGGTTTTAGCAGGATAGGGTGACTGCACACACATCCAAAGCTTCGATAACTTTGCTTTGGGAAAATTTCTTCCAAAAACTGATCAGTCGTTTCGGGGACACCCCATGACCACCAAAGTCGCCAAATCTTACTCTAATGGATTTTTTATGTGGCTACCTCAAAGAGAGGGCTTAGTCCCCATTTAAGTTTGAAAATAAGTATATATCTGCCACCAGACACCCTGTATAAGTTTTTCCAAAGAATTGACACTCTTTTGTTGGCAGCAAAAAAAAAACTGATTGGTCAAAAATTAAAAAAAAATAAATATTTTTTGAATATATTTTTAAAAAATGCTAGTAAACAAGGGGAATTAATGTATATATTTATGTTTTTATTTTTATGTATTAAAAATATATATAGAGCAGAGATAGAAATTAAGAAAAACTATTCAAATAAATTTAAATGCAAATTTTTTGTGTGTTATAAGATGTGAAAATAAATGAAAATATTTATACATATTATAAGCAGCACAATAACCAATATTTAAGTGCTTAAAATTTACAAAAAAAAAATTATTAAACATAAAGCAAAAAAAATCAGATGAGATCACCGTTCTCGTCACCACAACGTTTAATACAGCAATAACGACAACAAAAAATGAACAAAAACCACTCATTGAACAACAATCAAATTGAAGGTGGAATTCAAAAAATATTAAAAATAAATAAAAAAAAATATAAAATAAAAATTGTTTACATATGTTTTATTGGGCTTAATAAGGCCAACAACATGTGTACCACCATACTTTTTAAAATGTATAAACAAATAAACCTCCTAGTTTTATAGGTCACTTTGGCACACTTTTTTCAATATTTGTGTTATTAAATTTTGTTATCAACTATAAAAAAACCATTTTAAAAACAATTATGCTATTGTTTGGATTTTGGGAGAACTCACTCTCATGCATATCTAACATATGTGATATATTAATATTCAAGAAAGCGATTTACAAAATTAGGAATAAAATAAAAAAGATCTTAATTTTTTAATAGAAAACAAATTAAAAAAAAAACCAAATACTTACGTGATCCACAAAAATGTTCAATAACGACGATCCCTGCAGCTGATTATTTATTTTTGTTGTTTTTTTAAGCAGTGCCACAGAAAGAGGAAGAGTTTAAATAAAAACATAAAAAAAAATTTAAAACCCGAACTTAATGCACAAAAAAACAGAAATACGTAAAAATTTCGTGCCTGAATTTATGGAAGTTTGTAACGTTAAAAAGAAGCAAAAAAAACAACACGATACAAGATACCAAAAATATAACATTAAACACCAATATTGATGACGTTTTCTCTTGATCGAGTTAATTACAGTTGCGGGCAAAAATATAGACAAGCTGAAAAACTAGACAAATACAAAATTTTTTTTTCGTCTAAGGAAGCAATGTTTTTTTTAAGCTGTGAAATTTAAAGAACTCTAAAAAGGCTAAATCATTCCCATTCTGGTAGTCATTTTAATCACAAAAATTTTATCCTCTTTACAAAAATAATTAAAAAAGCTATTGGACATTAAGAATTTTACTTAAAGTTGATGAATCTGAGCATACCCGATAATGCAATAAAACCACAAACATTAATGCTTAAATAGTGGATTTTATTATGAAACTGACAACCTTCGACATGAGTAAGATAATTTTTAAGTCTTACTGAAAATAGAATACGGTAATTATAGGGGTAATCAACATAAGATTTTGAACTATTGCAGAATCGTTTTTTTGTGTTCTTTTTGTTTGTTTCAGCCTAGAATTTTTAACTGTCGCTTTTTTTTTGCTTATAAATTAACCAGACATTGTTTAATTTCACTGTTTACTTTTTGTAATATTTTCATTCAAAGAACGTGATTAAACATAAAAAACAATAAAACTTAAACATACGACATACAAAAAAAAAATCAAAGAATTTCTTTGCGTAAAACAAATTTAAATTTTTGTCGCACTTAAATGAGAAGAAAATATATAAGTTCTAAAAATGAAGAAATGCAGCACAAACACTTATCAATAACATCATCATATTATCCAGGTAGAAAACTGGGTAAAGTTATAGGAAATAAAAATTAATGAAGAGAAGTGCTCCCAAGAATTTTGTACTTTTCGCAAAGAGGGGTCCTGTCCAATCCTTGCTAGTAACAAGATGGTTCCTAAACTCTTCTTGGCGAAGTACCTTGCCATTTACTTGTACCGTTACATTACAGGGAAGTCGCATATACATAGATGCGAAATTAACAATAAAACTTAAAGTTGTCCAAATTCATGATATAGCTAATAAAAACTCGATGCTTCGACAGGATTGCAAACTTCTGCTTTTTAACTTAATTTTAAAATAAACTCTCTGCTTTTTGATAGATTTCAATACATATTGTTAGTTCTGCCTATTTAGATTTACTTTTTTTATTTTTAAAGTTTTAAAAAAATAATTATCATGTTTAATTTTAATATTTTTGTCAAGAAATATTTATTATTTTTTTACTTTTATTTTTTTTTGCACAAATAATGTTTATTATTTAAATTTTATAAAAATCAAGTATGATGACAATGATCGTTATATTATTTTATATATTAGTTAAAATAAAATTATATCAATTTTTTCTGCAAAAAAAACTAAATGAAAATATAGTTATTATTTCTTGACAAAAAAAAATATGAATTAAAAAAAAAATATTATTGTTTGAGAAAACAAAAAAGCACTTGATTTTCAAAAAAAACCTAGTTAATACCATCAAGATGGTGTATCCCACTTGACTTTCTGACGTTTCCATGTACATACATGATTTATTTCATTAAAAATTTCAAAATTAACTATTACTTACAGCCCCAAAAAAAAAATTATACTGCTATGCATTTCTATATTTTTACCCACAACTGTTATAAAAAAAATATAAAACGATAAAATCTTTAATTTGTTTTACTTGTTGCAGTTTATTTTTTAATTTTTTATAAATTTTGTAGTTTTCTTTTTTGTATAACCCATCGACAAAATGTATCTTTAGTACGTACTTATGTGCCCAATCATGTACTTTAACCGTAAATTTTGAAAACAAATAAACCCATTAATTTGTTAGAAACATTTTGCGGTTTGGATGAATAATAAATTTTTTTAAGTTTTTTTTTGTTAATCCAGCAGGTTGTTTTTTTTTAATAAAGTATCTGTTATACATATATTTTATTTTTTATTATTTTTTTGTTATATAAATATTAAAACAACAAAAAAAATATATTTATATAAATCACAAAATAATTGTTATTGGAAAAAAATTTGTATAAAAACGGCGAGTGAGTCATCTTGCATCTAAATATTAACTTTCTTGGCTTAAACAAACAACAACAAATATTGCGACGATCAGTTGAATAGAAAACATGGTTAAAATAACGTCATCAACGTGAGTACGAGTTGGTATGAGTTAAATTTTATTGTTTAGACAAAACTAACAACAACATTACAATTACAACAAACACTTTATTAGAGAACTTATCATATCAATAGAATTTTAGTTTTAATTTTTTTATTTACGCTTTTTTTTTATATTTGTGATAAGATGTTATTGAAAACTTTAGTTATTTTGTTGCTATTTTCTAAGTTTTGTCCATTATAGGTATTATTTTATTTTTTATCAGCTGATAAGAATTTAGTGACTTTGAAAGTAAGAACCTGTCTTTAAATTATTTGTTTTTTTTTTCTATTAATTTTTGCTCCCTTTTTTTAAAAATTTGTTTCCTCTTCTTGATTTTTGCCCGAACAAAGGTTTTTTTATAATTTTTTTTTTTTAATTTCAGAAACATAAAACTTAAACTTCAGCGTCAATGACCATTACAAAATTTTTTTTTATTTCCTTTAAGCCACTAAAAAAAACTTCACTCTACGTTTCGTTTTTCATTCTTTATTTCACCTTCTTAGGTGGTTTTAATTTACCTTTTATTGGGACGTATATATTTTATATTTATTTAATAAATTTTGATGTGTTATTTGTTTAACAATTATGAAATAATATTACACATTTCTTTTAATTTTTTTGGTAGTTAGAAATTTTTTTATTATTTCACCGCGCGCTCGTTTATATCTTATACCAAGAAAAATTAAATGTTTTTTTTTTTTAATTCATATAATAAATCGCGTTTGTGTTCTTATCGTCACGACTTCTGCTGCTCAACTGCTGTTTTTGTTGACGCAATGTTACCGCTCTGGTTTGTAGTTGGATTTTCTTCATAAAAAAATATCTAATGGATTGCTGTTAAAATTTAACAGTAAAATTTTAAAGAAACTTTTTGGCTTTGCTAGTTTTAAAGGTTCATGACCTTGCTAAAATTACTTTGGATTTCCTTTAAAACTACTGTGAATTATGCCAACAAAATACCAAAATGCTATTTAAGCCAACAACCATTCCCATTCAAATTTATAACTAGGAAGATAAAAGGCCGACGTGCGTTGCCAGAATGATAAATTTATTATATATCTCATGTTTTTTTGTCTAAAATATGATTTGATGACTATTTTTTCAAATGATTTTTTTTAAGAAATGAAATGATTTTTGAATGTATGTACAAATACATATGTGACGACTTTTATCAACAGTAAATTTTTAAAACAATACAAAACTGTACGATGAATGCAACATCTAAATCTTAAAGTTTTAGAAAATTTTCTAAAACCAACCTATAATTATATTAATTTTTTTATACTCTTCACATGATTAATAACGGTATGTATAAGATTGTCATTCCGTTTGTAATTTATTTAATTTCAATCTAGGGACCCACAAAACATATATTTGCTTTGTTCTTATAGATAGGGAAGTCAATTTAGCAATGTTCGCCTGTCCGTGTTATGGTTGAAATAAACTTTTTTATTTTAAGACCCTTGATGACATAAAAACCTCTACAGCTGCCCCGAAGTTGCCCCGTACAATGTAATTAATTTTTTCCCACGAACATTGTTTTTCAACATACATACACCCTATCTTCGCCCCCTACCAGGGTTTCCATACAAAGTTTCATATATTTGAAATTTTTTTTAATCGCTCCCAGGGTTCTCCTACAAAGGTAAAATGTAGAACCGGCCGCCATTTATTTTTGCTCCCAAACATTTTTGTGGAACATACTTACCCTCTATTTTTAGCCCCTAATATTGTTGCCATACAAAAATTGAAAAAATAGGGTAAAACCTCTACAACTTATCCGGAGTCGCCCCTAGAGGAATAAAATATATCACAGACCACCATTCATTTTTCCTCCCAAACGTGTTCCTAAAGTATACTTACGACCTAACGCCATCACCTAAGGGAACTGCCATACAAAATTTACAAAAATTATGTAAAAACGCCCATAACTTCCTCTGAGTCGGCTTAAGAGAAATCAAGTGTACGACCGATGTTTATTAGTTTTCTCTCCAAAACATATTCCAAGAGCATACTTACGCCATATCATCATCACTTAATGGGGCTGCCATACAAAATTTACAAAAATGATATGAAAATGTCCACAACTTCTTCAAAGTCGGTCTTAGAGCAAATAAATGTACGACCGAACCCCATTAGTTTCTTCTCCTAAACATGTTCCTATAAGGGTTAGCCCTTATCTCCACGTCCAAAGCGGGTTGCCATATAAAATTTATAAAAATGATGTAAAAATGCCCACAACTTCCTCAGAGTTGGCCTTAAAGCAATAAAGTGTACGACCGACCCCTATTAAATTTTTTTCCCAAACATATGTATTTCTAGAAAATAATTAACCCCTATCTCCGCGCCCTACGAGAGTTGCCATTACAAAATTTAAAAAAAAGGTAAAAACTCTACAACTTTCCCGGAGTCGCCCCTAGAGGAATAAAATGTATAGCAGACCCCTATTAGTTTTCCCTTCCAAACATATTCCTACAACTTTTTTGCCCCCTTCCCACATCACCTAAGTGGGTTGCCATACTTGACAAAAATTGACAAAAATGATGTAAAAACGCCCATAACTTCCCCAGATTCGGCCTTAGAGAAATATAGAGTACGACCCCCCCCCCCCCCCCCCCTTAGTTTCTCCTCGCAAATATATTCCTAGAACATACTTACCCCCTATCTCTATCACTCTTAGGAGTTGCTATACAAAGTTTAAAAAATTTAGAGTAAAAGTCCCTATAAAATTTGAAAAAATTAGGGTAAAACCCCTTCAGCTGCCCCAACCACCCTAAGAAGATGATTTCTGTCCATTTGTCGTTGACAAAAAAAAAAAGAAATTAAAAATGATTTACCCCCCTTGTATATAATATACAAGAATAAAAAGCGTTTCATTCCATCTGAGATATGGATGATGCTCGACCGTTAGTCAAGTGTTGCCAAAGAGACTTTTAATGGAAAAAAGCATAGTGTATATGAAAAGTAAACTTCGTCCTAACTTACAAAGTAAAAACGAAAGAAAACAGTCATGCCGTATACCTTTCTCTCTTACATGTAAGTTAAATAGGTGATGTTTACAACAAAATACACTGCTACCGTTCAAATAGTACTGATAATGAAATTGCGTAGCTGCTTTCGAAAATGCATTCTACTCGGCTAGTATCGGTAGAAAAATCAGCTTTTTTCAAAAAAATTAAAAGTTTCTTTCAACATTAACTGAAAATAATAATTTCTTCTAATAAATAGAAATTATATGAACTTAAGCCATACTAAAAATCAAAAATTTGTATCTAAGAAGACTAAAATATGACACCCAGCCCCTATTTTAAAATTAGAAATATTTCATAAATAAAAAAACGGATAGATAAATGGCTCGGGGTGTCGAAAGTCCAATGTGAAGAGTATCTAAGATTCGGCACAGCCGAATATATATCGTTATTACTTGTTTCAACTAACTTCCTTAAAAATTTATTAAAAATATTTTTGAGATCGTGTTCTAAATCTGTTTATCGTTTAATGTCCCAGACGTTCCATCAATCGTGTTCTATAAACAGCACATAACATACAGAAAAAGCATAAGGGTTTCTTAAAACACAACGTAAATATGTAGAGTGATAAAACCTCACACCATTGTTTTGAGCATTTAATAATATCAGCCGAAAATTTATTTAGAGACTTTATCCTTATGCAGAAAAAGTTTTGCGTCATAACATCTCTTATTGTTTAAACAATGTCGATCGTATCGAAACTTATCTTGTGTAGCATGCCTTTAGCCAGTATATACAAAATATCATAAAGAAAATGCTATAGTTTTCTAACTTTTGTTGTGATTTTTCTCAAGATTCACCCTCTCATTCAATACCAATTCTTTTAACTTTTTAAATGTTAAAGTGGTTAACTATCTGGAGTTTAACGTTTTGTTCTACGGAGGACCTACTAACAGACTTTTTATCAGAAAAATGGTTTACTTTAAGTCATAATTCATCATTTGGCGAAAGTAAAGTGGAGGCTCTAGATATTTGAAAGTCGTTAGATGAAGTCTATCAAAATCTTCTTTCTTAGCATGCTGGTTTTGGTGTCGGTGTAAGATTGGCTCAAAATATATAAAATTTTCATTAAAGGTCGTATTATTCGTGTTTTTATATGTAAGATTTAATGAGTTTAAAATCAGTTTAGGAGATCTTGAAGGTTTATCCTTTTTTCTTTTTTTTTAATTCTTTTTTTTTTACTTTTAATGTGAAACTATGCAGACGACAGCAGCATATGCCATTCAAACTTGTTTGACTTCAGAGCTGGCTTTTTTGAGTTTGGGGATATGAAACGCAGTATGAACGATACGCCTAAATGCAGTCTAACGGTAATATCCGATTAGGGCCGTGCAAATAGGGCGAATTTCAAATTGGTCTTACAATAATGTCTTCTTTTGATACCTAAACTCACAGTTGACCCAACTGTAGGGCTTGTGTTAATGGATTATATACATGTTGGGTAGACAGAAACTCTTCATATTCTGGTTTCTTTGAAATGTAAAACTAATTCACACCATTTGATCTTCCTCATAATTATACCACCTTTATATTAACGAAAATAGAATACAGCTTTTTTTATGGGATGGTGCTCCAAAGTCTATTTTAGAGCTTAATGACTGCGTTCAGGAATGCGGCAAGGTATAATCGGTGACGTTGAGATATGTATCTCAATGTATCGAAAAATTTTCAGCCGGTGTCACCGAGATGATGGCCCATTGCTATCTTCGGAAACCATAAACTCTGGAAGTATTTTTCGATCACCTTGCGATTATGTGTGGAAGCTGCAAATGGTTTATTTAAAGACCAATTAAAAAATAACGCCTCAAAAACAACGCAAAACATTGAATTGCAGAGACTAAGTACTATATGGGGAAACTACGGACTTATCTCAAGGTTAACTAAAATAAAGTGATAGAAAGTTTTATTGGCTTTGTGGACGCTTTTGAAGGGGCTTTAAATTTAAGAAACAACACCGAAATTGGTACAGTGCTTTCTGAATATGTAATTCCTTAGAAAATACTTAAAGTAGTGGCAAATTCAAAACAAACGCCCCGCTATTTCCATAAACTTTATAGAGTTACATTTCCAGAAGTAACAAGCTACCAATAATTGAAAAAGTTGATTCCTTGGTTGGAATAAAAAAAGTTTGGGATTTCGAAAGGTCAATGTGAAGGGTATATAAAATTTGGCACAGTCGAATATAGCGCTCTTACTTGTTTTTACTTTATTATACCCTTCACATAGTGATAAGGGTATATATCAGTTTGTCATTCCGTTTGTAATTTCTTTATTATCCATTTTCGACCCCATAAAGTATATATATATTCTGGATCCTTATAGATAGGGAAGTTGAAATAGCCATGTCCGTCTGTTCGTCTGTCCGGAGTCAAATAAAAAGATACAGACCAGTTAATGGTGTCAAACTATTAGAAATATCCTGGAGACAATCGCTATTTAAAATCAGCAAAATCGGTTTACTATTGACCGAGATATAAGCGAAAACCCAAAGTAACCCATTTTTTTTAGGACAAAATCCGTGCATATATCCTTATATATCTCAGAAAATATAGTCAATCTTGCCACAAAACTTGGAACGGATACTCTAAAAGTAAGGACCTAAATAATGTAAAAATTTTTTTAGATAGGACCAGGGGAAGGGGTATTTCTACTACAGTTGCACAAATTTGGTGAAATATTTTATGCGCTACATCTCGGAAATTATAAGAGCTATCTACTTAAAATGTTCTACAAAGAGTAATTGTATAATGAGACCAACACTTTAAATCACAATTTTTTTGGGTGGGGGCAGAAAAACGGGTAGCTCCCATACAAATTAACAATTACCAACCAGTAGGGGCTGGTGTATCTCAAGGGAGTATCCTAGGTCCAATTTTGTACTTGCTTTACACGGCAGATATGCCAACAAACAGTTTTACGCACACGTCTACGTTTGCTGACGATACCGCTTTTCTCAGTATTCATAAAGACCCTAAAGAGGCTTCAAACCAATTGCAACAACACGTAACCCAAGTAGAGAAATGGGCAAAATTATGGGAATAAAAATTAATGAACACAAAATGTACCCACGTAACTTTTACTTTACGCAAAGAAACGTGCTCTCCAATTCTTATTAACAATCATACGGTGCCTCAACGATTTGAGACGAAATACCTTGGCATTCACCTGGACCGTCGCCTTACATGGAAGACGCATATAGATGCAAAGTTAACGCAAATGAAACTTAAAGCTACACAACTTCATTGGCTAATGGGCAGAAACTCTGTGCTTCGTCTTGATTGTAAACTTCTACTCTACAAATCGATTTTGAAACCAATTTGGTGCTACGGTATACAATTATGGGGGACTGCTTCCGCCTCTAACATAGAAAAAATACAACGTCGTCAAAACAAAATCCTAAGAATGATAACTGGTGCGCCTTGGTATATTAAAAACAGCAACATTAATAAGGATCTACAAGTTCCACTAGTTAAATGCGAAATCCTGAACTATGTGGACAAGTATTTAAACAAGCTGGAAACGCATCCAAATCCGCTCGCTCGAAACATCTTGCAACATAGTGGACACACTCGTCTGAAAAGAAGGGACACTATCGAACTTAGATGAAACTGTTTAAATTAATTTATCGTCTTATGAGAACTTAAATTTTGGTCTGGTACTGACTGGACTAATATAAATTACTTAGTTTTAAGATTTGAATACTTATTGTTAGTTCGCATTAGCGAAGATTCAATAATCAAAATATGAGAAAAAAAAAATTCAATTTTCGAGACGCTATATCTCGGAAACTGTAACCGATATCGACATCAAATGTTCTGCAAAAAGTAATTGGACAACAAAACCTACGCTTTGAAGAAAAAATTTTTTGGGTGGGGGGTGAATATGGGGTAGCTCCCATACAAATAACCAATATTTGTAAAATTTCCGATACTCTGTATTTCGAAAACTGTAACAGACATCGAAATCAAATGTTCTACAAAAAGTAATTGGACAACAAAACCTACGCTATACCTCGGAAATTATAACAGCTATCGACTACTAGTGGTCTACAAAAAAGTGATTAAATGATAAGACCTACACTTTGGAAACAAGTTTTTTGGGTAAGACAGGAGAAGGGGTAGAATTCGTACAAGTTACAAATTTTTATGAAATTTTCGATACGCTATATCTGGGAAACTGTAACAGCTATCGACATCAAATGCTCCACAAAAAGTAGTAATCAAATAATTCATACATTTTGGAAAAAAAGTTAGAGAGGAGCAGGGGGACTAAAACATCCCATTAAAATTAACAACTTTTATTAACCTTTTAATATTAATAATGTCAAAAACTTGCATTACTCTGGGCCTCAAACGTTCCTCATATATTTTTATTATTCATACGAACGTTAACATTTCGTAAAGTTTTCTATGGACTTTAAAACTCGCAAAATTTTTATTATATTATTTGCAGTACAAAATCAATCGGCTGGGTATATTAAAAGACCAATGTGAAGGGTATATAAGATTCGGCACAGCCGAATATAGCGCTTTTTTTTTAATTCTTCTGCAAATAATGGCATATATTAAGTTCATTTTCATTAAGCTTTATTAAACAAAACTATTATTTGATAAATTCATGTCTGTTTTATAGATCTAAATCTCCCAAAAAGGCATATTAATATTTTGTAAAATATTTTCATAAATAATGTCTATTTTAAAAATTAAAATAATATTTAAACTTAAAAGCTAATAAGGATGAACTTGTAAACAAAAATATTTATCAAATGTATTGATCTTTAACTATTAAAAGACAACCTGATTCTAAATTTTTTTAAACAGTTAGAATCATGAACATTTTATATTTGGATTAACCCTTTAGGAAACCGGAAATGATTGCTTAATTAGTAAAAGATTTTATTAAATAATTTATTAAATGCTCTCTTTAGAAAACAATATTTAAATAAGTTTTTGGAAAAAAATCCTTGTTATTTTTGCTCTAATTATTTTAATATATTTGGGTGCCCCGGTAGATCAGTGGTAAGTGCACGAGTCTACCAGTCTAGGGGTTGTAGGTTCGATTCCCACCAGAGACCCTGGTAAGTCTGCTTCATTTTCTGTTCTTTCTTGCTTTCTTATCCTTCTCTAAATTTCTTCTTTCCTTCTACCTCAACCTAATCTATCTGCCTCTCCAGGTGACACAAAGGGACCGAATTAAGCGGACCCAAGTGAGCTTCAACGGCCTGTTCTACCTAACCTAACATTTTTAATTTCTTTTCACTTAGAAGAAATGAATATTTTTTATTAATGTTGAAAGAAACTTTATTTGAAAAAGCTACTAATCCTATCTGAGTGGAATGCATTTTCAAAACCAGCTACGGATCTTTTTATCAGTACTCGTTGAACGGTAGTAGTGTTTTTTTGGCTGTAAGCATCACCTATTTAACTGCTTGTTATCCAAAAAGGCAAACGGAAATATTTTTATTTTGTAAGTTAGGACAAAGTCTAAATTTTCAATACACTTTGCTTTTTGTATTAAAGTCCCTTTGGAAACACTCAACTAACGGTTAGCCCTTATCTGCCTATTAGATGAAATGAAACCCTTTTTTTTATTACCACCTTTGAGTCAGATATTGTTTTGGTCGTTGCTCTTTTTTGCCCAATAAGGGTTAAATAAATTAGAATAAAATAAGTGTGTTGTAACTTTAAAACTTTTTTTCATATTAAAACCTGTGCACTAATTTTAATAATATTATTTAAAATTTGGTGAAAAATATTTCAATACCATTTTAGCAGCTGACCATTGAGCTGAACGATCAGATATGGTAAAAGCTTAATAGCGCATAATATAAAAATAATTGCAAAACCATTTAAAAAGTGTTTAGTTAACAGAAAAACAAGGCAAAGAGCCAATAGTCCATTCGAAAAAAACTCTATATAAAGATACACAGATTTGAAAAATAAATAACATTGTTTTCAATTTTTAATGTTGAAAGTGAAAATGGTTGGAAAAATCTTTTTAAGTTTCTTGTTGATGGCTGTTGCCCTAAAAGTGTCCTTGGCCTGTGTAAGTGTGTATTACCTTTAAATTAAAATTTTAAAATAATTTAGAACCATTACCACAGAACGGCTACAAGGCTAGATTGATCAAGGCAGAAAACTGTGCTGGTGCCGATGCTGTAGTGACTATTGAAGAGGGTTTCTCGGTGAAGCTTAATAAAAAATGTGAAATTGTACCTAACGGGTGTGTGATCAATAAAGCTTTCAAGACTGCTGTCTCAAAATATAAGGTCGTAAAGGATGGTGTTGTTATGGCAGAGGGTAAACTAAATGTATGCTCTTTAGCTGATCATGCCTCTCAAGAGATCAAGGACTATTTTAAATTATTTGGTGCTCCTTCTTCCTGCCCTGTTGAGGAAGTAAGTTCAAATCAATTGTTTTTATAACGACTTAAAATTAAAGTTTATTTTACTTTTTAAAAAAGGCAAAAGTATGCACCAATAATCATACTGTTGATCTTGCCAAATATAAGGCGCTTTTGAGTATGGCACGTGGAAACATTGTTATCGATTCAGATATTGAACATGACACTGTAAGTTAGTTTTTGCATGTTATAAAATAACATATCGTTATAAATGATCATGTTTAAACATTTTTTTTGTTACTTTAATCTATAGGGCAAATCGTGCTTTCATATCGAATTGGAAATAACAAAGGGGTAGGAAAATAACATGAACAGAATATTATTAAAATTATTTAAAGTAAAAATGTTAATGTAACAAGTGCTGTAAAAATATAAAGAAATAAAAAAAATGGTCCCGAAACCTTTAAAGGATATATAAAATCAAAGGTAATATTTTAAAAAAGATGTTAATAAATGCATTAATTATTGGTAAAATGGATAAGATACCATGGAAACGAAATCAATCATTTGAAATTAGAAGTTGGGTGAATAACACATCCTCCAAGTACAATCAAATACAAAGTAAAACAAAAAAACATTTTTGTAACCCAAATAAAATAGGTTGTCAAAGCCGAAGGAGAGAAAAGGCACTGGCTTTTTGTAAACAAAAAAGTTAAAAGTGAGTTTTAAAAAAAACTCGCTAATGCAAAAAATATTTTTCGTCGGTATAAGTTTTTAAAAACTTTTGGTGCAAACACTTATGGTCCAACGACGAATTTTTCTTAACAAACATTCGCCATCGAAATTTTTTAATGTTAAACTAAAAAACCAATTTAAAAAGGAAAACAAATAAGAAAGATATAGTCAGCCAAGTCTAATATGTGCCTTACTTACTTAGATGGCTATTGTACAGGGTGTCCGCCGGAAAGGTATACCTTGTTTATAACTTTTGATTAAATGAAAGAAAATGGATCTTATATTGATAAATGTTTTACTTAATGTCGGCAATTGTGTATAAAATACAAAATCAGATAAATGTCCGCCTCTGTTAGCCTCAAAAATGTGAGACCTTTTGAGCACATTTTTCATTACATTTTCACACATTTCACGCGGTTTTTCATTTAATTCAAAACGAATATTTTGTTTAAGTTGCTTGAGCGTTTCTGGTTTGTTTGCATAAGCCTTGCTTTTCAGATATTCCCACAAAAAGAAGTCTGAAACAGTCAAATCTGTGGAGGCCAATCAACATTACCATTTCTTGAAATAACTTGTTGTGGTAATAGGTCTCGTAGTAATTCCATTGAAATCCTGGATGTATGCGATGTGGCACCGTCTTGTTGATATCCATGTTAACCAAGCCCAAGCATGCTTGCGGCATCAGAACGTTTTCAATCATATTACGATAACGCTCCCATTGACAGTTACCGTTACGCCAATGATTCCTCCTGACCAAATTGCACAACAGACTGTCACTTTTAATGGATGCAAAGGTGACTGGTTTATAATTTGAGGGTTTTTATCATTGCCCAGAACTGACTATTCTGTGTATTCACATATCCATTCAAATGAAAATGTTCCTGGTCACTCATAATGATTTTTTATTGAAATTCGGGGTTGTCATGGGCTGTCATATTTTAACGAATTAAACACGTTGGTTTACCGAATATTTTTCAATAATGAGTTTGCCACGTCTCTACTTCACGACTGCAAAATATGAACTGTCAAGATTAATGTTTACCAAAATGGCGGCAAAACAAAGTAATATACTTTGCCGGCGGACACCCTGTAGAACGTTTGTTTTATTAGTCGGACGAAGAATCGATTTTCATTCCCTTCAAACTTTGGCGCTTTTCTCCAATTTCTGACAGTAGGCTTTAAGATGTCCACCTCCTTTTGATCCTTCCATTGGAGTTTTGGTATTTCCCTTCTGCGTGATCCGTAACGAAGTTCGCATTCAAATGGCTTTCTAGCTAGCTGGAGCCTCCTCATACAATACATTTTCACAACATGACCTATCCAACAATGTCGACAAATAGTTTAGACAGCTCATGGTTCATACCACACCAGTATTCTCTGTCAACGCAGATTGGTCCATAGATTTTCGAAAGAATTTTCCAATGTATAATCACGGGTGGTATCAGTATATTGTAGGGAGTAATTTTTGTCTGTCGGCAGGTGGCTTTGCTTTTATACAGCTTTCTTACACAGAAAAAGTTATTCGCATATTTATTCAATGAACGCTTAATTTGAAAAATTTTAATGATTTTGATAAAAAAATTAATTGTAGTATGCAGAACATTTTGTGTCAAGTATACGAAAATAAAAAACGAATATGAACGCCATGATAAATAAGTATTTAATCTTCTAAAGTCACATGGCTTGTGAGTCTAGAAAGGGAGCTCTCAGCCTTACAATCAGATGGTACCAGATTCAATGCTAGACTCAGTGAAATTTTTTTTTGTTTTACATTTTGTTCCTTTTTTATAGCTTAAAGCTTAAATTATGATAATTTTAGTGATCAAAATTGCTTTTTTTCAGTTGATACAATATTGTTTATTTTAAGGATAATTTTTATACAATAATAGTTATAGTAGCGGTCTACATTCAACATTTTTTTGCTTTGAACTTGTTAATTTCTTTAAGCAATTCAAATGTTTAAAGTAAGATTTAATTTTGATCATTTCAGTTCTCAAAATCTTTAAAATGGATATAAAAAATCGATATTTTCCAGTTTTTACAGTTTAGGTTATATCAGTATTATATCATATTTGTGATAGGTTCAATTTTGAACATTTTATTGATTGATTAAATCATTTTGGTATTTAAAACCATTAAATAGTTTTTTCTGTGTAGTCTATAGTGGCATATATTGGACAATATTATTAATTTTTTTAACTGATGTGGTTTGTTTTGTTTATGGCGATTCTGAGGTAGATAAAATCGTTGACTATTTCACAGTTGTAGTTTTTACCTTCCATTGTCTGCCCAAGTCCACCGAACGTCTTGTGCGTTAATACCAAAAAATTGATTTTATTTGCATTTACTGCCAGACCCATCTTGGCTGATTCTTTCTCAAATTTTTCGAAGGTGAAAGCTACTGCTTGCAATTTTCCTCACATGATATTGATATCGCCAGCGTAAGCAAGTAGCTTGTGCTTTTTTGTCAATAGCGTTTCAGTTTAAATCGAATTTGTGTCTCATTTAACCTTTTCTTAGAGGATGTTAAAAATATCACATGAAAAGCTGTCTCCTTGTCGTTTGGTGCTGCAAGGTGTCAAGGCAAAAGTCGGAATTCGTATTTGCCAACAACTAATGTTCTTTCATCTTTATTTTACCATTATTATAAATCGCAGTGATGGCAACTCTTACATCACCAAAAGCACTGTAAGCACACCCCTATACAAATAGGGAAGAAATTAAAAAGAACTGCGTGAAAAAAGCTCCAATTTAAATATCCCTTTCCTTGTAAAAAATATTGGAGTATGTGGTCCATTTTAGTTTAACTGAACTAGTTGAAACATGGTTATGCTGTCGTTGACTATGCAATTGTGATACAAAAATTTGGAGTTAAGAGTCAGGGGTTCGTGTTTTACGCTGCAGCCACATGTTCAAGTTTTCGCTTTTAAGTTAATCACACTTATTGTACGTAAAATTTATTTGAATTGTCGGTTGTGCTGCACGCAACTTGATAATCAATTATATTTCTTAGGACGCCATCATCAAGAAAAAAACTTAAAATGCTTGCTTTGCGGCAGAATATTTGTTAAACGAAACAGAAAAATTGTTTTATATATACAACCTTTATTACATATTTATGTCCTTCACATAAGTGACAAGTGTATACAAAAGTTTGCCATTCCATTTGTAATTTTTTAATATCCATCTGAAACCCCCTAAAGTATATATTTTTTTGGTCCTTGTTGATAGGGAAGTCGATTAAGAGGTGTCCATCTGCCCGTTTTATAATTTAAATCAACTTTTGGAAGCCCCCCCGTGTCGCATATACCCATAGGTTGTATAGGAAATATCTGCGAGCTAATCGTTATTGGAATCCAGCAAAATCGCTCAGTATGTGACCGAGACTTAAGCCTAAAACCAAGACTACCTCTGTCTATTTCTCTAAAATTTTTACATAAAAACCTATACAGTTGCCCCGGAGTTGCTTCGTACAGTGTGCAATGTAAGTCGACTTCCACTATTTTTTCCCCACGAAAATTTTTGTAAAACATACATACACCCTATCTCCGCCTAACAGCTTCCAGGGTGCTCCTACAAAGGTAAAATATAAGAACGACGCCAATTAATTTTCCCACCCAAACACCTCTAACATGGTTGCCATACAAAATTTAAAAAAAAATAGGGTAAAAACCCCTACAACTACCCCGGATTCGCCTCTAGAGGAGTATCATAGATCCTAGTTAGTTTTCCCTCCAAAACATACTCCTAGAATATACTTCCCACTATCTCCATTACCTAAAGGGGCTCCAATACAAAGTTTGGGAAAGTGTAATAAATACCCCTACAAATTCCAGGGTTTATCAGGATAGGTCAAATGTTGAACTGACCCCAACTTATTTTTCCTTGCAAACATCTTCCTAGAACATACTTACATTCGATCACCACATCTAAAAGGGTTGCCATACAAAATAAAAAAAATAAGGTTAAACCCCTACAACTTCCCCGAAATCGCCACTAGAGGAATAAAATGTATCACAGACCCCTAAAGGGGTTGCCAAAAAAAATTTACAAAAATAGTGTAAAAACGCCCATAACTTCCCCAGAGTCGGCCTTAGAGAATAAAGTGTACGACCAACCCCCATTAGTTTTCTCTCCCAAACATAATCCATCGCCTTAGGAGGCTCCCATACAAAGTTTGGTAAAATTGTAATAAATCCCCCCCTACAGCTTCCAGGATGTCCATGGTCAAATTTGGGACTGACTCTAACTCAATTTCCCTTACAAACATTTTCCTATAACCTACAATTTCCAGCCCCTTAGCAGGTTGCCATACATAATTTGAAAAAGTTAGGGTAAAACCCCCAAAAACTTCCCCGAAGAAGCCATTAGAGTAATAAAATGTGTCCCAGACCCCCATTAGTTTTCCATCCCAAACATATTCCTAGAACATACTTACCACGTTTTTATAAAAGATTTTAATATCAGGGAGCTTTAATTTCATGTATTTAAGATGACCCTAAATTGAAACATTTAAAACGACAATGCAAAAATATTTTTCTGAACAATTTTTCATTTCTAAAATAAAATTTCAAACAAAAAAAAGGGTCCAAAAATTTTAAAGTTTTGAAGTGGAAAATTACTCGAAAAAATTCCAAATTGTTGCGTTACTTTTTTCGATGTAAAAATTAAAAGTCCTTTCTTCTTTTCACTTCAATAACAAAAATTATACTTTAAACAATGTTAATCTCTTTGGCAGCATTAATCATGTCCACAAAACCATCTAGAACTTCCTTTGCTACCGGTAAAATCATTTCTGGTGGCAAAACAAAACCATATTGACCCTTATCGCGTAGCTCAATGGTGTAAGAAATAGGAATGCCTTTAACTCCATATGCCCATTCCTTGCCAGAACCAGAAACTTTGTCTAAGAAAGAAGAAAGAAATAATTTAAATCTCATATAATGAGTTATTATTTGATTATACAAACACAAAGTCGTAGCACTTGACCCATAAGTGAAGGTGGTATTATATCGACGATATAAAGCTTCTGCATAACCCTTAGCAACATGCATCATTTGTTCGTAGTGCTCAGGTAATTCGGTATCAGTATGACCCCAGGGGGACAAAACATATTGACCATAAGAATGCAGAGAAATATAAATTTTAATTGTATCTTCTGGTATGGTATTGTTAATAAATTGTAACATTTGCTTAATTTCGGGATCGGATTCAGCAAAAGGGCCAGCATAGGTTTCTGAGCAGGGGTCGGAAGATGCACCAGTTACTGGGGAAAAAAACAAAATAATTTCTATTAATTGTTATATTTTCTTAAAGGAAATCATGGTGCAATTACATAGGTGGCAAATCATTAGCTCTTACTCCTTTAATTTCAGAGTTTCATTAATTTTATCTCTCTTTCAATATAATCCTGCCTGTTCTATAAAGCGAATCGATTTGAAACCGAATGGTGTTCTGTAAATCAATCGATTTTTTGATTATAAACATGCTTGTTAACTCGATTTAAAATCGAATAAATTTGTGAATTCGGTTTGAAATCAAGAAATTTCCTCGAAATCAGTTTACAGAACAGAGCGGAATATGTAATTGTCAAAATTTATATGTAAATTAAATCAACTATTTTTCTCTGAACTACAGTCACCTTTTTTTCTGTTGCACCCTGATAAGCATTATATTTAATTTTTTAATTTCTTACACATCCACAAAAAATCAAAATTGCGATTTAAATCGGTTCCAATACATCTGCCGGTAGGATCAGAAGGCAAACGAGATTTACGCCACATGCGGTTCTAAAAGAATCAAATACATATGCAGGTTTTTTTAACAAAAATTATAAAATTAAATTTCAAATGTTGAAAATATTTACCACTTCATGCGAATACACAAAGCCATCTACATTTAATACTGGTATTATCCACCAATCTACACTCTCGGCAATTTTTTTAACTCCTGGATTGCGCGGCACTAGCAACTCATCAATTATATAAGTGATGGTGGCTGAAGTAATCCATTCTCTGGCATGAATATTCGACTCTATAAAAACTGCCTTATTACCAGCCTTGTACGAGATTTTAATACCCTTTATTAAACGTCCCTCATGCGAATAGCCAATTTCGAATGGTGTTACAATATCACGATAACGTTCAACAAGTAGATCCAACCAGTCATAGATTTCATCTAAAGTATGGAAGTCTTTCCAATTCATAGAGCTTGCGGATCTAGTTTTAGGTTGTTCGCTGTCAATTAAACTGCCGTTTGAAAATAACTATTAGAAACTGCTGGTACACAAAGAACAAAGTTTTAGTTAAAAGAAATGTCAAGAAAGATATTCACGATTTCTCTTTTTCTACAATATGCATTTGCGATACAATAAAGTATATAGATATATTTTGAGTTCTTATAGATAAAGATATATCTTTCTTTAAATAAATTCAAGTTTCCCGAGACAAGTCAAATCCTTCGTATCACGTGTTGGTGTCAGAAATATTCTTGAGAGACCCCTATTTATATCAGCAAGATCGGTTAACTAGGGGCTGAGATGTAAGCATATACCCATCACCCATTCACACTTAGCAAGAGCTTAAAATGGTGGCATACTAAATAATCAGATTTTCTTTTTTAGCGCCTTAAAAATATGGCACCCCCGTCACATTTTTTAAAAGGGGTTTCCTTAAGCAAAAAAAATATTTTGTGTAGAAATAGTAAATAAAATATTAACGGGTTTTTTAACTGGTACGCTACAAAAGTAGAGCGACAGGGACAGCAGAGGACGCCATATTTCTTGCTGCTCTTTTGACATTTCTCTTCAGTAAGGCTTGCCATTTCATGATGGATAGGTATACGAGCCAACAACGAGTCGAAATTATTGAAACTTACTACCGAAATTCGGAGTCAGTGGCCTCAACGTTAAGAGCGCTACGTCAAATTTATGGTCGTCATAGTCGTCCTAGCAGATCAACAATTGAGCGTCTAGTGAAAAAATTTGAATCCACAGGTACAGTACAAAATGTTTCCGTGCTAGTGAGATAAAAAAGTGCCCGTAGGGTCGAGAATATTGCTGCCGCTGAGGCTTCAGTTGAAGAAAACCCAAATGTGTCTCTCACACGTCGTTCTCAAGCGTTGGGCATCATTGTGACGTCGTTGTGGCGAAAAGATCTTGGCCTACATCCTTACAAGATCAAAATGACGCAAGAACTGAAGCCGCTTGACCACCAGAATCGTCGTATGTTTGTGAATTTGGCTGAACAACAACTTGAAAATGATTCGGTTTTTAATCGAAAAATCATCTTCTGCGATGAAGCTTTTTTCCGGCTGAATGGCTTCGTCAATAAACATAATATGCGTTATTGGTCAGGCAGCAATCCACACGTACTCCACGAGTCATCATTGCATCCCGAAAAATAACGGTTTTTTTCGGTTTATGGGTCGGCGGCGTCATTGGGCCGTACTTCTTCCGTGATGAATAAGACCGGCACGTGACTGTGAATGGGAATCGCTACCGTTCAAAAATAACCGAATATATTTGGCCCCAATTAGATGATATGGACTTGGAGGACATGTGGTTCCAACAGGACGGCGCCAAAAGTCACACAGCGAATGTCACAATTAATCAATTGAAAACCAAGTTTGGAGAACGTGTTATCTCACGAAATGGTCTAGTCGATTGGCCGCCTCGGTCGTGCGATTTGACGCCTTTAGACTATTTCCTGTGGGGCTACGTCAAGTCTATGGTCTATGCCAACAAGCCAGCGACGATTGATGAACTTTGTACGAATATCGAACGCAAAATTGCAGCATTATCGGCCGAATTATGCTTGAAAACCGTCGAAGATTGGGTTCAGCGTCTGGACTTCTGTAAGCGTGCCCGTGGTGGCCATGCAAAAGAAATCAAGTTCCATACAAAATGGCATCAAACTTGCCTTAACAGAAATAAAGAATTTCAATGATATACAAAACCGTTTTTGTTTTATTTAAAAAAACTTTTGTAGTGCACTTATTGAAAACCCCGATATTAAAAATACTTTAAACTACCGTAAAAATCAAAAAATTGAACCCGTTCTAAAGAATATTTAACACAATTTGATCTTAAAGTCAAAATTCTCTTGAGTTCCAATTTGTCAGGTAACACCAATCACCGCTTTCCAGCAACCTTTGTAACTAGAAGTTATTCTCTTGTACTGTCTACAGGGTGTCTGGTGGCAGAATTAATAAAAAACTTAAGAATTGACACAAAGTTTTATTAAGAGCATTAAACGATGGAATGGAAATGCGTATTTTATTTTTTAAAGAGTAAGTTTGTCATCCAGATGTCTTCTGTCGAGTTCAAAACAGAGCCTTGTGTTCTGCGCCACACGCTGCAGTAAACTTGGCTCAATTGGTTTGATTTCTCGGCATATATTATTCTTATTAGCCACATAAAAAAATCCATGGGAGTTAAATCGGACGAGCTCGGTTGCAATGAGATGTCCACCAAACGACTGATCAGTTTTTGGGGGAAAATATGCCGAAGCAAATTTATCGAAGCTCTGGCTAAGTGTGAAGTCTCCACATCCTGTTAAAATCACGTGTGTTAAGTTTGCGGTGGGTGAGCTCGCAGGATAAGGCACACCAAACAGTTACCCTGGAACAATGTAATGATTTTCGATAACTCAAGCAGGAGTTGCGGGTTTTTGGAGACCAGTAACAGCAGTTTTGCTTTTAGACGTGGCTGTTTAAGTGCGAAAACGCTCCAACATCGTTTCCCAAAAATTTTTGCGTAAATCAAAGTCACTTTTTTTCAGTTCCTAAACGATTTAAATTTTAAAAGGATGGAACTTTAAATCCTTTTTTCAAATTTTATGAGTAATCGCTCTTTGAAGTCCTAGTGTGGTTGCCCTTTTCCGTATTGCAAACTGATTTCAACCAGTTTCAGGGCGCCCGTGGAAAGGTTAAACGTAGGACTGACCTTAACTCATTTTTCCTGGAAAATATTTTCTATAACATGCTTACCCCTATATCCACCCCCTAAGGGGGTGCAAAACAAAAGTTTAAAAAATTGAAGTAAAAACCCCTACAACTTTCCCGTAGTCATCCTAAGAGGGTTATAACATGACACCGACCCCTATTCCAAAACTAAAAATATTTCTTTAATAAAAAAATTGATAAAAATAAAAAAAGAGTTCGAGGTTTGGAAAGGCTAATGTGAAGGATATATAAGATTCGGCACAGCTGAATATAGCACTCTTACTTGTTGTATTATTCAAAATGCCTTTTTTTGTTTCATAGTGTTTTTTTAACTCTTTTGGTTATTTAACATTCATATTCACCTCTGAACATTTTCAATTTTAACTTTATAGACAATTTTCAACTCCTGTAAGATTTCTTCAAATATTTTTTGCAGATCCGGTTTAACCATTATGTCACACGTCTCACCATAATTATGAACTTCACTCCAAAAATCTAACTGAAACCGTGAAATAGTTAAAAAAATTTGTTTTATTCTAAATTATTCAATTAAATTTATTTGACTACTTCAAATTTATCTTCCAGATCCATTAAAATTTTATATTGACCGACGTTATCGATTTGCACTTTATAAACTTTATAATCATCGTAACGTATTTGTTGTTGCGGTTGTTGGCGGGCGGCATAACAAGTTTTGTTAACTAAAAGCAATAAAACAATATAAACACTTTTGGCCATTTTACCAGGAGAAAGAACTTTATGCTTTAAATAGCAAAATGCTACTGAAATCGTTTAAGTATGTAGTTAAAATTGATAATAAACAAACTTAAGTACATGAGTACTTATAAAGGGGTTTCTATAAATTTATGTAATGAAAAAGAATTGGTTTGAAAACAAAGAAAGAAAATTTCGCTCAATCAAGCCCGAATAGATTCTACCCTACAATTTCGTTTAATAATTTTTTCTAATGTGAAAAATTTTCAAAGTTATGTTTTGATACCGATCTTCCTTAATTTGGAAGGGCCAATACTTGTGCATAAATTGTACACCAAACTCCTTATATATCTGTTTTTTTTTTTTTTTGATAAAAAGCTTTCAACGATAGTTGTTAACTATTGTCCCTAAGTAGTTTAGATTGTAGATATTTTTTTTTTAGCTACACGGAAAATATTTATTTGGCTTAACGTGACGCTTAGAAATAGTAATACTTAATGCCATTTGTCACATTTATTATGGTATTTTAAGGTTGCATTCACAAATCCTAAATTCAAACGCACGTTAAGTATTTTACTTTGTGGTGTTTGGCTGCTGAAAACACAAAAAACATTTAACTTAACGAAGCGTATAAAATGCCAAGCCCTCTCGAAGGCTAAATAAATGTTTTGTTTACATATGATAAAATTGTTTTATTTTATTTTGGGCTAAACTTTAAAGAAACTGAATGTAACTTGTAGTTAATTTCAGCAACATCAACAGAAAATTTCACTTTTAGCGTAACACATTACTAAACTCCTCGTTTTAACATTTTTGAACGAGTGAAAGTTAAGTTTAGTTCTTGAAAAGTAATAAACTTCGTTCTCACTCATAAGCAAAAAGCAATCCCGTTTGCCTTTTTAAGAAGCATGCTAGTTAAATAGATTTTGTTGACAGCGAAGCACCGCTGTAATTTAAAGAATTCCGTGATAAAATATGTAGCTGGTTTCGAAAATGCAGTCTACTTGGCTGCTCTTGCAAAGAAGTTTGAATTTTTCAAGTATTTTTTTTTCCTTTAACATTCATTCAAAACATTAATTTATTCTTAGTAAAAAGAAATTGTATAAAAATGAACTTAGGTCAAAACTAATAAAGCAAAAGTTGCCATAAGATTCCTTTTTATTTTTTTATTAAATTTATTTATTATTTATTTATTTATTTATCATTTAATCAATCGTAATAAATTAAAATTTTGTTAATCCTCTAAACGCATAGAACTAAAAGCAAACTCTCACTATATAATGCAAATGCTGAACTCGTATAGGTAAATACTAGAGGCCAGCCCAAGACTAAATAAGGCATCATCTCGAATTTTCAATTCATTTCATATACCTTACGTGTGCACACACAAAAATAAGTACTGCGTTGTATTGTTCGCCATCTCTTTTGTTTACTTAACTTAAATGAAAAATATATTCACAGTTAAGCAAATTTAAGCAAACAACCACGGCACATCAATTCATCATGATCGCACACTTCCATTTCAATTCATCTCGAAACTTTACTGTTGGCGGGATGTTCCTGGTGTGATAGTTATAAAAAACGGGGGTTGATTTTGAATGTACATATGTATGTAATGTAATGTAACTACGCATGAGTTTTATATTGATTTGCCTGTTTGTGTATATGTTTGTTTGTGTATGTACCCACTCAACATTGTGTGTATTATTATTTGTTAACATAACAACTACATTACTCTTAAGTCTTTGTTGTTGTTGCCACACCATAAGCACAGTAATTTTTTTTATCGACCACAGTGCCTAACACCACTCTTTATTCTTAACTACTCTACACTGCAGCACAAAAACTGTGTCAGCTACTCTACATTTCAGCACTTAAACCGTTTAACCGCACAATAACACAAGAATTAGAAAATTATGCGGTTCTTGAATTAGCTTGAATAGGACTTGATGCAGGTCTCTAGTAAATACTAAACACCCGTTTACTATTTCCCAAAACCGGAGTTAAACATTAAGCTAAACCTCAGGTTCAGTTTTTAAAAGCAAGCATTCAGGGTGCAAAAAACCGAATGTTTAGAAAAACTGCACGTTTGCTTTTAACTAAATAATTTTTCTGTGTAGGTTCTAAGTAACGTGATTAAGAGGGGTTTTAAGATTTTTTTTCCTTTTCTTGCTACCGGTTTTTTTCAAATGTGGTCTTTTTGAATGTAAAATGAACCGGTTTTTTTCTCGTATTTTAGTGGTCATTTTCGCGCTTTTCCTAATGTGCATTTTTTTTAAATTTTCAAACAATTTTTTAATGCCAAAAATTTAATATGAATTTGACAAATTGTTTATTTTTAATGTCTTTTTTTTTAACCTAAATAAATTTAGTGTTGAAATTATTTAATAAAAAAAACGGTTAAACGATTTTTTTTTCTCAATTTTCAGAACATCCACCGGTTTTTATAAAAGTCCAATTCGAACCCCTAATTCCCAAATGATAAATTGTTAAATAGGTTCATATCTACATATAAGTATGAAAAATTCTTAAGCTACTAATTGTGCTAGAGGCTATATTTTCATTTAGCATTCTGTCCAGCTGTTTTTAAGTTTGTTGCTTGCAATGAGGGGGGGCTTTTATTTCAGAATAAATTAAGGCAAAAATCGATAAGGCTTTAATTGTTATTTCTTTTTGATAACAAAGTTGTTGTTAAGAAAAAAAAAATTAACTACATGCCGGACTAAGGTGATATTATGCGTTTGTGCTAATGTTTGTAATACTCAAAATCAAAAGTCCAATATCCATCTTAAGCAACTGCAGCTCCGGAAAAGAGTAAAGAAACAGTCAAAATTTTATTTTGGTACGTTTTAGGTACTTTTTTCAACTTCTGCACCAATAAACATGAAAATTTAATACAAATTGCGTGCAATTGGTCCGAAAAATTGTTAAATACTTCTTTGAAATTTCGTTCCATTTAGGGTGCAAAAATTACAAATTTTACATATTTGTATTTTTAAGGTAATTTTTTTTTCTTTTGACATTATGTATTAATTACCATGAAAGTAAGTGCATAAGTGTCGAAAGTAAACTAGTAGAACTAATAATAGTACTTTTTTTACGTATACACTAAAATGAAATTAACGATTTAAACAGGCCAAAATGTGGTCGAAAGTCAATCTGGCGTTTAAAAAAGTATTCTCTTTCATTTTCCATGTTGCTCAATTATGAGTTAAAATATAAAATAGAGTTTCGTTGACCCTGATTAAGGCCGAAAAAGTCAGCAAAGTAAATGAAAAGTACTTTTTCACATTTTTTCTACCCTTTGCATTTTTTGATATTATCAGTCTTGAAATGTGAAATGAAGGATTTTTAACCTTAACTAAAATCTAAAGTAAAGAAAATACACTTTTTTTGAGATATGACTTTTGAAATGTGATAATATTATTAGGCTTATCCAACAATAATTTTCTCACTTGTTTTACAATTGAATAAGTTACACAGAGCTTTTTTTATTATTTAGCCACTAAAAAAGTCAAATTAAAAACTAACTTGTTTTATAACTAATGTGAACAAAACAAAAAGATAAAAATACATTTTTGTGGAAATACTTAAATACAAAAACCTAAGAGTAGTGTTTTTATACCCTTCACATAGTGATTAGGGTATATATAAGCCCTTCATTCCGTTTGTAATTTTTTTATTATTAATTTGCGACCCCCTAAAGCATATATATTCTGGATCCTCATATTTCTCAGTAAATATGGCCACTCTAGCCACAAAACTTATCACGGATACTTTGAGGATGGGGACCTAAATTAAGGAAAATTTTTTCCAGATAGAATCGGGGGAAGTGGTATTTCTCCTAAGCTTGCCCAAGTTTTGTTAAATATTTAATGCACTAAATCTAAAAAACTGTAACAGCTATCGACTTCAAATATCCTACAAAAAGTAATTGGACAACAAGACCTACAATTTGGAAAAACAATGCTCCCATACAAATAAAAAAATTTTATGAAATTTTCGATACGTTATATCTGGAAAACTATAACAGCTATCGATTTCAAATGTTCTACAAAAAGGAATTTTACAATAATTCTTTTATATTGAAAAAAATAGATGGATAAGAGCAGAGGAAGGGGAACCCATTATACAAATAAACATTTTTTATGAACTTTAAATACGAATAATGTCGAAAACGGTTAAAATTCTCGATCTCAGACCTTCTACATGATATTTCTATTATACATACAAGAGTTAAAACTTTCTAAAGTTTTCTATATCAAAGACCAGGATCTCTATCGACTTTAGACCTGGCACAAAGTATTTTTATTTTAATATTTGAGGTACGAAATCATTCGGCTAGATCACATGACTTGGTACTTTCAAGATCAATGTGAGGGGTATATAAGATTCGGCACAGCTGAATATAGTAGCACTCTCATTTGTTTTGGTTGCCTTAGTCATCAATATCTTTCGTCGTGTAATTTGTCGAAGTCTGCAAGCAGTGATTATTGAAAGAGTGATTTGAATTTCCGTAAATACACTCATCGTTACCACGAAATCGATAGTGTCTGAATTAGGTTGGTTGTCCAGTTAAAGTTATTTTCAGTCGCCTGGGGGTAATTAGGTTGGAGTTTTAGTAGTTATGCTTAGAGTTGTAATTGGACTTAAAGACTAAAAAAAGCTTCTGTAATGATCTCTTAATAGTAAAAATCTAGGCTGACGATTAATTTAAAAAATTTGCAAGGTTCTAGAAAATTTGTTTGGTAAAGATATTAATTACTTGAACATCCCATAAGTAAACATTACATTAATTGCAAATCAAACGCTGCGAAAAATTGTGAAGAGTGCAATTATAGCCACGGAAATACCAATTTTCCTTTTTGAATTAAAACAATAAAATTTAAGTCGAAACTTTTTATGACCTTTTGCTAAAAAATAATAAAAAGAAGTAATCAAACGAAAAAAAAACTTTAACACCGTCTTATCAAATGGACTTAATGCCCTTATGCCAGCCTTAATAGAACAAATAGAACGACGGAGAACATTTAATTTAAGATTTCATTTTATTGCATTCCAGGTTGAACTTCAGTCTTAATGCCACATAACGTTTGTACCACTATATCTCTCTTCTCAATGAAACTGATAAACAGGAATTTTAATAAAAAAAGTTCTCTTCTCTGGCCTTATTTAACATGGCTTCGAGTCCGTCCGTTACTTCAGCAATAACTTCTAGAATTTCCGAAGGTGGTAAAAAGAAACCAAAAAGATCACCACCTCGCAGTTCAAGTGCTGCGGTCATATTTAGTTTTTTAACACCATAAGCCCAATCAGTGGAAGTACCTGAGACAGGATCTGAAGAAAAAAAATTTAAAAAAAATTATATTTTCTTTAGCAGAAATACTGAAATTATTTGTACTTACAGTTAATTACACCACTTGCACCTTTTATGAATTCCGTACCAAATTTTACGCGAGCGCCATCAGCGAATGCCTGACAATAAGTCATCATTTGATCATAGCTGTCGGGAAATATTTCAGTTGTATGGCCGTAAGGCAGAATACACATATTTCCAAAAGAATGGAACGACAAATATATTTTAATGTAACCATTTCGAAATGAATTGAAAAAATTTTCTAAAGCAATAACTTCCGGTTCACTATCGGCTTTAGGACCAGCATACACATGACTGCAGGGATTTTCAATATTAAAACCACTGACTGCAAAAACAAAAAACTTAAAAAACATTTTGCAATTAATAACTTATTTGCTTTTCATACCCCTCCATTTAAAATCAAAATTACGATTTAAATCTGTTCCATAGCAGGCTCCGAAAATATTGTGAAAACCAGTTGGCTTTCGGCTCTTCCGCCACAATCTGTTTTCATTGTGGGAATATTCAAAACCATCGGGATTTACTATCGGCACATATATCCAATCATAGTTTTCAAGTAAATTTTTCATTTGTTCATCTTCGGCCTTCAGTAAATTATCGATGAAACCGGTGGAGGCAGCGGAAGAAATCCATTCAATGGCATGTATACTAGAATCAATGAAAATGGCTTTATTGCCTGGTTTTGCGGAAATCTTTATAGCTCTTATCGGACGTTTTTCATAGGAATAACCAATTGTGTATGGTGTGACTAATTTAGGATATTTGTTGATGATATCGTTAAGCCACTTGTAAATAGTGGGTAAACCATGATACTCAGTCCAATTTATTTCAGTGGACTCAGATACAGTCTGAGCTTCTATGACACTGAAAGTAATAAATGTGGAAAATATTAATGAGTTCATGGAAGTAAATCTATATTAATTGACTCCAATAACAATTAACTTTTTCAATTAAAAAAATTCGAAAAAAGTTCCTCCAAATAAAACTATTTTAAACAATTATTTTAGGTTTTAATAATAAAAAAAAATTTGAAACTTTTAATTTTAAAAAAGTAATTGAAAGCTTCCTAACCTTTGTAAATCCTCAATAGTACATGTATATTCCAGTTCCAAAAAATTTAACTCAGCCTCCAGCTTCTTGTGGTTTGCAGGATCAATAACTACATCATAAGCAAATCCAGGTCCTTTAAGTTCAGTTAAATAGTGCAACTGTTTTTATAAATAAAAAAATTATTAAAAATTAGTTGAACAGAATGACGAGTCACTTTTCGATGCAGCACCCTTGCAACCCGTGTAAGTTGAGTTTTATGAATTATATTTCACTTAAAGTTGAGCCTAATTTTAATACATTAACAAACTATTTGCTTACCGGTAAATTGTCACCCAAGTTTTTTAATATATCAAATTGCTGCATATCTTTCACTTTTATTCTATAAACCTTAAATTCTTCATAGCGAACAGCCGTTGGTTTTGGTTTACCTGCAACCATTTGGGCCAATATACAAAATATTAAAACAAATGTTATTTTCATGACGTCTTTATCGCTAACTGGTAAATGTAATAATGTTTTTAATTGAGGTTTTGCATGTTTTTTATATACTTTCTACGATCAACAATATTTTATTAGTGTTTTCAAAATATGAGGATTTTATTACAAGAGTATGGTGCCCGGTGCACTTCGCCACGTTTGCCTTCCTTTTTAATCCAAAGGGGTACTACACTAATTAAGATGTATATTTAGAAGTTTGGATGCTACGAAATTGACATTCGTACACCACTACAATACTACAACTTGTGTTTAAAATTTGCTGGGAGGATAACGGCTACAAAAGTTTTGATAAATGCAACTTGTTGCAGAATCTACAAAAACTTAGGAACCAAAGGCGATAAGGTTGCACTAATTTTGCGAAAGAATTATTGTTGACTGCTTGTAGGGAGAGTAACAGGCTTGTTTTGGAAGATGATCTATGCCAAAACAACAGGGTAACTGGCTAGGGCTAATTTCAGATTCTTCGGTGCCCCGAAAAATAAAGAGAATGTGGATCCTATGAAACGTCACTCCTCAACGCTCTTTGGCCGAGAACCTATGTTTTACCATTCGTATTTAACTACTAAGTATTATTATATGATTTGATATTATTTTTCTATGAAAAAATTGTATTTCCTATATAATATAAGACAAATGTGATCTTACATAGATTTAATCCTAAGGATTATTTGAATGGCAGCGCCGCCTAGGTTTCAGGTACCATTGCTAAAATAGCTAATATTGTAGATTTGTGTAACTAATCCAAACTAAATACTTTCTACAAGTGTGTGAGTGTCAAATCAAGAGTGAACAAAGGTTAGCAAGATAAAAAAATAGAAAATCAGTAAGCAGGATCCCTGCAGGTAAGATCAAGTTTGGAAAGGTGTTGTTAAACTCCCCAAATAATAGATTTTTAAGATAGGCGCATGTAGGGGGTAGAAATGGGTCTGGTAAGGAGTTTTTAGTTTTCCAGGTCGCTTTTTTATTACAGTTGGGGGAGAAGAATGGTGAGGGGGAGTTGTGATCGCCCCAAACTATTTCTAACTACTCAGCTAACGACACACGAGAAATCTACTTGGAGAGTAGTTTTTATCTCGGTAAGCAGTTTTCCCTCTGTACAAGAAGTTTCTAACACATCCGGAAAGGAAAAAAGGTGGCGAGGAGTTGGGAACTCCCCTCGGGATTAACCTCCAAAAGTACTTAGTACGGTCATATGGTGTTAATAACATTCAGTACCTTGTTCTACGTATGTGTGGCGTTTTTGACTTTTCAACTATCGGAATAAGCAATCAAGTTAAGTATGATTTGAAACCTTAGTAATGAACCTGGACACCGGTGACCTTACCCCAGCAACCAGGGGAAACGTGTCGTTACATTAGATTATGGGAAAGAAGATAGAGGATATAGTGTTTAAGTTAATTTAATTAAAAATTTTCAATAATAAAAGTGGATGTGTATTGCACATACGAACTGTGCTACTAAACGACGAATTTTTCTTGTAATTAAAAAGCGATTCACTATTTAGTCGACCACAAATAGGAGTGCTCTTTTTAAAATATGTAAAAAATCATGGGTCTTAGGAGCAAGTTTCTTGATTTTCTTGATTATAGCATCAATAGAACCCCGATAATAGAGAATTGTATTCCATTTTTGGTTAGATATAGGTGGTATATTTTATGTTTTTCCTATTTCCCTTAGAAAATTTTGGCAGCAGTTTTTAAAATTTTGCACACACGTTTTCATAAAGATTCTTAGTTTCGGCCACAAAAATATACATTATTATTTTCCCTTTTGAAACTTTGCTTTCTTTTCAAATAAAATATGTGCTCTCAAAACTTATTAATTTTTTCCCCCAAAGAAATAATAATAAAAAAACAATAAACGTAGAATTTGGCCTTGACTTCACAAGGTCTACTGAAGTTTACTTTTACCGGAAAAGGGGTTCTCATTCCATGTAAAATAATTATTTCAAACAGTTTCTTCATGACATTAAAATGATCGTTTAAGAATTATAGTTTCCAGTGGGATTGCCGAAAAAAATTGTTGAGATCTGCCCAACGAGCCCATAAATGAAGTTTCAACTATTCTGGGCTGGCTTCGAAGCGAAAAAATACCAGGATGTGAAGTAAAAAAAGGTCTGGGGTAATATTGCGGTGCCATTAGACACACACAACGCATGCGCTGGTATTATTACAAATTGCGCAAGGTCAACGTGCGAGCCAAATAACTGAACATAGCGTCCTTCTGGAGTTTGGTGCCCAAAATATCGAAGCCAAAAATAGTTTTGAACGCTGAATTTACTATCAACAACAAAAATTTTCTGAAAATGTCCAAGGATTCTGGCCACGGAGTCAAAAAGGGCGTTGGGAGTAAACGTAATTTTGGTTCAAAAACGGAAATATATAAATCTTTTGGCTAAAGCGCCACCTAACGGACATAATATATTATTACCTCTTGCCAACCATTTTATCCATATTAATTAATTATTAAAACTTTAGTTACTTAATATCGAATTCACCTCAAGCCAATTAAAAAAAAATTTTAAATCCTTAAAAAAGTTGTTATAAATAGCGTAGATTTTAATATTTAGGAGTTCTTTAAGCTACATATATGTTTGATAAGCTAAAGAAAAGGTAATCTTAGCTTAAAATATTGTTTCTTTAATACCTCTTTGGTCTTATATGAGTAGCTATGTGTCGGCTAGGCTATACGAACGTTAATTAAAAGAGTTGTCAAAGGATCCACTGTGTTTAGGTGGTTATACTGCTTGTGTCAAAAGTTAAACTGTATGCAAACAAACAAACAAACACATGCTATTTTAGAACAACTAAGTACTGTATATAGGTCAGAGCTTCGATTTGCCTATGAATAATGCTTTATCTTGATTTACATATATATTTTTGTAATTTGAATTATTTTATTACTTAAGGCCTATCAAAATTTGGCAATGCTTATAAAATAATAAAAAAGGTTTTTTTGTTTGTTCAAATATTAAAAAGTAAACAATGCACCTTTGTGTTTATTGTAGTCGCATACATATGTGCATGGATAGATACGGATTGATAAATAGGTCGATCTATGTTTGTTGACTGCAAGAAAATTTTTCCTAAGACTTTTTATCAATTTATTTGCTTTTATATCCATCAAAAAAGGCAATGACCAATATAATTGTTTTTGTCATTCACCTTTGCAACACACCTACAGTTTATCTTAAGGCACCACAAATTTATATTTTCTAAGCTCATGACCTTAACAGAGGCAAAGGCTGACTACTTGGGTAGTAAATCTTCCAAGCATTTTACATCTTCCGGTACCTGATCAAGTGTTTTCTGGTAATGTTTTTTTTAACACTATCCTAAAAACAGTTATTGTGAAGAAGCTTAAGGACACTAAGTAACCTGAAGGGCATGTGCAGACCAGTGCATTTTTCTAAAATAGGTGGCAGCCTTAAAACGTCAGAAGCCGAAACTGGTCTATGTTATCACTACGGCTTACTAGCCTAGTAGTGTTCATTAGCCCAAACGCTAGGTTTAGAGGCATTGAATAAGGTGGTAGCAACTGATCAGCAGACTTTTATTTCTGCCATATGCTTTCTAGCTTACATTGGCAACTTTTTTATGTTATATTATGGTTGTGTATACCGTATGTGTGGCAGAATCAATTTTGTCAACTTAGCTAAAATTTAGCTACAACTAAATATATGCTTAGCTTTTACAAAAGTTGTTGTTGTAGAGACGAGGTCACCTTGATGTTCCACCATGGCATACATATTAAAAGCTTTCATGCTTTTATACTAACTAAGCACAGTTATTATTAAATCAGCAGGGTTGCACTTCGAGCTTATAAAATCCATAAGTGAAGCAATTTACTTATAATTGCTAGATTTATTAATTAAAATATTGTATGGTAAGTTGAGTTCAATTAAGGATTTAATTGCGTAAATGTGCTAAATGTGCTATTAATGTCTATGTATGAACATTTATCTGGCAAAGACTTAAACCATCGCTCGGATATAAGGCACCGAAATTAGCTTGAAATCTTAAAAAATAGTTGTTATTTTTTTCGGTTTCGATTTTATTTTTTTACTTTTACATCAAGTCAACCATGGTAACGACGAAATGTACACCTAGGTTAGGTAAGGTAGCACTGGCGGCTGCAGAAGTACTAAATGGAGTGGAGTGGCCCTTGGATCTGTGCTCTTCTGCTCTATGGAAAAGACAGTGAAAAAGATCGAAGAAGTAAGAGCGCTTTATTCGGCTGTGTTGAATTTTAGATACCCTTCACATTGGACTTTCGAGACCCCGAACCATTTTTTATTTATGAAATATTTCTAATTTTTAAATAGGGTCGGTGACATTTTTTTTTGTACCTCTTAGAAGGATTAGGGCAGCTGTAGGGTTTTTACCCAAATTTTTTTTTAAACTTTGTAGAGACTTTTAATAAAATTGTTAAAAATTTTGTATGGCAACATACATAAGAGATATGTATGTTCTAGGAATATGCTTGGGAAGGAAAACTAATGGCTGTGATACATTTTATTCCTCTAGGGGTGATTTCAGGAAAGTTGTGAGGGTTTTCACCCTATTTATTTTCAATTTTGTATTTCAACCCCTTTAGGGCGTGGAGATAGGGGCTAAGCATTTTCTAGAAATATATATGCGAGGGTCGGTCGTACTCGTTATTTATCTAGGGCCGACTCAGATAATTTATAGGCGTTTTTACATAATTTTTTTAAATTTGTATGGCAACCCCCTTAGGTGATAGAGATACTCTAGGAATACGTTTGGGAGGAAAAACTAATGTGGGTCTGTAATACATTTTAATCCTCTAGGAGCGACTTAGGAGAAGTTGTAGGGGTTTTACCCTATTTTTTTAATTTTATATGGCAACCATGTTAGGTGCTGTGGAGGACAAATTAATTGGGGCCGGTCTTACATTTTAGGTTTGTAGGGGAATCCTGAAAGCTGTGGGAGCGAATTAAAAAAATTTTAAAGAAATTGAACTTTGTATAGCAACCCTGCTAGGGAGCAGAGATACGGTGTAAGTTTGTTACAAAAAATGTTCGTGCGGAAAAACTATTGGGAATCAGTTTTACATTGCACATTGTACGGGGCAACTCCGGGGCAGCTGTAGAGGTTTTTTTGTAAAAATTTTAGTGGAATAAACAGAGGTAGTCTTGGTTTTTGGCTTATATCTCGCTCAGTTGTCAGGCGATTTTCCTATCTTTAAGGCTCTAGAATATATATTCTTTTTTGGGTCGCAAATGAATAATAAACAAATAACAAACGGAATGACAAACTTATATATACCCTTTTTCAGGCGCGGATCCAGTTAATGTTTTTAAAAGGAGAGGGGGAGGGGGGGGGGGGGGGGTAATCGAATCCTAAATGAAGCACACAATTGAAAAACTAGCTTTTAGCGGTTAATTTAAAATAATTATAATTACATAAAAGGCAAAAATATATATATATATAAAATTAATAGTTTATGGTTTCCTGTTGAAGCAAATTTGTTAAACAGTCATCAGTTTCAATTTTATAATGTAACACTATTATGCAACATTGCTAAGCCTGTCCTCTGTCATGGTTGATCACAGCCATACTTTAATACGGCGAAGGGTGGAAAATAACATTTCAGCCGTAGCATTACTGACCGCCATTAAAACAAAAATGAGAAATATTTTTTTCAAATTTTGGTAAATATCTGGGCCACATCTTGCTAAAAGATCTAATTTATTTTCTGGACATTCTTTATGAAACGATAGAACTTTTTGTATTATTGGTACTTTGTTACCTTTCGATATTGAGTGGTTAGGCCTATGGGAATAGCAATGCGTTTCTTTTGCATTTTTTGCGGTTCCTTGTATTTTTTGACTGCTCCATTTTCTGCCAGCATTTAAGGACACCCGTTATTTCCAATCCATACACAATTTTCCTAATCAAGACCAACAAAAACGCTCTTTAAACTACTAATGATAGTATGTTTTCATTAATAGACACTTCAATGTAATCGCCAATATCATTTAAAGCCTCTTCAAATGCGCCGATAAAACCAATGAAGTCTTCTTTTATTAACTTTTCGTTTACGTTAAAATACCTTAAAGCTAAGGAAATTTGCCTTTTTTTTGATAAATCAGTGGTTTTGTCAAAAAATAATCTAATAGTATTTAGGATCATAAATATTTTTTAGTATAATGCTAATTTTTATTTATTGTTGAGCTAATTGTTTAATACAAATTTTTGCTTTTTAATTTGACTTAAGTTCATATAATTTCTTTTTATTAGAAGAAATTATTATTTTCCGTTAATGTTGAAAGAATCTACCGATACTAGCCGAGTAGAATTTTAGAAATTATACTACCCGAGTATAATTTCTAAAATAAACTTTTATTTATTTTAGATTGAATTGTTTTCGATATATATGAATCATCTTAAGGGGAAAACTTAAAAAACGGTGACCTAAAATTTTATCTCCGGCATCTTTACGGGATCGCAGAAATAAACGAAAAATTTTTTTTGAGCTTATATTGTCAGAAGATAGCAAGGGACCATCATCAAGCGTTCTTAATTTTCAATTTCTTGTTGAGTGCAGATATTTGTATTTGATTTGCCACCTCAAAACGAAAATTTTCTTGTGTCTTAAAAAACATTTTTCCAAAAGCAACAGCACCTTTGAATATACAATACATTTGTTTATCAAAATATATGAACCGTTTGTTTTATGGCTACAAATATTTTAATTAATTAAACCAAATATGAAGTTTTAATCGTTTGAGGGAAAAATTCCTTCCTTAATCCGCGCCTGCCCTTGTCACTTATGTGAAGGGTATAAAAACAATAAAATTTGAAAATTTTGAAGGTAAAAGCTAATTTAAATGATTCTGGTCCATATTATCAAACCAGCCGCTTCCCCTGAAAAAGGCTAATGCCATCTACATCTGACAGACTCTCCAGATTGCAAGCCTTAAAATCCCTGATCTGAAAAACGTTCAGGGCCAGACAATAGTACAAGAGTTGCTGGATGTTTTAAACCGCCTTTACATTTGTTTCCTACAGAAGTCGTTAAAAGACAGTCCCAAATTACTTTGCATGGCCGCAAATTGCCCCATCATCCATTCTCTGTTAGTGTATCAACAAAGCAGATCCCTACGTTGTCCTTGTGTCCCCTTGCTCTTTAGGGCTATGTTAGCATTTATCGCCATCTAGTTTAGGGATGTCCGGCGCTCTTGGACTAGAAGAGCTATTATAGCCCTTAACCAAATTCGTATATTATGAAACGTATAGTTACAGTGAAATCCCCGCATAAGCGATATAGCCCTAAGCAGTGCTCGAATTATCAAAACTGCAACTAAACCAAAACTTACTGTAAGTTGCCTTCTGTTTGTATCGTGTGTGAATCTGCATGTAACGACTAAGTGCGACAAACCAAAAGATAATCCTAGGGTGAAGAAATCCAGCAATTGCGATGTAAACCACACTGTTAACTATAAACGTTGCCCTGTTTTGATAGGCGTTTATTGAAGCCAAAAAAAATTTCTGTCCCTTCTCAGCCGGCCAACAAACGAACCAACCGGCCTGGAAAGCCTAATTGAAAATATTGTGAAACAATTAACCCAAGTAATGCCGAATGTCAGCAGCGTCATGCAGGATATTCAAAAATGCAACCTGCATTCCTGAAGGCCATGAACTGCCCAAGACCAAAACCAAAATGAGCTCAAATGTTTTTCAATAAACCAAAAAATTTTTTTAATATTAATTTTTGAAAGTTGTACGGCACTAAGAAGCCTTTTCACAATATATGGTTATACTTTTTACAATACGAAGGGTCCTAGAAATAGGTCCTGTGGTGGCTCCGCCGTATTGATTAAATCGAGAATCTAGCACTTTTTAATGGGTGACCTCTGTGGGCCCTATTGAAGCATCTTATAATCCAAATCGAAGAAATTTTTCAGAGATTGTGTCTGTTTATTGACCGCCTAAATTTTTAATATCAAGAGAACAGTGCAACAATTGTTATTAATCTTTAGTTCCCCGTTATACGGCGCCTGGCGACTAGAACACCAATCAAACGTATTGGGGCTCTAGCCTTATTAGCCCTAGACGCTGCGATTTTTATGATTTTGTATCTGACATGAGACTGAACATAATTTTAAGTAGACAACCAACGTATTGGCCCACTAAACAAATAAAAATCCAGACGTCATTGATTTCGGCGGGATGAAAAGTACATCACTGGAGGGCTTTGATACAACTCTGCCTCCAATTTCTTGTGATTCGCTGATTTCGTTAACAAAATAGTAATAAAAATAAATTAACTTAAGAAGAGGTAAAAAAAAGGTAAAATTCACTTTTTAATGCAAAAACTTTTGTAAACCGCGTTAATTAGTAAATTTGTTAAATTTTAAAATTAAGCTTCGCTGAAGTAAAGCTAAATTGTAATTAAAACTAAAATTTTTTTTATATGCCTTAGCCATTGCTTACCGGTAAATTATCACCCAATTTTCTAAATGCGTCAAATTGCAGAACATCTTTCACTTTTACTCTATAAACTTTAAAGCCTTCATAGCGAGCTGCCAATTGCCTTGGTTTACCTGCAGCCAGTTGGGCCAACAAACCAAATAATAAAACAAATATCACTTTCATAACGTTCTTGTCGGTATCAAGCAAATTCTGTTATGCCTTTAATTGCAGTCTTGATTGTTTCTTATATACTTAAAATGCCAAAAAACTTTTTTTATTATATATACACAAACCATAAGTTTATAAGGTTTTTAAATAATTAAAATTTTAGTAAACGATAAACGTGCCCGGTGTACTTCGCTACAAATGATTGATTATTTTTCTAACGCAGCAAGCAAGGTAGAATAACACAGGTAGTCTTAAGAACACAGCTGATTGTGAATCTGCTTGATATTTTGTAAGAGTTAATAAGGAAAGCTGTCCTTATTTTGTTGGAAATAAAACATTTTTTCACATTCATTTTCTTAAACTCAAAAAGGAAAGGCAGAGGGCTAATTTTTTGAAATTCGCCTGGAACGAAAAAAAATTAACGTCAAAGTTATTTTTGCAGTGAGTGAATTTTTCGAATTGATACAACCCAGAGTTGGGCAAAATGCATGCTTTGCTGTATTTGAAATACAAAATACTTGTTCCGGTGGTATTTCAAATACAAAATACTAAATACTTTCAAGTCGAGTACTTAAAATACAAAATACAGTATTTTAGTATCTTTTATTTAAAATACAAAATAGATTTATAACCACTAATCTGTAAAACAAGAATTTCCTTTCATGATTTTTAAAAGTATCATCAGATAAGCAACCTCTTGTTGGAAAATATATAAATCCACCTAAAGAGAACAATCTTTCTACAAGTTCTGATGTTGAATTTTATGAAAACATTTCTTATATTTGCGTAGCCTTTAAGACTGGAAAGCTCCTTACTTTTGTCATTTAGGAAGCTAAATAACTCCAACTCCAAATACTTAAGAGCAAATAGTTAATTAAATCAGTAAGATCGGCCAACAAGAAGCTGAGATATAAGGAAAAGCCTTAGATTTTTAGAACAAAATCTATGCATATATCTCTATGTACCTCAGTTGCCAAAAAAATTTGGTATGGAGACTTTAAAGGCAGAAAAATTAACTTTGGGATAGTAGCAAGGATAATGATAGCCCCCTTACAATTCCATAATTTTATCAAATTTTTTATGCGCTTTATTTCGAAAGCTATTACAGCTAATAACTTCAAAACTTCTACAAAATAAATCAAGAATAATATTTACAGTTTGGAATAAAAATTAATTGGAGCAAGGGTAATGGTAGCCCAATGGCTAGGTGAGGTGAAACACCCGACTGCGGGTATAAGAAATGAGGACAGCTTAGGCCAGTTTCTTTGGAGTCTTTTTACAATTATACTATAGATGACTGTCAAAAAAGCCTTAAATGAACCCATCATAAGTATTATGAATATGGGCATAAGTAGTTTTATTAAGAAGTCCTATTGAAATAGGCAAATTATTCAAGTTGTTTTCGTACCGCAAAAATTATAGTAAAAATACTTTGTGCCGACCCGGCACGTTACAAATATTCAATTTTGTATGAAATTTTTAATTTTTTGGTATTCCACTGTTCAAACACAAAAAGGAAAAGCATGTGGCATATATTTTTAATTCATCTTGATACTACCTGTGTTAGTGCACCCTCCCCTGGTACAAACAAACTCATTTTCCTTTTTTAAAAAATATAGCTTTTATAGGCTGGTAAGACTTAGTGGTTTTAATTTAGATTAATCTCTTTTATTAATGCATATCAAAAATTTGAATTAAATGATTAAAACGGTTTTTGTTTATTTAAATTCTACAGAGTAAATAAAACAGCTTTGAATTAATTGTTGTGCAGTAAACAAATAAATCTTTGGGTGTATGAACATGCAATATTTGATATGAAATGATAAAAATTTCGATTTTGTACAAATTTTCTTAATGCTTTTTTAAAAAAAAATGTTTTTCTTAAGTGTATTAAACAACCTTGTGGATGCCCACCGCCAAAAACATATATTGACCTTTTCAATTCGTCAGCAGTTTACTTAAAGTTCTACAAAGTTATGTATTTTCTAAAATTTTTTGCATTTTAAAACGAAGACAAAGTACATATGCTTACAGATGTACATATGTATGTTGGTGGAAAAATTGCTACAAACACCAAAACTAGTTTTTATGGTCCAATTCCCGTGCATCGCAACCACCCATCTTCACAATGAAAAAATTATTTTTATGAAATGGACCCTTAAAAGGTTTAAAACCGACTTCCAAGAACACACTCGAAATATTTTTCAATATAATTTGTAACCAGGGTTTAAAATGGTTGCTTAAGGATAGCAACAGTAAAAAAAAAAGTTTGCTTTACCAACAGATTATAAGCTAAATAAAACACTCCATTATTAAACAATATACAGAAAGATTTATCTATTTTAAAACTATTTATGAATTTCGACCTCAATTTGTCAAATGAATTTTTTTTTGCATATTTTACGCTTTACAAAACTTTTTAGTTTCCCCGCATATACGAAGTGGGCCAAAAGAAATCACCCTATGCAAATGGCGGCCAATGTCAAATCTGTTTTGACATTTGTGCACTAGACAGATTAAGAGCAAAGTGGAAACAATGGAGCGATAGACTCCCTAAGAACGCGGAATAATTGTGTCTTTTTTTTTCAATAAAAACAAATCTGTGGTGTTGGCACAGCGCGAATTCCGTTGCCGATTCCCCGGTCGCCCGGCACCGACTGCGCAAACTCTGCACGGTTTGGCCACCGACCTTGAAGAGTATGGGATCATACGAGATGCTGCCAAGAGTGTCGGGCCCAGAAGCACCCGTTCTGCTGAGAATATCGCAGCTGTTGGCGAGGATGTCAAGCTGTCGCTAGAAACATCGACCAGACGCCGTGCCTCGCAATTAGCTATCAGCCGGTCGTCCCTGAGGGGAACTTTTGTCAAAGACCTGCGCATGTTCCCGTAGAAAGATCAGTCGGTGCATAAGATGCTGCCTGTCGACCGCCAAACGCGTGCAACTTACGCCGAAGCCATCCTTAATCTCGAGGCCGAAGTGGACGATTTGGGACCAAAATCATAATGAGCGATGATGCTCATTTCCACCTAAACGCGTGAACAAGCAAAACTGACATTTTTGGGACACCGAAAATGCGCGAGGAGCCATTGTACCCGCTTAAAGTGACTACTTGATGCGCTGTTAACGCTGGAAGGGTCATCGGGCCATTTTTTCGAGGACGCTGCTGGTCAAACGACAATAGTGGACGGTGCGCGCTATAGGTCCATGCTAGCCGAGTTTTTTCTGCCGCAGTTGCACGAATTAGGAATGTGGTGGACATGTGGGTACGTGGACGAAGCAACGGCGCACATCTCGCGAGCCACAACCGATATTGTGAGGACCTTTCCTGGGTCACCATATCTCTCGTTTTGGCAACTTTCATTGGCCCGCAAGATCGCCCGATTTAACCGTTCCAGATTTTTTGTGGGGTGTTTTTGAAGTCCCGTGCCTCAGCGAACAAGCGCAAGACCCTGGAAGCTCTCAAGGATAATATTCGACACGATAAATTTCCTTTAGCTGAATTCAGTTTACAGATTAAAGTTCTCTCTATTGTTTCAATTGCAAAAATGATTAAATCTGTCAATAAAATGTTCAAATTTGTGGCTATCACTAAAAGTTTTGTATCAATTAGCTAAATTGTAAAAACTGGAAATAGCGAATTTTAATCAAATTAAACATTTATATGGTTTTCATTACGGAAATTGTCAAAATTAAAGTTTATTTTAAACATCTCAATTTTTTGAGGGAATCAACAAGTTTTAAAACAAATAATAAACTTTTTTTTTGCTCGGATGGGGCTCTAACTTGGGCTGCTTGCGTAGTGTGCGATCGCTGTAACCACTGCGCCACGACGTCGAATTGAAAGTAGATCGCATTTTAACTATACATTTTTATTGTATGAAAACTGAAAAAAAAAACTATTTTTTTCCAACCAAACAGTTGTAAGATTTTTATCACTGAAATTGTCGAAGATAAAGCTTAAAGAAATAATAAAGAACAAAAAGTAGAACAAAAGAAAAAAAAATTTTGTCGCCCCAGTCATTGTAAGGCTGAAAGCTCCCCGCTAAATCAACGAGCCATGTGATTTTCGAAGTTTGAATTCGTAGTTATAATGACGCTCCTGTTCGTTTTTTATTTTTTTATACTTGACATAAAATGTGCTGCATACTAACACAAACGATTGCACAAAAGCGTTAAATAACAAAACTTCCCAGCAAAAACTTGGTGGCGATTAGTCATTGCCAAACAACTTACTTTTCAATGACTATTACATACCGTCTGCATTATTTAGTAGTTGTTAGATAATGAGTTACTTCTTATCAAAAATTTAGGCAGATTGTTTCAGTTTGACAATTTCCTAACTTATTATAACTTAATATTTTAAGCCAGTTTAACCAAAACATCAAAGAAAAAAACTTTAATGCAACAATGAGTAACTGGGGTCCCCAGGAAAAGGTTGTTTTAATGCCAGCACAGTAAAGGCTTATGTAAGTCCCTTTTTGTAAGCGAGCATGGCAAGTACTTATTTAACTCCCTCTTTGTAAGCGAGCATGGTAAGTACTTCCCTCCAATGTCATCGCAATGTTAAAGTAATGAGCTAAATGCCAATTAGTAAGAGTTTTTTGGATTTTAACTCATTACAAAGCAATGTTAGTTTTTGCTGGGTTATATGCAAAAGTATTCTCTTTTTAAAATAATTTATAAATATAACCATTATATAACCATAATTTTTTTTGATTGAAAAAAAAATATGCGAATAGTTGACCATAAATCGTACTAATAATAATACCGCATATACACTGAGGGAAAAAAGACGTTGCAAAATCGACCACGGCTGTGGTCAACTTGACACCCTTACGTTGTCAATTTTTTTTAACAACGTCTGTTGTCAAATTGTACACAAACGTGCTCAAATTGACCACATTCGTTGTCAGTTAAACTCGAGAGGCAAAAATTTTAGTTATTGACAACGTCCGTTGCCAAATTGTACACGATCGTGTTCAAATTGACAACGTATCGGTGTCAAATTCTCTGCTAACGCCGTAATATTTAGTTTTTGACAACGCCCGTTGTCAACTTGAGCACGTTTGTGTACAATTTGACAACGTATCGGTGTCGATTTCTCTGCTAACGCTAAAATATTGGAAATTTTTCATTATTTTGGTTTCAGTCAAAAGTGTTTTACGAAAAATTTTCGAAATGGAACAAAACCACGAAATTCAGTTATCTGAGAACATAAATCTTCTTGGTGAGTTACTTGAATTAAATGGTGATGTGGTGATGGTGATTCATGCTTTGCAAGCAACAATATTGCTGAAGACAGTGACGATGCTCAACTCATGGAATTTTTAAAAACTATTAATATGGAATCAATTTTTAAGTATTTAAAATGTAAGTAAATTAAAGTTAAATTAACATTTAAATATTAACGATAATAAACATTTATTTTGGGTTTTTTAGCTTCACAAGTAACATTAAGAAGCTTGCGCTATTTAAAGAAAGAAGATTTGAAGGAAGCAGTGCCACTATTGGGGCTGCGTGTAGAATTTAGGGAAAAGCTTTTTTGCTGCAAAGTATCCACTGATATTGTTTCAAAGGAACTCGGTATAAGACAAACTATTACTTAGCTACTAACGAAACTTCAATTGAACTTTTTAAAATTAAAAACTTTATTATTCAATATAAAAATATTTATGTTTTATGTAATCAAATTAGCATTAAAAATGTTGATTTTCATTTTCAATCTTATAAAGTTGGTTCATTAATCAAGGATACGTATTTAATATCAATTTTAGATTTTATAACTCCTCCATTTCATTTATACCCTATGAACAATGAAAAAGTGTATTTTAGAATTAAGTTTATTTAAGTTTTTGTACTTTTATTTGAAACAATATTTTCGTTTAATAAAAACAATGTATTATTAATTTTAAACGGTTTTTTAATTAAAAAGAAACGGAATGGGAACGGAAGAAGGGTTTAAATTTGACACCGGTTGGTTGTCAATTTGACAACGGTGGGGTGTCAATTTGACAACGGTTGGTTGTCAATTCGACACCGGTTGGGTGTAAATTCCACACCGGCTGGGTGTTAATTCGACACCGCGATGGTGTCAAATTGTACACATATGGTGTCAGTTTAACAACAATATCGTTGCAAATACTGCGTTGTCGAATTGACACCATACGTGTACAATTTGACCACAAACGTGGTTGATACACTTTCGACAATGGATGTGGCCATTTTGACACCGCATGGTGTCAATTTTTTCTGGGTGTATATTAAAATAATTCTTGAAGTTTTGAAAATAATTGAATTCAAGTGACCTCCACCCCCGGTGACATATGTGCGACATCTTATAAAAAAGTTAAAAACTATGTTTTTGGTAGCATTTTTTATCAGCTACCCTTTATTTTAGTTAATTGTTTTAATTTAATTAAATACACCTGCTTTATAACATCTGATATGCGTTTTTCCATATGTATTACAGACAACAGAAACTAGTTGTATAAGATAACCGTCGGCTGATTATCTTCTGTTTTAAATAAGTTAGTTTTAAAAAATAGAATTTTGGGCAAATAAAACTATTATTTAATTAAAAGTGTATAAATATAGTGTGAAAAGAAGGTCGAAAAAATATTTGTATTAGGCAGTTTTAGTAAGATTAATAGCCATACCAGCAAATATAAAGCTATGTATCATTACCTTAATATATAAACGTTCTTCCGTATTATTTCATAAGCCAAAATTTTTGTTAATTTCGATAAATGGTCTGTTTATATATATTAGAATCAGCAAAAAAAAATCACGATTAAAAATGTACGAGTTAGAGCCTTTCTGACAACTTTAACAAAACCGTTGAAAAGAAATTCCGAACGGGATTGTTAACTGGAGGTTGATATATTTCTGATTTCATCCATTTTAACTATAAGATGCTGCTTTTCATCTATTATTTTCTGGGCGACTTTACATCTCAATTCACTAAAACATAAACTTATAGCGAGTAAAATAATGAACGCGTCCCACGGAGTTCCTTACACAGAAAAAATTGAATTGTAGAATCAGTTACGAATTTCAGAGAATTAGTAAATATTTTGTCTGGCTGTGGACCTGCAACGGAAATCGTCAATTTGAACAAACAATTTTGCAAGAAATTAATTGTAAAAAAATTTGTTTAGCTGGTTAAATATTTGAATTGTCTAGGCAATAATTTTGTTTGATTTAAAAATCAAATTAAAATATTATTAGGGGCTATTAAATAAATTTACTTAAAAAAAAATATTTTAAACATTAATTTGTTTCAAAAAAATTTTCTGTAGTTTTTTCTGTGTAGCCGAATGGTAAATATCACAGAAGTCAATCGGCTTATCGCTCAGTTTCTTAAACTTTGCGACTAGTATGTTGTTGCTTGCATTGGTCTCTTGCTCCAGTACTCATATAAAAGGAATTTCAATTACCACCTAGTTCAAGGATATCTGGCGGTCGCGAGAGATGAGTGATGTAAGAAAATCAATGAGGAAAGATTAGCATTTTTTCCTGTTTTGACCACATTTTGCAATTCAAAATTTAAGTGTGTGCCTTTAAAAAAAATCCACGGAAGTAGCGCCTTTTCTTCTTTTCACAACAACGTATAAAATACAATGCAAATTGATCGAGAGTTTGGGCCTTCTAGTTGCGTTTTTTGCTAAAAAATTGCCACATGGTGCGTACTCAGCATTTCCCAGGAGGACGGCATCCCAAGATTCATTCCACTCCATGAAAACGACAGTACCGACATAGTTGCCGCCAGCTTATATCGTTCAGTTTTGTCGCCTCCGAATGCTTTACCAAACCATTCAAAGCTGCGTTGCAGTGTTCAGGAATTAATAGACTGAATTTTTTAGCAGTGAATTTCTATGTGAACACTGAAGACACCGTATGCATCCTGTACACTTTTTTCCTTCGAAGTATTTACATAAAAATATTAATAGTTTTTTGGGAAAATATTATACTTCTGGGAGCTGTAAGTAAAATAGTTATCATTAAGGGACCTTCTAATGGCTTGGCTGTCCGTAAAGATATTTTGATTAAACTATAACATCGCTCAAAAAATTGGCATTCTTATGGTGATTTAAATAAAATCCGTACTCAACATTCTACATTAGGATCAATTCGCAATTGTGTAAATTTGAATGGTTTTGTGTGAGTCAGTATTTTCCAACTTACTTACTTTACTTGCCTATACAACCTGTTGTTGGTCCTCGCCTTCTTGGTTAATACTTTTCAACTTATTTGGTCTTATGAATGCTCTCTTTGTTTTGACCAGAGATTTTTATGTTAATCCACTTTTCCTTCCACAAGAATCTCTGTCGTTTTTGTCTGTGTTTCCATGGTAGTTGGTAATGGTTTTTTGGCTGGAGTATTTGTATTCATTAGACTGACTTGGCCCAGATGACGCAATCTCTGTATTATGATGTACTTTAATACATTCATATCGAGACAAAGCTTATACAACTCACACTTTGTTCAATGGTTACAATCCCCGTTAGTACAGATCAAGCCATAGATTTTGATTAGGATTTTCTTTTCTAAAAAACACCCAGTAACTCCTTATTAGCTTACGGAAGTTCTCACGTTTCAACGCCATATAGAATCATGGGTAGAATAAGCCTGTTTTACAATGTCATCTTAGTTTTCCCCGATTCAAAATTTAATTTAAAATAATAAAACAATAATTTTCGATCAGAATTGTACAGTAAAACAGTAAGAATAAAAACTGTTCTAAGTCTTTTTATCTCTTCATGTTTTTGTTTGGTGGTAGAACACAACAACTCATTCTTATCATGGAAAGTCCAGAAAAAAGTTGAAAAGAAGGGTGTTTGGGTGGGTGGCAGATTTATATTTTTAATAGTGATTATTTCAGAAAGTAATAAACGGTGTGGAGGAAGGTTTACGCCATTGGAATTATCAATTTGTCAATCACGTTGTCGCAGTGGACGAGGTAGCATCGCGCGGTGCGGAGGGTGGGTGGCGCTATTTAAATTATCTATTGTGTAGATTTGTCACGATACTTACGTAGTCGACAATTTTTTCAAAGTTAGGTATTCGACGAATACGTAATGGTCCGAGTGCAAATTTAACTCGTTCATGGGTGCAGAGATTTGGCTCAACTGCTTAGGCTATCAATGTTCCAAGGCCATGGCCCAGTCGATCTTCAAAGACTCCCGAAAACATTGAACTGGTTGAAAGCAGTTTTCAGGAAATCCGCGACTTTCAATACGGAAAAGATCAGCCTCACAGGGATTTCCAGCAACGACTGTTTATAAAATTTTTAAAAGTGATCTGAAACTCAATTCTTTTTAAATTAAAATCATTCAAGAACTGAAAGAAAGTGACTTTGATTTACGCAAGAACTTTGTGAAACGATGTTAGAGCGTTTTGCACGGTAAATATTATGTTTTGGAGCGACGAGGCTCATTTTCATTTAAACGGTCACGACAACAAGCAAAGCTGCCGTTACTGGTCTCGAAGAATCCAAAGGAAATATCAAAAACCATTACATTGCCTCAGAGTAAATGTTTAGTGTTCCTTATCTACGCACGAAATAATTGGACCATTTTTTTTGAAATTTCTCGAGGCCAGGCGACGAATGTCAACGGTAAAAATTATCGACAAACGATTAAGGAATTCTTTTTGCGAAACCTGAGAGCTCATCTATCTTACTCTTTTCACATGTATTTTCGACAGGGTGGGGCGACTGCACACCAGAGTTAAAAATTGCTCACTCACTTCTCATTCGTGAGAACGAGTGTGAGCGCTGTGTTTACTGCAGCAATTTTTCATTAATGAATGAGTTTTTAAAAAACATTTTTTGCCTTCTCACTCTCGAGCGAGAAAAAAAAAATTTTTTTTCACCAGTCATAAATGAGAAGTGAAAAGAAAAAATATTTTTTTCTTTTCACGAACATAAATGAAAAGCATCAAATTCGAGTACTTCTCATAAGTGAGAAATCATAAATGAATTTTTTCGCGAAGCATTCATAAATGTGTACACATAAAATTTTTTGGTCATGTTACTGGTGCTGCCATATGTAAAAATTTGTTGCATAGTTTTTGAAATGCTTAAAAAAAGTAGGAATAATTTTTTTTTCAAAAACATGTTTTTAATTAATTAAAAAACCAGACACTGTTATACGTTGTGGTTTATTTGCATTTATTTAACTTCATTTCATTTAAATTTTTCAATGAATCCGATTTAATGATTTTAGTAATAAAAATATGCGGTTAAGGTTTCACAAAAAGGGGAGCATTACTCCAGTGACAAACAAAAGCATCGTCACCATTACTTTGTACACACAAAAAACTACAAAAAAAATTTTTCAAACAAATTCTTGTTCAAAATAATTTATTTTTTTAGTCAATTTATTTAATAGTCTCTAATAATATTTTTATTTGATTTTTAAATCAAACAAAATTTTCGCCTAGACAAATAAAATATTTAACCAGCTCAGCAAAATTTTTTAACAGAAACTAAAATTCTTGCAAAATTGTTTGTCTAAATTTACAACTTTCGTTGTAGGTCCTCAGCCAGACAAAATATTTACTGATTCTCTGAAATTTGTTACTGATTCTACAACTCATTTTTTTCTGTGTATATCTTGTTTGTGAAGTAGTTTGTAATGTCTTTTAATATTTCCCTTCACTTTCTAACCAAGTTCCTTTTTGCACGATTCTATTACGCAAATACTTTTTTTGAAGATGTATCGTACAACACATATTTTTCAAAATTAAATTGTCTTTTAGGCATTGTTTGTTATTCATTTCACGCTATTTAAAATCCAAATAAGGATCTTTTACAAACGTTTAATGTTTATATTGCAATAAACATAGAGCTGTTACACACACTCATGCAAATTTTAAAAGGATTGGAAAAAATTGCATTCGGCTTTACCACCATTAGAGATAATTGTTCATCATTTAATTTTGTTTGGGATTTTCCACTAATTTGGAAAGTATTTAGTACCTGCCTGTCTGTCATCCTTTTAGGTATTGGGTATATTGTTACAAAAAATTGTGGTGGTTATTATACAATACACGCGCAAATCTTTTTATGTACAACAATTTAAAACTTTACTTTTCAGGTCAATTAAATAGAACCTAAGAGTTTGAAGGAGTTCCATTAGGTAAGGTAAATTAAAAAAAGAGCAGTTACGACCTTGAACACAATACACAAGAAATACTTTTTTTTTATTAGAAAACGTCAATTAAAAATTTAGGAAAACAGTTCAAAAATATTTTTAAAGATTGCTATGAAAATTTGTGTCAGTGAAGACTATAATATTTCTAAAAAATCACAACATAAAATATAATGTATTATTTAAGTTTCTTAGCAAAAACAATTTTTTTATAAATATGACTTTTTCACAATAAATACTGCTATAAGTATTACTTTATGTTAATATTTATTTATTATTGTTTATAAACCTACATATCGATTCCTCAGTATAAAAATGAAGTAACGCAATTCTTTTAAAATAGCTTTTTTGCCTTACTCTGGGAAACAAACGTAATTTTTATTATAAATTTGTGGTTGTTATATTATTTAAAAATATATTTCTTTTTTTCAAATAGCATTAAAAGTCACTTAATTAAAAATATACTCAAAAGACTGATCAAAATATAGATGTGTAGTATTTTTTAAATTTAACAACATATAATTATATACAAGCAGCAAAATAAAAAAAAATTATGTAAATGCAAGAATTTTTTTACTCTAATTGGGAGTACAAATTTCACACGCTTAAAAAATTGTTTTCCGGCAACTCTGTTACAAAGCGTGAAAAATATTAAAGCAACACTCGCACTCATAAAAGAATGAATCGAAAGTGAAAAGAAGAAATTTCTCATTCATTTGTGAGTGAGAAATAAAATTTGGTTTTTATTTTTCATTTGTGATTTGTGAGCGTGAAAAAAAAAACGACAAACTTCTCATAAGTGAGTGAGGGTTGGCAAAAATTTTTTCACGCTCTTTTATGAACGTGAGAAGAAAAAATTTTTTTTAGGATTTTTCACTCTCGAGATTTTTCATGAATGGTGTTTTTTTATCGCTCACTCTTGAGAAAATTTGTACTCTGCTGCACACACAGCCAAAACTTTGATTAATTTGCTTCGGGATAATTTTCTCCAAAAACTGATCAGTCGCTTTGAGGACATCCGATGGCCACCGAGGTCGCCCGATGTAACTTTCATGGATTGTTTTATGGGGCTACCTGAAAGAGAGGGTTTATAATGACAATCCCCAATCTTTTATCGCTTTAAAGGAAAATATTCGTCGAGAATATAATTCAACTGAACCAAGTTAACTGCAGCATGTGGCGCAGAATACAAGGCTTCGTTCTAACAAGTGTGCTCAACTCAACGGATGACATCTGGATAACATACTCTTTAAAAAAATTTAGTCTACATTTCATTCTATCATTCAATGCTCTTAATAAATCTTTGTGTTAATTATGACGTTTTTTTTAACTTTGAAAATATAAATATGACACCAGACACCCTATATGACTCATAAAGGTTACATGCCTAGCTGAAATAAACCAAAAACAACGTAAATTTATGTTTTTACTACCATAACTAATAATTGTTTAGTGAACAAAATAAATACTTATTTTATAAGAATATTTAGATTTAAGTACTCTTTAGGTTCCACTTAAGGCAAAGAACGTATGGGAATGTAAATTGCTTTGCTAAATGCATATAACAGATATGTCCATCTCAATCAAAAAAACCCTCTTCTTTGGCTTTACTTAACATGGCAACGAGACCATCAGTTACTTCAGCACAAACCTCCAGAATTTGCGATGGGGGTAAAAAGAAACCATAGCGACCACTATCACGCAATTCCAATGTTGTAGAAAAAGGAATTTTTTGAACGTTATATGCCCAATCCTTGGCAGCACCAGAGACGGGATCTAGGAGTTTAAAGATAAAAAGTAATATAACAATTTGATTTATATTTTTTAGAAAAAATGTGTAACATACAATTTACTACAGCACTCGAACCCTTTTTGAATTCTGTACCATATTTTACGCGAGCGCCATCGGCAAAAGCCCCAGCAAAACGCATCATTTGATCATAATTTTTAGGAAACACAGTTTTAGAATGTCCGTTAGGCAATAGAACCATATTTCCAAAAGAATGAACATCAATATACATTCGTATGTTGCTAAACCTACTGATAAAACGTTGTAAAGCAATAACTTCAGGTTCACTATTGGCCCTTGCACCACCATACCAATGATCGCAGGGCATATCAACGTTATGGCCAAATTCTATAAAAACAAACTAAATTTAAATCTTGAAAATCGGAAATTTTGAATGTTTTTCTTACCTCCCCATTTGTAATCAAAGTTGCGGTTTAAATCTATTCCGAAACATGCTCCTGATGCATTATAAAAACCAGTTGGTCTTCGGTTCTTACGCCACAGTCTCTCATTATTGTGGGAATATTCAAAACCATCGGGATTTACTATTGGCACATATATCCAATCATAGTTTTTAAGTAAATTTTTCATTTGTTCATCTTCGGCCTTAAGTAAGTTGTTAAAAAAACAGGTGGTTGTAGCTGAAGAAATCCATTCAATAGCATGAATATTGGAATCAATAAAAATTGCCTTATTGCCTCGTGTGGCGGAAATCTTTATAGCTCTAATTGGGCGTTTTTCATACGAGTATCCAATTATATATGGTGTGATCAATTGAGGATATTTCTGGGTAATATCGCTTAACCACTTGTAAATGGTTTGCAAACCATGATACTGAGTCCAATTCATTTCAGTTCTGCGGTGAAGTTCGACAGGGTGAGACAAGGTCTGGGCCTGAGTCTCCTTCTCCAGAACCCTTAAAAATAAATTAAAATGAAATAAGAGCAATAAAAAGCATTAGTTTTTAAAACAATAACTTTTTAAAAGTAGTTTGACACCAAAAACAGTCTCCCTAGAATTTGACTCTCTTCAAAAAAACCTAATTTCAAAGAGGGCCACACAGACGTGACTAAATCGACTTCCCTGACAATGCATAGTTAAGTCACTATATAAATTTTTTAAAAAGCATTTTCTTTTAAAGTCTTTTGAGAAGTTACCGTTTGTAAAAATTTTTCAAATTTTTAATTCTGGAAAAACTTACATATAGAGAATATGTTTTTGTACATATTACAAAAATATTTTTATTGGTTAAGAAAACTTATCGAACAACTTTCTTGAAATTTTTATACTTACTCTTGCAAATCCTCAATAGTACAATTGAATTCCAGTTCCGAAAAATGCAGCTCTGCTTCCAGCTTTCTGTGGCTTGAAGGCTCAATAACTATATCATAAGTAAATTCCGGTCCTTTTAGTTCAGTTAAATAGCGCAACTAGTTTTAACAATTAAAAGATAATATAAATTTAATTAAAAATTATTTTTATCTCACTTTAAAATATATATAAAAAATTAACAAAGGTCTTGTAATGAATATAAAGCTTGTATCAGTTTTATTATTTTGTTTTAATATAAAATGTTTATTGCTACAGCTACATAGTCCCATTGGGCAAGATCGGTGTATAGTAGTATCTGAAGTTTATAATAATTTATATTACCTCAATAAAAAAACTGCCAAAAAAATTGCTTACAACATTTAAACTGCCTTTCATCCGCCTTCTTGACGGTGCATTAGTTTCGTCACAAGTAACCTCTCACTGACTATAATACATTTTTTGTCTTTCTGGTCTTTAACCTTGTGTTTTGTTATTTATTTGCCACAAATAATTTTTATTACATTTTTGATATTTTCGTAACTGAATGCGGGAACGTAATTGAAATCCAGATTATGGGGCAATGGAAAACGGTATTATATATATATTTTTAATTTTTTGCAGCCATTCTTACCGGTAAATTATCAGCCAATTTTTTAAATTCATTAAATTGCTGGGTATCTTTTACTTTTACTCTATAAACCTTAAAGCCATCGTAACGAGCCGCAAATGGATTCGTTTCTCCTGCAGCCATTTGGCCGACCAAGCAAAATACTAAAAATAAGAGCAGTTTCATGACGTCTTAACCGTTTACTGGCGAATTCAATTGTGTTGACTTTGGCGCAAACCGTTGATTTTTTATACGAATATTTGTAAAGACCCGGTTTGCTTCGGTTGGAATAAATTTTCTTATTCAAACAATATTGTCTTAGACATAATTAAGCCACAACTAAGGCTTTTTATGTCTCGCACTTTCTGGTTTCTCGGGAAATATTTAAAAAATTCCTGGGATCCCGTTCCAAAATAATATATACAATTAAATTTGTTTAAAAACTAATAAAAAATTCAAAACGCTTACCCGTGAAACATAAGTGCCATTTGTAATGGTTAGTAACATCATGTTTTCAAAATAGATATTGGACTTTCTCTTAAAAAAATTTGCTGGCCTAACTGGCCTTATTAAAAGCCTTATGAAAAGCCATCCACGGAGGCTAATTTAAATACATACAGTAGAATTAAAATTTTTTTCATTTGTTAACAAACCTATTGTTAGCTGAGGTTATCCTCTAATTTAAAAAAGTTCTTCCTGATACTCCGCTCATATTTCTCTATTTCTAAAATCGATTTGTGCAATAATATTAAGTTCTAATAATTTACATGAAATTATCTTTGCGCAAAAAAGGTCACACATATTACGTGCGGTTATTTTTCTATTTTACCAATCTTTAATAAGTTTTTTTAAAACTTATCGCACCCTTATAAAAACTGCTTCTTTTTGACCTTGGTTGAATTTCGGTTTCCTAATGTTTTCTAAACGTAAAGAAATCGAGTTAATTACATATTTTATTTCCCGGGATCCCGAAGAACTTAAGTTTTCTGCTGGGTTAAATTAAACGGGAAATCACGTTGTAGTAGAAAACTCATTTAAAGGCTGCTCCCTTAAGAGCCCCCTGCTTTGCAGTGCAACGGTGACCCAGCATTGCTATCTTTGGAAATGTCTGTAATTATACCCTTAACATAAGGGGTAAGAGTATATTTAGGTTTGCCATTGCGTTTCTAATTTCTTTATTATCCATCTGCGAGCCCAAAAAGTATTAGTTTTCTTGGTCCTTATAGATAGGGAAGTCGATTTAGAGATGTCCGTCTGTCCGTGTTGTTGTTAAAATCAACTTTTTGAAGCTCCCCGATGTTGCATATACCCGTAAGCAGTATACAAGTATTAGAAATATCTGCGAGCAAAGCGCTATTGAAATCCAGCAAAATCGTCCGATAACTGACAGAGATAAAGGCCAAAAACTAAGTGTATGTTTATTTTTTTTTTTAAATTTTTACCTAAAAACCTCTACAACTGCCCCGGCGTTGCCCCAACACGGGTGCAACTTAACACCGACTCCCATTAACTTTTTCTCAAAAACATTTTTACAACTTACACTGATCCCAAAAGGGTTGTCATGCTAAGTTTAATTTTTTTAACCGCTCCCACAGCTTTAAAGCTGCTCGTAAAAAGGGAAAATGTAGGCCCGACCCTAATTTATTTTTTCTTTCGAACATTTTTGTTGAACAATCTTACCACCTAACTCCAGCTCCTAATATTGTTGCCATACAAAATTAAAAAAAAAAAATGTGGGTAATAACCTTCACAACTTCCCTGGATTCGCCCTTAGAGGAATAAAATATATTAAGACCAACATAAGTCTTTCCTCTGAAACATATTCCTAGAACATACTTACCGCCTTTTTCTATCAACTAAAGAGGTTGGCATACAAAATTTATAAAAATGACGTAAAAGCGCCCATGACTTCTCCAGAGTCGGCCTTAGAGAAATAAGGTAGTACGTCCGACCCCCAGTTGTTTCCTCTCCCAAACAAATTCCTACAATATACTTTCGCCCCCATCTCCATCGCCAAATTTTCGGAAATTGTAAAAAATTACCCCTACAGCTTCTAAGGTGCCCGTGGACAGGTCAAATGCAGGACTGAGCCCAACTCATTTTTTCTTGTAAACATTTTTCTAGAACATACTTATCCCCTATCTCCACCTACTTAAGGGGCTGCCATTAAAAATATGAAAAAAAATTTAGGTTAAAAACCCATACAACTTCCTTAGGCCCCCTCAGAGAGGTAAAATATGACACCGATTCCTATTTAAAAATTAGAAATATTTTATAAATAAAAAAAATAAAAAAGTTCAGGGTTTCGAACGACCAGTGTAAAGGGTATATTAGATACGGCACAACCGAATATAACGCTATTCCTGGTTTTCTAACTCATCAGATTTACTTTTGTTTGCCAAATAAATGCAACAAGCGGGTTGTTTAGGTAAGAAATTCTATATAGTAGCAGGAAGAGTTTATACTATGTACAGACAAACAAACGCATTTTATTTTTTAAAACCTTAGAAATATACAGAAAAAAAAAAATATTGTAAGTATGTAGACAGATATAATAAAGATTTTTACATGCCTTCTATCATAAAAAATTATTTTCTAAAATTTATTCAACAAATTGCTTTAGCACCCACCTCCAAAAAAAAATACCGAGTAAAACGTTTATGTATGGATGCTTAAAGGTTAAGTACATTTGTTCTGGCATAAGTTTAATTCTGTATCTATACGATATAGAGTCGTGCTGACTACATTTATCTGGTTAAGATAATGCACCTATTCAAAATGTTGATTTTTATTTTTAGAGTCAAGGAACATAAGCGCAAAAAATAAAATGTTGAACTCCTTAGCGTTAAAGTTTTTCTGGGCAATACTGCAATAGTAAATAGTAAACCCAGCGCTCAAAATTATTTTACTATTTAAGGTTGTTTTATTTAACTCATGCTAAACAGCAAATTTAAGAGCATAAAGATTGAAATATAAGACTGGTCGAAGATAAATAGTGGTAAAACCTTATGTAAAATTGTACACATATAACCGGTTAATCTAAATATGCAACACACATGTAAATTGTTGTAATACGAAAAGGTGTTATTTTTAGTAGCCCTTATAATACATTTAGTGATACCCAATGGTTGTCCAAATGTAAAAAAATCAAAACAGCTAATATCGGAAAATGGTTTCTTGGCTTTTAAAAGAACTCTTGAATGATTTGGTTTGTTTATAGTAATTCTCAATAAGTTTATGGAGGTTATAATATATTTATATTATATATGTTACTCTTGCGTTTTTGGACATTTTAGTTCAAGAAATGTAAGGTAAAGGTCTGTTGACCCTGGTGGGCACTAGAAGTCAACTAAATGGCCAAAAACTAATCCCTTACATTTTTGGTGTTAAATGCATTTAAAAAAATTTGAATTACTAAATTTACCCATATTGGGGTAAAAAATTCAAATTAAATGGAGTGAAAATACTGCTTTCACATTTTCAATACTTTTTGGAACTTTTCAAAATTACGCTTTTAAAAATATGAAATTAAGGGCTTTTGAAGTCGAAAGTTATTAAAATAAAAAACTATAGATTCTGGTTTAAGATTTCAAAGAAAATCATGCAAAATTTTCTTTTTGGTGGCACAGTACTTTTTCGCATTTAGTACTTTATTTTGGTTAATAGTTAAAAGCTCGCTAGCAAAGTACTGGGGTAATTGAAATTTAGATTCACTTATAAAATTGTGATAAAAAAACTTCAAGGAGCTTCCTACTGCCTAAATGCAACCTTAGGTCGCAACATTTTGTTTTTATGTATTTGCACCAAAGTATAAAAAGGACCCCAGAAAGGGCAGATTTTACGGGTTGTGGAACAAATATCAGTAGGGGACCTAAAGGTGTCTTGGCTGTCAGTTAAGATTTATTAATGTGAAATATATATGTATGTACTAAGGCTTGTGCAATCATTACTGCGGAAAAAAATTATTATCCACATATTGTTGGTTCTGACATGCTTAATTAATAAAGGTTAAGCACGCAAGCAGCTCTTCATAAGATTACGCAAGTACCTAAATTTTAGCACCATAAAGAAGCACGAGTAGAATTAGAATGTTTTAAAAAGTTGTTTTAGTTCTTTAAGAGAAGGCGCTGTCTGCTGGCCCCAAAGTATATCTATTTTACTGAACGATTCTTCACCTTTTATCACCTTCTTTACAAAATATCCTGAAATGGTTCTTTGTTCAGATCTTTATTTGATATTTTAGAATTAAAAATTAGAAAAATCAATTGCAGGTAAAAACGGAATTTATTAATACTAAAGGGTAGAGTTCAATGTTATATTCGGTAAATAAAACTATAGAAAAGAGTGAATGCTAGCACTAATCTTTGGCATATTTTCTTGATCCAAAAATCAATTCAAAACTTACAAATATTATTTTAAAGACGAACAGAGTTGTACCTTACAAAGAAGACATTTAGAATGAAACGTGTTTTTACCTTTTTTTAATCTTCATCTTTTGATGTGGCGGTAGGACACCACAACACACTTTGCCCAAGGAAATTTTACAAAAACTTTGAAAAATAACAAATAAAAGGCACATAACCAACCGAAATAAAATAAAACAATGCACAATTTTTTGTACTGTCACAACAAATAATTATCTAGTGGACAAAGTATATATTTAGTTTTCAAGAGCACTTTTAAGTTTAAATTTCAGTAGAGTCTAAACCTCTTAAGTCTTACTAATACAGACCGTGTAAAAATGTATGAATTTTCCCTCAGGCAAATGCATACAATAGATGTGTCGCTTTCAATCAAAAAAACCCTCTTTTCTGGCTGCACTTAACATGGATGCAAGACCATCAGTTACTTCAGCACAAACCTCCCTTATTTGAGAGGGGGGTAAAAAGAAACCATAGCGGCCATTATCACGCAATTCCAATGTTGTAGAAAAAGGAATTTTTTGAACGCTATAGACCCAATCCTTGGCAGCACCCGAGACGGGATCTAGGAATTTAAAGTTAAAAAGTTATATAACAATTTGATTTATATTTTTTAGAAAAAATGTGTAACATACAATTTACTACAGCACTCGAACCCTTTTTGAATTCTGTACCGAATTTTACGCGAGCGCCATCGGCGAAAGCCCCAGCAAAACTCATCATTTGATCATAATTTTTAGGAAACACAGTTTTAGAATGTCCGTTAGGCAATAGAACCATATTTCCAAAACAATGGAAAGCAATATACATTCGTATATTTCTAAACCTACTAATAAAGCGTTGTAAAGCAATAACTTCAGGTTCACTATCGGGCTTAGCACCGCCATAAAAATGACCGCAAGATCTATTAACCCCAAAACCATATTCTGTATAAAGAATTCAAATAAATTATTATATTTGAAATAAGTTTTTTTTTCTTTTTCCCTACCTGCCCATTTGTAATTAAAATTACGATTTAAATCTATTCCATTGCAGGCTCCGAAAATATTATGAAAACCAGTTGGCCTTCGGTTCTTTCGCCACAATCTGTTTTTATTGTGGGAATATTCAAAACCATCGGGATTTACTATCGGCACATATATCCAATCATAGTTTTCAAGTAAATTTTTCATTTGTTCATCTTCGGCCTTAAGTAATTTATCAAAGAAACCGGTGGAGGCAGCAGAAGAAATCCATTCAATGGCATGTATACTGGAATCAATGAAAATGGCTTTATTGCCTGGTTTTGCGGAAATCTTTATAGCTCTAATTGGGCGTTTTTCATAGGTGTATCCAATTGTGTATGGTGTGACCAACTGAGGGTATTTTTTTTCAATGTCGCTTAGCCAATTGTAAATGGTAGACAAACCGTGATACTGAGTCCAATCCATTTTAGTTCTGTGGTGAAGTTCAACAGGTTGAGACAGGGTCTGAGTTTGAGCCTCTTCCTCTAGGACACTTAAAAAATTATTTTAATGAAGATTAATAAATAGCATTAGCTTTTTAAAAAAGTAAGACCAGTGCTTAAAAATTGTTTTTATAATTTTAGAAAACTTACTAAAAAAGTTTCTTAAAATGTTTTTTACTTACTCTTGCAAATTCTCAATTGTACAGTTAAATTGCAGTTCCAAAATACGCAACTGTGCCTCCAGCTTTTTGTGACTTTCAGGCTCAATAACAAGATCATAACTAAATCCAGGTCCTTTTAGTTCAGTTAAATAGATCAGCTAGTTTAAATATTTAAATAAAAATATTTTAAATTGTATTAAATACTGTTAAAATTTTACTTTTAAAAATATAAAAAGATGAAACAGTTTTTGTGATGACATATTTTGTTAATCGGATTATTTTATTTTAATGCAGGGTGTCTGGTGACAGATTTATATTTTTAAACTGAAATAAAAAATGCAATAATTGATGCAAGGTTTTATTAAGAGCATTAAACGATAGAATGGAATGCAGATTTTATTCTTTAAAGAGTATGTCATCCAGATGTCTTCCGTCGAGTTAAACACACTGTTCAGAACGGAGCCTTGTGTTCTGCACCCCATGGGGCAATAAAACCGGTTCAATTGAGCTGATTTCTCGACGAATATTTTTCTTTAAAGCCACAAGAGATTGGAGACTGCCATTATAAAGCCTCTTTTTAAAGTAGCCCCATAAAAAATTCCATGGAAGTTAGATCGGACGACCTCGGGGGCTATGAGATGTCCCCAAAGCGACTGATAGGTTTTTGGAAAAAAATATCCGGCAGCGAATTCATCGAAGCTCTGGCTGTTTGTGCAGTCGCCCAATCCTGTTGATACCACGTTTGTGAAGAGTACGAAAGATAAGCTCACAGGTTTAGCAAAAAGAATTCCTTTATCACGCGTCGATAACTTTTACCGTTGACATTCATCGCTTGGCCTCGAGAATTTAAAAAAAAAGTTCCCATGCGTGGATAAGGCACACCAAACAGTTACCCTGGGGCAATGCATGGTATTTAATCTTCCAATCGAGGGCTGCGGGTTCTTGGCGTAAAGTAATGGTAGTTTTCCTGATTGACGTGGCCGTTTATGTAAAAATAAGCCTCGTCGCTCCAAAAAAATAGGATTTACAGTGCGAAAACACTCCAGCATCATTTCACGAAAATTTCTGCGTAAATCAAAGTCTCTTTCTTTCAGTTCTCGACCGATCTAAATTTTAAAAGAATGGAACTTCAGATCCTTTTTTAAAATTTCATGAATTCTTAGAAGTTCCAGTGAGGCTGCTCATTTCCGTATTGAAAGTCGCGAGTCCTTAAAAATCGACTGGGCTCTGAATGTGGGACATTCATAGCCGAAGCATTTGCACGAAATCTCTGCTATCACGAGCGAATTAAGCTTACACTCGGTCCATCACGTACTCGCCGAATACCGAACTTTGAACAAAGTTGTCGACGAGCAATTACGTAAGAATCATTACTCTTGAAAAATGTCTCCATAGCGAACGCGCGTTGTTACTCGACTACCGTGACATCGGGACCGACAAATCCTCATAATCGATAATTCCAACGGCGCCATCCTCCCTCCGCACCGTATATCACTTTTGAAAGTATTTGTGTTTAAAAATATAAATTTGCCACCAAAAATCCTGTACAAAATGTTTGTTGCTGCAGCCACATTATAACCTCATTTCGGCAGATCAACAAACCTGCTCATGGATGCATGTGTAAACTACTTCTTACAACTCCCCAAATAAATGCAGATTTCAATTCAATTAAATTTTTTAATTAAAAAATTTAAACGTCTGTCTCTTTAACTTTAAATTAGTTTTTTTCAAGTAAACTTTCAATTTTAATTTCTTAATTTGTTTCTTACCACAAATTTCGTGTTTTTAATTTAATGTTGGCAAAATATATATTTTTTTGTTTTTCGTAACTAAATGCGGTAGAGTAATTAAAATGCAAAATTTGGATAAAAAGTGTGTTTACTCTTACCGGTAAATTATCTTCCAATTTTTCAAGTTCATTGAATTGCTGGGCATCTTCGACTTTAACTCTATAAACCTTAAAACCGTCGTATCGAGCAGCATTCGGATTCGTTTTTCCTGCAGCCATTTGGCCCAACAAGCTAAACACCAAAGCTAATATTACTTTCATATCGACTTAACTGTTTACTGGCGAACTCAATTGTGCTTCCTATGGTGCAAGTTATTGACTTTATATACTAATATCTGTGAAGCCCCGGTTTGCATCGGTTCCCGTATATTTTTTAGCTCGGACACTTTTAACTCAGGTATAGATATTAAAGATTTTTTTATATTATTGTATTTTAGATATGCCGCAAGCTATCGTTTTTAACTAAACAGTAAATTTTAGTCATTACAGTGGAAACTTATTTGAAGCTGATTTCCTTTGCGGTGCATTAATCCCATATTTTCTAAATGCCGCTGTGCAAACTTTGGAAACGCCTGTCTTTTTATACGCTTTTGCATTAGTTTTATGTTTCATTTGTAATTTCTATAATATCCATATGCGGCTCAAGAAAGTATATTTGTATATTCTATATCCTCGTAAATAGGGAAATCCCCTGTTAAAATCAAGTTTCCTAAACGCAATCAAGTCGAACAGAATGCATTTTGGGTGAAACTATCAGGAACATTCACAAGCAGAACGACCTTAAAATCAGCAAGATCGGCTAACTACGTGCCGAGATATATGTAAAGTTCTAAAATAACTATTTTTAAGGACAAAATCCATGCATATGCATATATTTCTAAATATATATAATGGAGAGGCGGCTGCCTAAATTGGGATTTTTTTTTTTGATTGGACCAGAGGAATTGGTATTCCCCCTACAATTGCATAAATTTTGTGAAATTTTTTATGCGCTTAATCTGAAAAACTTTAACAGGTATTTATCGACTTTAAACCATGTACAAAGTAGTTCCATTTACAGTGTCAAATTAACTATTTCTAAGAAATTTTCGAAACTCTATCGCGGAAGCTATGACACCAACTCCCCACAAAAAGCAGTTCTGCAGTCCTACCACCATGTTTGAAAAAAAAATTGTTAGATAAAAGTAGGAGGAGGGGCAAAACCCATACAAATGAACAATTCAAAATGTTCTACAACACAGGAACAGGTGTTGGAACGGCCCCCATACCAATTAACATTTTTTATTCAATTTTTGATACGCTCTCTCAAAAACTAAAACCGCTATTGACTTCAAACTGCTCACAAAAAGCTATTCTGCAGTAATACGTATATGTTGGGAACAATTTAGGTGGTTAAGAGGAAGGCGAAAAATCGGCCCCCACACAAATGAATTTTTGATATGCAATCCCAGAAACTATAACAGTTATTAACTTTAAATGTTGGGAAAAAATGAGTTGGAAAGAAACAGGGAGAGGGGCAGCCCCCGTGCAAATGATCCATTTTAATGCAATTTTTGATACGCTATGTCTCAGAAACTATAGGAACCTGGAAGTAGCATCGGCCATACAAACGTTCAAATATTTTGAAGTTTTCTATTTCGAAAACTAGAATAGCTTTTGACTTCAAACCCTGAACAAAGTAATTTAAGTATAACATTTGCTGTACGACAACAACCTGGTTAGATCAGATGGCTGTGTATACAAAAAGACCAATGTAAACGATATACAACGTGGGCCAAAAGAAGTCATCCGATGTTGTTTGGTTCTCATTTTTTTTCTAAATGAAAAACAATTGATTGCTATACGGGATCGTTTTGTGGCTTTTTTTATTACTTCGGCGAGATTTTCAGGCGACAGATTTTCGCACTCGTGTCAAATGTTGTATTTCAGGGCTTCCAGAGTCTCGGGCTTGTTAACGTAAACACGGGACTTCAAAAGCCCCATAAAAAAGTTTGGAACGGTAAAATCGGGCGATCTTGCGGGCCAATGTAAATCGCCAAAATGAGAGATAAGGCGACCCGGAAATGCCGCCTTCAGAATATCGATTGTGGCTCGCGCTGTGTATGCCGTTGCTCCGTCCTGTTGGAACCACACGTCCTCCAGTCCTAATTCGTTCAATTGCATCAGAAAACATTCGGCTGACATGGCCTTATAGCGCTTACCGTCCACTGTTGTCGTTTGACCAGCGGCGTCCTCGAAAAAATGGCCCGATGACGCCTCCAGCGTAAACAACGCACCATGTAGTCACTTTAGGCGGATGCCATGGCACTCGTGCATCACTCGTGGATTTTCAGTGGCCAGAACCGATATTTTGGCTTGTTCATGTACCCGATGAGTAAGAAAAAAGCCTCATCGCTCATTATAATTTTGGTCGAAAAATGGACCACTTCGGCCTCGACACCATTATTCCGCATTCTTGGGGAGTGTTTCGCTCCATGACTTCTTCACTTGTATTCTAAATCTGTAACTAGTAAAAATATCGCTAAACGAATTAAACTGACTTAAACTAAAATCTAGATTTTGTAATGAAAATCCAGTCAAAAAAATATTGAAATTGTCAACCATTCTAACGCTTTGGGATTAAAAAAGAAATTTATCAATAAAACAAAAGACACGAAAGAAAATAATAAAAGAATGTTAAATGAAGAAAACCGGATTTGGATCGGAAGTGCCGTTTGAAAGACTCTAAGGTTTGAGCTGTATTAAAAAATGAAAGCTTGGAGTATAGCCCAAAATCGTTTGGGAGTTAGGAAAAATTATTAATGCCAAAATATATGTATATATAAATATAGTTAATGGGTTCCTGAAAAATATGGGCATTCACAGTAGAAACAAAAAAATGTGTAATGATTAAGTATTCGTATTTTACAGTGGAAGGTTATGAGTGGCATGCAAAATTTAGTTCTAATATCTGCCGAATACGAAGCATCTAAAACTTTTAAATGCAGATAGCCTCATTCAAAATATGTATAAAAAAGAGCTTGAAAGGGTTGTCACAGAGGGAATTTCGAAATCAGTGGTGGAAGTACCAAAAAAAGCCCTGAAGGCTAGGCGCTAAAAAGCGAATATTTTTTCCTAATTAGCCATTTACTAGCTTGTATTAAATTAATTAAACTTCATATTAAATAGTGTCACTGCCTGTTTCCGTATTTTTTTGTTTACACATACGTACTTGTTTAAACTTATCTAAATTACTTCTAATAAATTATTTAAGGCAACTTTTTAGAATGTTATTTATGCTCTTTAGTGGCAAGTAGTGTTTTAATTATAGGTATTTACAAACAAACACTTTTTAGACCTTAGGTATATGTAAATGCTTCTAAAATTAAGTACATCTGATTTGGCATGATTTTTAATTTTGTTTGCAGAAGATAATGAGTCGTGCTGCCTACATTTATCTGTATAACATACTTAATATCCCCAATAAAAAATAAAGATTTTTATGAAGAAAGTAAATTTTCATTGTTTTTTTAAATTTTCAGAGTCAAGGTTTTTGTTATTTAAATTAAGGGGCAATAAATGAATGCAAATGCAAGCAAAGAGGATGTTGAACTCTTAAGCTTTAAAGTTTTTGGTGAGCAGTACTACAATAGATACAGTATTGTTCGGTAAAATCAGGGCTAAACATGGTTTTACTTTTTTTAATTGCTTTATGAACTAGAAATTTTTCAGCACGTTCGGCAAATATTTATATTTAAGGGAATAGCATTACTGACTGAGTGATTAACGCGTCAACCTAAAAATTCGAAATTTTAAGTGCGGTTTCCTCTTTCGATTTAAAGATCATCTCTTTGGAAGGGATTTTGAGAATACTTTAGGCCCTTAATAAATAAAAATTAGTCAGTTGAAAGGCGGTGGCACATAGAATCCGTCATCCGTCATACTTCGCCTTTCTCAACTGACAGCTAAGTTGAATAACATGTTTTATTATGAACAATGTCACATTCAGTACGTCTCCTTCAACGCAACGTACTAAAGTTGGGTAACTTTTAACTTTCAACGTACGTCAAGTACTTTGACAAGTTGCATGGTGAAATTATGTGTACCAGGTGGTGTTACGAACACAACTGATCGACTTTTTTCATGCATAAATCGAGGCTGTGTAGTCAAAGCTATTTACTTTTACATACTTATCTTTTTTTGACTACTGAGCCAACGAAAACTACAACAAAAACAATAATCATATTCACCAAATTTTGTTGAAGAATCACCACCACCTGCTGATTTAACATCCGTTTATAAAGGATTCTATGTGGTAACCTCTTGCGTTGTTACGTAAATGTCAGTTATAAAAAGCCGAAGTATGACGTACGACGGGTTGTATGTGCCACCGCCTTAAGTTCTCCTTGGAAATACACGACAGAATCAAAATTTAGAAAGTACCGCGTTTTTTCTCAAAAAAATAACGGGCAAGTATCTGGTACTTACCTATATAAAAACTTTGGACTCTTAGGGGCAAAAAAGGAAAGAACTTTATATTGTTCCTTGTTAGCTTCATTGTGCTACTTTTAAACCAATAAAGCTAAAGTCAAATCGCATTGGAAAGGCTTAAAAAATATATGAATATGTTTTTGGTATTTTTTTTTAAATTCTTAATCTTAATATTAGTAATTTTTGCCACTTTTATCCATTAAATATGTAAACAAAATCCAAATTAATTTCGACAATTACAAAATACAATTAAGATTTAAAACGGTATGTACAGGCAAAGCGTACTTTTGAAAGTTTTCGGTATATTTTAGGCAAAAAGTTCTTTTTTAATTTTTTTGTACTATTTTGCACTATTAATTTCAACAACGTGTTTACAAATATAAAGTTACTACTTTTGATCGAGATCGAGGTCGAAATAAAAGAGTACTTTTTTCGAATAATTGGTACTGTTTTGCTTAATTTGAGGGAAGCCATCTAGAAATATGAAAATGAGAATAATAACCCAGGTTGAGGTCAAGGGCCAATTAGATGGCCAAGTAGTACTCTTTTCACATTTTTAATATTTTTTGGATATATTGAGATAATAGTTAGAGAAATATTAACTCTATGGCTATTGGGGTTAGGGAAGTCGAAAGTCGATTTACTGGACAAAAAGTAGTTTTACTAATATTTGGTAAATTTTTACATATATTAAAGTTAGCTCTAAAAATTTAGAGACATATAAAATGTCTATACACAAGTGAAGAGTTTTTAAAAGCGGGCGTGGTCTGCCCACTTTTATTAACGTTTCCACAAGTTTTAGGTAGAACCAATGCATCTCTTTGACCCTTCACACCTTAAGGTTGTCAAAACTAATAACTTTCGTACTGATGCAAGGAAATGTAATTTAGTGTTTATAATTGAGTGGTAAATTATGGAAAAAATTGGCTTATAGCACTCTCTTCCATTAAGACTCCCAAGTTTATTATATCTAGACTAAATACGTCAAAAAATCCAAATCAAAATTAGTTTCTCTCCACTTAGTTGACTTCCGACCTCTTACTTGGTTATTAATCCCTTCACATAAATGATAAGGGTATATAAGTTAATCATTCCATTTGTAATATCTTTAATATCTATCTGCAACCCAATAAAGTATATATTTGCTCGGTTCCTATAGTTAGGGAAGTCGATTAAGCATCTGTCTGTCTGCCCGCCTGTCCGTGCTATGGTTGAACTCAAATCTTTTTTAAGCCCTCCGATGTCGCATAGACCCGTAAGTGAAATTAAACTATTACAAATATCTGCGAGCAATTCTCTTTTAAAATCCACCAACATCGCCCGATAAAATTTGTACATAAAAAACCTCTATCACTTCCCCAGAGTTGCCACGTGCAATGTGCAATGTAAGACCGACTATCATTAACTTTTCCCAGCGTGCTCCTACAAAGGTATAATGTAAGATCGACCCCAAGTGATTTTTTCTTCCAAAAATTTCTGTGGTACATACTTACCACCCATCTCCAGCCCGTAAAATGGTTGCATACAAAATTTGAAACAAATAGAGTAGAAACTCCTGCATAAGTTTTCCCTCCTAAACATTTTCCTAGAACATACTTACCCCCTATCCCCACCACTTAAGGGGGCTGCCAAAAGAAAATTAGAAAAATTATATAATTTCTCTATGGTCGGCCTTAGAGAAATAAAGTGTACGACTGACCCCCAATAGTTTCCCCTACAAAACATATTCCTAAAATATACATACCCCCTATCTCCACGTCATAAGGGGTGTCCATTAAAAAATTTAAAAAATAGTTCAAACCCCCTACAACGTCTCCGGAGTCACCCCTAGAGGAATAAGCTGTATCACAGACACCCATTAGTTTTCTCTCCCGAACATATGCCTAGAGCATACTTACCCCTTAACTCCATCACCTACATAAGTGGGTTGCCATAGAAACTTTACAAAATTGATGTAAAAACGCCCGTAACTTCCCCATAGTCAGCGTTAGAAAAATAAAGATTGGTAACATTGTAATTAATCCCCCCTACAGCTTTCACGGTGCCCGTTAATAGGTCAAATGCTGGATTGACCCTAACTCATTTTTCCTTGCAAACATTTTTCTAAAACACACCTGCCCCCTTTCACCACCCTGTAAAGAGGTTGCAATACAAAATTTGAAAAAATTAGGGTAAAACCGCGACAACTTCCCTAGTCACTCAAAGAGTATAGAATATTGACACCGATCTCTACTCAAAAATTAGAGACATTTTATAAATAAAAAAAATGGATAAAAATAAAAAAATGTTCGGGGTTTCGAAAGGCCAATGTGAAGGGAAAGAAAATGTTTACCGCCTTTCAAAAAAGTACCAAAAACGATTTTTATTTTACTTGTTCTGAAATTTTTAAAAAGAGCCTAAATAAAACTAAAGTAGAATCGTCTTCACTTTTCGCTTTGGGTTCAATATTTAAAGAGTACCAGATACGGATCTGTTTATTTTTCGAGTAGGATACGATATTTTCTTCCAGCTGGCTGGGTCTTTTTTAAAAAACTATCATAGCCCCCTTAAAAGTCCTACTTAAAAAAATAACGAGAGTAATGTAACGAGAGTAAATGTATAAATTTCTTTAGATTAGTAATTGTCGTATACAAATTTTCAAGAATGTGCTATTTAGAATACACTTCACGCTATCTGTTAAAAACCCCTCTTTAAATTAAGAATTCAATTTTTTATAATTTTTTACAAAACACTAAATTTTGTTATATGTTAATTAAAAAAAAAAAGAAATTAAGTATCACTCAGAAAGAAATGTTTTTTTATAAAATCCATTCAGGCTTAATGCACAATTTTGATTCGGGTATAAGATGGGCTTTTCGTTGTCCCAAATAAGCGGTATGTTGAATAGAGAATGAAGGAGCCGCAACAGATTTATGCTTAAAATACTAGAATTGCAATATGTTTAAATCAAATCCCAAATACTTATCAAATTTTTACATATAATATTTTAACTTACTCTTTCAGGGCAATGGGCTGCCGGGCCTGGCTTCATGTGTTCATCGCTTATAACTTTATGTTTGCCGTGAAGAGTGAAGCATGGTGAAAGCTTTTGCAAAAATCGATAATTATTTTCATATTCTCCGGGGCCTGGTGATATTAAAGAAGGAATTTGTCTAGGCTTTAGACGGCCCAACATAGTAAATGCAGGTGCAGCCTTAATTTGACCTTCCTTAGCAGTACCAAATACCGGCGGTAAGTTGTAAACATTGGGAGCTAAAATCACTTTTATTATCATTTTGATTAACTGCAGTTGTTTTTAAAAATAATACCTGGGGTAGGCGTGGTTTTATTAGACGTGGGTCTTTTGCCAAATGAAAACGTAGGCGTAGTTTTAATGGTTGCCCTTACAGCCCGTTCTATCACATATTTATTAGCTGGTGGCGTTTGAAACCCTTTAGTATCAGGTCGACGACTTTTGAGTGAAAACGCTGGCGCTTTTTGTAGTCCTTTGTTGCACAAACCTCTTATATTGGATCTAGCCGGCCCAACGGTATCGGAACAGTCATATTTTTTGTTGATTCGTCCAACCAAAGAATAGGCTGGTGCCGATTTCTTTTTAGAATCAATAACGTTCGCTCCCAAGTAGGGCGGTAAAGTATTGTACGACGGTTTTCCTGGAATATGCTCAGCAACTATACGCCCTTTGCGAAATGTAGGTTGCCATGGCTTTTGTTCAATGCTGGCTCCAATATTAAGAAGACGTTTTTTCTGAAACATTTTTTCGCACGGCTCTTTAATTGGTGATTTAAAACGACGTGGGGGCTTGTAGACCTACAAATGTAAATAAGCAAAATTTTTCAATATTTTAACGTTAAAGGTTGTGTAATATTGTGCTTACCATTTTATTATCAAAAAAAAAATTAATGCAAAAGATACATATATTTAAAATAAAAAAAATAAAGTCAAATTGTTGAACACAGGGTTTTTCGTCATACAAAATATACAGGGATCGAAGAAATAATTATTTTGGAATTTTTAAAAAGAATTTTTTTTAAATTTCTTTATTTTTTGTTATTGTTGTATTTTCTGTACATATTTTTTGACTTTGATAACAACTAATTAAGGAAATAAAGTTTCTAATAGGGGTAAGGGAACTAGTTGCCACCTTTAAATTGCATACGTTTTAGTAATTTTTTTTACATGCTCTGGTAACAGCTATCGAGTTTAAAATTTATGGAAAGTAGTTTTATAATGATTTGTAAGGGGTTTCAAGTGGGTAGTTATAATAGCTTTTAAGATATGGCCCAATAAAAATGTCATAAAGTTTACCCGTTTAAATGGGGCCTACTACTTCCTGTGCTTTTACTCAACCAATTTTTTTTTGCAGTGTAGATGTTGAAGTAAATTAACTTTGTAGAAGGCTTAAAGTCAATAGCTTTTACAGTTTTTAAGATATTACGCATCCAAAAATGTATAAAAGTAGCCCCTTTGTATGGGTGCCTTCTTTCCTTGTGCTCCTACCTAATCATTTTTTTTTAATTAAGAAATATTTACATGTAAAGGAGCAGCTTTACTAACTTACTGATTGCTTCATTATCGTATGGGTCAAAGAGGTAAAGCTAGAGTCCTGAAATCAGGACTGTGGGTACTTTTTATGATGTATAGCTCACTAAAAAAGTACTTTGGTTGCTAAGAAATAAAAAATGTGTCGTACAAAAACAAATTGGCAATTGGCTTTTTTCTAATAAACAAAATTCTAAAAGTATTCTACTTAAAAAAAAAACGAATCCGTGTCCCTTTTTTTTGACATTTTGGACTCTAATGGGTAAAAATTATAACGTTTTAAACCAATATATAAAGGAAAAAATGCAATTGAAGCCCCGTTAGACATGCCTTGAAAACAATACTTTGTTCCTTTTTTAAAATGTTAGACCTAAAGGGTTACAAAAAGGGGAACAATTATATTTTGTTACTTTTTAGGTACTTTTGAAAGACTACTAATTGGTGGGGATAAAATTACAATCAAAATTGTGGATGACAACCCAGAACACAATTGAGGTTTAAAACGGTTTATAATGATAAAATGTTCTTTTTTGAGTTCTAGGTAACATTTAAGACAAAAAGTACTTTGCTTTATTTTGGGCACTTTTTTGCATTTTTGAGAATATAAGTCTAGGAAAATAAAAAAAAAATCTTAAATTTACTGAAGTTGACAAAATAACAGATGTTTGGAACTTTTTTTATTGTTTAAAATATTGGTGTAAAAATATAAAATTAATAAATATTGGCCCTGATTGAGGTCGAAAGCCAACTCAGTGGACCAAGACTTTTTTTCACATATTTGGTACTTTTTGGTTTGTTTGAGCTATTGAACCTGATTTTTTGTACATTTTTACATATTTTAAATTTAGAAGTCTCGAAATATAGAATTTGTAAGTACATATTGTATATTCGTTTTAAGTTTAAAATTAGAGATTTAAAATCGTTCAGAAATTAGACAAATTTTTTTTTTGTTTGCTTCTTATAGTACTAAGTTGTAATTTTATAATTACTTTACAGGTTTTAAATACGTAGCTTTTAAGGGTTTCAAAGTAGTTATGGTGTTTCAAAAATTTTATAAAACTAGTGCATTTCATTTATCAAAATCTTCCTGGAAATTTTGTGGTAACAGTGGCCACAGTTACCGAGATATATAAAGATATACCGTTTTATTTACGCTATATTGTTTCTTGAGCAGATTGGCATGGCATGAACATGAAAACTTTTGAAGCTTTTATACTAAACGTCACAGTTCTTTTTTAATCAGCAGGGTTGCACTTCGAGTTTATTAACTCAATAAGTAAAGAAATAAATGAAGAAAAAACTACAAAAATTTTTTTTCAAACAAATTCTTGTTCAAAATAATTTAATTTTTAGTAAATATATTTAATAGTCTCTAATAATATTTTAATTTGATTATTAAACCAAACAAAATTATTGCCTAGACAATTTAAATATTTAACCAGCCCAATAAATTTTTTTACTGAAACTAAAACTATTATTTTTGCAATGAAATTTTTGCAAAATAGCTTGTCTAAATTTATTTTTTCCGTTGTAAGTCCTCGGCCAAACAAAATATTTACTGATTCTCTGAATTTCGTAACTGATTCCACAATTCAGTTTTTTATGTATACTATGCCTCTTAAACCGGACCACATTTTTTACTCTTGTTAAATACAGTTTGGTTTTTATTTAATTTTTTAAAACAAAATTTTTATTCAACAAAGTAATCATGAATGATTTTACAAAAACAGAAAATTTTTGTCCTATGAGCTAGGGCAGAGTCTTGTCAAAGGGTGCACGGCTCGTTTTTGAACAATTTATTATTTTACGGCTCTACAGTATTTTTCAAAGCGTCATTTTCGCAGAAATTAACCGTGGCGACTTTCTACCATTCCATTACAGAAGCAGGATAATGGCCTCTCTAAGCTTCATTCAGGATTCATTTCTTTGCTTGTTAGAGTTATTGAGCATAGACCCATCCTTTTTTGGATAAATGACTCCTCCACAATAAAAATTTTTCTATCATTAAACATAACTATTCTGTAGCCGTTAATGGCAAACTGGCGAATCAAAGCTTTTGATTTCAGCTTACGTTTCTGCTTTAGCGTTGCCGTAAGTAGATGCCTCGTGTGTCTGTTGAATGCTCAAAGTTCGAAGTCATATTTAATAATGCGAGAGAACGATGCCTTCGATATATTCATCTCCCGCGAACATTTTTGCTGCTTTCTAAGTGAATTTCGATAAATTCGATTCTGTACAGCTTGATGGCTCTGCGAGCTTGCACACGTACGGCCAGATCTCGGACGATCGGCTTCTCCGCCAGTATCCCGAAACAGTTTCACCACACGATAAATAAAATTATAGCTTACCCCGAGCGTCTGTAAGGTTCAATAAATGTCTCCAGGTTTCATTTCACATATTTTAGGCCAATACTGTTTTCAATATATGTCTATTCGATAATTATAATTGACGCACACCAAAATTTTTTTTCAAGCTTAGATCTATTTTTATGTTTATTTTTCGAGATTAATTTCTTTCAATATTTCGCCACTACGTTGCGCGGCATTATCAGGAAGTTTTATTAAAGGTTAATGCTCGTTATTATAGTTTTTTTATTAATTAATAGTTTTCGAAAAACTGTCAAAGTAAAAAGAGAATATTCAGTGGATAATACACTCTCATACATACTCATTAGTCATCTTCTATTGCTGGACACCGCTGTGCTTAAGTAAAGACATTTATGCAGTTGCACCTTTGTCATCGTCCTTTTTATAAAAGTTTTCCTTTAAACAAATAAAACTCGCATCTCAAATTTTTTATTTCATTGTTAGTTTTTTAATTTATTTTTAATTATGTTTTCATTAAAACTAATGTTATTTTATTTTAATTATTTAAAACTTCGTTGGAGTTAATAAAACGCAGTTTACTCTGTTTTTTTGTAACAAACTGGGTTAGAATTTTACAAAATGTACAAATTTTTTAAAAAAAAAGGTGAAACTGAATTAAAAAAGTTAATTTTATAAAAGAAACAAAACTTAAATTAGATTTAAATTTAAAATATAAAAAAGAGGGGGCAAATTATGACATTCGATTCGAGTCGAAATTTAAAAATTCTTATTAGAATTCCTATATTAAATGCTTTGAGAACTGGATCGATCGAGTAGAATTTCGAATCAAATTGAATGCCGTAATTTGCCCCCAGGATAACAATTAGGGTAGTGCATATGTATGGTATGTTATAATATCTTATGGTCATATTTTTTAATAAATGAACATTTTAAAATGCATTTACCCTTTATTCGAAAATATGTTCCTTTTACCAAAGAAAGGATTAATTTAGGTTCTGACAATAAGATAATATAACATTATTAGTTGTACATTATTAAAATTATAATACAAATAATTACTTTAGCTGCTTAAAAAAAAGAAAAGTAACATAAAATTAAAAAACAAAAATATGAAACCATAGGGCGTCAGCAAAAAAATTAAAATAAGTTGATTAAAAAGGCCACCAAATTTTTGGAACTAATTTGAGAGCAGGAAAGAGAAAGGGAGTATATTTAACAAATGCCCGAAAAACCGTAGTCATAGCGCTCTCGCACACAGCCCAAATAGGGAGAGTGTTTAATACCAAAACTATAGGCTGGAACATTGGACAGATTAACCTGTTTAATAATAATAAAAAAAATAATTTTTGAATTTTTCTTTTTCTTTTGGAAATTATAATTACTTTTTCTGGACAATGAGCACCGGGACCAGGTTTCATATGATCATCACTGGGTATTTTATGTTTGCCACCCATCGAATACATGGGCTGTTTATGTTTAATGGCGGTATATTCAGCATCATAAAAACCTGGGCCGGGATTTAGTACAGTTGGTAGAGGGCGTGGCTTTTCACGACCGGCCATAGAAAAGGCTGGAGCTGAACGGATGGTTCCTTCTTTGCTGACACCCAAAACGGTTGGAATTTTATAGACATTAGGAGCTGTTTTTTAAGAAGAAAGAAATTAAAACAATTAAATTCAATTTAGTAAATTATTAAATTTATTAATAAGGATTATGGCATTAGTTATTTCTTTAAACTTGGGCCGTTTACTTAGGGTTAGTGTATTGCTTATCATTTCTGTTTAAGATTTCTTTTACTTTTTTTTACTCCTTTGTTACCTTATAATTTCTTCTTGTATCGTAGTGGCTTCTACAGCATATTTGACACTTGAACTTTTGGCCGATTTTACCGTAGTAACTGTACTACCATCAGCTGTAACAATGGTGCTACTAGAGCCTGTGGCAGCATTTGTCTGCTGAACATCAGCACAACCCTTGGCTTGAATTTTCTTATTGCCAACTTCCTTATAGCCATTTGTGACAGTGTGCATTGTTGTGGTGACAGCCAGGCCAGTCTCACCATCGATACCATTAATCTTTTCGATATTTTGTGTCAGCTGGGTATTGCAACCGGCTGTGCCTACTAAATTTCCAATCGCATTAGGCTTGTCTAAGTGGTTTTTTACGTTAGTGTTGGTGGTGGTGTGGCTGCTAGTGCCGACTGTATTTTTGTTATCTACAAGTGTTTGTTTTCTTATTGCTGTCACTGTGTTGTCATTATATTTCTTATTAGAATATTTTGGCTCTTGTTGGCCATTGAGATTGTGCACCTCTGTTACAGTGGTTATTGTGGTCGTGGATGTGCTTTGCTGTTGCTGCTCTTTTTTGAATTTTTGCAGTAAGTCTTGCTGCTGCTGCAAGGTGCCATTTTCTAATATAACAACATTGCGTACTACATGATTGCCAATTTTGAAAAAATTTTTTGTTAATTGAGTTCGTGCAAAAGAAAAAAAATTAATTTAAGTTTTTTTAAAAATAGGGTGATACTTGTTTTATTATTATTACTAGGCAACTTTGAAACGTATGGGCATTAAAAGCGAAATTAAATAAAACATATTAAAAGCATTAGGACAAAGGTTTGATGGGTTTACCTTAAACCGTGGATTTTAAAACTAAGAACAAAAAAACTGTGGAAGATAGAGGTTAAAATCAGAAACAAATAAAGTTATTTTGGTTTTAGGTTATTTTTTTTACAACATAATATTAATTTTAATACTTGGAATATTTTTTTAAAGTTATTTTATTGTCTTTGAAAGAAAATTTCCATAAACTGTGAATTGTTTATACATATGGCCAGTTACATTGTCACGGGTGTGACCATTTTTTGGTTTAAAAAAGGCTATAATTTAAGCAATTAATAGTAAGTAGATATTGACAGAACATAATTTCTGCTCACAATGACCACTTGAGGACTGTCGCGGGTGTGACCTAAGAAATTGGAATTTTAGAAAATCTTGACTTTAAAATGGAGTTGTCTAAAATATTCTTGAGAGCGAGTTTAAATTTTTTATTTTTTACGGTAGTTTAAAGTGTTTTAATTGTGTTGGATTTATTTATTTAAAAAAAAACTGTTTTTGCTCAAGGAAAAACTTTTTATTAAATGTTGCGGGTGTGACATTTTATAAAAAACGTAAAAAAAGAAAAACCCTTTATTCAGTAATTGATTATTTTGAGCTCTTGCGAAATAAATAATAAATAAAATATCAATGTATATTTCGATAATTTTTGTTTTCTTTTAGACGTAAATTCATAGATTTTTTAACGAATAAAAAGTCGATGTTTCCCAAATTGGACCGTTTTACATGGAATTGACCATATGTTATTACAAAATTGTTGACTCTAACATGTTTGACTAATATGCAAATTTTAAAGAAATTTTTGAAAGAAATCTGTTTAAACATTTTTAGCGATTTTTTAATTATTTAATTAACGATATTGAATATACATACATACATACAAATGTATATTCAAATTTAATTTTTACCTTAATAAATTTTTCCAGAAGAAACTAATTAAATTTCAACCATATTACGCCCAAAGCTAAATATAAAATGATGTTTTTAAACTAAAAGCAGGGTTGAAAATGCTACCGGTAAACTAGCAAAGCCCCAGAAAAAATACCATGCTATGCAAAAAGTTTAATAATTTTTTTGCAGCCATAATTCTTTTAGTGTATTGTGGAAAATTTATACAGCGCAGTCAATAGCAGATATAAAAATGTCGTTAAGGAAAACGCATTTTTAACTGTTTTTAAAAACTTTTGCTAATGGTATGCTGCCGCTTAAAATATCGCTTGCAACTTGAAAACACAATGTTTTAAACGTCTCTTGTCGCTTGAGCTGTGTATGTTAATTCTGAATTCATCAACTTGGGGCTCTTAATATTTTTTACTCATTCAGGGTTGCCATGGACTCCAAAAGCTGTCGGAATCGGATTTAAAAATGATAAAGATATATTTAATAGTTATAGTTTTTGATATTGTGTTTCTATTTTAAAATTTAAATATTGATTTTAGTTCGAGATTTTAATTTATAATTATGAAAAGTCGTTACGCTTTTAACTCCGATTCAGATATGTATCGGTTTCCATGATAGCTCCAATTGTAGCATTGTTGCTCTGGCTGTGCTCGAAAAACCTGGGTCTTTTTCTCCTGATTGAGTAGCGCACCATACAGTAACCTAAAGGTAGATTTTTAGTTCCCTAGAGCCCAAATTTGTTTTGGTTTTTATTCAAGCAAAAATAAGTCTCGTCGCTTGTTATTTATAACGACTAACATTTATCCACTTTTGAACTGGTATTGTAAACATGTAAAACTGTATTAGGAGCATTCCATGAAAAAACGGAAATCTGAACAATATTACAAACATTGACTTATTTTATATTTTTGCATCTACATAGAGAGATTAAGTTCTCATCTCAAAAAATTGACATTCATCGTGACGTGTAGATCACTATTTTCATGAATACCGTTATTTGTTTGAGAGTATAAAGAATATAGCTTTTCTTTTTCATTGTACACCATTTTTTGAGAGGTCGCTGCTAATATTGTTTTTCACATAAGAACTAATATTCTTTTCTGCGTTCAAGGGCGTGGTGAGCGGTATTAAACCGTATAATATTTATTGCTGTAAAGTGCTTTGTTCCCGAGAAAATAATTACAATGCAAAGGTAAATTTCTATGTCCCACACGTGACGCCGTTTTCCTTCTTTTATTAATAACTGTAAGGCAAGTCAACTAAACAAATTGATTTTTGTTGTTTACAGCTAACTTTTGGTGGTCTAAAAGCTGACAAAAAAATTTGCACTTAAACACTTAGCAAATAGTTTTTCTTTCGTGATAAAAAGTGTCCCACACGTGACGCCAAGAATTAACATATCTGAAATCTTTCAATCTTTCTGCCATCTGCAAACTATATTTGTAATTTACTGCACTACATTTGTGGCTTATCCAAATATGACTAAAAAAAAAACCTTCCACCAGTACTGAACATATTCGGAAACTTCGCGGAAAGCGTAAGAAAGATGATCCAACCTTTAGCCCTAACTGATAGAGAAGAATACGTGAGCTTTATAAGCGAAAAAGAGAAAGTATTTCAGAATTCGATTTAAAAACTTTGCAAGTTAAGGAAAAATATAAAAAAAGCCTGCAAAGGGCCTAATAAAGAAATCGATGTCAAAATATCGACAGACCTTCTGTAAGTACCAAAACCTTCTTAAAAGTCCAAACAAACTTTATCGAAAGCTATTCAAAAGGCTTTAAAAGCCCTTCCTCAATCGCCAAGCAAAAAAGAGCGATAACAACCAAATAAGCGCCTAAATTGAATATTGCTCCAGCCGAAAGTTCAAGCTTGGACATGTCAAATGTCAACTCGTAATACGAGGATGTGAAAGCCTTTTATTACCGTCTAGATATAGTATAAACCTGTCCAGGCGCAAATGCTTTGGTTGTGGTTTGGGGAAATGGAATTAAAGAAAGGCGTTGGAAGAATTATTTAACTATGTATCTACGGGAAGCTTCTGCATTTTTACGGAATTTAATCCTAATATAGAAATAAAATTTTAAAAACTTTGTAGTCTTAGACCTTAAGATGTGCTTCCCATAAAAAAACACTCCTTCAGATCAGTGCAAATTTATAACACATGAAAACAAACAAAACTACTGTAACGACTGGTTGCTGAAAAATTTATGTGATCTTTATTTAGATTTTAAGTGCTGGAAAAATTAATGTGACTTTTTTCTGATAATAAAAAACTATTACTGTCCATAGACTTAAGCATAAGTCTGCATATGGAAAGAAGGGGAAAAATTCAGATAATAAATCACGTTTGACAACCCATTAAACAAGTTAAGTTGAACTGAAAGACAAACTGAATTCAGTTCATATTGGGATGAAACATGTTAATTTAAAAAAAAATCCAAGTAGATGAATTTCAAAAAGACGAATTTAATGAAGGTGTACGTATCCTTCAAATTGATTTTGCAATGCCTTTCGCTTGTGAATACCAGAATGAAGTTCAAAGCGCACTATGGTCGCGAACGAGTGTCCTGTTGTTTAAGCTGCAACATTTTACAAAGTAAATTTTCAAGCATAGAGTAAGTGCGGGTAATGTGGTATACCTATATGTTTTTTAGATTGCCACACTTTTAATTTCGTGACGATTTTACTCATATATCGACTTTTGCTGATGATACCACCTTTCTCAGTATTCATAAAGACCCTAAAGAGGCCTCGAAACAACTGCAGCATCACGTATCCCAAGTAGAAAAATGGGCAAAATTATGGGGTATTAAAATAAACGAACAAAAATGCACCCACGTTACATTTACGTTACGCAAGGAAACGTGTCCCCCAATTTTTATTAACAACCATACGGTGCATCAACGTATTGAAACAAAATATCTTGGCATTCACTTAGATCGCCGCCTCACATGGAAGCTCCACATAGATGAAAAGTTGTCACAATTAAAACTTAAAACGACCCGAATCCATTGGCTAATTGGTAGAAACTCTGTGTTACGTCTTGATTGTAAACTTCTGCTCTGCAACTTAATTTTGAAACCAATTTGGTGCTACGGGATACAACTATGGGACACTGTTTCCGCCTTCAACATAGAAAAAAAAATTCTAAGAATGATAACTGGTGCTCCTTGGCATGTTAAGAGCAGCAACATCCAAGGATCTAGAAGTTCCACTAGTAAAATGCGAAATCCTTAACTATGTGGACAAGAACTTTAAAAAGCTGGAAAATCATCCCAATCCGCTAGCTCGAAACATCTTGCAACATAGCGGACACGCCGTTTAAGGAAAAAACTTGTGTTTTTCCACCAGCAAAAAAGTCGATCACACACCAAAACGATTTCTTGCAACTGACTCCCAAAATTACTTGCAAATATTAATTAAAGTATTGCTTTATTAATTTTCTGAGAGCAGCAATATATTTAGCCTGTTTTTGTTATTTTTATATTATTAGCTTAAGAAAAAACTTACAATACCACAATACCAGTCTATACAACGTTACCCGCACTTACTCCACCTTATGTGCTCGGATGCGAATTATAAAGACAAAAATGAATTTTTTTATTCTTTAAATAAGCTTTTCGATTTAGTAAATACGAAAAATGAAGATTTACCTTTAGTGGAAATAGTTTGGAGCAATGGCTCGACATCAGAATTGAAAAACCGCTATATGGTAAAATTAATATCAATGCTGAGCGCAAAGTACGCAAAGCCATTTTTTGCAAATATTTTGCTACAACTAATGGAAAGGGTATAATAGATGGAATCGGCAAAAATATAAGGAGATTGGTATGAGAGAAAATGATAAGCCAAGGCAAACATTTTGTCATTTAGTCAGCTAAATTTTTTGCTTATTTGGCTTCTTAATTAGTTTCAAAAACCCACGTAATTTATGTGCTATCCTCAAAAATCTGAGAAAAAATTTAATCTGCCATTAGAGGAATTTCAAACTTTTATTTCATCAAGGCCAATCAAAATATTGTGGACTGCAAAGTTATAGCTTATCTGTAGACAAAACTGCAATTAACTTTTGATTTTTGTGTATTTTTTAAAAATAATTTCAACTGTGTCCCTTACGTGACGCCATTTGTCCCTTACGTGACGAAATAAAAAAGTTAATTTTTACCTAGAAATATTTTTTTATTAAAAATTTATTACCATCATAAGAAAGCGTGCTTGTTAGTTGTAATTTCTTTCTTAGACAACTTTTCTCTATGTGCAACTGATTCGCTGAAATTTGGATTTAAACACTACAATTTTAAATGTTGGTTGACTCAGGCTGTCCCACACGTGACGAAGTTTGTTTAATTTTTTCTTTAATATTTTCTAAATTATTAAAGACAAGTTCGATGTAAGATTGAAGACTACCACGCAGTTTAATTAATAAAAGAAAAAAAATTGAATTCTGAATTACCAATTAGAAGTTGTATGTAAAATAAGTGCTAAAAAATAGTTGAATTTGTCCAACACGTGACGGTGGAATGCCCCATTAGTATTCAAGCCTCAGGCTCTAACTTAGCCGCTGTTGGTTATTGGCGATGAGATTATTTGCGAATGCTCAAGCATTTGTCAACGCGGGTTTATCTTTCAGGTTTTTTTTATATTTTTCATTATTCTTGGAGTTATTCAAAACAATTGTTTATTAAAAAAACTAGTTATTTTTAATTTAAATATTTTCTGTTAGATCTCAGGCAAAAGGAAAAACGGTTAAAAAAAGATACCAGTTATTAAACGATTTTTAGTATTATTAGTCTTTTAATGATGTTTTTCAATAAGAATGTATAATTAGTTACCGAATAATTTACATTGAAAATGAAGTGCTTACCCGGACTTGCTAAACGCCTTTCACGTCTTTGCAAAATTCGATCTTCTACATATCTGCCCCTAGGCAAAGCTTATTTATAAATCATACAGTATAAGTATTAAAGGAAACACAAAATACGCCCATAATAATGTGTAATAATAAAAAAAAATGCAAAATAAAAAGAAACAAAAAAGACAAAATTGAAATAAAATCAAAATGATTTATAAAGTGAATGATTGTTTTTGAAAATGAAGAAGAACAAAAACGCCTTTAAACGCCTGATCTCCATAAGCCATTGATTTCATCAAACCATTAATATGACGGCGGCATTGGTATTATATTCTTCATTTTTTTTTAGGTGGCATATATTGCAGATGAGCGATCCCGTGACGTTTAAAGAACACTGTGACCAGTGAACGTGATCTGTTAATCACTGCTATTTTAAACAGTTCCTGTGATTGAAGTTTTTTATTTTTCACAGACAAAGTTGTTACTTTAAAAATTATAATAAATTTAAAGAAACAATATGAAAGTAACTGTTACTTCACATTTTATGTCACTTTAGTTACCTGTGATTTTCAGATCACAAATATTAAATCACAGGTACAGTTATATCGCTCATTCTTAGCATATACGTTCTGACTTGAAACTGTCATACACAAAACTGCCTTTAAAGCCAAAAATATTTTGGCAACCATGGTTGCTCTGCCATATGTTTGACCATTGATGGCAGAACATGATAAAATCTGTACACTTACGGTCCACATTCATTTAAATTCATTTGCTACATGATGTTGATATTAAGTTAATGGCTAATGGAGACGGGATTTAAGGAAACTTACCTGGCATGGCTCTTGTTTTTATACCAAATGTGTATGATGGCGAATGATCAGGCTTATAATTTTCTGGATGATAATGACCAGGCGCTAAACATGCAAAATAAACAATAATTTTTTTGAAAGATCGAAAGGGCAAGATTAAAAAAATAAAAAAAAATATATAAAATTTATGAAATATGCTCTAAACACAACTGAGACGAACGACAATTTTTTTATTGCGAATGTTCGTCTTAGAAAATAAAACACAGTGCGTCGACCAAAATTCGTCATGCGTAACGATCTCTGCTATAGGTTTATTTTGAACGACGTACAATTTGGCACAGAGTGACAATTTTTTCTTATATTTTTTTTTTTATTTTGTTATTAAATAATGTAAATCTATCTATTCTTTAAGAATGATTTTCAATTTTTATTTGTTGCATACAATACACTTAATGTATTTTCAACGTTATATTTATGTTTTTAAATGGTTTTTTTACTTAATATTTTTGAATTAGTGCTTCTTTTTAATAAATATGGTCAATCTATCACAGCTGTTTTACGGTTTATAAATGTGTTTCATTTGAAAAATTCAGCAAACTAATTCGTCGTGAAGTGCAAAATTTGTCGTTCGTCAAAGTTGTGTTTAGAGCATTAAGTCCAAGGGGGTATTCGTATTGATTAAACTTTTGATTAACACTTTTGTTTGTTTTAATTGTAACTTGTTATTTCCATTAAACATTTATAAAAGAATCAATCAGTTGTAATAACGTTTTTACATACGGAATTGTACGTTTTTGTGAAATACACGTTCCATATCAAAACGCCTGTAGTAAGTCAGTTCAAAAAAAAATACGGAAAAAATATTTACATAAAGTCTTAATTCTATATTGCTTAAACAATTAATTAAAGTTTGAGATGGTCAAAGGTTTACAACACGTTATTGACAATATAATTTTTAAGTAAACTGAAAGTTAACAAGTCGTTTAACATAACTGCACAAATGTCAAAAAATGTCATTGCATGTTATTAACCCTTGGCCATCTTCTCGATAATCTGTCTTTTGCCTACCTGGTGCATCGGTGACTGTTTTTGTTTCGGTTTTAGTGCCAAAAGTGTACGATATTTTATGTTCAAGAGAATGCTTTTCTGGTTCATAGGCAGTGGGTGCTGAAGTGTGTTGGAAGAGTGATTAAGTGATTAAAGCAAGTAAAATTTATAAAATTTATTTACAAAAGAAGCAGAGATAAAGTGTAAATAGAAACAATTTTAATAAAATTCTACAGACAAACATGCTTATAATTTCTTGTTTAATCACGTGACTTACAACCAAATCGGTACATATAAAGTCTTTATATTTCTTTAAAGGATCTTAATTTTTAGCTCTTCCTTTATCGCTTCTTTCTAACTTACCAGGGGTATCACTGATTAGATCCTTTTTCAATTTTAGACCAAAAGTAAATGCGGGTGTTGTATGACCCTTAATATTATACATTTCTGGTCTATAATCACCAGGGGCTGGTGTATTCTCTAAATGCTGAACATTATTTCGTCCTGTAATTGTATAGGATGGTGTATAGTCAAGTCTGACTTTTTCCGGACTATAAGCGCCAGGTGCTGGGGAATCACTAACAATTCTATCTACTTTGCGGCCAACGATTGTAAAAGCAGGTATATGATCTAAGCGTACTTTTTCGGGGCTATAAGCTCCAGGTGCTGGAGTAAAACTGATAATTTTGGGATCATGTTTACCTGAGAATGTATACGCTGGCGTATGATCCAAGCGGACTTTTTCTGGTGCATAATCACCAGGTGCCGGTGTGTAATTGTTTATTTTAGGCTGATGCTTACCAGCTATGGTAAAGGCAGGAGTATGATCCAAACGATGCTTTTCAGGAGCATAAGCTCCAGGAGCTGGAGTATCATTTGGCTTCTGTAAGTTATGGCGCCCGGCAATCGTAAAGGCGGGAGAATTATTTATCTTGGACTTTTCCGGTGCATAATCGCCTGGAGCAGGTGTATCAATATTTTGTTTTGGCTGATGTTTACCGGCCATTGTGTAAGCCGGTGTGTGATCTAATCGATGTTTCTCGGGTGCATAATCTCCTGGTGCTGGTGTATCATTTATGTTTTTAGGATCATATCTGCCCCCCATTGTATAGGCTGGAGTATGATCTAAACGTACCTTTTCAGGACAATATGCTCCTGGAGCAGGAGTATCACTAGGTTTCTGTAAATTATGTCGGCCACCCATTGTGTAAGCAGGTGTGCCATCTAACTGGCACTTCTCGGGAGCATAATCTCCTGGTGCTGGTGTATCATTTGTATTTTTTGGATCATATCTTCCACCCATTGTATAGGATGGAGTGTGGTCTAAGCGTACATTTTCGGGACAATATGCTCCTGGAGCAGGGGTATCACTAGGTTTCTGTAAATTATGTCGGCCACCCATTGTGTAAGCAGGTGTGCCATCTAACTGGCACTTCTCGGGAGCATAATCTCCTGGTGCTGGCGTATCATTTGTATTTTTGGGATCATATCTTCCACCCATTGTATAGGCTGGAGTATGATCTAAACGTACCTTTTCGGGACAATATGCTCCTGGAGCAGGTGTATCACTAGGTTTCTGCAAGTTATGTCGTCCACCCATTGTGTAAGCAGGTGTGCCGTCTAAGTGACACTTCTCGGGAGCGTAATCTCCTGGTGCGGGTGTATCATTTGTATTTTTAGGATCGTATCTTCCACCCATTGTATAGGCTGGAGTGTGATCTAAACGTACCTTTTCTGGGGCATAAGCACCAGGGGCAGGTGTGTCACTAGGTTTCTGCAAGTTATGTCGTCCACCCATTGTATAGGCAGGCGTGCTATCCAACTGACACTTCTCGGGAGCGTAATCTCCTGGTGCTGGTGTATCATTCGTATTTTTTGGATCATATCTTCCCCCCATTGTATAGGCTGGAGTGTGGTCTAAACGTACCTTTTCGGGACAATATGCTCCTGGAGCAGGTGTATCACTAGGTTTCTGTAAATTATGTCGGCCACCCATTGTATAGGCAGGCGTGCCGTCTAAGTGACACTTCTCGGGAGCGTAATCTCCTGGTGCGGGTGTATCATTTGTATTTTTAGGATCGTATCTTCCACCCATTGTATAGGCTGGAGTGTGATCTAAACGTACCTTTTCTGGGGCATAAGCACCAGGGGCAGGTGTGTCACTAGGTTTCTGCAAGTTATGTCGTCCACCCATTGTATAGGCAGGCGTGCCGTCTAAGTGACACTTCTCGGGAGCGTAATCTCCTGGTGCGGGTGTATCATTTGTATTTTTAGGATCGTATCTTCCACCCATTGTATAGGCTGGAGTGTGATCTAAACGTACCTTTTCTGGGGCATAAGCACCAGGGGCAGGTGTGTCACTAGGTTTCTGCAAGTTATGTCGTCCACCCATTGTATAGGCAGGCGTGCCGTCTAAGTGACACTTCTCGGGAGCGTAATCTCCTGGTGCAGGTGTATCATTTGTTACTTTAGGATCATGACGACCAGCAAATGAATAGGCGGGCGTGGTGTCTAATTTACATTTTTCAGGAGCATAGGCTCCAGGCGCTGGCGTATCACTTTTAGTTTTCAGCTCGTGTTTTCCAGCTATACTGTAAGCAGGTGTGTGATCTAGTCTTACCTTCTCAGGGCAGTAGGTACCGGGAGCTGGTGTATCACTTGGCTTTTGTAAATCATGACGGCTTGTTATGGTATATGAAGGTGTGTGATCTATTTTACATTTTTCTGGAGCGTATGTCCCTGGTGCTGGGGTATCACTGATAATCTTACTCTGATGCTTACCGGCCATTGTATAAGCCGGGGTATAATCTAGTCTTACTTTTTCGGGGCAGTAGTCACCAGGCGCGGGTGTTTCGCTGCCCTTGTGAACTTCATGACGCCCACTAATGGTATATGCTGGTGTGTGGTCAAGTTTTATTTTCTCGGGAGCATAAGTTCCGGGGGCTGGTGTATCGTCAACCTTTTGCACATTATGTCTACCTGTTATAGTAAATGCAGGTGCATGATCTAAACGAAATTTTTCGGGAGCATAAGCACCCGGTGCTGGAGTATCACTAGTTATTTGTGTAGCATGTCGGCTAGAGATGGTAAAGCCTGGTGTTTTATCCAACTGACATTTCTCCGGTTCATATGCACCTGGAGCTAAAAGATGTTTCAAATAAATATTTTACAAAAAAAATGTATCTTACAGCTAAAAAGCTTAAGAAATAATAAGTAAAGCTATTATCTTTAAAGGCCCTTGTCTATTTTAGCATAGTGCTCGAATGAAAATGTGGAACTTACCAGGTGTACAATCAACCACATCATAAGATGATTTGCCAACTATGGTGAAAGCTGGTGTAGATTGTAATTTAGTTTTTTCCGGACTATAAAAGCCAGGTGCTAAAGAAATAATAAAATTAAAAAAAATCATAAACACAAATAAAAAATTTAACTGAAAAACAAAGGTGCTTTAAAGCTTTATTTAAGCTCTTTTTTTGTTAAAACAATTACTTAAGCGTTGGTGCCATTAAAGGTTAGCAAAAACAAAAAAAAATCAATTTAGTAAAAAAAAAGAATGTTTAAGAGCTGTTATTGTTAAGTTTACCTGGTACTCCATTATCGAAGTTTAATTTTGTACGTCTACCAAATGAATAACGCGGTGAATTCTTTTTCATTAGCCAAACCCGCTCGGGACGATAACTATTTGGCGCTGTGATTTTGTTTATAAAGTAAGTTTGTTTTTGGTTTTGTTAGTTTACGATTGCCAAAAATGTAAATTAGAAAAGAAATGTTAAAAAAAAACCAAATAATTAAAATAAAAAATGTGTTAAACAAAAAATGTTTAAAATTTAAAGTGCATTTACTGTGAAGTTTTTTGATACTTAGTACGAGCTTGATTTGTTTCACAAAGTGCTTTCAGTGTTGATTTGCTTTTATATACAAAAGCTTTGGAAGAAAGAATGAATAAAGCTTTTGGCGAAGAATGATTTATGAATGAGTTTGAAAATTTCTTTTGATGGCAAATAAAAATTATCTAAAAATAAATTTGCAACTTAAAAGTGGTTGCCAAGTTTTAAATTAATTATAGAAAATTAAAATATTGTTCGATGACTAAAAAAGAGGGAACAACTTATTTTTTAATCGGTTTTTTTATTTGTGTATGTATTTCATTCTTCATGGTAGTGTTAAATTAAACTTATGTTTAATTTCTGATAAAACAATGTGTACTTCTTTGTTTAAATTAAAATACCAGTGTAACGGTTAATAGGTTTATTTTAAAAATTATGTAAAAGTTCTATTCGTGCTGTTTCGTGCTATAAAATTATAATCAGCGTAATAAAGGTATTCACATACATATACAGATATCAGAAGATATGTATATCATTTTGTACTAAACTTTTAATTTGTTTCAAAATTTTTACTATTTGTAAATGAAATAACAGAAAAAGGGCAACAACTCATTTTACGTAGTTAAATTAAAAACAGCATCAGGAAAATCGTGTATGAAATATTTGGGTTTCAAAATTTTGCTGCTTGTCCATTTGCCTGAATTAAGTTTTTGTAGACACAAGACGAATAAACGTGACCAATAATATTGGGGCGTTAACTAAAATTGTTTGAAAAAATCAATTTCTATAGAGACGGAAACTGCTTTATATCAATTACAAGAAGCTTTTAAAGTCATATGTTGTTTTGGGGCACAGAAAAAAATAGAAATCATTTTCAATTTAAATATTTGTTAATTTGATTAAAAAAACATTTAAAGAACAACCTATAAAGAAATTCACATATCCAATTAACAACTTTAATTAAAAATTTTTTAAAATCTTTCATTAAAAAAATTTTATATAAATTAACGATTTAATCAAAATACAAACAAATTTAAAATTCAATACGAATAAATTTAAGTATTAGTTAATTTATTTTTTTTAAATAAGGTTTTTTGTTTTTTATTTGTTTATTTATATGTCATTTTATTAGTTTATGTTTATTTAAGTTAATTTTATACTATATTTAATTTACATTTAAGTATACATTACAAGTCTCAACAATGACTCGAACCAGTAAGACATTTAATTTTTAAAAGTGTTGAACTTAGTTTTATTTTGTAACCTCTACGTTCAAATATTCAACTTCAGCAACTGAACTTGAGGTAAACTTTGCATAAGCAAAGGCAAAAAAGCTTATAGTTAAATAAAAGCTTTTTTCAAAGAATTTCTGAACAAATATCATTGTTGGCATTTGCTTTTCAAAAACGATTAAAATCTGAATTGAGAAAATTAAAGTTTTAATAAAAAATACAAAAGATTTTGGCTCGTGAGATAATTGAAAAAATTTTGGTAATATTTTTTCTGTGCACTTATGTATAAGATTGTGTTGAATTACGCCAAAAACATTGGAAAATATTGCAATTTTTTAAAGGACGAGGAGGAATTATGTACATCGTTCTTGACGAGCTTTGCAGCTTATAGGCAATTCAAGGTATCGGCGGTACATATCATCGTCCATACAAGCAAGCTACCCGTCGATTATATACTAACACGCCGAACAAACTTGCTTACTAAAGGAAATGTTCCCGAATCCCGCAAAATCATCCTAATTATCGCATTTTGGTCGAAGGAATCAGGATTCCGTGCAGGCTCAAAATTAGGGGGGGAAAGGAAAATTTCCCCCCGCCAAAACGTTTAAAACTTCATATTGTTTGATTTAATAAATAAAAATAATGGTAGCATGGAACAAACGTTTTATATATTTTATTAAACATATGTATTGCATATTAAAGTTTTGGCTTAGTTTAGTTCTACAAAAGCAGGATATAGATTTACAAAAAGGATCATATCTGCTAATGTGTCTTGAGAGTAAAAGGAATGAAGTCCAAACACAATTTAAATCTATTTTTGAAGAGACAAAAAATATATTTACGCTGGCATGAAAATTTAGCCTAGATTTAAAAGAAAAAATCATTTTAAAAATGTCGAAGTATACTACCGCATCGAAGGCTACAAACCTTTAATTAAATCTATTTTACAAGATTTAAGAACACGTTGCTCAAAGGCCGTCCTTTATTTGGTTAACATTCCTCAACTTCTGCCTCAGAATATTACTACATTTACTTATTTAGAAATTTAAATTCCACCACTTGCAGATAATTTATTAAAATTAAAAAAAAAACTGATAAAACATTAATGCTTTGGAAATCAACATTTCTTGTATTGTTCGTGACAGATGACCAGATCCAGAAAGGCCTACAGTTTAATTTTATCCTTTATTTGCATTTGGACCACCCTGTACAACTAAAATGTAGGGAAAATTTTTACACAATCTACGCAGCATTTAAATTAATAATAAATTAGACACCTTATAATGAATTATCATAAAAAAATAAGATGAGGAAAGTATACCGTCACTATATGCATGATAAAATGCAGCAGAAACCCCCCAAAGAATTATTAAATATAGAAAAGTAAAAAAAAATAAAATTTTTGACCTTAAAAACTTATTAAGTACCTTCACCATATACTGCCAATTTTACAATTTTTACCGAAAACTGTAGTCCGTTACCTTAAAAAGATTTACTGATAATATTTTTTACGCTTATCCTTGCAAAAAGTATTCAAAAAATTTATTTTCTTCTTGAAATACAAGTTAAAATACATATATGTATAATAAATAACTCGCCAAGAATTTTTTTATATGCATACATTCTCATTCAGGTGCGCCGGGCTCGTCAATTTTCGATGTGATTATATTTTAAAAATCATACAAAAAGTGCAAAAATGTGTTTCATAAAATAAAATAAAAATTTTATTTAATAATTTATTTACAAAAATGACTAAAATATTTTTGAATAAAATAATATTTAAAACAAACAACATACACAAAAACTAAAAAATATTTCTTTACAAAAACTAAAAGGGAAGAGAACAAATGTGTTACCTGGTGTTTTAATTACAAAAACCTTAACTGCTATGCGAAACGTATATTGAGGGGCTCGAGGTTTTATTACATCGAGTGGCACAACACGATAATGATTTGGACCTAAATTAGAAGTAGAAAATATAAATTCGTTTTACGGAGTTTATTACACACGGACACGGGGAATGGTTAAGAGTTTTTATTTAGGTTAAGGGGAAGGAAGAAATTTTGCAGGAAGTAAGAAATATATACAAACAAAAAAAAAATTAATTAAAAAAATTTTGCAACAACAAATTACTAAATTGTATAGCAAAAAGATGGAAACATAAGAAAAACACATACAGTGAAGGAGAAATAAATGGGAAAACATTTAACAATTTACATAGCGACAAGCAAAAACAATCCCGTTTATCCATATAATTTATTAATTTATTTTAATTAAGAAGTTATTTGACAAATTTTCTATAGAACAATAGTCAAACAAGCCCTAAAATAATTTTCATGAGTGTTGGAAAAAATCTATATAAACAAAACTACAACAAGTGCATTTAGAAGTACTGGTATTCACTTCCGGAAAACAATAATATTTATTATTTGCATGTCATTTTGTGCAATGGTGTGGAGCCGGCTACACAGGTTGTTGCTTGGTGGATATTTTCTTAAGTTTTTTCAATAAACTTAAAATAAATTTTTGTTTTTTTATAAATACTTATAAAAAGTTAATTAGTGACAGAATTTTTAACTCAAAAGCAAATAAACCGATTTTTATAATTATTAATTTTTCGTTGGATAGATAGTAGGAAGTGCCACGCCCATACGAAAAAGTATTTTTTAACCGTTATATATAAATTAAACTTCGCACATTTACATTAAGATAAAACTTTCATTAAAATACAGTTTATTGGTCCAAAACGTGTGGAGTTCCACAGGAATACAAAGTAAATATTATACTGAAAAATATAAAAGAGACTTGTCCGGTTTGTCCAAGGCAAAATCTTCGCATTCGATTCGAATCGAAATTTAAAAATTCTTATTAGAATTCCTATATTAAAACCATTGACAACTCGATGGAATAAATTTCGATTCAATTCGATTGCTACGATTAGACCCCTGATATTTTTTAATTTTTTGTTGTTTGTGCATACCCAAGGTAACTAATGGGCCTATTTAAAAAAATTATGAGACCCCTTTTCTTAAAAAAGCCTTGTAAATGCGTAATTATGTCTTAATATTGTTATGCAGTTAAATGTGATTTCTAAAAGCATTTCTTATATGGAACCCGTGGTAAATTACTAACCCAAAGTTAAGAAATTTCGCGCAATTTTGTTCCTCGTGTATGAAAGCTATTTAAGCAATATTTATTTTCGTTTCCGGCATTCTTATGATTATCATAGGTGTCACTAAAGGTACCTTTACACGGTAATACAAAGTAATTAGATTTTGTAGAATCAAAATATTATGAAATTCTCTCCGTGTTTAAAAAAAGAGAATAAAAATCTGTTCTAACTATTTTTCATGTTTACACGGATGAGGTTGGTAAAATCAAAATCGGTTGTTTCTTGCCACTTTTCTTTTGGGGTAACGCCATATGGTTAAGGTTCAACAATATTAACAAAAACAACATGAAAAAGATCTGCTTTTATTTTGATGTTTGTGTATTGTTTCATTAAGTGTAGCCACCTTCATTAGATGCTCTAAGTGCTGCCAATCTTTCACACCTCTGATGTGATGAGAATACACAAGTTTCTAAAATGGTTTAGAAAATAAACATTTACCGAACACTTGTCAAATTTTGCATCCGTATTCTCTCCTACCCAATACATTATGCTTTTACATGATGAGATTTTGTATTATCCCACAACATTTTTTGACATATCGTAATATATGTATTACCGTGTAAAGGTACCTTAAGTATAAACGGTAGTAGAGTACAAGGCTTTTCGCATGTTTCTTTTTATCGTCTTTAAGTCTTAGGCGAATACAAGACCATTCGTATTTATTATAATATGTTTAACCAACTGGGAAAGTTTGCTTCGAGTTTTTAATTTCAGTGTTTTATTTTATCTTAATCGTATTTATTATTTCATTGATTGTTTACCGTTGTGCCATCTTAAATAATTTCACAGAGGCTAAGTGAATACCCTTTATAATTTTTTTTCTAAATACCAAAGGAATCAAAACTAAAACTACCTCAAGGCAAAAATTAAATCAAACAAAAAAATTGTTTAAAAAAATGTGTGTTTTAAAGCAATCAAAAAAATTTAAAAATATTTAAGGATGTTAAAATGTTTATATTTACACTGTACGAAATTCAACCGCATATGTATTTACACACTTATAATAAAAATGATGACTTTAGCATTTATAAGCTGTTTTTTCAGCAGAGACTGCAAATAAAAATACAGTTAAATGACAGTTACAATGGTTTTATGAGTTTTGAAATGACAGCATTTAACACTAACCCAAACACCCAATTTTTTAGAATATTTACTTTTACATCCAACAAAACTTTACACCATAAACCATCTATTACTTTAAAATATTAAATTAATTTGTTCATATAATACCTTTCCATTTTTAAAGCAAGTTTCTCTTACCTGGAGTTGTATTGCATTTTTCAGCTGGTAGTTTTTGGCCGAAAGTATACTTGGGTGTCGATTGATTTATTGCTTTTACCGCCTTTTGTATATCATATTCACCGGGTGCTGGTGTAGAAAATTTTGACATTTCCTTATGACGACTTTGTAGGGTAGCGGCTGGTGGTGTATCTTTACCCTTATTGCCTAGGCCAGTGACATTGTATTTAGCAGGTCCCTCACCCAACGATTGTACGGTTTGACGATGTTTCTGGCCAAAAGTAAAGGAGGGAGCAGCATTTTTTCGAGAATCTGTTACTTTAGTGCCTGAAATGTGAAAGATTGGGAATTTAAATGCTAATATTTTGTTAATGTTTTTTTGTATGCTAAACTATTTTAGTTAAACTTTAATTTGCCTTCTCGTACCTATTAAATTGGGAAGCGCTACTGCTGCTGGTCCTGGTGTAGGTGTTTCAGCAGCAATTTGTCCACGTCTTACAGTTGGTGTCCAAGGACGTTGCTCAAAACCGGCCACCATAATTTTGTATTCTTAAAACCTTAATGTTTTTATTAAGAAGCAATGGTGTGGTAAAAGGGTTCTGAAAAAAGAAAGGCCAAAGTCAAATTTCTCATGCGCCACCTACTAAAATATAAATAAGTTTTATCTGGTAGTCATGTTGCCGTGTAGCTGTTATTCCGTTCAAATAATTGTGAATATATACATAAATGCATATATTTTAATTTGGAGATAATATAGTCGGTTGCCTGCTGTGGCCTTTGTGTTTATAGCATAAGCGTCGAATATTTGCTGCCTAAATTCCCTTTTCCTTTCCTTATTATACTGCAGTATGTTTTTCTTTTATCAAATTTTTTCTCGCAGTGCTTTAAGTTCAAGAACAAAGCGATTGCAAAATAAAAACATCTAAAAACTTTACAAGTTTAACATTTTTTATAATTTCATTCGAGTACAAGTATTTACTTTTTTTTTAATTTTGTAGAAAGCGGTTGTTGTAGCAACTTGTTTGGCTAATTTTTCTGAAATAAACTGAAAAAATAAATTTAAGAAATTCTTTTTCTATAACAAAATATTTCCATTGCTACTGTCATGAGTTTTGCATACCGATAGATCGTCACAAGTAGGTTTTAGCAGTTGTCTGCAGAGGCGTGTTTGTTTGGCAAGAGTTAAACTTTTACGAAAAACAAACATAAAAAAATTGTGGAATAAAAGTTCTAACAATAAATAAGGTTAAAATAACTAGCAGTCATTCACTTTGCAATCACGGCATTACTAAAAGGCAGATAATTGAAGGAATAATAAAATTAAATGAACTAATGTATTTAAAGAAACATATTAAATCATCCTTAATTGTATACGAAAATAGTTATTGGCCCTTTTGCTTTTAATAAATTTGGTTTTACAAATATTAAGGTGGTTTATTCAGCTTGAAATTTAAAAATATCAAAAAAACAAGAATAACTGTATCAAATCGCAGCTACTTGGCAACAAATCGGCATTACCATTTCTGCAAAATTCTGAAACCAATTGAACTTTATAAGGCGCCATACCGAGATCTTTTCACAAAATTCGTCGTAAATTGGTGCGTGAAATGTTTAATTCTTTAAAACTATGACGAGTTGATTTGAATAGATTCTTAAGCACACTCTAAACCGCAGCTTAGATATTTTCGGGGGTACGCGCTGTACGAGCACGCTTACGTGTTGGCGCATCAACAATGAAACCAGTTCCACGAACTTTACTTACTTTATAAAACTTTTGGGCAACTTTATTTCGGAAACTAAACATCTATGGACCTTAAACTTGGTACAAAGCAATTAATGAATAATGTCTGCGTTTTATAAAATAAAATAAAATGAAATGAGAAGCCATTTCTAAGAGGTATTACATTCACTCGAAGCCAATGACCAGCGCATGAATAAACCGAAGGTTTGTTTAATCCATATTTACTGTATTTGATTAAATAGTAATACAAAACAGCAAAACAGATACATAATAAATTGTATCGCGGGGTTTTTTTCATTTAATGGAATTTAAGAATTTAAAAATGTAATCAGGAAACTCTAAAATACAAAAAAATAATCTGAAACATTTTGAAAACAAAAAAAAAACTTTAAAATACAACGCTGAAATGCACTTAGAAAGTTCTGAAATTGAATTGAAAATTTCTTAAATGCATTAGAAACTGTTAAAATTGAAGTAGAAAATTTTGAAATAAAATCGATCTCGGTAGACCTGTCGCTGGAAATGTACATATGTGTTTAGTTTTAGTATAACTCTAAAAACCCTAGAACGAGATTTTTTTAATCGCTAAAATATGACACTACAAAAATTATTTTTTTTAATTATTTATATGGCACGTTTGCTATCGCTACTAATGCTTATTTTACTTCTTTTTTTTCATATACCTATATTAGGAAAAAGTACTATTTTAATGCTAATGAAATTATGACGAATATTAAAGCATTTACTTAACCAATCAAATCATTCCTTTACATTTTTACACTGCTTACCTGTTTTAAGTACGTATTTTATAGTTCTTTTGGGGTTAATTTTATTGAGCAATAAATGTGTTAAGCCTGCCTTGTTTTATTTTCTATTCTCTTAGGTTAACTTTTCTTATAGTCTTATTTTAACTTATAAAAAGTTTTACACGCAAAAATTTACTTAAATCAAGCCGTAGCGGTGTCAAAACTACGATGAGAACGGATTTTCTTAAACCAACTACGATTTATCTAGTACGAATTTATTACTTTAAGCCACAGTTAAGCCAAAAAAGGGTTGATTTATGTTTTAAGCTATACTTGATGTACTTGATGCTTAGAAAAATTTATGTAATCGTAAAAGATATTGATCAAAAACTTAATTTTTTTACCTGCGGAGCTTTTTAAAAAATAAGGGTTTTATATTTTATTTTAATTTTAAACATATTAAATATTTTTTAATTACAAACTTCTTTTTGTACTTGCTGTACCTGGATTTGAACCTGGGACTATTTGATCTGTAACACTAGGGGGCTACCATCAAGGCTTTCGAAACACTTTTTTTTAATGTTGCAATATACATATTCAAAAACAACAAGTTTTTCTGCTTGATTTTTTAAATTGACTTAATTTAGAAAAACCTAATTACGGATCGTACTTTAAATTTCAAGTACGATTTTGGATAAACTCAAGAATAAAATTTTTTGTTTTAGAATAAGCTTTTTCTTTCTGTGTACATACATATCTATAGGGGCGGTTTTTTGCGCTGTTAATATTTTTTTTAAATATACCCAATTATAATAAAATATGATAGATTTTAATTTGGTTGACCTTCTTTTTTGCGCGATATTTCTACGGTTTTTAACAAGCGCTACCAGTAAAGTTGTGCACTAGTTCTATAATTGTTTACGTGTCTATTCCGCTTATATTTTGCACAACACTACTTACATACATATAAATATAAGTATGTTAATTCTGTATGTTTTTACAACTTATGTATGTCTGGAAGACAAACAGACAGACAGTCTAACACGATAAATTAACAACAAATGTTTGAAAAAAGAAAGCAATACGTATGCACGCTAAAATTAAAGCACCCTGAAAAGGAAATACTTTTTTCATTAGTTATCGAGTTTTTTAATAAAATTTTGGATAAAAAAATCGTAGATATTAAAAAAAATTATTTTAAATTAATAAACAATTTTTGTGTAAATCGAAAATTAAACGTTTTTTAAACATACATTATATGTACGTAAATGTTAAAAAATTTTAATAATAAATTGTTTTTATTTTTAATTGATTCCACTGTAGTTCTTATAGTTTTAATGCAGAGATGGCACAAAGTGCTGACATGTTAAATATTTAGGCTTCTTACATGCGTTTTTACACAAATTACTTAAGTAATATTGGCAAATATATTAATGATTTGGATTTCATTTTCCAGGATTCTACATATCAAGATTCAAGACAAGTTCACGCTTTGCCATCCCTGAAAAGAAACGTCTTAAATTCATTTGAAGAAGCAAAATGTTTAGCATACTTTAAGGTGCACGCCAAATAAGTTCAAATTGAACAAGCAATAGAAAATACTAGAAAAACCAAAGAATAGAAAAGAAGGTCAAGTGTTGTTTTATGTTTTAGCTTTACTTTTGCCTGGTACGAACTGGGGCGTATAGTTTTTGTCAGTTGTTTGTTGAAGCCTTAAAAATATAATCAAATGATGTTTTAATAGGCGTTAAGTGTTCTTCTTAATAATTAACTGAAGATAATAATCGATATATTTTTTATTGCAAAAATTTAATAAAAGTTATGTTGTTTTTTGGTAAAAATTTTGTTACTTTTTTACTTATTTTACCATTTTTCGACATTAAAATAAGGTTTTATTAATTAATAAAGGCGAAGTAGTTACTCAAATTTGTTTTAAGTCGGCAAGAAGCGTCTAGACAAAGTTTTATTTTTTATTTTTTTTGCTACTTGATTTATCTTAAGTTCAAAACAAATGCATTTGAGGCTGTTTTTTTATTATTTTTTTGTTTGTATTTTTCATAGAATAAGTTTGCTAAATGTACGGTTTTTGATATTTTTTGGATAATTTTTTTTTTTAATTTTTATAAAATGGTTTCCCCGTAGTTGTTGCATTTTTCCCCCTTAGGGTAACACTTTGGCTTATCGCACTTGAACATTGCATGCAGATCCCCAGTCATGCCTCAAACGGGGCGCAGTTTACAATAAGTTTTTGTGTGTGCATTATCATGGCACTTTGAGCACTTGCGTATATGTGCAACTACCACTGACTGGAGGTGTTCTCGTAGGCTTCAATTACTCGTCAGCATATTGACCACCTTTCTTAAGTCAATTTTAAAAATCTAATAGTCCTTTCCTCGTAAGGATCACCCCAGAAAACTCTTGTCATTCTGTAAACTGTCTTTTTGTTCCACGACGCCCTGCGGGCAGTTGCTTCCTACTTTTTAACTCTGTTTTTGTTGCAAGGAAAACCTACCCCAGGTTAGATACCTGCTGGTTTCTACCATTAAATAATTGCCAATGTATTCCCGCGATCACCTTAAGATAATTAGGTGTTCAAATAATGGTAAACTGACCATGCTCTGAGCAATCGTTTCCCTGCATTACATTACTGCCCTACATAATTGCTCTTATGGTCCCTATTTTGAGATGTTGGCAGAACAAACATTACTGTAAATGCTCGGACCTCCGCTTGTAGGACAGTGTTTTGATCAGGGAGGCAAAGAAGGAGATGTCGCCGTCACCCCAGACACATCCTTAAAACAGCACGTTCCTTCGGCCTTCCGTTCAGCCAGGAGACTCGATTTGCATAGCACAGTAAGGCCTGGCCCTTATTAACGATATTCGATCGGATAAATCCACCGTCCCCAAATAACTCTCTAGTAGCTCCAAAATGAATTGTTATTTATACCTATTATTCCCATTAATCTATTTCCCCATCGCCTTTAGGCGTTTTGCCGCAAGTGTCGCCTTGTAGCATACGCGGGTTTCAATTAATATTTAAAATCGTCTTCAAATTCCCCGCTTATTTTCGAACAACATGTACATTAGACTTTTTGTAGAACTCCGATATTGCACTTCCTTTTGATTATATCCGCCATTCCATTGAAGCATTGCTTATTAGTCTCATAATGCTTCTGTAAAGCGAGTCATCTTTGTTCTGAGGACCCAATATCAGTGAACCTTTCCTTCAAGTTGTGCTTCTAGTTCAATTTCCTTTTCAGCATTTCTCATAGATGCCTAGCCCTCTCGTATATTTTAATTGTCCTACCTAAAAAACAAGGCTTATCGTAATAGGCGGTTTTTATTTTTCAGCTATGCGCAGTATTTAGGGGATCTTCCTCCTTCTATTAAGCTTATTTGGACTCTTTCTCCTTTGGGGGTATTACCATATCGTATGCCTAGCAAATTGGAATAAATATTCCGTCAGTCAGTCCTTAGTATTAGAGTAACGCGCGAACGGGGCAAAGGAATAAGAAATTGTGGAGCTTCGTGCTCCGCACTGTCCTCAATAGCAACATCATATAATCCGCATGTTATCCTTCCATATCCAGCATGCGACTAGTCCATTCTCTAAGTACTGGATCAAAGTGAAACTGGTCTTAGAAATGGATAAGAGCGTGGTTTTGTATATTATTAAAAGCTTTCTTAGTGTCAATGCATACAGCCAAGGAATACTATAATTTCTCATTGACATATTTACCTGTATAGAGATGTCTTCACTGATCTTCCTTTAATGTAAGCATGTTTTTTAAATCTTTACCGGTCATGCGGTATCCTTAGTCCATGTTGTCTACTATCCGTTCCAAGGTTTTTAGCAGGAAGAAAGTTAGGCAAAAAGCTATAGGCTTCATGTAACTCCCCTTGCTGGGATTGGATATAATTACTACTCTGGCGACCCACAAGCCATTAGGGGTATATGCTAAGGCTTGGTAAGTATAACAAATCCGACAAGATGCCATGAAGGTGAGAAGCTTTCTTTTCCCTCTTTAACCGTTTCATTTGTTATCAAAGATCAATTGTGCTTTATTGGTGGGTTAATGGGCCTTTTATAAGAATTTTAGAGGTTCCTTTAAAGTCTCCATCCATTTAGTAGTGGGTTTCGAATAACAACTTTCTAGTTTTTGATGCATCGTTCACGCGATATGCTGTTCCCAAAATAGTTCTCAGGACCTGCGTCTCAATACCCGTATTATCTCATTGTATACTTAATGTACTTAAAGTTTATTTTTCCGTGGTTCTCTAAACACTTTTACGGATATTCAATGCTATTCAGGGCTTGTTGTTGGCATTTCGCCTTTTTCGAAGAATGCAGTTCTCGAACGGTTTAACCAGCTTTTTCGTGATTTTCTTTAAATACGTTCCCACAAAGACAACTGTAGAATAGCTGCCCCAGTTGGTTTGTTCCTATGTTTTCAGATTTTGCCCAATGAGTCTTGATATTATTTGGAAAACTTGATAATGAACCGGTGATTCGGGAAAGTTCTCTTTTCCCTAATCTTGTAAGTTAAGGTTGCTTTATTACCCAACTACTCATAATAATTAAACAAACTTAGTTTGTTGTCATAACATTTATTTTAAGAAAACTTTCATTCAAAAATAAACTATAGATGTTTCTTTAAAAAAATATTCTTGAAACAGTCGTCACTAACATCTATTCTCTTAGTTAATCCATCACCCACGCACTCATTTATAACCATGTATTTATGATGTCAAATCTCTAATTCTGGTTATGGTTACTTCACTTGCGTTTCATTTGAAATTTAGAAGAAAACAAAAACATAAAAATCGAGTTTTTATGCTTCAGAGAATGAATCACTACAAATTATTTAATAAAAAAACATTGTGGGTTACGTTTGCATTTATTCAGTTTGATGTTTGCTTTGACTTCAATTGATTTATTTAAATTTTAGACACAGATGAGACATGATTTGATAAAAAAAGTGGCTGTTTTGAAGTTTAATTCAAAAAGCAAAAAAATGCGAATTCGTAACATAAACAAAATTCTAGTTCATTCTAGTCTATTTGCGTTTCTTTAACTTAATTTTAATTGTTTAATACAGCAAACTGAATCTGATTGTTGTTACCACCAAATATGGTTAAATGTTACAGTTGTTGATTTTGTATTTTTTTCTTCTCTTTAACATTTTGTATCTTACATATCTATTATTTATGTACGTTTAAGTTTTTCTCGCTGTTTTAAGATCATTTTACATTAAGGTGGGCGTGTTTTTTTAATTCATTTATAGAATTTCAATACCAGTCTCGTTATTTATTTTCTTAATATTAAGCTTTTACACAAAATATCATCATTGAATATAATTAATGAAGTAATTTAAAATGACACGACTTCTTAAAACATTTTATAATACAAAATTAAAAATATATTTTTTTAAAGCAAAGGTCGTCTACAAGCTGTGAAAAAAAAACTTTTTGTAATTTAATACTGACGCCCCTATACGTAATTTAAATTTAAATGTATCAAAATTCAAGAATCTTGTACGAAAATTAGTGCTAAACTGTCATTTGATAAATTAAGTGCCGAATTAAAGGGTATATAAGCCTATACATTGATGTTTTTGCAGCCCTGTTGGACCGATATAGCCAAGTTACTTTTAAAATGTTATTATTATAACGAAATTACTTTACGGCAGTAAAAGCGTCCAAAAGATGTAATAGCCAGAGTTCAGAAAACACACACATGATTGTACTGATTTTTCAAGATAAATTTAAATATAAAAAAGACTTGTTAAATTATATCAAAGCTAGAAAGTAAGGTATTTGTATAGCTGCAAAGAGTGTATTAAAATTATTTTAATTTTTCAAATCTTGTTTTGAGGAGATCGACAGCTCCCCAAAAATGATAAATATATTTTTGAAAGTTTGTTTTCTGAATCAAATATTTTCTTAACAAGAATGTAAAGACACCCAGACGGACGGAAGTGATTTTTATTCGATTTCTGTTATTGAAGGTGGTTCTATTAAAAACTGAAAAGCGTACTGATTTCGAGCCAGAAATAAATAATCACCCAACATACATTACAATGAAATGCCCTTAATTAATAAATTATTATCAATAAATGAGTATCTCAATGTAAAAATGGAGATAGTGAAAACTAATGGGGTTCGGTAGTACACTTTATTTCTCTAAGGCCGACTCTGGGGAAGTTATGAACGTTTTTACATAATTTTTGTAAATTTTGTGTGGCAACCCCCTTGGGTAAGTAAGCTCTAGGAACGTGTTTGGGAGGAAAAACTAATGGAGGTCTGTCATACATTTTATTTCTCTACGGGCGACTCCTGGAAAGTTGTAGGGTTTTTTTCCGATTTTTTTTCAATTTTGTGTGGCAACTCCCTTGGGTGATGAAGACAGAGTGTGTTTTAGAAATATGCTGTTGAGATTTTTATGTAAAAATTTTAAGGAAATTTACAGAGGTAGTCTTGGTTTTTAGCTTTTATCTCGTTCAGTTATCGGGCGATATAGCGATTTGCTCGCTCGTATAGTTTGATACCATTTATGGATCTATGCGCCATCAGGGGAGTCAAAAAGTCGATTTGGGCATCGCTTAATTGACTTCCCTATCTATAAGGATCGAGAAAACTTATATTTATGGGGTCGCAGATGGATATTAAAGAAATAACAAACGGAATGACAAGCTTATATTTACCCTTATCACTTATGTGAAGGGTATAAAAATATGTGTGTGTTGATTTGACCTATGTTTTTTGTTAAATATATGTACAAGTTTTTTATTCAGTGTGTGTTTATTCTGAACCTCGGTAATAGCTTCGGAGTGTGTCGAAATATTATAAAATGTCTTCTTAAATTTTCAAACCACATTACATAATTACTTCAACATAAAAAAGAAATTAAAATATTAACAAGACCCAAGATAATAAAAGGAAAAATTTGTCTTAAAAACAATGGACTCTAAATTTAAAGTCGACTTTAAATACTAATTTTGTATAAAAATTCGTTTTAAAAGGTTTACTTTAAATTTAAAGTCTATTTTGAATTGTTTTAAATATGGCCCAATAAGTTTAACAAAAAAATTAAAAGCATACATATGTGAGGCGTTGATTTTGAAAATGGCATAAGTAACTTTTAAAAAAAATTGAGTTAATGGGAACACTAAACACAGTTAAACGGAATTTTTTCATATCTTTAAATATCTCGAATTCAAAAAGAAAGTGACTTATGCCATTTTCAAAATAAACGGCTCATGTATAGCAAAAATATTTATGAAAATAAAAATATGTATGTGTTTGTTGCTTTGTCCTGTGTTTTTTACGTTTATGTAAATATTTTTAATTCAGTGTATATGTTTTTTCTGAACCTTGGCAATAGCTTCAGAGTGTCAAAATTCCATAAAATATTCACTTAAATTTTCAAATCATACCGGAATTACTTTGAATTAGGTTTGAAATTAGAATATCTGAAAAATATTTTTAATAAAAATTTTTTAGTAAAATCTTGAACCTTGTTTAAAATCAAACTTGATTTGTTTTTTAAATTCAATATTCTGTACAAACTAACTTACTTACTTTATATTTTTTTTTTTGATTATATCAATAAATTTTGACCCAGGGTCGACGAGCTTTTTGTTATCTTTGGGGAAAAGTGTATGCCTAAGGAGCGGGACCTCTCGTAAACTCCAGGAAAACTGTGTAGGGCCCTATCTAATTAAAAACCTGGGGAATTATTTTGGATTGGTTAAACCAGACTGCTAGCATTTTCCGAAAGTTGATCGGATTGGATTACCGGGCTATCGTTTTATCTTGCTTGGTACCACAAGGGTCTTAAAGGATATATATGAAGCCCTCGAGACCAGCCAGTTCAACATAACCTTAACTAGCAGAACACAGAAAAAACTGAGTTGTAGAATCAGTAACAAATTTCAGAGAATCAGTTAATATTTTGTCTGGCTGAGGACCTACAACGAAAGTTGTAAATTTAGACAAACAATTTTGCAAGAATTTTAGCTTCTGTTAAAAAATTTTGCTGAGCTGGTTAAATATTTTATTTGTCTAGGCGAAAATTTTGTTTGATTTAAAAATCAAATAAAAATATTATTAGAGACTATTAAATAAATTGACTAAAAAAATAAATTATTTTGAACAAGAATTTGTTTGAAAAATTTTTTTTGTAGTTTTTTGTGTGAACCCTCTTTTAGTAATACAACAATTCCTATCTGGGAACAACAGTACCCCTTCTTCTTAAACAAGTGTGACCAAAATGTTGTAAAATCCCTCAAACAGTTGGATTTGGATAAGTTTCCAGCTTATCCTAATATGTTTTTTTTTTGCACATAAAAAAAGTTTAGGATTTCTTATTCAACTAGTGGAATTTGTATACCCTTGTAAATGTTGCTGTTTTAAATACTAAGAATCACCAGTTATCATCTTGTTTTGACGACGTTAAAAATCTTTTATATTGGAGGTGAAGACAGTGCCTTATAACTGTATGACATAGCACCAATATATGTATATATTTTAACAAACAATAAGTAAATACTACTTGATAATGTAAAATGTTTTATATAAAAGTACAATACATTTTTAAAAGTCACTTTAAAAATTTGATCTGTATGTACATATGAAATGCGATTTGAAATATTTTTTACTTTTATTCACTAAAAAAAAGGCTTTTTTGTTTAATGCAATTTCACAGACGCAGACAAGGCAAAAAAAAAAACAACTTTAATTGCAATTAATTTGTGATTGAGTAGATATGTAAGTCATTGTATATGTGATTTAATTACTTTCACATTAATTACTTTTAACAATAGTATAAGAAGTTGTGGCTTTCGCTTTTAGTTATTCTGGTTTTCCTGCAAAAAATATTTTTGTTTGTATGGATATATGCATCAATAGGTAGACACGAGTATGTATTTCCATCTCAAGATATTTTCCACTTTTGCATTCTTTGGGGTTTTTTTTTTACTTTATCATATAATTAAAAATCTATTAAAAAGCAGAAACACAAATTTTATCTTTGTTGGTTGCGGGTTTTTCTTTAAAGTTTTTTGACCTACATGTTGTGGTGGTAAAATGTCAATTAATTACAAATACAATTAGTTATTTGAAATTATTTATTAGTAAATTTTTACTAACAACTAATTGTTTTATTAATTGATTTATAATTTGTCCTAAAGAAGGGATTTTATAAACAGGTTAAAACATCCATGTTCATATGCTTTTACTCGTTTTCGACCAACCTTCGAAATCACACTTTATCTTAAAACCACATTTAAGAATCTTAGTTTCTTATAAAACTTAAAAAAATCAAGTTTTTACAATAATCTTAAAAAATATTGTCATCGCTTTTTTACTCCACTTACTGTCGATTTATTTAAAAGTTAAAAAAAAACAACTTTAGAAAATATAAAACCATAAATATAAAAATGTAAGAACAACGTTGTAAATTGAGTGATTGTGGCGATTGATTGTAGCAACAATTGTTAAATAAACAGAAACACAGCGAAAGAATGTGACAGCAATTGCAGTTCTGTCACTTTATTTTTTTAAGATAACAAACTAAAATACTTGCCTTTTAAATGCCACAAACATAAATATTGTCAATGCCAACAACTGAAGTTTGCATTACCATTTGTAGAAAATGACTGGTCTGTAAGAGGAGTTAAGTAACTGGATTTGAGTTCAAAATGTTTTTCTTAAGAATTCAAACATTAAATATAAAAAATTAATATAAGTTAAGCTACTGTCAGGCTAAAATTCGGGGTCTTAAATTAAAGTAAAGGGAAATCCCGATGGTTTCATTTTAAGGGCCCTCTTTAAACGAGTGCGTCCACCATGTTGTAAAGTGTTTCGAGCTTGCCCACATAGTTTTAGATTTTACATTTAACCTTTGAAGTTTTAAAATGTTAAGGATTTTAATATTCCAAGGAGCAGCAGCTATAATTCGTTTGCTTTTATTTTGGAGCCATTTAAATGTTTTTATGTTGAAAGCAAAGGCAGAGCCCCATTATTGTTTCAAATAGCACCAAATTGGTTTTAAATTCCAGTTGTATAGGAAAAGTTTACAATCGATATGGCTTTCATGTAAAGCTATGCTTAAGATAAGTTCCAAGCTAATTTGCCTTGAAGAATTGAAGCAGCAACCAGTTACTAAGAAGGATTAAGGAGCTCAATTTTTTGCGTAAAATTAAAATTACATGTGTACATTTTTGTTCATTTATTCTTAATTCCCTATTACTTTGCCTATTCCTCTTCTTGGATAATATGAACCAGTTCGAGACCTCTTACTACTGCCTTGAAGTACGGCAACCCCTTTTGGTTGAAAACAACCTAAGTGGTCTCCCTACTAAATCATAGATTGTCGAAAGTCTGGAGATTCACGGCCAAATTTTTGGTTAAACTGCCTTCATGCCATACATAATTCAGGCCTAATTAAAAGTGCAATAAATCTTTTCTGTATTTTTTGTCGCATAATTGATGAAAATGCACTTGTTGTCATTTAATATCGTAGGCAGCCAATTTTTAGCGATTTTTCGAAAGGTTTTATCTAAGTGCGACAATGTCGTGCATGCTGTAAGATGTTTCGATGGAGCAGATTTCTGTTTGTGTGTTTTCAACTTATTAAAATACCTGTCCACATAGTTTAGGAATTCACATTTAACTAGTGGAACTTGCAAATCCTTGTGGATGTAGCTGTTTTAACATACCAAGGAGCACCAGTTATCATTCTCAGAATTTTGTTTTGACGACGTTGTATTTTTTCTGTGTTAGAAGAGGAAGCAGTGCCCCATAATTGTATCCCGTAGCACCAAATTGGTTTTAAAATCGAGTTGTAGAGTAGAAGTTTACAATCCAGATGAAGCAAAGAGTTTCTACCCATTACCCAGTGGATTTGGGCTGTTTTAAGTTTTATTTGTGTCAACTTCGCATCAATATGTGACTTCCACGTGAGGCGGCGGTCTAAGTGAATGCCAAGATATTTCGTCTCAATTCGTTGAGGAAATGTTCGGTTGTTAATAAGAATAAGGGGGCACGATTTATGCTCATTTATTTTAATACCCCATATCTTTACCCATTTCTCTACTTGGGTTACGTGATGTTGAAGTTGTTTCGAGGCCTCTTTAGGGTTTTTATGAATACTGAGAAAGGCGGTATCATCATAAAATGTCGACGTATGTGCAAAATGATTGGTTGGCATATTAGCTGTGTAAATCAAGTACAGAATCGGACCTAATATACTCCAATGAGGTACCGCAGCCCCTATTATTTGAGAACAACTTAAGTGGTTTCCCTCTTTGATCATGAGTTTTCGGCCAGTTATGTAACTCTCCAAAAGGTTGAATATATTCACCGGTGGGTTCAGCTTTAGCTTGCTCAACAGTCATCAATGCCAAACTTTATCAAAGACTTGAGGGACATCAATAAAGAGCGCAAAACAGCACTTCTTATCCTCAAAGGCGTTTCTTATAACCTTTACCAGTCTGTGGGTTTGTTCGATGGTACTATGTTGACTCCGAAAGCCAAATTGGTGATTTGGAATACAATCATTGTCATTCAAGATCAGGGCCAGCTTGTTTTTAAGCAATTTTTCAAACAATTAGAACATACATAGTTGGCAACAGACTTATAGTTGCAGGCCTCCAGCCTTGGAGGATCTTTTCCAGGCTTAGGAATCATCTTTACTAAGGCAACTTTCCATACTGGCGGGAAATGTTCGAGTCGTAATATGGCGTTTAGAATAAAAAGAATTATTCTTCTTGCTATGCAAGGCAGCTCTAAAAGTATTTTGTTGATTATTCCGTCAAAGCCATTAGCATTTAATAGCCTCAACGGCATCTAAAAGTTGGAAACGTATTTCCATAGGACATCTAGAAACAACCGGCGGTAATTAACTCATCTCAGCGCATGTATTTGGAGTAAACGCATTCCTTAAATGACATGCGAGTATATCACACTTTTCTTCATCAGTTCTTGCCCAGGATCCCTTCGGATTTCTTAGAGGTGGTTTTGCGATAGCGGATCTTGAATAACGCAGAAATAGTTTAAAGATAACGGGTCTCCTAAGATCTTTTGTTGATTTCCATAGAGAATAATTTGTGTGAAGAGTCGTTTCTAGACTTTTAAAGTGAGCCATAAATGATGCTTTTCTATGTGCCTCCAGAAAATTTATGAGTTGCTTTATTACTTTCTTTTTTGCTAACATAATGCTTTAATAATAAATTCAAATTGTTGTTTTAGAAATAAAGGATATTAGACGTTGTTTGAAAGTGTATGGGTTAGGTTACTAAAGGAAAGCAGAGCCCTTTTCATATTAACACCTGAAGATCTCTGAGTTTAACTTTGTGTCTTAAGGAGTTTAATGCCAGTTATTTTACCAAAAACTTTTAAATTGTTAACACAAATATAAAAAAAAACGGATTTGAAAGCAACGAGGAAATCGTCAACGACAACTTCTACAACATTGTCATACATTGTCATACATTTGGTCGCTAACGTAACCATCGCTAGAAATTTCATTTACGATTTATTGTTTTTTTATTCGAAAAGCTCGTCAGAAATTGGCTAAAATTGTCTGAAAAATAATGTCAAACATTTTTTGGTCCTGGATGCTTCTCAAAGACATGTCCAACTGAGCAGTTTTCTTAAATTTTAACCTAAACTTAAAATCAAAATCGCCATAAAGCTAAAAATAAAAACTATGCCTTAAATTCGAACTCTATTAAAGTTTTTCATTTTAGTTTCGCTTTTGGTGAAAGTGAAAACAAAGGTGAGAAGAGTTTTAACGTATTACTTTATATGGTTTTCTAAAATTTTAACATGAACAAATATAAAAATGCTTCTGCTGTAATATATTCAAACAGAATTTAATAAAGAAACTGAGATCATGTCCCAACCAAAGCGAAAAATTTATTTTAGCAGCCTACGTACTTTTTTTATTAATAAGAATATAATCAAAAACAGCAGCTTTTATAAAACCATCACAGTAGTTAATTTTATAATTTATTTTCTATATTCTTAGAACTGCTAGAAAAAAATCTAAATAAGTAAAAAGAAAAATTAAAAATATTGTCTTGAAAATATCCAAACATTTATCATACAAAAATAGAAATTTAAACGAAAAAAGTAACACTTAACAAGACAATGTGGTCTTATTTGGTCAACTACATTTTTAAAAATTTTCTACCTTTTAAACACCAAATCACGTAAACAGTGCAAACAGTTGTAGCAAATAACCAAAAGCAACCAGAGCAACAACAAAATATTGCTAAAAAATAAGAAAAAAAGACATGACATCAGATTTAAAAGAAAAAAAATTAAACCGGTTGTTTAACATAAATAAAATTACTATAAAAAGGCTTAAAAAACATTTTAAACAAAATTTGAATTAATGACCGTTTTTTACAAAATAGAGTTAAATATAAAAAATGTTGTAAGAAAAAAGAAAGCAAAAAATAAACGTTGAAACTAGTTAATTAGAAAAAATAAAATCTAGTTCTAAAAACAGTGCAATTGCCTAAAAGAATGTCTACAAAGAAGAAATTATTAAAATAGAAATTATATAAATATTTTAATTAAAGAAGTTAAAAGTGTTTACTCATGTATGTTACTGTTTTAACCAGGGGCCAAATCGTTGCATTCGATTCGAATCGAAGTTTTAAAAATTTATATTGAAATTCCAATGGTGAAATTAATTATCAGGTAGACACAGAATTTTTGACTCTCATACTTTTTTCTTTTTTATATATGGAGTTTGACAACATGGTGATAAAATAATTTAAACCTTATTGTCAAACTTCATACATAAAAAAGGAAAAAATATTAGAGTCAAAAATGTTCTCTCGGATGCGCCCACAGTGGTAATTCCTATACTAAAAGCATTGACAACTCGATCGATTGAGTGAAACTTCGATTCGATTTGGCCCCAACATTTTCCCATCAATATAGTATACCGCACCTTAGACACTGCTTGTTTTAGCCATTAAAATTGTATGCTCTCTGTAATTTCATTGTTCACAAAATTTTTGTCCAAAAAAACTACTGTTAGTTTCATATAAACATATGTCTTCCAAATGGTCCGCATCAACGAATCGCTAATTAATAAAATTGTAAGTGTACAGAGCAACTTAGATTGGAAAAAATATTTTCATACTTTGTTTTTTTATTGTACTTAAATCTACTCACACAATTGGAAATGGTGCTCGCAAACTTTAATTTTCATTCAAATACACATTTGCTACATGTTCGAAATGTCAAATTATAAATAAATATTTAACCTACAAACATTTAAACATTTAAAATGTAAACGACCTGTTTGGTAAACCATCAATATTTTTAGAGTAAATAATTAACTCAAAGAAAAAAAATTAAAAATATAATAAAAAAAGCAGCACTGACTTAGTTTTACATTAAAGGATAATATGCGTTTAATTATTTTAACCGGTTTTCACAGTATCCTCTTATGAGTTGGCTAACCGTCTCTTCTCCATCCGCTTGCATGTTCGTCTGGCTGAGTATTTCTGCATTTCTTAAGGTAAAAGGTCACAGTTTTTTTTTAGAAAATATTTTATTAGATCCTAATAATATTGTTATTTGGGGGCAAATTACAGCATTCGATTCGAATCGAAATACAAAAATTTTAGTTGGAATTTCTGTATTAAAAGCATTGAAAATTCGATCGATCAAGTAGAATTTCGATTCAAACAAATTACGGTGCGCCCTGATTTTTATGTCAAACAGAATAAACAAAATTAAAATATGTATTTATTTGTCCAATAACATAATATTTTTATTAAATATATGCAGAAGGCATTTTTTCCAAACTAAGCTTTTCAGATTTGCTAATTGTTATTTTCAGATTTCTAATAAAATTATTTATCTAAATTTAACAATTTTCCTTATAGGACCGAAATTAAATAATTGATTCCGTCAAATGTTTTACTGATTTCGATCCTGTAAACAGATAAAAAACTTTAACTAGAATTTGAATACAGGAATTATATGCATATTCTTTATTGTTTATCGTAACTGATTTCGAAAATGCATTACACTCGTCTACCATCTGAATTGATTAATTTTTATAAAATTTTTCATTTTTAGATATAAAAATTTAATGAACCGAACAAATAGAAATAATTTTAAGATATAAAAATTCGAATAAATAGATAACTTTAAAACATTGTTAAAATCAAGGCACATTCAACCAGGTAATATTAAGAACCCAGCTGATTAAAATCAAATTGACACTCATACGAAATAAAAATTAATTTTATATGGAATTTTAAATTTTTTTGACATTCTACCGTTCAAACACAAAAAGGAAATGCAGATGGCGAATTTTTTGAATTCGCCTTGAGTTTACCTTGTTGAATGTGCCTTGGTTAAAATTTAGAAATGTTCTGTACAAAATTAACATCAAACAATATCAATCATTTTCAAAAAAAAAAAAATAATAAAAATATAATCATCATTGCTCGCATAAAACATAATTATTTAAAAATTTTTAATTGTAATAATTGCTACGGCCTAAAACAAAGTCCTTAATTTATTAAAATTTTTAAAAACTTTTAAGCCATATGTTTTATGTTTTCTCCCTGAAACTTTTTTATTTATATAAAAAAAATTGTTTAACACCTACAACTTTTTTAATAAAAAAACGTTAAATTAAGCAACATAGAAAACATAAAACAATAAAATCTGTTTAAAAAAACGTGTCATAATTAATAACAATAAAATATTCAACGTAACATAATTTTTTTTAAATAAAGTATTACCCTGCCAGCAAGTATTAGTGTTTTCTTGAATATTGTGCCCTAATTGTTACCCGCCCATGTTCAGACACTCACCCGACTTCATAACGCATTAAGTAGGTCAATCGCTAAATATAATTTCAGAGTTTTTACATTTTAAATAAAATTTATACCTATCAGCAATTGATTGGCGACATTCTTGTGCACTTTCGGCTAAAAATTGCTTGAGAGCTGGCAACACAGCTTTTGAAATTTAAACAGCGCCACACTCTTAGTAAAAAAAATTTAAATTCTAACTATCCGTTTGAATACATTGTTTTAAGGCCCATGCAAAGAGGAAACGGTTATAGCTGTGATAATAAAAATTGTCGCCAATCGTAAAATTTGTTTTTGATAGCCTTCTGTATAGAATGTCAGTCCGGATGTTTAACATTAGGTTTCCATTAAAAATATGATACAAACACCAGCGTAGATGAACCGGGGCTAATACTTACCACCTCAAAAACTTTTTAGCCCACCCCAGAAGTTCAAATCATAATATTTAAATAAATTAAGATGAAGACATAAGTAATTTAGCCCACCCCATGGAAATTGCCTAGCTACACCAGTGATCACATTTTGATTGCAAATACTGGATACACAAATAGATTCAAAAAAAAATTACTAAAAATTCGTTACGTGTGACAAACTTTGAAAATGCACAGATTGTGTTCGATTTCATATACACAAATGTGTGTGTGTTTATTTTTAGTTACGAATATGTCGTTCGTCCCAATAGCGTTTCTAGCATTGCTCGTTAATATTTTGACAAACAAGATAAATATGAGATTTATTGAGTAAAAACGCATCAAGTGCCTTGTGAATACCCTTAGTAAATATCATAATTTTTCTAAAATTTTATTTGCAACTAATCTGACTTGTTTTAAGTTGTTTGTTTTATATTCATTTGAAATTGGTCAACAAATGAATAAGTGGCTTTTTTTACCGAATACTTTAATGACGTAAATCAAATATTTTTTATTGTTCTTTCTAACACACTACTTTAAAATGCAGCGTCATCAGCATTTTTTTTTTAATTTTAAAAAAATCTATGAGATGATGAATCTTAAGTGCTTGATCAGATTTCAGTTTTTTTCTTTTTGCGTATTTTTGTATAAAGAAAATAAATAAGCAAAAAGTGCAAAAAAAATTTTTTTATTTATTTGTAATTCAAGATTTTCTTGAACTATGTGGCACATAGTAAATAAATAAAGATTATTTTTGTTAAAAATACACTTTACATGTCATAAAACCATTGGGTATTTTCCCCCCTTCTCGAAACAGCTCAAGGAAATCAATAAATAATAATTTAAAAAAATAAGTTTTTATTAAGATTTATAAAAAGGATGAGATCATTGATGGTTAAGGTTAGTTTTCAAAAACAGTGTCAATTACCTTTAGATTGATAAATTATACCGAAACATTGTTTTCAACCTGTGCTAAATTATACCAAAACATAAAACTAAAAAAAATAATTAACAATGAAAGATAATCAAACGAAAATGCAAATATCTTTAAATAAAAAAAATCAATAATACAAAAAAATAAAATGATTTTGTGAATTTTTATTTCTTTCTACAACCATATTGCCATATGGTTGAAGAATAGTTATTGAAATGAACGCTACCACAGAAGCTAAAACACGGTAGTTTTAAGCTCAGGGTTTGGAAAGTTTATATATTTTACTATCTGTTAAACCGAAAAAATATATTTTTTTTGCTATTTTAATTTTTTTTTGTTTTTATAACGTACTAGTAATTAAGTATGTTGATGCAAAACTTTTGATTTATTTTTTTTTCTATAGAAAATGTTTGATTTTTTTTTGTTAATTTTTTTAAAAATGTTACTTAAAATAAAAAAAATATCTAAAACAAGCTCTTATATGTACTGAGCAAACCCGGTTTACTATCCTACAGCCCAAACGTGTGGAGCGTTTGCCTTGAAATTTAGACTGTGGGTATAACTTACGATGTTAAGATCTATTAAGGCGGAATGTATGAAAGTTCGGGATTTTTAAAAATATTAAGGGGATAAAAAGGGCAAAAATCGGTAGCCTAGCAACTGTTTAATAGAAAGAGAATTCGTATTGAATTCGACAGCTCTAAAAAAATATTAATAGGTTTTTAGTACTTTTTTAATCAAATTTTTAAGGATCAATCTGTGGTACTTTTTTGAAACGAAATATTTGCAAAATATTTAAAACATTTTCTACTGCAACAAAAAAAAAACTATTTTTTTTGGGAGTTGTAATAAAAAAAAAGAAAGTCGAAAGAAATTGGTATTAAGTATTTATACAAAATTTATGCATATAACACAGATTCAAAGTACTTTTAAAACTTTTGGGTACTTTTTAAACAAAAAATTAATTGGATCATATTTTTAGGACTTTTTATATACTTAAAGCCTGAAATCATGAAATTAGGAGAATTGGCCTTAAGTTAAGTCGGAAATCAAGTTAGTAAACAAAAAGTACCTTTTTTGTATGATTGGCATTTTTCTGCATTTTTTGAGATTAAAAGTCTAGAAACATTAAATTGGGTGCAGTTGGTCCAAATAAAAATAGGTTTTTAACTTGGTAGACAGAAAATAATTTTTTCTGATTTTTGATACTGGATATATACATATAAACGAGGGCTTTTGAATCGAATCAAAGTAAAAAGTCAAATACCTAAATTAAAAGTAGTTTTTATTAAGTTAACGTTCTAGGATTATAAAATTTAAAACTTTTCACCAGATTAAGGTTGAGAGTCCATAGTTTCTGTGATATTTTAAGTCTAAGAGTAAAAGGTTATTAATGTTTATGAACACACTTACATAGATTAAGGACGGTAGTTTTAAAAGATGGCAAAGCGTTATTTTTAATATTTTTTGAGGTTATGGGTCTCGAAGTATGAAATATATGGATTGTGCCCGGATTTTGGTTTCATATATATGGATTTAAAATTGTTTTATATATTTTTGGTATTATCCGAATTTTTTTAGATAATAAGTCTAACAGTAAAAAAATTAATCACAACTGACTTAGACTAAAATCGTGGCGAAAGCTGCTACAAAAAAAATTTTTTTTAATAAGATGTGTCGCCGAAGATGGAGGCAATATGCATTTAATTATTTTTAAAACTCCATGAATTACTTTAATGCATATGCGGTTATTCAGTTGGCCTTCAATCACGTTGACACATTGGCGACATCTTATTAAAAATTTTTTTATTTTTTTTGTAGCAGCTTTCATGAGTTACCCTTTAGAAGGATAATACATATCGTTACCTTAATATTACATTATATGAGCAGACCATATATTGAAATAAATGAAAATTTGGGCTTATATCAAAATACAATTTAGAGTCTTTCTACATTAAGGTGACGATATTAAGTTTTCTTTTTTCCTGTATATTAGTTTAAAATAATTTTTCTTTCAAATAAGATAAAGGTAAAATGTCATACAATAAGATAAAAATTACCTTTAAAAGGTATGTATTAATTAATTTAAAATATGCGGTTTTAAATTAAGATTAAAGTAATGTTTGTTTTTAATGAAAATTAATTGCAGAAAGACAAAATTAGTTATTGAACTTAATAATATTAATATGACAAGCGTTACAGCTTTTGTTTTTACCAGCATTTAGTTAAATTTTTTGCAATATAAAACTATGAAAAAAAAAAAAATTTCAGTGACAATGTTTGTTATATTTCATGAAGCAAAATACAACAAAATAAAATAAAAGTTTGTTGCAATCAACTTATACCCTGCCTTTATTTAAATTTAGGTAAACAAAATTAGTTTCAGTTGTTTTTTTTTCAATTTATTTTGTCTTTTTCGAAAAGTCACACAAAAAGTAAATAACCTTTTTCATAACTTTGTTATTCTTTTGGATTTAAATTTTGTTGTTTAATATTTTTATGTGATGTCATACATACACTTAAACTGTTGTTGATCAATTTAGACTTTTGAGCTAGAATTAGCGTGTAGCTTTTTCCGGACATAAAAAGTAGCGCTTAATTGCTTTATATTTGTGTGTTTTCGTTTTTGTCTAACTCAGATTATAAACAAGTATTTTAGTGGTGATTAACAAATGTTTCAAATTTAAATTAATGTCAAATCAAACAAGCCTAATTAAGTCTAAGAAAATTATTTAAAACAATAATAATAAAAATTTCGCATGAAGTCACTAAAGTTTTTAGATAATATGAATATGTATGTATGTATATTAAATAAATAAAGAAAGCAAAAAAAAAAAAAAATATAATCTGTTAAATTAAAAGTGAATATATAAAACGTAGCATAAATTAAACAAACAAATTTTAGGTAAAAAACATCAACCTAAAAAAACTTCATTATCGTAAAAAATTTGAGAAATAAACCCAAAGTGACATCATTATTTGTAAATATTTAAAAACAATTACTTCCTCACCACATTTTAATACATTTCTTTTATAAACAGTTTAACTTAAAGTACTCAAGTACACTTTCGATGCACTTAAAAGTCTTCAGGAAACAAGTTTTAAAATTAAAGTTTCCTTTATTTGCAATTTAACTGAAAAACTGTAGTTTATTAGGTTCGTTCATTTGCTTTAGAAAAGCGTAAACTGTAATAAAAAATATTAAATTTTATAAATTTACTTCTCTTAAACACTTAAATACTAAAAAAATCCAAACAATCGATTTTATTACAAAATAGGCGAAACCCGGGCACACAGTGGGACCGATTACAAAAAAATTACATACAAAATATTAGAAATCTATTTAAAAGTTCCGCTTTTTTCTCAAACTGTATCTATATAGTGCTACTAAAATGCGAAAGAGTACTATGAACATACTTTTTGTTTACCCTAATTTTATATCCCAAGAATCAAAATCACAAAAAAATGCAAAAAACTACCAAAAATGAGAAAAAGTACTTTTTCCCCCTTAGTTGACTTTTGAGACCAATAAAACTCAATTTTGTAAATCAGGGCTCATTACCTAAAAAACGCAAAAAATTACGAAAATCTAGAAAAATACTGTTTGACCAACTAATTGACTTTAGAACTCAATCTAGGTTGTTAGTATCATATATTATCACTCATAATCTCAAAATCTAAATAAAAATACCAGAAATGTTTAAAAAGTACTTTTTACTCACTTGGTATAACTCTGACATTAAACAGCGTTCATAGCCCTTTCTTTACGTATAATCTCAAAAATTTTAAAGAGTACCATACAAGCGGTAAAACACTTTTTGACCACCTAATTGATTTTCGGCCACAGTCTGGGTAATTTAGCCCCGATTTCATATTTCAAAAATAATCCCTAACAATTGAAAATAGTACAAAAAGTGTGAAAGAAACACTTTTTGACCACCTAATTGACTTTCGACCTCAATCTGGGCCAATAGTCGTTAATTACGTACTTGTAGACCCTTAAATCCAAAAAATGGAAAAAGGTACCAAAAATGTGTAAAAGTACTTTTTGTTTACTTAGTTGACTTCCAACCTTGAGATGAGCCCATAACCTTATTTTCATATTTCTATACGCATAACCTTGAACAATGAAAAAAATACCGTAAAATTACTCAAATATATTATTTACCCCATGCTCTGACCCTAAATGGTACAAAATGGATCCCTTTCTTATTTTCAGACCGGTCGAATCAAATTGTGTTTCTATCTTTATTGGTGTAGAAGTTACAAAAAGTGCATAACAAAAAAGTGACAAAACCGTATTTATATTTTTTTGAGGTCAGTCAAAAGAAATTTGGATTTTGTTTCCATTTTTATTGGCTTAGAAGTTATCGAAATACCTTAACCGGGCCAATATATAATTTTAGATCCTTTTTACTGTTTTGGTTTAAAATAAAAAAAAAAAAACAAAAAAAATAATCATATTTTCTTGATATCTGTCCAACTTAATTATATTCTATACTTATTGGTTGAGAAGTTACAAAAAGGACCTACGCAGAGTCAAATTATAGTCGGACTTCTTAGGCTTCAAAATTTCGAAAAAGTATGAGACACGGTGCCGTTTTTTTGGAGTACATAGAATACAATACTTTTAAAATTTTGTTGTTTCTATCGTGTATAGTTTGCTTTTGGATTTTTTCCTTCTGGGCCTTTTTTTAACCCCCTTGGAGTCTAAATTTGAAGGCCCTAGTCATACGCGTTTGGATTGTACGATGATGAGTCAGTCAGTCTTTAACGCTATTTCTTTATATAAGTATACAGAAAAGTTAAAAACTGCCGTCACTTTTGAAGAATTCAATCAAAGAGCTAAGGAATAAAATAAAAGCACAAAAATGCTCTGTCAGTTTCTTTAAAAATTTTTTTAAATTATACAAATATGTTTGGACTTTTTTTGTTAATTTTTTCGAACTGCTTTTTTCTTGTGATTCTATTATTTAAATATAATTAATTACACATTAACATCTAGATACATTTATATTGCTGCTTTTGAATATGCTTTCGCCAATTCACAAAGAAATTTCCAGGTACTATTTACAAATGTGTGGGAGAGATTAGAAAACAATAGAAATAGTAATTATGTATGTACATACATGTCTAAAAAAATAAAAAAGGCCTATTAAAGTATAGTTGGCAATAAGCAAATATTTGGCAAAATAGACGTGACTAGACTTTTCTTGAAACGAAAACCAAGAAGTCATCCCCCTGTAGGAAGATGTTATAACTTTGCATTTCTGAAAAAAAGATACAAAATACACGTCAAAAAACACGCGAAGAAAATAAAACCTTCATTTAAAAAAATATAATCAAAGAACTTTGGGCCACTACTTTCGCGCCATCTAGTACTTAGTTTTTGACTGTAATGAATAAAGGTACATATGTACTATATACTTCCATTTGTTTCTGTAATTTATTCCAATTAGTACCTGACTAGCATGACATGTTAATAAATTTAAAAATTAAAAAAAAACACAATTTTAAGCGCCCTTAAGGAAGTGTCAATTAACTCTAGTGCCACTTTATGAATAAAAGCATACAATACATAATTGCTTATATGCAAAAATCTGGCATGAAAGAAAGTTGAAGAAAGCATGTTAAATTAATATGTAAAAAATAAAAACAAGTAAAGAGTGCTATAGTCGGTTGTATCGAATCTTGTATGTAATTCACATTGGTCTTATATGTATATCTCTAGTGAACCGATATATGTAGAGCTAAGTTGTTTTCAGAATGTTCATATTAAAACAAAATTTCTTTTGGCAGGATTAGGGTCAATAGCTGTATTAGTATCCAAGATAAAGCGTTCTAAAGCTTTTAGGAAACTGTCCATGTGTATAAGGGCAACCATTTCTTCTGCTCCTCGTCAACTACTTTGTAATATATTTAAAGCCGATAGTTTAAATAATTTTCTAGATATAACATATAAAAACTTTTAAAAAATCTGTAGGAGGGCTACCACTTTCCTTTCTTCTATTCACAGAAAAAAATTTCCATTTTGGCTCGCAATTTTTAAAGTATTGGTGCCAAGTTTTGTAACAACACTGACTATTTTTATCGACATATAATGCCTTAAAAAAATTATTCTCTAAGGTCTCAGTCCGTAATTAACCGATCTTGCTGACTTTAAATTGCAATTTGCCTGAATAGTTTGATATCAGTTAGCCTGTGGGATTTGACTTGGCTCCGAAACCTTAATTTTAACAGACGGGCAATTTTAAATCGGCTTCCCTATCTATAAAATTCCAGGTTAGTTAGTACTATATGGTTCTTCGTTGTCTTCTTCTTTTTTGAATTAAGACCCTCTGCTTAGAATCGTTTTAAATAATTAACAGATTGGCTATTAAGCTACGTTTATTTGTAAATCTTTATAATGTAAACGACATGCAGTATGCTAATAAATATCAAGATGACAGTTTACGTTTAATTATAGTTAAATGAAAATAATCAAATGTAAAATTCAGTAAGTGTTTAAAATATAACAATGATTCATTACTTCATCATAAAGAAATTTAAAAAAAGTAAATAAATAATAATTGCAAAATAAGAAATAGTTTAAGCCACTAATGTACCGTTTTATTATGAAAAAAAATATAGTTATTTGAAATATTAAAAAAAAAACAATAATTTAAATAAAATAGATGTTAAATCCACAAACAAATTCACTTAAACGTTATAAACTGTTAAAAACTGATGCATTTTATAGTTTGACCACCTCATCAGAACATACATATTGGCCGTCCGGCTTAAAGGCTTTGCGTGTCAGTCGAACGTTTGCGCTTAAAACACAATTTCCTTAATATTTTCTTTTCACAACATGTCAATTGTGTAATTTTCACTTGCTTGGTTTTTTACTCATTTTGCTTGCATTTCTAGTTTTTTGTTTGGCAACCTTGAGCACCCATTGGCCAATAAAATTGCAATATGAGTATTGTCGAAATAAATTGCAATTTAAAATGGTTTTAACCTTCTTTAAACACAAAACACATTTAAAGTTAGTTTCGTTAAAAAACAAGCTCCTATTGGTAATAATCGTTATTATTTATTTTATTACAACAACTTGCATAAATGGTTATAACAGTTTAAAATATTTAATGCAGTTTGTGCTAGCCAGCGAGAAGCTGCATATTTATTTTCTACTCCTTTGCCTCTAAAATATTTATAAACTTAAATTGTTTTAAGCAACTTTTAGAAAACGTTTTTTTATTTAAAACATTTTTAAGTCTTTCTGTGCTTTTTATAAAATAAGTTTTAGTTAAATCCTGCTTCTAAATGAAAGCCACTTAATTTAAAAATCATCTTTTTTGTTTTAGAGTGTTACCATATTTTCCCAATAGCATTTGACTGCCATGAATTTATCAAAGTTTTATAATATAAAAATATATAAAAGAGTTATAAAATTTTTTTTTTAACTGGAACCATCCCTATTTTAGTGTTATTTTCTCTTTCACACAGTGGATTTTTTAATTAAAAAAAATTTAACTGCCACTACAGAAAATTTTTGTTTTTAGAACATACTTGACACTTCTATTAAATATTAATTTATTCAATACATGTTAACAAATAAAACATTAAATATTAACCATAATCTATTTTTAATCTATTGATTTTAGAGATATTAAACAAAGATTTCATAGGAATTTTATTTTCTACTGTTAAATGAATATCCTTAGCATTCACCTAATTAAAAAAGCATAATAATTTTCTAAAACAGTGCTCAAGCTCTTTTAAAACCTATGTGAAATCTATACAAAATTTGTGTCAATGAACTTCACATCATAAAAACGACAATAAAAATGTTGTAAACAGACCATAGAAAAGAGTAAAAGATAAAAGAAAATAACGACAAACAATTGTGGGGAAAAACCACAGGATAAACACGCGACTGTCATAAAAATGTAAACCGGTAACATGCTAGCGCTTTCGGCCTTTAATTAGGCCTTTTTGTATTCTTAAAGGGATTTGTTGCATATCTTTTTTAAAAAAACGAATGCTTGATCGAATATTTATATATTTTAAACAAAAGTGAATTTTTTAAATACTCGAATGTAAATTTCCCCCACTAAATACGTGGAAGTGGTATAATGAATTTGTGCTGATGTTTGTAACTCCCCAAAAAAGTTATAGTTTGAGACCCATCTTTGATTACACCATTCGCCTTAGAATCACTTCAATGTCGACAAGTCGATTAAAGCATATCCCTCCGTCTGTTCGTTAGGTGTCCATGTATGTACAGGTCGCATATTTATAGACATTTTTACGAAATTTAACACAAATGGGTTTTTTGAAAGTGGACACAAGAGGACACAAACGTCCTCCCGAAATAATCATTAGGAGCTGACTTTTCTGTCATATATACATACATAACTCTATTTCCACAAAATTTTTTATTTGTGTATTGGTTAGCACCACCAACTATTATGCTGAGTACAAGTATGATCACTAAATTTTTTAAATATCCCCCATACAAACGCCCTCCTAAAATAAGCATTTCAGGCTATGACTCCCTTGAATGCTACGTTTTTTTCACAAAACTTTTTTTAATGTGGATCATTTTCTTCCACCAACTATTGTACAAAATATCGATATAGTCCATTTTTAATTTCGGCCCCATACAAATTTTCTTCCACAGTAACCATTTTTCCTTACACAAGTTTCCTCCCGGCATACAATTTCTAGGATATAACTCCTTCGAATTTTATTCTTCTTCTGTTTCTATGGGTTATCACAACTTGGTTAAGTCTTAAGTAGGGACAAAATTTAACTTTAGGCGCCTCGATCTTCTGCAATTTTCTCCAATTTAGGATATTTAGATCGGCAAGATGTTGCTTGACCCAATCTTTCCAATGGAGTTTCGCACGCTTTCGGCATTGTATTCAAAAACCGTATATATATAATGAAAATCGGCGGCGGCTGAACAGCAAAAGTTTTCGGTGTCTTAACAGCTTTTTGTGAACTTTCTTAGTCGTTTAGGAAGGTTTTTTATATTTGCTTTTTACCACAATAGGCCTTTTACAAGGCTCTTTATTGGGTGTTTCCTACTGCATGTAGAAGGTGAAAGCATTACATATACATGTGTTAGTCACTCACGTTTAACTAACACGCATTTAATTTATTCATGAACAGGAATATAAAACTACAGCAAGGAATAAATATCCAAAAGTAGACAATCAATTTTTCAAGCACACAAGACGTTGGACAAGCGCTTGGTCACACGCAGACATTCAGTCATACGTACTATCTAAGTGTGCACAGCTTTGTAGACAGACAAATAGACTAGAAATAATTTTTTGAGGGCAATAAGTCTAATACCAATTACTATGATAATCGTTCTGTGGATAAAGGAACAAACAAAGGGGAGTTTTTTATGAAAAAGGTTTTTTCAAAAGGGAAACTTTTATTAATATTTTATTAGACGTAAGGTTTATTTGTGACTTTTGAAAAATGTGTTGCTCTTTTTGAAAACATCATAAATCAATCTGCAAACCTACTTAATTGAAAAGCATTTCCAAAAAAGTTTTAAAATTACTATACTTGTTATATAAATACTAAGCCAAATATTTTGATATGGATTACTTTGCAAAGTTCTTTATAAGAAGAGTATAGCATATAGATTTGTTTACAAAATTAAATTAACAAATTCCTAGAAAAATTAAAAAACACAAAAACCATTAGAAATGCGTCAAAAAATTAAGTTTGTGGTTAAAATAGATTTAAAAATACATACATATATTATTTCATTTTGTATCAGTAGTATTTTGAAAACGTTTTAAAATTTAATTGATTTATTATTTTTTTTATTTATTTGTGTTAAAAAAATAAAATTTTTAATTTATGTTTTTTTTGAGTTAACTTCTGTTATGTGCTTGAAAATAATGTTAATAGATAAAGAAGGCGAATTACTATTTAGTCGCGCAGCTATAACACTGCTTTCGAAGTCATTTTAAATTTTTAACGAACTTTTACACATAAAAATGTAAACACATACATATGTATGTATTAATTTCCGAAAAAAACCTTAAAAACTCATTCTAATAAAACATTTAAAGAGACAATTTAGAGTTAAAAACAAAAACAAATCATTGAATTACTTACATTTTTAAAATTAGTTTGAAACAGTTAAATCCGGGAAACAGGAGAATTTTTTGGCTTATATCTTACAAAATTTTCAGAACTTTTTAAACACTTTTTTTCGTTTTCCCTTAATTTTTCACTCACAGTTCTTGTTATTCCTTTAAACAGGCACAAGGGTTTTTTTCCTGAACACGGGAACTCAATCTTAATTTTTTAATAATTTTCTTTTATAATTATATGTTACTTTTCTTTTTTTAACGTAACAATTAAAAAAAAGAAAAAACACCTGTTTTAGTCGTTAAAAAAAATGATTTAATTACTTAAAAAAACAGTCGTTGTGCACTTCACTTCTTTTGGAAATTTGTTATTGTATTTTGAAACCAATTATTTTATTAAATTAATAAAAAAAAACACAATTTATTATTATATAGATTAATCTCAGAAATATTTTTAATTTATGAAATTTTAAACAGAGCAAAGCATTAGTTATTTATTTTTTAATTGATTTAAGTTCGTTAAATTATTTACTTTTAATTTAAATCGTTTGCCTTCAAAGCTATTCGGAAGAGTAGTGTACCGTTCAAAAGCGCTGTTAAAATGCAACTGTTTGTGTTTTAATTTAGTTTTCTTCCGTTTACGTTTTGTTATTATTTTCGCCTGTAATTTAAAAAAGCTTATTTTTCATTATTTAAAAGCTTTTTCTTTCTGCAGCATTTTTTAAAGGCTTTGCTGTTTTTACATCAGTTGTTTGGGGCTCTGTTAGTTTTTTTTTGTTTGTTTGGTTCTGTTAAACTGATTAGAGCTCTGCTTAATTTAAATAGACAATGGGTTTGTAAATAATTTGATTGTTGAAAAAATCTTATCCCCTCTAACGGTATAAAATCAATTTAATTTAAATTAGGCCAAACTATAAAAAAGGGGGAGAACATTTAGACATTGTAATTGTTATTCTAAATCATAAACTATTAAAAAGTAGTTTTGTTATACATTTGTTATTATACATACACAAAAAAAGGCGACAAACTAATTGGCATATATTAAAAACCAAATTATTTTTGTTACCAGAAGTTGTAAATTTATTTTTTAAAATTTTAAAAACGGGGACCGCAATTATTATGCCTTAAAAATAAAAAATAATTATTATTTTCTGATTTTATATAAAAATCACAAAATTATAATTTTTTTCTGGTTTTACAAAAAATAATTATTTCGACTTTTTTCAGAAAATTACTATTTCATTTTATTTTTTGGCATTTGTCTTTTTTAAGCAGAAATAATTATTTTCTGATATAATTTTTTTTGCAGAAAAAATAATTATTTTAGACCTATTTTTTTTAAGCAGAAATATTTATTAGTTGTTGATTTTTTTTTCAGAAATAATTGCTATTTTATTTAAACAATTACATAATTGCTATTTTCCAATTTATTTCCAAGTATAATGGTCGGTTTTTGATTTTTTTTTGTTTTACATACCTATATACTAAAATAAAATAGGCTGAAAATGTTAATAATCACTGCTATTTAGTAATTTTTGATTTCTCTAAGACCTTTAAAAAGGTGCCTTAAGCTTAAAATTATTTTGGTTTTGGCACTGTTGCCTTGAAACTTATGGGAAATTATCTTTCTGGGCGTAATTGGTGACAATTCTTCAGGTCTACGAAACGTAACATCTGGTGTTCCGCAGGGACCTGTTCTTGGCCCTCTTTTGCTCAGCATTTTTATTAATAATGTGTTTACTGTTACGAAACATACAAGAATAAATGCGTATGCTGACGACATTCAGTTGTACATATCACTTAGTATTGGTCTTCTTGTGTTATTGGATGAATGAGGACCTAATATCGATTGAAAAGTGGGCTGAAAATAATCATCTTGTACTTAATCCCATAAAATCATTTGTCTTACAGTCAACAGACATGAATTTGATTTAAGTGAACTGTCACCTATACATCTAAGTGCGACATGACTAAAATGTGTTGATAAGGTGAAATATTTAGGTTTTCTCATTAACTCTACTTTAACATGTTGAGATCCTATTAACACTGTTGTTCGAAATATTTACTTTACTCTTCGCTTACTTAAAAACGTCTCGAGAATTGATTCCCATTTTAGTTAAAAAGAAGCTTGTTGTTCAGCTTATACTACCACTAATAATGTACTTTGCAGAGGTTTATAGTTAGATCGATTCGAACTCGCTACATAAGGTGAATGTAGTTTTTGTTCAATCACCTTAAAAAACAATTTGTTGTTATTGTTATCAAAACCAAAGACTTTTGATAAACTTTATAAAGTGCCCAATACATAGTGATTAAGGCTTATATCAGTCATTTCGTTTGTTATTTCTACAAAATTCATATTATATAAGAACACATATAAGCATCTATACTCCGGATCATTTTAAGAAGCTGAGGAAGTCGATTTAGCCATGTCCATCTGTCCGTCTGTTGGACTAATAAAGTAGTTCTGAGTCGATTCGTAAAATAAAAGTTGGGTCTCAGGCTATTGGTTTTGAGCGCTACAAACATTTGCAAAAACGCTTTTAAAATGATTTTATTTGTAATCAGGAAGTTGTTGTTGTAGGACTAGGTCACCTTTCTATTCCGCCACGGTTATAATGTCTTATAAAGTTTGTTTTGTTTATCAATTATTTTGCTCTAAATCCAATTTCTATTTCCTCCTTGTTGTTTTTTATACCCTTCACATAAGTGATAATGATAAGTTTGCCATTCTGTTTGTAATTTCTTTAATATCCATCTGCGACTCCATAAAGTATATATATTTTTGGTCCTTATAGCTAGGGAAGTCAATTGAGCGATGTCCGTTTGTTCAGCTATTCATATGTCTGTCTGCCAGTCTGTCCTTGTTATGGTTAAAACTTTTTAAAGCCCCCCGATGTCGCCTAGATCCGTAGGTGGTATCAAACTATCAAAAATATCTGCGAGCAAATCACTATTAAAATCCAGCTAAATCTCCCGATAACTGACAGAGATATAAGCCAGCAGCCACGACTAACTCTGTTTATTTTTCTAAAATTTGTACATAAAAACCTCTACAACTTCACCGGAGTTGCCCGTACACGAGTTCAACATCAGACCGACCCCCATTAGTTTTTTTTCACAAACAGTTTTGTGGAACATACCTACAATCTATCTCCGCCCCCTAACAGGGTTGCCATACAAAGTTTTTATTTTTTTTTTAATGACTTCCACAGCTCCAAAAGTGGTCCCACAAAGGTCAATTATAAGACCAACCCCAATTGGTTTTTCCTCCCAAACATTTTTGTGGAACATACTTACCCCCTATCTCCAGTCCCTAACAGGGTTGACATACAAAATTTTACAAAAAATATGGTAGAAACGCCTACATCTTCCTGGAGTCGCTATGAGAACATGCTCTATCACCTAAGGGTGTTGCCATACAAAATTTACAAAAATGATGTAAAAACGCTAATGACTTCCCCAAAATAGACCCTGAAAAAATAAAGTGTTAATCCGACCCCCATTAGTTTCCCCTCCCAAACATATATCTAGAACATACTTACCTCCTATCTCCATCACCTAAGGGGGCTCCCAAACAAATTTTAGGAATTTGTTATAAACCCCCACTACAGCTTTCCGAGCACCCGTAGATTGGTCAAATGTAGGAATGACCCTAACTAGTTTTTCTTTACAAACATTTTCCTTAAACATGCTTACCCCCTATCGCCACTCCCTAAAGGGTCGCCATACAAAATTTGAAAAAATTAGGATAAAAACCCCTACAACTTTTCCGTAGTGACCCTCGGCTAGACTAGATAGCTGGGTATATAAAAAGACAAATTTGAAGGGTATGTAAGATTCGGCACAGCCGAATATAGCGCTTTTACTTGCATATCCTAATTCTAGTCTTAAATAAAGAAATAAGTATTGATCGAGCTTAACCAACTATAATTGTCTTACGTTATTTTTTTTTTTTATTTTGATAAGCGAATGAATTCCTCAACCATTTTTTTTGTTAAATTACCAACAAAAGTTCATATAACTAGGCTACGCATTTATGTAAGGAGTTCTTGCTTGTCTGTATACTTTTTTAACAATAAGAGCCAAGGTAATCCGCCTGTCTTTTTACCTGTCCGCATATTTTTCTCTCTTCCAAACAAAGCATAAATCTGATGTCATTTGCAATATTGCTTCTGAAGGATCATGCAGAGATTGAATGAAATCACTATGATGTCATTGGCTTGAGTTTCTGGTTTTAGTTATTGATTTAATAAATAATTTTCAATTATTTTGAAGGTAACTGCGTAAAAGTTAATGACGAAGTTACGTTGGTGTTAATTTTGTTTATTTCTTTTTAATTTTTTTGCCAATTTTCGAAATTGTCTTGTTTAGTTTAGCAATTAACTAATTTGTTTTTATTTTTAATTGTGGTTAACAATTTATTTAATTTATTTATTTATTTTTGGTGTTACGTTGTCTCTTTTTATTAAAAAAATAATTTGAAACGTCATGTTTTTCCGTTTCCTCCCATAAATAGATTTTAGCTTAATTCTAATTTATAAGTTTTTTAACACCTACAGCTGACTTTGTTAAACAAATAGATGACAAACTTTTCAGTTAGGCATACTACATAGTGACAAAAACTTTTCAAAAGTATTTTTTTTTAATACAAATAGTTTTTTATCTTCTAAATTAATGTGTGTTGTAATGAAGTTAAGCTTTTGCAATATTGCTTTTTTGTCATTTAAAGTCGGCATAATTTCATTCATTCATTTTGTATTTCTTACAGGTATTGAATACCTGATATATTGTAAAAATATTTTCCGCAGCATCTGCTACAGAAGGGAAGAAATTTGTTGCCCTAAAATGGCAATTTCTTTTTAATTTTTATAATTGAAAAGCAATTAGTAAAGTAATTTTTTGTATTTATTATTATTGTTGTTATATTCGCAAAACAATCTTAAAAGTTATTATTTTAACATTTTTCATATTACTTATGAATTTAATATTTATTAATCACATTCAAGCTTCAGTTATAGCCGTGGGCGTTGACAAAGCTAAATGAACTTGTAATATATTTTATGGCTCATTGAATTATTTTTTCAATAACAACAATCTAGAGAATTCTTAGGAGTTTAGATATTTTTTTTCATCAAATTTGCAATACATTTCAAAAATATTGTTTTTGCCTAACAATGTATATCTGTAGGTATTTTTTTATTTTTAATTTTAGTACCCTAAAATGCTTAAGCTATATTACCACTACCTGAGTTGTCATCTGAGTTTCACAAATGAGAATTATTTTTATAGTGTAATAACATGTCTATTTTCATTTGTTAATATTTTTGTCTAGCCTCAGTTGAAAATAGAACGTTTTCTATTTTCAAATTATTTAACGTCTGAGTTTTAAATTTAAGTTTTTAAAAGTTACCGGATTAAATGCTTGCTGTTGTATTGCCATACACTTTGTACCATTTTAACAACTTTTAGAATTAGCGGACTTTTTATAATTTCTCAGATGAAATGTAATACTAAAAATAAAAATTTCAAATTGTTTTTTGACACTCTACTCAGTGTCTGGAGGCAAATTTATATTTTTAAAAACTATTATTTTAAAAAGTATAAAACGTTGCGGAGGGAGGGTGGAGCCTTTGGAATTATCGACTGTGCGGATTTGTTAGTCACGGTGTCGCGCTGTGAAGACACTATTTAAGAGTAATGATTCTTACGTAATTGCTCGTTGACAATTCGGTATTCGGCGAATACATTATAGACTGAGTGTAAATTTAATTCTCGAAACTGATTCGGCTATGAGAATCCCACAGCCAGGGCCCATTCGATTTTCCAGAACTCCCGAAAACATTAAACTGGTTGAAAGCAGTTAACGTGAAAATTCGCGACTTTCAATACGGAAAGGGGCAGCCTCACTAGGATTACCAAGAGCAATTACTCGTAAAATTTTTAAAAAGGATTTGAAATTCCATCCTTTTAAAGTTTAAATCGTTTAAGAACTGAAAGAAAGAACTTTGATTTATGCAAAAGGTTTGTTGAAACTATATTGAAGCGTTTTCGCACTGTAAGTCCCACTTTTTGGAGCGACGAGGCTCATTTTTACTTAAACGGTCACGTCTACAACCAAAACTATTGCTACTGGTCTCCCAGAACCCGGAACCCTTGATTGAAACATCAAAAGCCATTGCATTGCCCCAGGGTAACTGTTTGGTTTGTTTCTTTAAGCCAGGCGACAAATGTCAACGGTGAAAATTATCGATGAATGATTACCAAACTCGTTTTGCCAAACCTGCAAGCTCATCCATTTTACTCTTCACACACGCGGTTTAAACAGGATAGGCCGACTGCACACACACAGCTAGAGCTTCAATAAATTTGCTTCTGAAAATTTCCCTTAAAAACTGATCAATTGCTTTGGGGACATCTCATGGTCACCGATGTCGCCCGATCTAACTCCAATGGATTTTTTATGGGACTACCTCAAAGAGAAAGCTCATAATGACAATCCGAAATCTGTTCTGGTCTTAGAGAAAAATCTTCGTCGAGAAATCAGCTCAATTGAACTAAGTTTACTGCAGCGTGTGCCGCAGAACACAAGGCTCCGTTTTAAATAGTGTGTTCAACTCGACGGAATCTGGATGACATTCTCTTAAGAAATAAATTCCGCCATCCCATTCTTTCGTCCAAAGCTTTCAACAAAATTTTGTGTCAATTATTACGTTTTTTATTTAAGCTTTAAAATGTAAATCTGCCACCAGACACCCTGTATAGCTGTTTCATAGCTTAAGTTATTGAATTAGAACCCCTTCATTGAGAGCATTTGCGGCTGTTGTATTTTCCACTAAGCTTTTATACGTGTTTAAAAACCTGTTTAAATTAAATGTGACTTTTTATCTTATTCCACCTCATACATACAAACATATCGTTAGCTGAAATGCAAAACCACGTTACTAATAAAGAAAACTCAAATCAATTTTTTAACATATTTTATTAAAAGGCACATAACCTTAAAATTTTGTTACAAACAAAACTTAAAACAGAATGCTGGAAAAAAAAGAAACAATTTACAATCACTGGCTTCGTAATTAAGAAGCGATTTTTACTTATTTTATAGATTGTATGTTAATTTTTATTTATTGTTGAACTAATTGTTTTTAATACAAATTTTTGATTTTTAGTTTGGCTTTAGTTCATATAATTTCTTTTTTATTTGAAGAAATTATTATTTTCCGTTAATGTTGAAAGAAACTTTCAATTTGAAAAAAGCTGATTCTTCTACCGCTACTAGCCGAGTAGAATGCATTTTCGAAAGCAGCTACGCAATTTCATCATCAGTACTCTTTAAACGGTAGTAGTGTATATGGTTGTAAACATCACCTATTTAAGTTACATGTAACAGAGAAAAGTATACAGTATCAGTGTTTTCCTTCTGTTTTTATTTTGTAAGTTAGGACGAAGTTTATTTTTCATATAAACTATGCTTTTTTCCATTAAAAGTCTCTTTGGCAACACTTGACTAACAGACAAGCATTTGTCCATCTCTCAGATGGAACGAAACGCTTTTTATTATTGTATATCATACAATAGGGGTAATCACTTTTTAATTTCTTTTATTGTCAACGACAAATTGATAGAAATTATTAAAGATCATTTTGCACCGTGCCATGTGTGAGTTATATGTTAATTTTTATTTATTGTTGAACTAATTGTTTTTAATACAAATTTTTGATTTTTAGTTTGGCTTTAGTTCATATAATTTCTTTTCTCTGTTACATGTAAGTTAAATAGGTGATGTTTACAACCATATACACTACTACCGTTCAAAGAGTACTGATGATGAAATTGCGTAGCTGCTTTCGAAAATGCATTCTACTCGGCTAGTAGCGGTAGAAGAATCAGCTTTTTTCAAATTGAAAGTTTCTTTCAACATTAACGGAAAATAATAATTTCTTCTAATAAAAAAGAAATTATATGAACTAAAGCCAAACTAAAAATCAAAAATTTTTATTTTATAGATTTTTAAAAATTGCAGTTACGGTGTTTTGCATTTTAGCTGACGATGTATAGGTAGGCCTTTAAATGTAACAATTTCTTTTTTATGCTACATAATTACCCTGAGCTATTTGAATACCTTTTTATTTATTCTTTACCTATTTTATAATATTTTTTGTTTTTTTTTTTATAATATTTATGGTTGATGATTCTAAAGAAAATCGTAACGCTCCTCAAAGCGGCTGTGATATGATTTATTAAAAAAGCACATTTCACCACCACCTTAAAGAGGGATACAACTCTTTATTTTATTTATTTTTATTGTTTAAATGTTTTTTTGTTTTATTGAGGTTTCTTAAATACCTAACACTTAAAAAAACTCAAACATTTATAAGATATTTTATTTTCATCAAATTGAATGTTTGGAAAAATATTAATTTTCTTTTTGTTTGAAATAATATTAACCCATTAACTGCTGAAATTTACTTACCAAAAGTCCCTGACTGCAAGGTGGCAACTTATTTTTTTAAACACTTGTTGCCCCGAAGTACACTCCTCTTCACATGAATCGGTGTTTTTTTTCTTGTTTTCTTAGGTAATTCCGTACATTAGAGTTTTGTTAAAAATTAAATGGCCCTAACAGAAATGGCTATTGTACCTATTTAAGTGACGAAAGATAATTCACATATTTCGTAACACTACAATTTACTTTATACTGGATATACAGAAAAAAATTAATTTAGTTGAATTTACGCTTACAAAAAGAGTAACCATTATGTTCCTTTAAGGTTGAACTCAAAAATTTTAAATCTAAACGCGTGTATCTTAACACATTACTATACATAACTTGTTTAATTTTCTTAACGAGGGTTCACTCTTAACTAGCTCTTGAAAAGTGATAAACTCCATTCTCACTCACAGAGAAAACCCAATTCCGTTTGCTTTTTTCAAAAGTATGTAAGTTGAATCGATATTATTTACAGCCAAGCATTACTGTCGTTCAAAGAGTACTGTGAGAAAATCTGCAGCTGGTTTCTTCGAAAATTCATTCTAATTGGCTGGTGTTGGTAAAAAAGCTTGGGTTTTCAAATAAGTCTCTATAATTGACATTTATTAAAATTATTAATTAGTTCTTAATAAAAAAAAAATGGTTAAAAATGAACTTAAAAATTAGAAAAAATCGCTGTCAGATTAAAATGGATTATATTTTGTAACTGCATTCAGCAGCGCAATTTTACGTAAAATTGAATGAAAAAAAAAAACGTAATGACGGAGATCTTTTTCATAATTTACATTTATTTATAGTGATTTAAAAAAATCCTTTCTTGCGTTTGTGTGATCAAAAAGACAAAGTAAAAATAAAATTGATTACTTTTTGCTATATAGGAAATATATATTCATTGTTCCAGGTTATTTTTAAGTTGTGAGGTCTTTTTTCAATAAATCCAAGGGTCTAAGTTACTAAGTAAAAGAAGGATCATTTAGGAAATAAAAAATGGTGCTGATTTCATCATTAAAACCGAATATAAGTTTTGTTAAAACAATAATTTTTACATAAAAACAATTTCTAAGAACAAATGTTCTCTTTAAAATCGGAATATTTTAGGGTTTTTTTAGTATTACGGCTTTGACCACCAGTTAAGAGAAAGTAAACTCTGTTAACTAAGCAATCTATTCAAAACTTGCCTTTTTCAAAAGGAGGCAAATAACAGGATTCGATATTATGTTATGTATATGAATTCTAACAAACTTTTTAGGAAGAATGTAAAAGCGACCCTGAAATTAAAAAGGCATTTTCGTGCCCTTCGGGCTCCAACAAAATAGAATTGATACTTGAATGCATGTAATGTTTTAAGAAATATAAGATGAAGAAATAAAAAAATTGTGTTTTAAAACGACTAGATTTCAAAATTACACCTAAATTACACCGACTAGCAATTAGCCATTTGTTACACCAAACAAAACAAAAATTGCACCGAACTTGGTTAATTACCCGCAAAGTGGCAATACTGATTATATTAAAAAGTAAATAATTTCTGCCTACTTAGTTTTCTTTGAAAAATTCCCAAAAAAATTATGATTTTTTATCTTAACCCGATCCTGGTCATATTAGTATATTTGTGCTTGATACTTGTGACTTTAAACTTACGAGCTTTGAAATATTTTTTAAAATAAACTTTTACCAATAAATTGTTCAAAATAAAAACAGCATTTACAGATTTTTTCATAAAGTATAAATTATTTATAAACGTATGCAATTTTTATAAACTTATAACTAGTAATTTGTTTCTTTTTTTTTAATTTTTTGTAATTACACTAGGTCACAAATAACAAACTTTTGTCTGTTATTTGTTTCTAGCATACTTTTTCTCATGGATTTGGACCTACTGAACACGAAAATGAATTTTAAAAATTTTTCTGTCGATTGGTTTGCGAGATACAAATTTTTTAATTTTTTTTTTTTAATTTTTGGAGGTACACTTACTATTTTGAGCATATCTTTAGTCTTCTTTGACCTATTTTATCCTACTACTACTCAAATTAAAGACAATTGAGCCGTCTACAACTTATTCTCAGAAAATTTTCAAATCGGGTTAGTAGTTTTGATGTTGGCGGCTTAAAAAGGTTAAAAAACTGGGTTTTTTTAGTAAAAATGTGGCTGAAAAATTCATATAAAAATTCATATAAAATATAAAACGCGATGTTAACAGCGATTTTAATTTTTTTACGTATAGCTGACACTTTTCCAAAGAAAATAAGCCCTTACTTAACAAAATCTGATGACAAATGGCCGACTTATTATTTTTTTGGTAAACGACCGAAATTCCGCTATTTTACGATTTTTTGATTTTCATTATTTGCACAGCTTACCTACCCAACGCAAACGAATAAATACATTTGAACTTAATTTAAAATAAACAAATTAGTCTTCGTATATTATTTTTTAATTTATTTACAGCACTACATGCTCATACATATTTAAACATAAGGAGACACGGTTATCAATTGCATTTCAAAACTGTCTGTGAAAGTGTAAAGAAGTTAATATTTAGAAAACGCAAGGAAGACAATGAGTAAAAGACTACGTGTGTTCGAGTGTTTGAACGATCCAGACAATTTCTGCAATGTTTGTGGCCAGTTTATAAAAAAAAATCACGCACACAAGTTTACTCCAGCAGTACAATTGCACTATTTGAATTATTTTGGTATTTCACCAAATATCACAGAACCATGGACACCTAAGTCGCTGTGTGATCTTTGCTATATAATCTTAACCAACTGGGCAGCTGGCGGAAGGTAAGAATTTTTATTTAAACACATTATACATAGCGAATATAGTAATTTATTTTAATTTTAGCCGCCATATGAAATTCGATACACCAATGATGTGGAAAAAGCCGCTATGCCATTCCACAGACTGTTATTTTTGCCTCACCACAAACAGTGGGGTAGGAAGATTTTTTAAATGGAACTACGCTCAAGTGGGATCGTTTGCGCTTCCAGTACCACATTCGCATGATGTGCCATATCCAGTGTGCCCTGGTGCATCTCTTCAAAAAGCAGAATCGTCAGAAGAAGAGTCCGAGTCAAATGCAAGCGAATTTGAGCCGGGTGCAAAGCGAAAATTACTGTCACAGGCCGAACTAAACGATTGGGTGCGCGATTTTGGTCTCACTAAGGAGAAAGCCGAACTTTTTGCGTCTCGGATGATACAGTGTGGATTTGTGGCTTCAGAAGTGAAAGTAACAGCGTACAGAAACCGTCACAAGGAGTATGCAAAATTTTATACAAAGAAAGACCAAATATGTTTTTGCAGCGACATTTCAGGCTTGTTCCAAGAGCTTCACCAAATTCACAACCCCAACGAATGGAGGTTGTTTATTGACAGCAACAAAGAGAGCTTGAAGGCAGTTCTCTTACATAATGGGAATGAAAAGCCATCTGTTCCTATTGCTCATGCGGTTCATTCAAAGGAGAACTATGAAACTATGGACATTTTGCTGAAATGCATAGAGTATAGGAAATACAATTGGAAAATATGCGCCGACCTTAAAGTTGTGGCCATTCTGTGTGGACTCCAAGGAGGCTATACGCGACATTGCTGTTTTCTGTGCCTTTGGAATAGCCGCGCTGATGATCAGCATTATATAAAAAAAAAATGGCCGGTACGAACGAAACCTGTAGTTGGAGAAGCGAATGTTCAGCGCAAACCACTAATAGAGAACCGTGAAAATATAATACTTCCGCCGCTGCACATAAAATTGGGTTTGATTAAAAATTTTGCCAAAAAATTAGACAAAGAAGGTGAAGCTTTTGCCTATTTACGGTCAATTTTCCCTTACCTTTCGCTGGCAAAAATTAAAGAAGGAGTCTTCGCAGGACCCGAGATAAAAAAAATTTTGAAAGATGAAAAATTCCCAAAGCTGTTATCACCCATCGAAGCCGCATCATGGAATTCCTTCAGGCTTGTTGTGGAAAACTTTTTAGGAAACAACAAAAGCCCGAATTATAAGGACATAGTTGAGGATCTGGTAAAGAACTATGAAGCCATGGGAGTGCACATGTCACTTAAAATACACTTTCTGCATTCTCATTTGGATTTTTTCCCTGAGAATTTAGGAGACGTGAGCGACGAACACGGCGAGCGCTTTCATCAGGAATTGAAGGCTATGGAACGACGCTATCAGGGCATCTATGACACGGCTATGATGGGTGACTATATTTGGACCCTAATACGTGAGACCGATTGCAGCGAATACAAAAAACAAAGAAGAAGTCAGCAGTTTTTCCACATGGCATAAAATGTACACTTATATCTTTGTTTTTACTCAAATAAATTAAAAAATAATATACGAAGACTAATTTGTTTATTTTAAATTAAGTTCAAATGTATTTATTCGTTTGCGTTGGGTAGGTAAGCTGTGCAAATAATGAAAATCAAAAAATCGTAAAATAGCGGAATTTCGGTCGTTTACCAAAAAAATAATAAGTCGGCCATTTGTCATCAGATTTTGTTAAGTAAGGGCTTATTTTCTTTGGAAAAGTGTCAGCTATACGTAAAAAAATTAAAATCGCTGTTAACATCGCGTTTTATATTTTATATGAATTTTTATATGAATTTTTCAGCCACATTTTTACTAAAAAAACCCAGTTTTTTAACCTTTTTAAGCCGCCAACATCAAAACTACTAACCCGATTTGAAAATTTTCTGAGAATAAGTTGTAGACGGCTCAATTGTCTTTAATTTGAGTAGTAGTAGGATAAAATAGGTCAAAGAAGACTAAAGATATGCTCAAAATAGTAAGTGTACCTCCAAAAATTAAAAAAAAAAAATTAAAAAATTTGTATCTCGCAAACCAATCGACAGAAAAATTTTTAAAATTCATTTTCGTGTTCAGTAGGTCCAAATCCATGAGAAAAAGTATGCTAGAAACAAATAACAAAATGGCTGTTGCCTAGTGTTATCATTTACTTTTATATTATTTTACTAATTCATTTTGTTTTTTTTTTTGGTATTTGCTTAATTTGTTGTTGTTGTAATTAATAGAATATCACCATTAAATTTCAGTTAAATTATTTAGAATGAGTTTTATTAATATGGATTAAACATTTTACTGCAAAAAAAGTTGATTAAAAAGCTGATAAGTATTTTTTTTCTTTTTATATTAATAATAATAACTATTCTTTAAACACCTAGTAGCTGCATTAAAACTTCTTTTATAATTTATGTACACAGTGCTACATAAAAACATTTTTAAGAGCGACATAATATGAGTTAAGGATTCGGGTGAGTATATCTAATATTTTTTAATTAATAAAACCCTCTGTCTGAAAATCAGGTATTTTCTTAATAATAACTTTAGGGTTTGTGGCATTCTTAAAATTTTAAAAATGGATAATGTTATAACCAGCGTTGCCAAAACTTAGTTACAAAAATGGTAATGACTACATAGTAATAACAACAAAAATTTAAATTAATCAAACAAGTTTTAAAAAATACTTAAAAAACTAGTACCTTTGCTTTGTATTTTAAGTGAGAAATATCTCCATCTTAAAGTGTATAGTTTTTAAAAAAAAACTTCAGGGTGAATACGATTAACATAACTATAGTTTAAAAATCGTGAACTTAAATTATTTAAATCATACTGTAATGAACACCGTGTTACAATATTTTCTGGACATAAAAAGAATTAAATGTACCCAGTAGCCTACAGTCCTAATGTGGTAAACTTACGTGCCCAGTTTTTCATTTCAAGATTCTTTTTACAGGATTTTACATTTTTAAAGGGTAATTTTTTTTATTTTTTTAAATAAAAATAAATCGTAGAATAAATTTTTTAAGGCTTCTAAACAAAAAAAAATATAAAAAATATCTAAAAAAATTTAAAAAATTTTTCTTTTCAATTAATAACATCTTTAAAATTTCATTTTTGCTGTGAATAAATTTGTTTCCTAAAATACTAAAGACGTTATTTGTGCGCTGGTTCTAACCCATAAAATGCTTACAACCCAAGTCTACAGTTAAAGAAAGAAAAGGTGATCTTTGAGGTAAAATCTTAGACAATTTTGAAAATAAATTTCAGTTAAATTATTTAATTAATATGTATTGAACATTTTATTGCAAAAAAAAATTAACTCACTAAATACAGGGTGTCTGGTGGTAAACTAATATTTTTAAAAATGGTGCGGAGGGAGGATGGCGCCGTTGGAATAATTGATCGCGCGGATTTGTCAGTGACTTGATGGACCGAGTGTAAATTCAATTCGTTCGTGGGTGCAGAGACTCCGCGCAACTGCTTCGACAATGAATATCCCAGGGTCAGGGCTCAGTCGATCTTGAAAGACTCCCCAAAGCAATGAACTGGTTAAAAGCAGTTTACGTGAAAACTTACGACTTTCAATACGAAAATAGGAGTCTCACTGAGAATCCCAAGAGCGATTATTTATGAAATTTTAAAAAAATGATCTGAAGTTCCATCCCTTTAAAATTTAAATCGTTCAAGAACTGAAAGAAAGGGACTTTGATTTACGCAAACATTTTTGTGAAACGATGGTAGAGCCGTGTAAATCCAATTTTTTGGAGCTACGAGTTTTATTTTCACCTAAACAGCCACGTCAACAAGCAAAACTGGTCTCCAAGAACCCGTAACCTTCGATTGAAACAAATAAAAACTATTGCATTGCCCCATGGTAACTGTTTGGTGTGCCGTGCCCACTTATAAGATAATTGGACCATTTTTTTCGAAAATTCTCGAGGCCAGGCGATGAATGTCAACGGTGAAAATTATCGACGCGTGATTACGGAATTGGTTTTGCCAAACCTGCTAGCTCATCCATCGTACTCTTCACAGAGCTTCGATATTTTTGCTTTACGAAAAACGCTTTGAGAACAACCCATGGCCACCGAGGACGCCCTATCTAACTTTCATGGGGCTACCTCAAAGAGAGGATTTATTCGTCGGAAAGTATTTGTCGAAAAATCAGCTAAATTGAACCAGGTTTACTGCAGCGTGTGGCGCAGAACACAAGGCTTGGTTATGACAGTGTGTTCAACTCGACGGAAGGCATCTGGATGACATACTCTTTAAAAGATAAAATGCGCATTTCCATTCTATCGTTCAATGCTCTTAATAAAACTTTATGTCAATTATAACGTTTTTTATTTAAGTTTGAAAATATAAATCCGCCACCAGGCACCCTGTACTTAGTAGTTGCACTTAAACTTCTTGTTTTTATTTATTTACACAATACTACATTGGAAATGTTTTTTAAGAGCGACATAATAGGTCTGTCTGCGTACACTTATTTTGCATCATTTTGTACAAAATGTTACAAAATCTTGCAAAATGTTGTCTGCGTACTCCAACTCTCTTGCAGCGAGAGAGCCAAAAAGAAAATTTTTTGACAGTTGGAAGTAAGAGAACTTGCAAAATGTTACTGGAGAAATTTCTTCTTGTAAGATTTTGCAACTAGCTTGAACAGCTGTTTTTATTTACTAATTGAATGAAATAATTTTTGTGAAACGAAAATAAACATTGAAATTTAACAATAGTTAGAATTGTGTTGATTTTTAACGTTTATAACAAATTATAATAAACATAACATTTTACTAATGCCAGAAATGTCCAAATATACAAATAATTTACCGCGTACACATGTGCTAAAATTCTTTTGCTTTGTTATTTGAATTGTTTACACACCGATCAGCTGTTTTCTTGCAAGATTTTACTGGATGCTGTCTGCGTACTTTTTGATATATTTTTAGTCGACAGAGTAAAATTGGTCTTACTCTCCCAAAATATATTACTGAGTATTTGCTACTGGAAAAGTACGCAGACAGACCTAATATGAGTAAAGGATCCAATAGAGTATATACATAAATTTGTTTTAATATTAAAAAAAATTAAAACGCTTTTTGAAAACATTTTTTTTTTATAAATAACTTTAAGTTTTGAAGCATTTCTAACATGTTAAAAATCTATTATGTTATAACCCATAAAATGCTTACAACCCAAGTCTACAGTTAAATAAAGAAAAGGTGCTCCTTGGAATGAAATCTTGGGCAATTTTGAAGTCATAATAATAATAAAAAATTAAAAAAAAGTAGAATTATTATTGTAGCAGCATGTATTAATTTAAGGTTATTTTCTCTAGAGTTTTGTATGTTTGTTCTAATAATTTATAAATATTTTTTATACTTAGAATGAATTTTTAGGTTAGTATTTAGTTTTTATATATTTAATTACACTTATGTTTACATTAAATGTAAAATGTTTACGTTTTTTTTGTTTGTTGAATTTTTAATACAAAAAATTTTATATTTTTCTCATATTTTAATTTTTTTAAATTACAAAATTGGTCACTGATTTTATTTTTTTGACGGTTTATTTAGTTCTTGTTCGTTTTTGAACTTGCTCCTTTGTGATCTCTGAAACCTTCAATTATTAACTTTATTGTATTCAAATTTCTTGTACAAATTATCTGTGGTATTCACGTGAAATTAAGAATTTTTCGGGCAGGTTGACTAAGTGAATACCTTTAACGTTTGAAATTGTGAAAATTGTGAAGGTTTAATGGGATCAGATATATTGGTCAACTGAATGTTTATTATTTAGGTAAATTTATTAGTTTTTAAATAACATACTAATGTGCAAAGTTGACAGTATGTAAAAAAATTAATTTATTTTAACTTAAATTTGTAAAGAACTTAAAAACATACTACCATAGAATTGAAAAAATGAACACACAAATATTACGAGCACACTTGTTTGTTCTTTGGTTTTGCCGCAAATTCGCATAGATGTAAATAACTTTTATGTTTGTAAACGTTTTTTAAATTTGTTCGACCCCATGTATAAATTTCATGACTTACGTAAGCAGAGTGCAAACGCTTTTTTTGTTACCTTTTTTAGAGCTGCTTCGTCAAAGAAAATTCTTACAAAGTTTACTTTTAAACAATTTATGTAGATCGCCCTAGATTAGGCAACGTTTTTTGTGTTAGCTGAATACTCTTAAACCCCCATAGAGTGGTAAAAAGAAAAGGTAGGCTTGCTAATAAGTGTATTAAGTAATTGGAAACCTAAACAAACGCAACAGGAATGACTTGGCTTAAAATAAAGCCAATTGCTCAGAACAGGCCCCGATTAAATAATTTCGTTATGTCACAGAAATCTTTTTATATATTGTTTTCTAAATAAAAAAAACTCTTACAGTCATTTGTTTTATTTTATATACAACATTAAATTTCGTAAGATTTTTAACAAAATTTATTACATGTTACCGAAAAAAAAGACAAACAATTTTTATGCCCCATTAAAATTTTTGTATGTATACTTCCTTGTAAAATGGGGTTTTTTTACCTAAATAAAACTTAAAAAAAAAGACTTAAAAAAATTTAAACATAAAATGCATATTGGAACCATATTAAGGTTTTGGCAAAGGATTGCAATATAAAGTTCGTGAAGAATAAAGTTAAGTAATGCGCTTCTCGATTAAATATTTTTCAAAATTAATGTTGTTTTTGTTACGTTTAAGTATTTTTAAAATATTTTAATAATAAACAATTAAAAAAATGTTACAAAACTTAAAAATAATTAAATGAAATTCTTAATATTCATCTTTTCTTTTACCAAATATTTTTGTTTAATAAAACATTGTTTAATTTTTAATTTCTTTCTAGTTTTATATGAAAACGCTTCCGATACGAAATCTACAGATATGATGAACTGCATAAAAAAAACAAATTTTAATAAAAATAATACACATGGTGACAGTTTAGTTATTCCACCAATGAAAAATGTTAAATTTCACGTTAAACGTTCTTAAACAGGGGAAAAATATGTTGAAAACTTTGAACAAATAGAAAGTTATTTTAAAACAGTTCAAAATGATTATATAAATTATCTGCCATTAATTTTGCTGTGATTGGATAGAAAAGCTTTGCCTTTAATATATTTTATAGATAAGTTTTAAGAAAAAAATTATTTTTACTATTTTCATTGAAAAATACTTAAAACTTTTAGCTTAGTTACAAAATAAAAATCTTTAAGAGATATTTATATAATACTAAACACTTCTTTTTTTCCTGGTGAATAACAAATTCTTATTATGATGCAGTCACAAAACTAATAAAAATAGGCTTTTACAAAACCTACAAGCAATTTTCTTTATCGATTTTACTGTCAGGCTCTTGCATCGTTGGCTTAAGTGTTTTTAAAACATCCTTAAAGTATGCTATGGCATTTAATGTCAATTTTAGTAGTATGCTTTGTTGATGTGTTAAACAAAACCTCTGGCATCATTGTCAACTGTATATTTTTCGACATCCCTAAATTATGCTGCAGTTGTCCAAAAGTAAAAAGAAGCAAACTAAAAACAACTGCCTGCTATTTCTGATGGCCTGGTATTTCATCTTAGAAATTAAAAATTTTGCAATAGTTAAAAAATATACGTTTGTGTATGTGTATGTATGTGTGTGTTACGACAGCAAAACAAGCTTTAATAGAAAAAACTAGTTTTGCGAAATAAATAATTTAAAAAATAAACTAAAAAAGAAAAACCAAGAGTTTAATTAATTATATTTTAGAAATGTTTTTATTTAATAATTATTTTTATAAAAAAATTAATTTTAATATAGCTTAAAGTTAAAAAAAATAGTTATAAAAAAAAACAAAAAAAATTTTTACATAAAACTAAAATTCGTTTATCTTTGTTGGATTTTTATTTAAATTTGTTTTCTAAATAAAATATTTAAAAATAAATTTCTTTTGAGCAATTTTATTTTTAAAATGTTTCATGAAAAATAAAACTAATTCACATTTGATATGATTAAATTTTTAGTGGCTTGCTATTAAATTAAAAATTTAAATTCAAAAAAACAACAATTCAAAAGTTTTGTATTTATATTCTTCTTTTGAGATGTTTTCTTAAAATTCTAAATTACAAAAATAAGTAATTACAATAATTAAACATAAATCACAAAAATTAATATTAAAAAAAAATGTAATAAATTTAAAAATATTGAATAGATTTAAATACGTAAATGTATACTCGAGTTTTGTTTTCTTTGTATTTGAAACTTAGTTTGTAAACAAGCTTGAAAAAACTTAATAAAGACTTTAGTGTTGGAAAAAAACGTCTTTATTTTTTTTAAGTCTTAAGAGTGAAGTTTAGGACTTAAAATTTAAAATCTATTTTCTCTACCAGCTAGAATTTTTCCTTTTTTGATTTATTATTAAATATTTTGCTGTTATGTTATGCTATAATTTAATTTTGTTTTCATTTCGGTTAAGAAGCACATATTTAATTTATAATATATTTTAGGTAAAAACTTTTTTAACATTTTTGCTTTTTATTTTGTATAAAATCGTATAAAAAAATTTGCAAATTACAAAATCTTTTATTTTCTTTCAAATTTTTTCTTCGACTAATTTACTTATTTAATTTTTTATTTTATAAAAATGTAAAAAAAACATCTAAATTTTTAGAGAATGTATCAATGTTTGCGTTAATTTTTTCTTTAAATATAACGTAAATTATTTATACGTTTAAGTCTTAGTTTCTATTTACATACTTAATTTTAATATATTTTTAATAGTATTTATTTAACTTTTGTTTATTAAATATGTTTGTTATTTTTATTATAATTAATATTTTCTATTATCCAAATTTGTTAAACATTTTCAAAAAGTTTTTATTCTTTTCTTTTTACATTAATTATTTTTGAGTTATTTTTTGTAAAAATTATTTTCAAGTCAAATATGATATTTCTTATATCATTATATTGTTTATATAAACATACATATATAGGAAGTTATATACTTAGATATATAAATAATTATTTTCCTTTATTTTAAATGTTATTTTTTTATTATTTATATTAAATAAATATTTTAACTTCATATCAGTGCTTGTATGTTGGCATTTAATTTTAAGCTTTTGTTACTTTAAGCTTATTTATGATTTCTTTTTTAATATAAAGAAATTTTGTAGAGCGTTTCAGTTTAAAATGTATGGATGAATAATCAATCGTATGAAAAAGATAACATAAGTTTTGAGTTGAAATTATATAAAACTAATGAATATGTTTAATTAATCGGTGAGTGTTTGTGCCACTAAAGCCAATTGCTCTTTGAGTACACGGAATGATGGACGATCCTCAGGACCATGAGACCAGCATTTTTTCATGACCTGAAAATAATAAACAAAATTGGTTAAAATAAAGAAAATAATTTGTTTTACTAACTTATTGCTTCTATGATTTATAATAAAAATAATTATTATATTTGAAAAAAACTAATTTTACCGACACAAGTCTAGTCGGTTACAAAATCTAGTTGTGGAACAGAGTTTTACAATCAAGACGGAGTACAGAGTTTGTATCAATTAGCCAATGAATTTTAATTGCTTTTAGTTTCAATTTTTTTGTCTTAACTTCTATGCGTGACTTCCATGTGAGGCGACAATCTAAGCGAATGTCAAAATATTTTACTTCAAGGTGTTAAGACATTCCCTGGCTTAAGCACTATTCTCTGCCTAAAGTAATAGTTACGTGGTTGCATTTTTGTTCATTTATTTTTATTTCCCATAACTTTGCCCATTCCTCTACTTGAATAATATGCCTGTTTAGGATTTTTATCTTAATATGGTCATACAAGGATTTTGGGAACATTACCCTCGATCCGGAACCAACCTTCTGACTATGTTAGTCGCCATATGGACTTTGATAAGGAGTTCAGGGCTTTATGCAATCCAGGGGTGAGTGTCCCCCACACTCTCGTTCTCGTTAAAAGTAATGACATGAAGATTTAATAAAGACTACTCAAAAATAGACTGGTAAGAATGATCGGCGTCTACTTGCAGGATGTTGGGATCCTTATATTCCCTGCCTGATGGATACAGTGTACTCCAGACCAAAATATTTTCCGTCTATTGAGCTTGCAGGTTGCTGTGTGCGGTAGTATTTGCGGAAAAATTAGTACATTTGTCGCTCAGTCCGCACACTGCTATGTCATTGCTAGACAGCCAATGTAAGGAGAAGTCATCTAGGCAGCGCGTCTATCTAATATTAATTTTTTCTGTAAATGTAAATCGCAAAAACGAGAGATGACGCGACCCGAGAATGCCGCCTTCAGAATATAGGTTGTGGCTCGCGCAGTATGTGCCGTTGCTCCATCCTGTTGGAACCACAAGTCCTCCAGTCCTAATTCGTTTAATTGCGGCAGAAAAAACTCGTCTAAAATTGCCCTATAGTGCGCACCATCCACTGTTGTCGTTTGACCAGCGGCGTCCTCGCAAAAAAATGGCCCGATGACTCCTCCGACTTGAACAGTGCACCATGCAGTTACTTTTAGCGGGTGTAATGTTCCTTGTGTATCACTCGTGGATCTTCGGGTCCCTTAGAAATGATAGTTTTGCTTGTTTACATACCCGCTGAGGTAGAAGTGAGCCTCATCGCTCATTATAATTTTGTTTGAAAAATCGTCCACTTCGGCCTCGAAATTGAGGAGGGCTTTGTAGGTTACACGCATTTGTCGGTTGGCCGGCAGCAGCTGATGCACGGACTGGACTTTGTACGGAAAAATGCGCAGGTTTTTGGCCAAAATTCGCCTTAGGGACGACCGGCGGATGGCTAATTTTCAGGCACGGCATCTGGTCGATGTTTTTGGCGACAGCTCGACGTCCTCGCCAACAGCGGTGGTATTCTCGGCAGAACGGACGCTTTAGGGCTGGCCACGCTTGGCATCGTCTCGTGTGGTCCCTTACCTCAAGGTTGATGGCCAAACGGCGCAGTGTTTGCGCAGTCGGTGCCGGACGTCTGGGGAATCGGCGACGGAATTCGCGCTACGCCAACCCCACAGACAAATTGTTACGCAAAAAATAGACACGATTATTCCGCGTTCTTTGGCAGTGTATCGCTCCATGGCTTGTTCACTTGTATTCTACATTTGTCTTGTTCACAAATCTGATTTGCAAAAATAAGAGCATCCTCCAATAGGGTGATTTATTTTGGCCCACCTTGTATAATAACTTCTATAAACTAATTGAGAATTACTATAAACAAACCAAAACATTCAAGAGTTCTTTTAAAAACTAATAATATAATAATATAATAAATAATCTTTGCTTTATAAAGAGAAGAAGAAAATCACAACAGCTTAAAGCGAATAATAGTTTGTTGGGGTTTTGAAATAACTCTTGAATGTTTGGGTTTGTTTATAGTAATTCTCAATAAGTTTATTAAATTTATTATATAAAGGAAGATAATATTCATGAGGGTTTTCAAGAATTTTATTAATATTTACTGACGATTTGGTATAAGAACCAATGGAATTAATAGACAAGCTTAATTTACAGCAAACTTTTTTAATTAAAATAAATAAATTTTTATTTTACTTGTGCTTTAAAATTACCGCCACAATTTGTAAAGTAATGTTGCATTTTTAAGTTATATGCCCAGTGTGTACTAATAAAGAGTAACACGGTTTGGTCATCATGCAAATCACACTCAAGGATTCTCTTTTTGTTATATTTGGTTTCAGTGCATTTGCTGACTATATGTATATACTTGGTCTATAGGCTTGCCAGATTCAGATTAACGAAAAGCTGGACATTTCTTAAAAAAAAGCTGGATTAAGAAAAAAAAAACTGGACATTTCGATGAAATTGTTTTTTATTTTTTTTTATAATTTTAATATTTTTTTTTTTATAATATAAACAATTTTTTAATTCAGTTTCTTTAAAACAAAAAGGAATAAAGACTGTTTTATTTCTTATTTTCGTGATAAAAAGAGCTTAACAAATTAATAAAAAAAAACTGTTATACATAAATAATAAATTATCTTTATATAAGTAAGCCAATTAGAATTAACAAAAAAAAAATTTGTTTAAATTACTTTGTCTGGCACCTGGCACATATATTTTGTATTTGAGCTTACGGACTTTACAAACTCTTAACCTTTCAACGCTTGTAAACAATTTTGAAAATCTTTGCAAGTTTCATTTAAATTTGTTCTAATTAATATTTCCGCTCTAATAAGGTCAAATGACATTCGGTTTCTTTCTTTTTTATAGAAATACTAAAATACTTTTTCACAAAATGCGTTGCTTACTGGTATTGAAAGCACGAAACAAATGAGTTTCCGAAAAAAAACTGTGTTGTCGCTTTTATATGGAAAAACGAAAATAAAAATACATAACTATTGCAAATGCATAATTAAAAAGTTACATTAGGGAAATTTATATACATATATATATATACATATAAGAGAAAAATATATGATCAATTTACTAAAAAAAATTTTACCTGGACAAATTTTATTTTAGAGTGAAACTGGACAGGTACTCAAAAAGCTGGACAATCCAGCCAAAACAAGCCCGTCTGGCAACCCTATTGGTCTACCATTGTCATCTAGCGACACAATTGGTTAAATCCAATACCGGCCAAAAGTTACGTAAGTAACCAGCCCCCTGTTCTGTAACTGGCGAGAAGTTTTCGCAGCGAGAAAATTTTATTTATTGTCATAGTCTTCCGATTATTAACAGTGTGACTTAGATAATACATAAACTCTCATTATACAACGTTACAAGTAAAAATAATTAGGTTTATGGTGTTCATTCTGTCTTTTACATGGCGACTATAAATTTTTCGATGCGAGAAGTTCTCACTAAAGTTACAGAACACAGGCACAGGGTCAAAAAATAAATAAAATCATTTAATCATTTAAATAATAATTTATTGTCTTGTTTGTTATGTGAGTAACTGCAAACCTAAAACTATTGGTACTCGAATTTGTTTTCAAAATTTCATAAACTTTCAATTGGAATATTAAAAATTTGTAATTAGGTATATCATCTGATTTTCTTTTGCGGAAGCCTAGATGTATTGTGGCATAATAAGTTAACATTTTACTTACATCGTAAATTTCTTTAGCGCATGACTTTGGTTTCTCTAAAATAATCCCACGTTGGACACGTTCAACAACTTCGGTATTCTTTAGACGGCCATAAGGCATTTTGCCGCATGTAAATACCTCCCACATTAGGACACCTAAAAGATAATTATTTAATTAATTTAATATTTTTAGCAAAAATTATTTAACAAAATAACATACCATAAGCCCAAACATCTGATTTAGAGGAGAAACGAGTATAATTTAAGACTTCTGGTGGTGCCCATTTAATAGGAAATTTGGTACCGCCAGAACTGGTATATTGATCGTCCAATACGTAACGTGCCAAACCAAAGTCAGCCACCTTAACAACATTCTCAGAACCAACCAAACAATTACGAGCAGCCAGATCACGATGTATGTAATTGTGACGTTCCAAATAGGCCATGCCTTTGGAGACCTAATAACATAAAAATATTCAGGGGGTTGTTTGCATATACATATGTTTGGTTATTTACCTGTATACACATATCAAGCAACAGCCCCATATTACCAATCAAAGTTGTCTCATGACGTCGTAGATAGTTTAATAATGAGCCATGTTTCATGTATTCAGTGACTATGTAAATAGGACGATGTTTGGAACAAACACCATATAATTGTACCAAATTTGGATGTTGTAATTTAGTCATAACTTTGGCCTCCTCAATAAAATCATCCTCGGACATGGTGCCTTCTTTCATCATTTTAACAGCGGTATCTATTGAACCACGCCATTTGCCACGACGTACTACCCCGAATTGGCCAGAGCCTAACTCTTCCATTAACATTAACTCCATAGGATGGATTTCCCATTTGTCTAAATGGAAATAAAGATATCAGATGCATTAGTTGAATTGATTTTTCTTAATAAAACTTAAAAGATGTTAAATAAGAAAAAGCCTAGAGAAGGGAATAGGGAGTATAAAACTTACCGTGAGATAAACCGGCTGTAGGTGGTACTGGACGATCGCATGGCGATGACTTAAGGCGACATGCTAAACCTCCTGAATTGTGTCGATGGTAATTGATTAGATCGGGTATGGTTTCGCAGCAATGTTTTTCACTTAAATAATATTCTCCACGAGCATTTTGTTTAATGTGATAGTGTTTTACGTGCGATTGGGGACTAAAAAATAAAGGGAAAGTAAGTATTTGATTTGGTAACTTTAAAAATGTGAAAATCTTAAGCTTAAATGTGGCCAATATTGTAACTCGAAAGCTTTGATTTCCGTAAGTTTTTAGTTTTAGTTTTTTTTTTTTTTCAATAATAAAACATGAAAGAATTTTATTAATTTCAAATCTTAGTTCCTTAACCTCTGACACACAACTACGGCTAAAATTTTGCACTGTTTTTTTAGATGAATTATCAGCCAACAACTGTTCTAGGAAGTAAATTTTTTATCTTCTATGCAACGAATGATATTCGCCAAATTCTCCCAGAGGCCTGTAGGTTCATTGTGAATGCCTTTAGACAAGTAGAAAAGAGCAGCAAAAAACCAACAAGAAACAGTAAGTGAAATGATAAAAGAAAGTCACTGTCAACAAAAAGTCGAGAATACAGTGTTTGTCGAATCACGTTCTAGCGCCAAAATCCTGTAAGAGCTACTTATTTACCCAGTCATCCAACCCTTTATTGGGTCCTCAAATGTTCCCCAGTCCACAACCAGAGACCTCACCAAGTCCGTCTTAAAAGCGGCGCCTTAGCCACCTCTGTTAGCGGATCTACCGCCTTAAGCAGTGGCAGACAAGGTGTTCCACTCACGTTAATTCCTTCTTATCCCCGCTGCAGAAGTCTAAAAATCACAGTGCGCTGTGAGAATCCCAATTACACACTTAAACCCCCTCCTTGTGGCCTTGAGCAGCAGGTTAGTGTTCTTCCTATTCATCCCGGGCAACAGTAGCCTGGATATTTCTCCATCAGACCAGAGGTAAAATTCTTGTGGGTAAAAACTGGATAAGAAAAGCCGCGGCTTAATTTCTTATTCGATCCGTCGTTATATAGTCTTACTTTTTTGCCCCATGTTTTTTTTTAAGTTCAGGGGGCAAATTAGGGCATTCGATTCGAATCGAAATTTAAAAAATTCTTATTAGAATTTCTATATTAAAAGCATTGACAACTCGATCGATTGAGTAGAATTTAGATTCGAGTCGAGAGCCGTAATTTGCCCCCAGTTTAATACCAGGAAGTTCGTGTGCTTAACTTAACTCTTGTTGGCTTGTGCCTTCCTTTTTCTTTTAAAAAATCGGCAGTAATTATTACCTTCGTCCCCTGTTATTACCATTTAAGCCGCCGCCTGTAAATTTTTGCTAAGCCGTCGACAATTTTAAGAAGAATTGTACTTCTTTTTCAGGCCTGTTTTTTAGGCTTGGCCTACTTTTCCCAAGACCCATGTCCCTATCAAGCTGTAATAAAAACAATATTGGTGGCCTTGCCGGCTCACACCCCAACCTTATATTCTGGGATGATTGCCCCCCCCCCCCCCCCCCCCCCTCATCGGCAGTTTCACTGCTGCCGCACGTTTGAGGTCGTCCACAGGTCTAGACCTGAAGTGATGTCCCCTTAGAGCTTTAAGGTTGGCCTAACTGTCGATGTAGATTGTAACATTCTCCTTCCCTTCTAAATTTTTCTCTATTAGCTCCGCAGCCCTCACCTCCATCAGAATACCTTTTTCACTTGCTCAAAAGTCTGCTTGACACCCTTACTCCCGTATCCAATACATAAAGATCAGCCTCAGCGCCTACATTCATCTTCGATCCATCAGTGAGAACTGCACACTCCTCAAACAGTTGCTCGGGATCCTACTTTACCGATACTACCCAGATGTTATTTCGAACTCAAGAATCGCGGGCCTATAGTCAGTCAAAACCAACTACCCCAGAAGTTGCAAACAGAGCATTTTTTCAACCGTACCCTCCCCATTCGCCCTTCAAAATTACTTGGCATCCAGGACGATAACCAGATATCTGACATTCTTTGCCAGTTTAGGGGCAACCTACTTAAGTACCGGTCCGCCACCTTATACATTCTGGTGAAGAGTAGTGGTTCAGTCTTTTCTGGGTTTACTCTTAGCTCTTTGCCCTTGGCCCACAATATAATGCAGTTTGCATCACCATCCTCCCTGTGTATAAAAAAAGTTATACACAGAAAGAAAAACCGGTTCTAAGATAAAGACTTGCATTCTTAAATCTATCCAAACTGGTAATTTACAAGAAAAATTTTGCCACTACAATTTGCAGCACTTCTGTTAAACTACTTGAGCACAAAGAAGTAAATTTTTCGTGACTGAAACAGATCAAGCATTTAAGGATGCACGCAATTTCGTTATATTAGCACCGGATACATATTTTTTTATCTTCATTGGATAAAGAATAGGACGTTTTCGCCATCTACAAGCAAATTAACAAATCAGTAACGCGTAGCTCTGGCGACATCATGTCCACGTAAAGTTGATTTACGCTCCCATTTTAAATTGGTTTAATATCGTTTACTCTTGACTTAATCTGGTCTTATCTATTCGTTGTTGGCTTTATAGTTGCTTTAATAACAAATTCGAACTAAATGAATTCATGCTTGGAACAAGTTTTTCGTACTTGGTTCTAAAACCCCCCATACAAGCCGAACAATTGACTTTGGTACGGCTTAATTATAATTTAAATTTACTAAATTAGACACTTAAAATCTATTTAACTTTTTATTTTACTTACACTTTGGTATGCAGCGATAATGTGTATAAACCTTTTGTCGATGATTTACGCACCACAAAACAGCCTTCTTTATCACCCTGCTTAAGCAGGGATTCAGCCCGTTGACGTGACATATCACCAACGTACCATCTGTAAACAAAAACCATTTAAATATTAAAATCTCACAATAAAAAAAACTACAAAATGTCAAATCTTTCTTAGTCTAAATAATTTTTTTTATTCTTTTTTTTTATTTAAAGAATATAAATAGAAAATTAAGTTGTTTTCAATGATAACATTTTAACTACCACTTATTTTAATTTTTATTTTACTTATAAAATAAATATTCTGTCCTAATACTTACTCGTATCTTTCTAAACCCAATAGAGCTTTGGGTTTAACATAATTACTGGGAATGTAGCCAACATTACCCATGGCATCTTTAACTTTCCACCAATGCTCTTGAGTATCATCAATCACTTCATATTCGGCATTCTAAAGAAAAAAAAAACTTCAGAAAAAAACTATGCTAGCAAAACTCACACATACCTTTTCCAATGACAAATCTCCTCCTTCAATAGCTTTGAAAGGATATAAAGCTACGACAACTTTAACAAAATGGGAATTGTCCTAAGAAGAGAAGGAAAAATGGAATTAAGCCATACTTTTTTAAAACAAGAAAAAAATATATAAATAAAAAATCAAAGCGCCTTCTGACAGCAACCTCCCAACTTGGAAAGTTGTTAGAGGCTACTTTTATCGAACTGACTCAATTAAAATTTTATTCTTATTAACCTTTTTAATAAAAAATCAAATCTTTAAATCATCTTCTTTTAAATGATTAGCTTGGCGTTATTTAATATATTTTTTGGCTGGGAAAGTAAAAAGAAATTTGCTTACCTTAGCTTTTGAATTTGGTGTTCCTGGAGTTGGTATACCACCTGGCATTGTGTTGTCCAATAATGAACCGTTACCGTTTATTAAATTTGGTGACTGTTTAAATGTGGAAACCGATGACTTTAAACGACAAAAAAAAACATATTTTGTTACCAGAAATTTTTTCTAAATATTTCTAAAAATGGTAGTGATGTTGTTAGTATAAACTTACCTGTGGGTGCAGTGATGTAGGCGTTGAACTACCTAAACTGCCAGAACTATTGTGATGCAAACTAAATTGACTTGTTGAGGTTGAATTATTTGGACTAATGCTGCGTTGTGAAATCTGGGCGGGTGAACTGCCAGTGCCTAAAAGTAAAATAAAATAAAACGAAATAAATTAGTTAGTTTATTTTTTTTTTAAAGAAGGTATAACAATAAATTTTTATTTTAAATTATGTAGAAAAATATAAAAAAACTTATATAAAAAAATTTAAAATAAGCAATCTTTTGCCTCCTAATATTACTGAAAACATCTTTTAAAATAAGCAGTTCTTAAAGAATTTTAATTCTTATTTTATTTAAATTATTTTTTTAGCTTTTAATTTACTAAATTTTTTTATAAAAAATTTAATTCTTTTAAGTTTTTCTTGTGTTGAATAAACCAAAACCATAAACAAATTTATGTTTTTTATTTTCGTTAAAAGCAATATGTTAGAGTGACAAGTTCGTTGCTTAAGTCTTTTGTTTTAAATTTTTGTAGTTTAAGCGACATAAATCTTAACTCTTTTAATTTTTTGAAAGCATTATTACATATTTAAAATTAATAAAATTTTTTACAATTATAGAGAAATTCTTAATTGAACTGAAAAGGATTTTGATTCAGTTTAAAGGATATTTAATGAGAGTAACAATAAGATGCTTAAGTGGCATCTTTCACACATAAACGGCTTTATGCGTTTAAACCTGAAAGATTAACATTTTTTCGTTTATGTGATTAGATTTTTTTGAAAAAATTTAAATACAAAGGTTTTATTTTTGAATTTAATAACAAAAACCATTACTTAAACTTAAATTTATTGATATTTGTTATATTAAACTAATGGGCATCACCTTGCTTATTAAAAATAACTTTAAAAAAATCACACGAAAGTCCCCTTCCAGGACTCCAAAATGAATTAAATTAATTGCTTCTAATCATTGAATTGTCTTTCATTTTAATTAACGTTGAAAAAAGGCTAATCTAAACAATATGATGGCTATTTAAACGCTTTTGAGTCTCTAGCATAGTTTATAAAAACATTATATTTATTGTTGTTGAATCTATTAAAAAAATTGCTTGATGCAGGTCTCTTAAACGTTTTTTCATCCATTTTTGCCTTTTTAACAATTTTTTTATTTTTGAATATTCGTTTTTATGAACTAACAACGAGTTTTTTTAATCTGATATATAAAAAGAATTATTTCAGTGTCCCTAGAATACTTCCTGGAGGTACGTCAGCCTCTGTAGGTTGAGGACAACTTAAGTGGTCAACTTCTTTTACCAGGAACTGCCGGTCAGTTATGTGTTTTACCAAAAGGTTATAAAGATTTACTGGCAAGTTCAGTTTAAGTTTGGTTAACAGTCCCTTATATCATACTTTGCAGAAAGCTTAAGGGACATTAGCAAAGAGCGCAAATCAATATTTCTTCTACTCAAAGGCTATTCTCTGGGTTTGTTTGTCATTATGTTATATCGATAATATGGTGCCGCCTTAAGCCGATTTGGAATGCTGTCGTTCAATGTGGCAGTCAGCTTGGTTTTAAGCAATTTTTTTTTAATATTTCAACACAGCTGGAAATATGATTTTAGGCCTATATGACTCAATCTTCAAAGGATCCTTTTTAGGCTAAGAAAAGATCTTTGTCAGGACAACCTTTCATATGAGCAAAAAATATTCAAGCCGTAATACAGCGTTAGGAATAAAAAGAATTTCTCTTTGCAAGGCAGCTCTAAAAGCAGTTTGAAGGTTATTTTATCAAAACCAGTAGTTTTTTGCATTTAAATAGCCTCTAAAGTAAACAACTAACTATTGCCTGTAAAAACAGGCGTTAATTCAGTCATGTCAGTACAAGTATGGCGAGTAAACCACCTCCTTGACGAAGGGATAATTTGTTTTCCTCGTTATTTAATCCTAGGATCCCTTTAAATTACAACGGTCTTCTAAGACCTTTAACTGACCACCATAAGGAATACTTTACCTGAGGATTAAAATCTAGAACTTTTAACTGCTTCTGTTCTGTGAACAAATTTCTCAGTTAGTTTGTACATTTTTTCAGCTTATTTTTAAGTTAGGGCGATGTTTAAATATATGTTTATTTCCTACTGTAAAAATAACGATTAAAGCAAACAGCTGCTTTGATAAGTTCACCTTTATATGTCATTGCCCCTTAGTTTAAATTTTATCCTTCATACAAATAACCCGCCTAACGTTTTTAAAGTAGTTTTAATTTATTGTTTATTGTTAAGATTTTTATTGTCATTTGTTTATTTTCTTTGCGGCGTTTTTTGAAAGTGAATGAACTTCAAACTTTTAGTAATTCAAATTCAACTCGCATTTATAACAATAACTAGACATAACTTAAAAAAAAAAAACAAAAACACATAATATCTTTGTTGCTCTATATGGGCAGTCTATGACAAATTGTGGAGAATACAAAATATAATTTTTTAATAAATAAAAAACAAAAGAAAAAATAAAAAAGACAAGACGAGTTAAAGAAACGTTATTGACAAATTTGCAATACTACTATGCTTGGATGTGCGGAATTTTATATACCCTTTATTGACGTGAAACATGTTTGTTGTTTTAAAGCCAAAGCAGAAAAAAACAAAACTACAAAACTAACAAGTAAGAGCGCTATATTTGTTCAAATTTAACATGCCATGGAGATGGGGGTAAGTATGTTCCAGGAAATGTTTGCAAGGAAAAATGAGTTGGGGCCAGTCCTACAGTTGATCTATCCCCTGGAAGCTGTAGGGAGATTTATTAAAATGTCACAAACTTTGTATGGAAACCCTCTCAGGTAATGGTATATTCTAGGAATATGTTTGGAAGGGAAAACTAATAGGGTCTGTGAATCATTTTATTCCTCTAAGGGCGTCTCCAGGGAAGTTGTAAAGATTTTTACCCTAATTTTTTTTAAATTTTGTATGGCAACCCTTTTTAGCGGCTGGAAGCAGGAGGTAAGTATGTTTCACAAAAATTTTTGGGAGGAAAAATTAGTTGGGGTCGGTCTTAAATTTGGTCTTTGTAGTAGCACTATAAAAGCTATGGGAGCGATTAAACATTTTTTTTAATCAAGTATGTATGCCATAAAGAACAATTAACAGGAGCCGGTCTTAAATTGCATCCGTGTAAGAGCAACTCCGGGGCAGCTGTAGAGGTTTTTATGTACAAATTTTAGAGAAACAAACCGAGCTAGTCTTGGTTTTTGGCTTATATGTCAGTCAGTTCTCGGGCGATTTTAATGAAATTCATTAGCGAATTTCTCACAGATATTTCTGATAGTTTGAAACCACTAACGGGTCTATTCAGCATCAGGGGGATTCAAAAGGTTGATTTCATACATAGCACGGACAGACGGACATCCCTAAATCGACTTCCCTATATATGTATAAGGACCACGAAAATATATACTTAATGGGGCTGCAGATGGTTATTAAAGGAATTACAAACAGAATGACAAACTTATCACTTATGTGAAGGGTATAAAAACTAAAATTGCGCAAGAAACACAAATAATGTTAATAAAAATTAAATAATGATTTCTTCTCACAAAAACTTAAAGCAATAAATATTTTTTTTATTTTAATAATAAAATTCATAAATGCTGCAAATGCTACAGCCCTTGATTAAAGCATCTTCAAAACTATGTATCTAGACAATAATTTTTCACCCATTAATTAAAAAAAAACAGAAAACAAAAAACCAAGGTTAAACATAATTATATGAATTCATTAGAAGGTCTCGTTATTATCCAAGATGAGCAAAGTCTTAAAGCAATAATGCAGTTAAACATAATTGAAGTTTAATTATTAAAAACAATAATTTTAATAATAAATATATTTGTATGCATCAACAGATTAAATACATGTTTGTAATACAAAGAAAAGAAAACGTCAAGACACTAAATAGCAACTTAACATATAAGAGATATTCAAGATCAAATCTTTTTGAAATGCCATAAATATAAAACATTTAACCAAAAATTTAAAAATATTTGAGATATAAATTCAAACAATTTAACAACTGTTTTTAAATAGTTAAGCAGATGTTTTGAATTTTATAAATCCATCGACAGTTTTAGTTTTTAGCTAAATGCACAGTTTATTAGTAAACATTTTATATGAGAGTTTTTAAAATTAACAACAAAATAAAAAAACAAACATAAAATAAACACATCAAAAAACTCGTTTAAATGCAAAATGTGCATGGAAAAAAACTTGAAATTAAAACTTTTTTTTTTAAATATTTTTATTTTGAAAACAGTGAACATGCAAGTAAATTATCTTTTTTGTTATTTATTAAATCCACAAATACAAAACAAAAATCTTATTTGCGGCTTAAAATTTGGTTAAAGGCAAAGTTGAATAAAAAGCTTGATTAAAAATTAATTTGAATGATGATGATGTAAAAAGACATGCCAAAGCAAAATCGGCAACGCGTTTTTGCTGTCAGGAGTCCTTATTCCAATACAAGAGGTATGAACTAAACAAAAAAAAACGAAACAACGTGCCAGTTTAAATAATACAACGTTAAAAGTGTTTAGGAGTGAAGTTAGCTGCAAGTGGAGAAAATATATAAAAAAATGTAGTTACAGTACGAGCTCGACTTGCTTAACAGCAAAAACTGCCACTGTAAAAATAACAAAAAGAAAAAGTTAAGGTACATGATGCGATTAGGCCCCTTCACATTCACAGAAAAAATTATTCTAAAATTTTTTTCAATTAACTTATTAATCAAAAAATTTTTAATATTAAATAAACATTTAATTGTTTCAATTAAAATTTTAATTGTTTGTAAGTTCCTTAAAAAAGCTGCAATTTTGGCTAAAGCTTTTTGGTTTTACCTCTGCTTGCGTAAAGCTCACCTCACATTCACTTGCTGAGGTTGAATTTTTGAATGTGGAGGTATATAAATAAAACTAAGTTTAACACTTTAAAAAATAGAATGCCTTGTTGGCTGAGTGGGTAGAGCATACGCCTTGCAATTAAATGGCCCATGGTTCGAGTCGTTGTTGAGACTTGTAATGTATATTTAAATGTAAATGAAACATTATAATAATACATTCATAAAAAATTAAATTATATAAACATAAATAAATAGTAAAAAATATTTAAAAAAATAAAAAACCAAAAAAAATTTAATTTTTTGTATTTAATTTAAGATTTGTTTGTGTTTTGATTAAATCGATTAAATAATTTATTAATTGAAAATTTTTATTAAAATTATTTATTTGAATATGCGAACTTCTTGATAGGTTGTAATCTAAACATTTTTTAATCAAATTAACAAATTTTTTAATTGAAAATTATTTTTATTTTTTCTGTGTTTGCATGGAGCTGGCAACAAAAAATCACATTTATAAAGACAAATCTAATCGCCCTTTAAGAAATCAAGGAAGCTTCGATTTGCGAAAAGGCTAAAAAGTCTTAAGCTCAAACAAAAATTTTACCATTCTTTCCCTAAAAACCTAAGGGTTTAAACATATTTTTATAAATAAAACTCATATACGTTTAAATACGTATGAAGATTATTATTTAACGAGTTGAGGTTTGACAGTAGTGAGTTTTTAACTAAGATTTTTTGTGATCGGTTCCCACAACTTATCGGTAAAAGCAACAACCTCGGTTTTCTTTCGGTTGGGAAAATCAAGCTCGTACTGTAATTTATTTCATTTATTTTGTTTAAACAAACAAGTCTTATGTTCTTGTTTACTATTAAAAAGCATTTAATTATATAAAGTTCTTGGAAGCATTCATGTACATTTTTGTATGTGTGTGTGTGTAAACGCCTTTTTGTCCAATAATTATTTATTCTCAGCAGGTGTTGAAAGCTTTGTTTTACTAGAAAATAAATTTATTTAACAAAACATTTTGTGTATCAATGAAATGCTTTTTTTAAATAAATGCATAGTTGTTTTTAATTTTGTTTTTAAACTATAATTAAATTATTTAACAGTTGTTTCTACCCTGAAGAAACCTGGGGACAAGTGTCCCCATGTCAACACTTTTGTCGACTATTATGGTGCCTTTTTGGCGACATTGTCAACAATACGTCTACAGTTTTTTATTAATCTTTGATAAAAAGAAAAGAAAACTGTCAACTGCAAATTAACGCTTCATTTCGCCGTTTAACGCAAAAATGTATCAGCGACATAATGATCTTTTTTAATTGTTTATTTTTCCGTTGTGCTATAAAAGTGATTTATATACACAATTCATACTTATTTTTAATGGCAGACGCATGTTAAATGTCTATTGCAAGAACATATTGCCAGTGGTATAGCGAATTAGTAGTACTGTAGACTAAAATTGCTAAAAGGTACTAGTAAATCACTGGTTCCAATGGATACATATGACTCCAACGGAAGTACCTTGTCAATAGTACCAATGTCAGTAGTGGATTTTCAATGACACTCCAATGTGAAATGTCTATAGCAAAACGCATTGCCTGGGGTATAGCTTGTCAGTAGTACTGGTGACAATGTCAATAGTTAATTTCTAGTGATTCACTATTGACATTTCCTGCAGGGTAATTACAGTCATGTTCTTATTTGTTTTTCAAGTGTCATAGTGATTTTTTATACCCGTATAACACATGTAAGTGTTATACGGGAACAGATAACTTTACACATACAAATTCTCAAAAGTGTGTTTTTGAATTTACAATTCCCACTTCGCGCCCATCTGCCTGTTGAAATAGGTTATAGTTTCCCTAGAAAAATTTCAGAAGTTATTGTGATCATATGCCACCTAGAGGTCTTCAAAGTTGGCTTAATTGATTCAAATGGAAAATCCAAAACAATTGATGGGTGGCCAGGTTAAGCCTTATTGAAGCTTTTACCTAATTAGCTTAAGAAGTCGCATTTCAAATATTTCCATGTCTGAAATGACACTGAATCTAATTTAAACTGGCCAACCAACTCATTGGCCAATTGTTCAAAATAAAAACCCCGCAATTCTCTGGGGTTCAAGCCTTATTGAATTTATCTTCGAACCACTCGCCTACAATAATCACCATTTGCAGTCCGCACCAAATCGATACTAGTAACTTTTTCTTATCTAAAAGGGTAGATCCATTCAAATATTCAAATTATATCTGCAACCACTACTCACCAAAAAAGCCGGCAAGCATGCTACTTCTACATATCGCCAGACTAAAAACCACAGACTTGAACAGCTTTCGTCTAAAAAAAGAAAAAGCATAGATCGCCCAAGCTTATAACTAAGTTAAAGAAATGCACGTACTATTAGGGATCTGCTGGAGATCAATAGAACGGCATCACTTAGGACATACATAGAAACTCTAGATGCAACTCCTCATGGCGATCAGAAAAAGGACTAAGAAGACCCGTTATCGCAGAACTACCACAGCTTATTCTGCAAGGATTCTGGGCAGAAATGTCATAGAAAAAATTAATCTGTGTTGCTATTCGTGAATTACCGACTCTAGATTGAAGACAATTTATAGAAATGTGATTTCAAATTTGTTGAAAATAAAAATTTTTTTCTAATGAAACTTTCAGAATATCTCTGAAAATTTAATACTGATAAAAAATTTATGAAGACGTAATTTTAAGGTCATTATGTGGTCTATTCTTTTGTATATTAATTAGTTTATTTGGATAACAAGTTCTTAGGTAAATGCCAGTTATGTGATGCATCATCCTGTTTCTCCTTTCTTTGATGCCCAGTATCACGTGTAGACAAATTGACTATGAAAGCTTCGACATTAAAAAATTAATTTCATTTTATTGCCCTGTGTCATTAGCAGTTATAATTATTTTGAAAAATGTTTAATATGATTTCAAAAACATATGTATTTAAAAAATAAGTTTAGAAGAAGAATTATACATGCATATGAATATATGTATGTATCGATGGCCTTATATGAAAAAGGGCGTAACTCGTTTTTAAATTGGGTTTTTTGTTTATTCTGACAAAAAAAATTTTAAGTTTATAATATTTTTTTAATGAAAACGAAATTTTTTGCCACTTTTTATTAAAAATTTATAAATTTTATGATGTGTTTTCTTGTCTCCTGTAAAGTAACAAAAAAAAATCGAGTTACGTCTTTTTTATATAAAGCCATCGGTAAATAAATTTTTTCCCCCATTTTAGCATTTTTCCCCTAAATGTTATTCTGACATTTAACTAAACAACCAGACAACAATTTTTTTTAAACATTCGATAAAGTTCATTTAAAATTTTTTGTATGTTTAAAACAATGCTTTAAATTGCCCATAAACAAACTCAACTGAGCTTCACCCAAAAACAACAAATAAATTCAACTTACAACTATTACAAATCGTGTTTACACGTGTTTAAAAACACCTGAATAAAATTAAGAAAATATTTTGTCTTGCTGGTAACTATTCTGCTTATATTCATATGGATGTATGTACGTATAAGTTAAAATGTCTTTTTAATTTTTATGAAAATATTAAAAAACAAATGTTGACATTATCAAGATGACATTTGTAATCTTAACAAAAACGTAGTATTTTTATTTAAATATTTTTTGTTTATTTATTCAACAAAAAGTATGTATATTTAAAAATAATTTACAAATATTTTTAAAGTATTTTAACCTTCGTTTTACAAATTTGTATTAGAAGCTTAAAAGATCATTAAACTACTAGAATAACGCTCCATATTATGCAGAGTTAATCATGTTATTTTAATTAAAACTAATGGAATGTTATTGCTTGTCTTTGTTGTCAATTTGACGAACAAATTAACCATGACAAACACAAAGAAACAAAAACAAATTAAAAAAACCTTACGCCTACCGTTTTTTTATATTTTTTTTTTTTTTGTAATTTAAAAAGGAAGTTGCTTGACTAAGACAAGCAACTGTTTTAAGCTTTATAAGCCGGTTATTGAATATAAATAGAAATAAAATTTTATTACTTTATTATATAGTTGTGTATTAGATAATATTTGATTAACAAAAATTGTATAATAAGCCACTGATATCGAAAAAATATTGAAGATGTTTCTTTAACTACTAAATAAGTGTATTAGTGGGATATAAAGCTTTAAAAAATAATCCCTTAGATATATTTTATCAATTATAGTAAATAAAAAATATAAAAACTTTTTTTATAAAACCTCATAATTGAACATTAAAAGAGGTGTTTGAGAATTTTGTATATTTTTAGACAAGCTTACATTTTCTTATATTCATACATATGTATGTCTCTGTTCGTTTTTGAGAAATGTTTTAATTTATTTATAAAATTGTTATTGTTAACCTAAACAACTGCCTTACTTTTCCGACATTTACTGTTACTCTTACGCTTAAAATTTACATAATTTTTGTTGTTGGTTACTTTCTTTATAGCAAATGTTTTATTCACGAAATCAAATTAAAAAAATTAAAAATCATGTTTTCCTGCCATAAATCTTCGACAAATTACGTTATTGAATAATAAATGTTTTATAAACTAATAGGAAAATTTTAAAAATACCGACATACATAGTACATACATACGTAAACACGTAAGTATATGTCTACGTAAGTGCATAGAAACAGTAACAAATTTTAAGGAAACGTATAATCACGTATTTGTGCCAGTTTTTGCCACACAATAATATAACAATATTGTAGAGTCAAATACAAACTAAGTAGTTAAATATGTACACTTTTGTTGTTTAGAAAAAAAAAAGATAGTGGATAAACTCTAAAAATAGGATGCATTTATTTATGTATGCAAAATATTTTCTTATTGTTTTTATTTTTTTTATTTCAAAGAAATTGTAAGTATCGTAAAAGCATAGCCAAGCCAATATCAGGTGCGCTTTGATTTTACAAAAACGAAATTCGTATGCCGGTACTGTCATAGTAAATGCCAATTTACAAGAGCAAAAATTAAAAGAAATGTAACTAAATTATTATTTGTGATTAAAATAATAGTAAAAATGTGTTATTTTGTTTAAGATTTATTGTGCAAAATAGTTTTTGTCAAGGATTATTTAAAAAAAGAATCAAAACAAAAATTATGTGGATATTTTGTTCAATATTTAATCGGCACAGAGTAAATGGACACACACACACATAACATCATCAATATTTTCAACTATAATTAAAATTTGGAGCAAATGGAAACAGTTTCTTTTAAACAAAACTTTTGTTTGGTGCGCCACAAAAAAAGTTTTCTTTTTAAATTTTTTTTAATTTTTTTTAAATATTTTTCTAAAAAACTTACAAAAATTGGCATATGTTAATTTTTATTGTTAATTTAAAATTTAAGTTGTCACCATAGTTTTAAATACACAAAAATCAAATTAAACAAACTTTGACAAAAGCAATGACGATCAGCTGTAAAATTGAGTGCACCTTGTATTAATCCACCTTGAGCATAGCATTAATAAATAATACAACTCAACAGAAAACAAAAAGAAAACAAGAAAAAAATTCACTTTCTAAAAACCTCTCTTATTTGCCATTTATAGAAGAAAATGTTGGTAAATCTGATAGACTGGTTGCAAAGTTTAAAACAAAATTCGAAAAAAAAACTTGAACAATAAAAGAAAAGTAGTTTCGTTACTAAATCGTATTAATAAAATCATTAAAAGTAATAGCGAGGCGTTTTGCCTATAAGCTTGTAAGAGGAAAGCAAAGTGAGTGTAAGAAACATGGTAATTTTTAAATATTTTTAAACTGAGTATATAGTGAACAAAAAGATTTAAAAAAAACAGAAGTGTTTGTTTAAATATTATCTTTTTGGCTAAAAAATTTTTTAAAACTTTAAAATAATTATAAAAAATGTAACCATTTTTTTCGATTTAGCTTCCTTTTTTTTAAACCCTTGGCTATTCTTAGTAAGACCACAAAAATTATGACTAAATATAGAAAATAACATAAAGTATTTAAAAGAAATTATGTTTACTTAAAGCCATCCATAATTTACTCCAATAAGTTTTGAGAAATTTAAAAAAAAAATGTTTTCCTTGCAAACTCTTTCATAGCGAGTTTTAACAATTTAAACGTGAAATACTTTTTCATACAAAAACATTACTAAAAGACTTAAGAAACATGCGTAACTTTAGTAAAAATTTAAAAGACTTAAGAAACAAGCGTTAACACTGTTTCTTTTAATATCAAACATTTGTTTAAAATTTTAATATTTTTTCTTATTTTAGATAATTTAGATATGCTTATCTCTCTACCCAAAAGTGAAAGAAAGGAAAAACAAGAAAGGAAGCTAAAAACAGTTTTGTGATGTGTGCTACACTATATAAGAAAAATTCTTAGGGGTTTTTGGCATGTAAGCAAATTCATTAAAACATTTTAGTAGAATAATTAATTTTTTTCGATAGTCTTATTAACAAAACAATGTTATTAGAAAAGTTTTAAAATTAACCATAGAAAGTTGTTATTAAAAAATATTAATTTAATTTCATGAAATCGAAAAAGTCCAGTACCGACACTGGAAAATTTTACACATTGCTTTTTATCTAACATAGTTTTATAAATAAATGGCATCTAAGTACGTGTGATGTACAAACTTGATTAAAAAATTTAATTTAAATCTCATAACCTTCTTTTAGCAAAACTCTTTGCTTCTTTTTTGTTTTTTTTTTTTTTAATATAAGAATATTTTTTGCGTAAGAACTTCAAAATTTTGTTTAAATTAGAACTAGTTTATTTAGGAGTTCTAAGTAGTAATAATAAAAAGTCACCACATCAAAAAAAAACTCGTTTTTAAGTCAATCCATTTTTAATTACTTTTTGTGTAACAAAACAAGAACATTAAAAAATATTTACAAGTTTGGATGAGATACAGAAAAAATATACTTGAAACATTTTATTAACATTACAAAAACAGTCAAACTTTTATAGGAAATTAAAAAAAAAATAAAAGTATTTGGAAGTATTTAGTTTAGACTAAATCATTTTAATAGGTTTTTGTTACAATTAATATGTAAAATGAAACAAAAAAACAAAACGTTTAAAAAACTAGTTTAAAACTTTTAAAATTATGTTTAACAATATGGACAAAATGTTAAGTGTTTAGCGCTAAAATTAAATTAACATTAAAACCCTTTTTTAAATTTAGTTATAATAAATAGTGTAAAAATTATGGATGATGGCGGTTTGGAGATAATTTTTTGTTAAAATTTGTTAAGTATAAAGTTTGACAACTTCAAATTCTAATAGAAGAAAATTTAAAACGCGTCAGAAGCACTTGGGAAAAATCAGCAATTATTAACTGCTCAACTAAAGCCACACATTTTTTTTGGAAATCTGTTAAACTTAAGTTATTAACTGCATAAAACTTAACCCTTAAACGCGACCCTTTTAAAAAGAATACCTTAAAAATGTCTGCTTTTAATAACGTTTTTAAAATCAGTTTTATCTTTAGACTATTACCTATTTGCGGTTCAGATAGAATATCATGCAAACAAAGATATCTTGGAAAATTTAAAATAAATGGAATAAAAAATTTATAATTTCTTAAGTATTATGAGACGTGCAAACATACTTTAAAAATATTTTATTTCGTCATTTCGAATTCTATAATTGGTTTTATTTTTTAAGAACTATTGTAGTTTTATTATTTTGCATTGTGGTCGTTAAAACTTCCTGACTTCAAGTGTTGTTACTTATTTGGAGGTTAAGTGGTTAAGTTTTTTATTTTTCCGTACAAAAAAATGCTTAATTGTGTTTTTTTCTTTAGACGTATATATGTTTCAACATACATACATAATAATTATACATAAATCTTTTATATGTAATATATCATGTTGAAAGTTTTTTTAGGTACTATTAGTCCGGCTTCGGGTTTTTTTTTAATTGCAGCAACCTACAATAACAATAAGGTTCTTTACAGCCTACTTGCAATTGTTTGTCATAAACATTTTTGTACAGAGATAAAACAAAATTTTATATATTATATTTTAATATATTATATTGTTTTTTTATGTATATAATTTCCTAAATGACCGTGACTTTTTTTTAAATCACTTTTAATAATAAAACTTATAACTTATGAGACAGAAAGTGTTAAAAGCCAATAAATATGTGTTATTTTCTGAAATAAGTTTTAAATAAATACATAGAAAATCGTTAAATTTTTATTAAAATTTTAATTAATGTTTTTGAGTAAAAAAAATAAATATTTAAATGCATTGCAGTATGTTAAGTCTTTGCGGTTGCTTAAAAGCAAGTTTAAGGTTTATGCTACAAAAATTGACTTTTTTATAAGAGATTGTAACTTAATTGAGTTCACAATTTTCTTAATTTTTTAAATTTTTTTAGATAGGTTAAATAAAAATCATTTTCTTTTAAGCTTTTTTATTTTTTTTATAATTGAACTATGTGTTTACCTACTGATATCAACATTGTTACATCTTTCGTATTACGGTTCAACAGCTGGATCATTTGCTTGCAATTAAAAGAGGGCCAAATCACCTAAGATACCCTATATGAGTATGTTTATACATATTATGCCACTTACTCTCAACCACTTCAAAGAAGTGGATAAAAATTGTGTAGCACAAGTGCCGCCTAGCTGTCGACACTAACACCAATGTCTCCGCGAATATAAATTCCATGTTGTAACTTACTTGCCACATAAATAGTAGAGTTCAACCGAACGTGCGTTTTTTAAACCGAACTCCAGCCCGAACTTCGGCCAAGTTTCTATTGTATACATTAAGTTAAACGTTAAAATAATTTTTTTATTAATCTAATACAAACAATAAATATTAATTTAAAAAACTAATATAAATACGTTTATGTGTACTTTAACAAATTTAAAATTATATGAAAAATATGTACGAAAATAAATTAAGTGCAAACAAGCCACAACTAGGAGTCTTCCTAATTTAATAACAACAAAAAATTTGTTTGCATCGATGTAGCTCTAAATGTCTCTATTTTTAAAAATGTCAAGTTATTATGGACCTGTGTGCGATAGGTCTCTAGAAAATAGTGTGTCCTTATAACTTTTTAACTTTTTGAACTTTTTGATAAGATAGATAAAGAAAGACAGATAGAGTGCGAGAAAAAATAGAGAGATAGAGATAGAGAGAGAAAAAAAAACAGAGATAAAGAGGGAGAGAGAGAGAGCAATAGCGCTTTTTAGAGCATTGTTCTGCTGGTTTCAAAACTTAAAAGTTTAGTTAATAACCTTAAACAACACTTGCTCCTCTTTAGGAGATTCACCAGGCATCAGTAAGTTATTTTAGACAACATATGGTGTGTTAAAATTAAGTATTAAATGCAACGAATCGAAATAATTTCTCACGTTCTAGTAAATATTACAAAATATTTTTTTAAGATCAAAACTTTTAAGATTACACCCAACACACTTACGGCAGCCATTCTATGGTGAAATAATACACAAATTTACCGCATTGGAGATAAAACTACAATAATGCAACGTAAAAACGTTCAAAACATCATACGTAAAAACCGTGTATAAGTGGCACATTGAACGAACAAATAATAAGGAGCAAAAAATAATCAGCTGTGCTTAGGTGATCACCTTGTGTGTTATTTCACCACGATCCATTCTAAGCAGAAATTATTAATTTATTAATAAACGAAGAAGTCTTATCAATCTTGGGAATAATAGCTTTGGCTGTTTTCCTAAACGCAGTATGCTTTGCAAAACAAAATTTCAAGTTCTTCCTGAAAGCAAAGATGAGGTTTTTGATAATATCTTCTGCTTGCAAAAATGGGTGCTTACAGCTATTTTAATGTCCCGGAAGCAAAACGTGTTGTCAAAATTGTAAGGAGTGTATAAGAGAAGAAGTTGAAATTTCGTGATGCAAGGCATACTGCGTTTAGGAAAACAACCCTTTTTAAAGATAAACTTTAAATATTATAAATTACTTATAACCAAAAAATTATTTATGTCGGGCAAGCATTTAACAACGGACTTTCCCATACGTGTGGTGGAATATATTAAGATAGACTAAGATATAATTTAGTAAAGCTTGAAATACTTCAATTTTTTTGTTATATTTTTATTTTAAAAAATATTAAAAAAAGGTTTGGGAAACCAATTTTTAATTAATTTTTAAAATATTTTTTTTTTAATAAAGTTTAGTTTTATTTTTTAACCTTAAAATCGAATTAAATTATTGTTTTTAATTAATTAAAAATAATAAAAAAATATCCATTAGAAAACAACATACCCAGCTTGAAAGCAGATAAAAGCATCATATTTCTGACGTTGATTTATAACCGTCTTCTATCAATCTAATGTCACAATTTGTAAGCAAAACTTGTTTTCTGTTTAGACCGAATATAAACAGCAACAAAGGAATTAATCAAATAGTTGCTGTTGATAGATTTTTTAGACTTGAAACTTGTTACAAAATATTGTTTGAGTTGTATGATGTTAGGTTTTCAAAAAACAAATCAAAAAACTTTCACTCTGTTGATTGTATTTATTGATTTATTTCATTAAAGTCAAAGTGTTAATGAGTTTGTGAAAATTATTTTAAAAAATTTATTTACATTTTATCGTTAAATAGTAGTTTGCAGTTTATGTAGTTTAACCTTTTTATTTATTAAAAAAGATACATTTAAATAATTTCTTTTTTAAAATATTTTGCTTTATTGCATTTAAAATTTATGACAGACAAAACTAAATTAAATTTTGTTGGTTTTTCTTTACCAAATTTTGGTTAATTTTACTATTTATTATTCAAAGGCTTTCTCTGGATGTTTCAATTAAAATTTGATTTTTATATTTTCGTTTTGTTTTTAATTTTATATTTTATAAATTGCTTTTTTATTGTTTGTGTTTTTTTTAAACTCAAAGCACGCTTGAATTGAGGCTTGATTTTAAAATTAGTTTTTTTTTTTAACTTTTTAAATACATTTGTTTACACTCGATGATTAATACTGGAGAGAAACAGAAAACGTTGCAAAAATAAACTGTTATATGACCTTTATATGTTAAAACAAAAGCAAGTGTAACACAAATTTTAAATATTAATTAGATTTTGTTTATACTGATTTTTTTATATTTAATTATATTTTTTCGTTTAAGTATTAAACTGTTTTTATTCTATTTTAACAAGTTTTAAAAAGTTGCAGTTAAATTACACTTATTTAATATTGCGTAGACTTAAATGTACACATGTCTATGGCTACCCAAGTTTTAAGCCACTGCAACCTGTTTTTTTTTTTGAATACATACAAATTTATGTAATAAAAAATAATAATTATAATTAAGAGTTTTAAAAACCTGCGCTGATTTACAGTAAATTTAAATTTGGTACTCTAAAATGCCGGTCTTAGCGTAGTGTTCTTAACAATATACTTATGCCCACATATATTTTTAGCAAAAGATTTGATCAAGGTCATCTAATCAGCAGTTTAAAAACATTTAATGTTTTTACAAAAGCGAAAAAATATTTTTTAATGAAATAAAATACACTGTTAATAAGAAAATGCTAAATAACTGTAAGACCAGCAAAAAGTAAAAACAAAAATTTTAATTAAATTTTTTTATAATTAGAACATTAGAGTTAAGGCTTAACTTAAAAAATTTAACAAAAGGAAAACGGTATATTAAAACAGTAAATAACGTTGTTTGTTAGATTTCTGAAAAAACTATTGAATGTTTTTGTTTGTTTTTAATAATTCTCATTGAGTTTATTGAAGTTTTCATATAAGGGCAAAAAATATTAATGAGGTTTTTGAAAAATTAGTTGAAGTCTACTATCGTTTTGGTCTAAGATTCAATGGATTCCATATGCACAAACTTCAAACCTGCAACAAACCCCACAAGTTGATTTCTTATTTTAAAACAATATTAATTTAGTATAAAAAAAATTTACACTTGCTTTTAAAAATACAGTAAAAAAATATATAGAAAAACTTGGTTGAAAACAATAGAAATGATTTATTTTAAAATGTATAGTTAAAACTAGTTTGTTTGATAAAAGGAAATAGATATTTTTCATTTTTATATTACATTATTATATTAGTTATATTAGTTATAAAAGCCCTATAAAATACTCTTAAAACTTGTTTACATATTAAAATTCCTAAGCCCAAAATATTATAAATCTCAATAAAAAAAATCTTTTTAATAACGTTTACACAACAAAAGTTATTTCATTTAAAGTTAAGGTCCTGCTTCATATTTTATAATGATTTGGAGTTACAGGGTTGCCAATATAGTTACAAAATTTAAAAATCCAGTGGTCATCGAAAGCAAAATTTCTTGTTACATTGTGCTACTAAACGAACTGTTATACTGCAATCAATTTTTGACATTTATGATCACTTTATTTTTGCAAATCAACATGCAAAATACCGATTTGCGAGACATTTTTTTAATGTTTCTTCAAATATTTTGCAACTTTTGTCGTTTCGGCCAATAAATATTGGCCTAATCTTTTATTTGTTTTCAACGTGCCATACAGCACAACTACAGATTTTTGTCTAATTCGATTTGATTAATTAAATCTCGATTATTTCCTGGGAAGCCACCTAAATTTAATAGCTAATGCTTGAAAAACAGCAACAATATTGTCATTTCAATTGAAATGACAATTTTAATTTCATGAAATTTTCCCAAATTTGGGCGCCGAGAATGCATTTTGTCAAGAACAAGGCATATGGCCAAGGCTTTTTTAAAGGTAAATGTCCCGTTTTTAGTCTTTAAAGAATTTTTTTTAAACATTTAAAGTTTGTTTAGGCCTTTAAGACTCCTCTTGCTAAAAATTAATCTAAAAGTATTTTAAAATAAGTTTGAACTAGTTAAAATGAAAACTTATTAAGTTACAGTTTGAAAGTAAAACTTGCAACATTTCTTTACAATTTTTAGAGCTAGCTTGGCTTAAAACAATAATATTTTTGTGTTTCATTTAAAAAAATTGTGATTTTTCTCACTGAATAATTTTAGTTTTAATTAACTTTAGCCTTAAACTCATTACATGTTCACCCTGCAGCCCCTTTAGGTCATGGGTATTGAACAAAAGTAAAAAAATAAATATTTATAAGATTTAAAAAAACTCAAAAAATAAAACCAAAGCTCAAGACAGTCAATGAACTGCTTGAAAAATTAAAGTTTGTGGCTTATATTGAGAAACTAAAAAAACTAATACCAAGGTTTGTCTACCTACGAAACCCACAAAGATTTTTACAAAAATTAAGAAAAAAACTAAATTGATCTTTACGTAGAAACATATAGCTTTTTTAAGTAGATTTATTTTAAGTTATTATTAATCTTTTATTAATTTTAACTCTTTTCAGATTTTTTAACACAACTTCAATTTTTTTTATAAAAATAGGACTTTTGTTGTTTAGCTTGTTAAATTGTTATTTTATACTCTTTGTCATTTTGCAAAAATATTAAATAAATTTTTTATCATCTTGTTAATTTTAGTTTTGTACATTTTATTTGAAAGCATTCACTTTTGAATTTAATTATTTGATTTATTTATATATGTAAATTATTAGTTTTGAAAAATAAAATCTTTTTGAAAAATACGCCGCGTTTAGTTGTAAAGCATTAAATGTTAAAAACTCTACTGATTTAAAATGCCTACCACAAAAACAGAAACAATATTCGACAAAAAAACATGTTTAAAACAAACGCTCACGGATACACACAAATAGAGCGTATTAACAACATTTAACATTATTTTTTTATAGCAAAACACCATCAAACAAAGAGCAAAAAAACCATGAAGTTTTTTTTTTTATTTTACAAGTGCTTTTAATTTTGTTTCTTTTATAAAGTGTTCACATCAACGCGTATGAGCTATTTGCTGTATTTGTTTCGAATAAAAGTACTTGTTAAAGAGATGCGCAAAACCTTCTAAAGCTTGCAGTGCACTAGTCCACAGTACTTTTAACGACTCGCAGTTCATCGTGCAAAAAAAAAAAGAAAAAAACAATCTGTTTGCCATATCAATGACTTTTTGGAAAATAAGGCGCCAATTTTGTTTATACAATATACACATATATCAGAAATTGTAAATACAAATTGTATTTTTTTTTTGTATGGGGGTATAATAAACAAGTAGACCGATAATTTTTGTATTTAGCATAATAGTTAGTGGGATAAAGATAAACACGTGTGAAAATTTTGAGAAGATAAAATAATATTCGAGCCATTGATAGCCCAAAAACTTTATTCTGAACGGACATTTGAATGGGGGCTCCATCAAAAAATTAACCGATCATTAAAACAAAACAATAAGCTTCGAACGAGTGCCAAAAACTTATCTGTGCCACGTTTCATCAAAATGTCTATAATATTCAGACCTGTAAATTAATCACAAGACTAAATGGACACCCATACGGACGGACGGATATGCTAAGTCGTCTCGGGAAGTAATTCTAAGTCGATAGATATACTTTAAAGTTAAATTTAGACCATTTTTTTAGGCGTTACAAACATCTGCACAAACGCATAATACGCCTATCTGGTAGTCAGGTATTGCCAAAAAGACTTTAACAAACATAACTCCCCAATTGCATTTATAACATAACAAAAAGCGTTTCATTCCATCTGATAGATGAATGATGCTTAACCATTAGTCAGGTATTGCCAAAGGGTATCTATTACTATTGTAATAAATACAAATAGCGTTTTCCATTCGCTTGGCTAATGCCAACGATCTTGTTAAATTAAGGAAAAAAATGAGAACCCAGAAAGTTTAACCTGGATCGCTTGAGCGCAGAGCAGTAAAGTTATATATACATATTACACAGTTTATATTTCGGTACCCCCCAGAAGTGCACCTATCAATGACCTGTAGAATCCCATATAAGAAGTGTTTGATCACTACTTTACAAAAAAAGTGGAAACCTAGCTCAAACCTCAAATGACTTAGGTAAGGATAGTGTTCACAGGCAAGAAGAAATGAAATCGCGGTCAGTCGACCAGTTCACTTTACGAAATCACCTGACGAAGAACTATACTAAATGAGTTTGAAAACAATAATTAGTTATAGGTTGATGTTAAGATTGTCAGCATGAATAAACAAAGATATAAATGGATTGTTAAAGCTCTTTGCTGCTATAAGAAGAAATAAAGGAAAAAAGATCACTTTAAAAACACCAAAATATTTTTATGAATAATACGTTAAAGTATGTATTAACAAGAGGTCAGACAGTATTTATATAAAAGGGGTTTCGCACGATATGTATTTTACACATGACTTGTCACTTTTGCAATCCACATGTATTTGCGTATGTCTGTCAAAATTGTCATTTTACAGACGGTTTATAATTTTTGCTTTCACACGTACATATGTAATTACATCTGACATAACCTCCAAACATAAAAAAACAACTACTTTTCCTTGTTGTTATTCTAAAAACAGCTGATGACACATGCTTTGTCAGATGAAAATAGAGCACGCTCTAATTACAAATTTGTCATATGACATTTACATATGTGTTTAACACATGCAATGTTTAAACGCGTTCAGACGGCAGATATCAATTTCGCACTGCAAAATTTGACAAGTCATGTGTAAAATACATATCGTGCGAAAGCACCTTAAAGGAAGTGTTTGAGTGTGCCTGTGCAGCCCTTAACTACCTGTGCCTTTGTTTTTGCATTTATTTTTGTTCTTATTTTACTTACTTAATTTTATAAGTATTAGTTTCAAGTCAAATTATTGTTAAAGTGTTTTACATGTGTGTATGTATGTATTTGTTAATATATTGTGTGTTAATTGCCGTCACTTTACTTAAACATACATATTGAATACAACAAATAAGCAGCCAAACAAAAAGTGGTTTAATAACCACAAAATTTAAGATTTTTTAATTTTTTTTATACAAATATTAAAGAAACGCGTAGCAAAAACATTTTTTTTTAACCAAACAAAATCTAGTAAAACAAGTAATGAAATAACTTGGTTGGAAGAAAAAAAGGCAGAAGAAGACCAGCCAAGCAAAACCAAGATTAAGTCTGTTCAACAAAATTAAATTAAAAACCAAAGAAAAATGTTGAAAGCGAAAAAACAAAAGCACAGAATGAAAAAACTAAAAAGGAAATATGAATCTTCTAGACGATCGAATTTCGATTTTAAAAAATTGTTTGAATATGTTTAATTAAAAAAAAAAAAATATGTATATAATTTATGTATACAATTTTTATATTGTGGTGGTGAAAAATCTGAATTAGTTTTCAATAAAATTTTTTGGAAAAATTAAAAGCAAAATTGTTAAAACATTGGGTGGATTTTTCAGTCACGATTTCGCAGTGGTGAGCATCGCGCGTTTTGCTTGTCAACATATTTGTTCAAAGTTTGTTATTCGGCGAATACGTGATGGACCGAGTGAAAATTTAATTGGTTCGTAGGTGCAGAGATTCCGCGCAACTGCTTCGGCTATGAATGTCTAATGGCCCAGGCAATCTTTAAGGGCTTCCGAAAACATTGGACTGGTTGGAAGCAGTTTACGTGAAAATTCGGGACTCCCAATACGGAAAAGAGCAGCCTCACTCGGACTTGCAAGAGCGGTTATTCATGAAATTTTAAAAACTACCTGAAGTTCCATTCATTTAAAACTCAAATTGTTCAAGAACTGAAAGAAAGTGACTTTGATTTACGCAAAAATTTTTGTGAAATGATGTAAGAGCGTTTTCGCATTAAAAATTCCATTTTTTGGAGCGACGGTGCTCATTTTCACTTAAACGGTCACGTCTTTTTTTTTTTTTTTTTTTTTTTTTTCCATATATTTTATTATTGGATCTTCGCTTAAGCGAACTAACAATAAGTATTCAAATCTTAAGACTAAGTAATTAATATTAGCCCAGCCAGTGCCAAACTAAAATTTAAGCTCTCATAATAAAATAGTTATCTTCATCTAAGCGCAATAGTATCCCTCTTTTTCAGTCGGGAGTGTCTACTATGTTGCAAGATACTTCGAGCGAGCGGATTTGGATGCGTTTCCAGCTTATTTAAATACTTGTCCACATATTTCAGGATTTCGCTTTTAACTAGTGGAACTTCTAGATCCTTATGGATGTTGCTGTTTTTCACATACCACGGAGCACCAGTTATCATTCTTAGGATTTTATTTTGACGGCGTTGTATTTTTTCGATGTTAGAGGCGGAAGCAGTGCCCCATAATTGTATACCGTAGCACCAAATTGGTTTTAAAATCGAGTTGTAGATTAGAAGCTTACAATCAAGACGTAGCACAGAGTTTCTACCAATTAGCCAGTGGATTTGAGCAGCTTTAAGTTTCATTTGCGTCAGCTTAGCATCTATATGAGGATTCCATGTAAGGCGGCGATCCAGGTGAATACCAAGATATTTTGTCTCAGATCGTTGAGGCACATTATGGTTGTTGATAGTGATTGGAGGGCACGTTTCTTTGCGTAAAGTAAAAGTTACGTGGGTACATTTTTGTTCATTTATCTTTATTCCCCATAACTTTGCCCATTTCTCGACTTGGGTTACGTGTTGTTGCAGCTGGTTCGAAGCCTCTTTAGGGTCTTTGTGAATACTAAGAAAAGCAGTGTCGTCAGCAAATGTCGACGTGTGTGTGAAACTATTGGTTGGCATATCTGCCGTGTAAAGCAAGTACAAAATTGGACCTAGTATACTTCCTTGAGGGACACCAGCCTCTATTGGTTGGGAACAACTTATTTGGTTTCCCTCTTTGATCATAAATTGTCGGCCTGTTATGTATTTTTCTAAAAGGTTGAAAATATTAGCTGGAAGGTTGAGCTTTAGTTTGTTTAGAAGGCCTTCATGCCATACTTTGTCGAAAGCTTGTGAGACATCGATAAAAAGCCCGGAGCAGTACTTCTTTTCCTCAAAGGCTTTTCTTATAACCTGTACCAACCTGTGAGTTTGTTCGATGGTACTATGTTGACTTCTAAAGCCGAATTGGTGATTTGGAATGCAGTTGTTGTCATTCAGGATCGGATTTAGCTTGTTTTTTAACAGTTTTTCGAACAATTTTGACATTGTGGGTAACAAACTTATGGGCCTATATGATTCTACCTTCGAGGGATCTTTGCCAGGCTTAGGAATCATCTTTACTAAGGCAACTTTCCATATAGGCGGAAAATGTTCAAGCCGAATTATCGCGTTAAAAATAAAAAGAATGATTCTTTTAGCAGTAAGAGGCAGTTCTATGAGCATTTTGTTGCTTATTTTGTCAACGCCAGGAGCTTTTTTACCGTTAAGGTTAGCGATAGCCTCTACAACATCTGCAAATCGGAAACGTATTTCTAGAGGACGTCTTGCAACAACAGGCGGTAATTCCCTCACGTCAGTGCATGAATTGGGAGCGAATACGTTTTTGAAGTGATTTGCGAACAGATCGCATTTTTCTTCATCATTTCTAGCCCAGGATCCTCTCAGATTGCGCAGTGGTGGTTTTGCGATAACAGGTCTTTTAAGACGTCTGGCTGATCGCCATAAGGAATAATTTGTCTGAGGAGTCGCGTCTAGACCTTCCAGGTACTCTTTCAGTGATGCCATTCTGTGAGCCTCCAACAAGCTTTTTAGTTGGGTTGTACATTCTTTCAGCTTAGTTTTAAGTTGGGGCGATCTATGTTTTTGCCATTCCCTGCGGGCTTTTCTTTTTTCAGATACGAGCTTTTCCACATCTTCAGAGAAAATTTTGTTGTACCTAGCCTGGCGGTAGGTAGAAGACGCATGTTCAACGGCTTTTTTAATGTTTTCATTTAGGACGCTCAGACAATCATCTATGTCTTCGGGAGTTTTTAGCGATTGGTTCTCCGCGCAGTGCGTACTAATATATTTTTTATATTTCAACCAATTAATTCTTTTTGATAAGAAAAACTCACTAGCTGCTATTTGGTGAGGACTGCAAATAGTGATTATTGTGGGTGAGTGGTCAGAAGATAAATCCAAGGAGGCTTGAGCCTCAATGAGCTCCAAGGAAATACCTTTTGCTACGCCAAAATCAATTACGTCTGGAATTTTATTGTGGTCTGTTGGCCAGTAGGTTGGTTGTCCAGTTGAAATAACGAAAAGTCCCATTTCCGACACGGAGTCATACAAGACACGACCTCTGGGACTAATTAGGCGGGAGCCCCAGTACGTGTGCTTAGCGTTATAGTCTCCAGCAGCTATGAAGCGGGGACCTAATGATTTGTAGAAATTGTTGTACTGATCCTTCGTTATGGAGAATCTGGGTGGACAGTAAACTGATGAAATAACAAGGTTATGGAAAAATTCATCAATGCAGACGTTTGTTGCTTGCATATAACATTCAGATAGGCCACCCAACCATTGGTGCTTAATTCTTGATTTGATTAAAATAGCAGAGCCACCACAGGATCTATCCCTGGGATCTTTTGAATCATAAAAATTGTATCCACTAATTTTAAAAGTGCTTCTAGATGTCATATGAGTTTCGGAAATCAACATGACATCGATTTTTTGGTGTGTTAAAAAGTAGTCGAGCTCGTTTTTGTGTTGGCGGATGCCGTTTGCGTTCCAGAAACAAACCCTGAGGCAGTTCATGGTCTTTTAAGCATGGCCTGCAGAAGAGCAGACTGCATTTTCTGCATCTCCTGCATCATGCTAGCCATTTGCGCCATTATATTCGTAAATTGTTTGACCATATTGTCAATTACGGCTTCCAGACGGCTAAAATTGGGACCAGTTGGTTCACTTGTTGGCACTTGTTGTTGTGTGGTTGGTTGGTTTGGCCCTTGTTCATTGGACTGGTTTGACTTTAGAGCGTTGGCGTAAGAAATTTGACTTGTAGTTGGCTGTGATAACTGTGGAATGTTTGTTGTTGGTATATTTAACGGCTGGGGAGGGGCAGGAACTACCTTCGGCTTAGATGAGCGCATAACTAAATCATAGACAGGACAACCTCTGTAGTTGGCAGTGTGGTTTCCACCACAATTGCTGCACTTCTTCACCCTAGGGTCATCTTTTGGTTTGTCGCACTTGGTTGTAACATGCAGATCCCCACATACAACACAAACAGAAGGCAACTTACAGTAAGTTTTTGTGTGGCCATATTCCTGACAATTTAAGCACTGTACAGGTCCAGATCGCTTATGCGGGACTTCCACTGTAACTCTACGGTGCATAATATATCTTAAACCATAAATGGGGTGAGTTTCGTTTTTCTTTAATTTGGCATCACCAGGCTCAAGTTCAACTCGAAACAATGGTTGAGGGTATTTTTCCCTGTTTCTAATATTTGTCACAGTCCTTACCTTAAATCCTTCGCTGCACAAACTGGTTTTTATCTCCTCCGGGTCAACATTTGAGTCAATTCCTTTTATGACTACCTGGAGGCCTTTTGCGTTTTTTAGCTGGTAAGTGTAAAAGTTCTTTTTTAATTTCTCAAATTCCGACACCGTGGCGCGGTAAGCGTTCTCGTGACTTACTTGAATTTTGGTCTCATATATATTACCACGTTTTATGTTCGACACATAAAAGTTCTTTTCGCCTATTAATGCAACTAAAAATTTAATGAGGTCGTTCGAGTTTTTTTCTCTTAAATAAATTGGAGGAGGCTTAAAATTTTTTTCCGTAACGGGGCCATCATTATCATCTGTTTGCAGAATGGCAAAGCGATTTTGCGATGTGGTTGGCCTTTCATCGTCTTTTAAAATTTTTGCAGGTTGACTTACTTCTGCCGACTTCGGACTTCTCCCCCTTTTAAGAACTGTTACGTACCTGTCCATCCCTACCTGGATCTTAGGAGCACACGCAGAAATTGGGCCTGGAGCGCCTTTAGCAGCTGTAGGTGCGACACCAGAACTTGATAAAGAAGACCGCGATGAAGATGGCACCTCGGTATTTTTTTTATAATTTTTAAACAGAGATTGGGCTAAACTTGTCCCTTGTTCAGTACATTTATTTAAATTAGGCACACTTGCACTTAAACTGTTTGTATTTGTTTTCGGTTTTGCACTTAAATAGTTTCTATTATATTCAGGGTCTCTAATATTTTCATTGCTAACGCTTTCTGAGCTTAACACAATGTAAGCATTTCGGCTATTAGGCCCACTGTCACTACGATTACTGTTACTCATTAACCGTTTGGTTTTTTTATTTTGTTTAGTTTGTTTTTATTTTCGATTCTCGCTTATGTCTTGTAGGTATGTATATTAACAAAGTTTTTTTTGTAACTTATTACAAATATCACCTATTACAAATATACACTCGCGTAGACACGTCCGTACACTACGAGATTAAGAGAGCAACTGATGTTAAACGGTCACGTCGACAAAAAAAAACTGCCATTACTGGTTTCTAAAAACCGGCAACCCTCGATTGAAGCATAAAAAACCATTGCATTGCCCAAGGGTAACTGTTTGGTGTGCCTTAGCCACGCATGAGATAATTGGACCATTTTTTACGAAAATTCCCGACGCCATGCGACGAGTGTCAATGGTGAAAATTATAAACGCATGAATACGGAATTCTTTTTGCCAAACCTGCGGGCTCATCTATCGTACTCTTCTCGTGGTAAGGATGGGGCGACTGCTTACACAGCCAGAGCTTCGATGAATTTGCTTCGGGAAAATTTCCCCCAAAAGCTGATCAGTCGTTTTGGGGACATCCCATGGCCACCGAGGTCGCCTGATCTAACTGGCAAGGTTTTTTTTATGGTGATTCCTTAAAGAGAGAGTTTATAATGATAGTCCCTAATCTTTTGTGACTTTAAAGGAAAAAAATTCGCGGAGAAATAAGCTCAATTGAACCAAGTTTACTGCAGCGTGTGACGCAGAATACAAGGCAAACTCTTCAAAAAATTATTACGTTTTTTACTTAAGTTTGAATATATAAATCTGCCATCAGACACCTTGTACAAAATAAATCTCCTCATATTATTTAAAATTATAATTTCTTTCTTTATAAAAAAATCTTCTTGATTAAAAAATCGAACGATTTTAATTTTTTTTTTTAAATATTAATTAAACGGGGCATTTAACTTATTTTTATATACAAAACGTTTTTGACAATTTTTTTAAATTTGCAGTTAATGTAGAGACTGACCAATTTAAATGACCCACATTATGCTTTCCCCGTGACCTCTCATAAATTCTTCTCTTTTATTTTCCTAATTATAGTTACTTCATTATTTTTTTTACTAAATTTAGCAGTAACTAACGACTGTTTTCCAATTAAAGTACATTTAAATAATTGAAAAATAAAAAAGCCCCAAAAGACTAAAAAAAACTCCAGCTCGCTGTTGCTTTGGTGCACATTTGCAATGGAACCAACGTACTTTAGCAAATCAAATCAACTTCTCTCTGGGCCGAAGGAAAGAAAAAATAAAGAGAAATAACTAATAAAACTTAATTAAGTAAAAAGTAACAAATATTCGCATAAAAAAGTTACAAAAACGAGTAAAACTAAAGTAAAAAATAACAAAGTAATAGAGGAGAATGGATAAAAGAAAATTCATTTGTGTATGTGTAGGTGTGTGTATGCACAAAAAATGCAAAATAAATAAATTAAGTTTTCCATAATAAATGTATGTATTTGTTTTCTCATTTTGCAGTTTTATATAAAAGAAAAAAAAACAGTTTTCCATGTGGTTTAACCACTGCATGTGGATGGACGAATAGATAGATTGGTTTGTTCGAAAAGTAACAACGAAGAACAGAATAGTAGCAGTTGCAGGAAGGGAATTTCTTTTTTGAAAAGGGTTTCTTGAAAAGAGGTTTTACTTATAAAAAAAGAGTTTAAACTGTTAGTGGAAGCCTAAGTAGTCTTATTTATTGTGAGTTATTAAATTTGACTTTTTTACCTTGTTCAACAAGTTGTGATTTTTGACAGGTATTTGTCGTTTTTGGAACCTTCTTTCCTGCAACATAAATAATAAAAAGTTATAGTAAGCTTTAGTTTTCTAAATTTATTTAAAAAATTATTAAGAGAAAGAACCCTAGAATTTAGAGGTATTTTAAAAGTTAAAATCAGGATACGTCAAAGGATCTTCTTACAAAATAAATAATATCCCTTGACTGTGATAGAAATAGAAGGCAACTATTGTACTTTTTATATGTTTTTGAGAGTTTTACAAAGCAAAGACGTTTTAAATTTGTATTTTTTGAATTTTCTTAAGCAAGTAAAGTTAAAATAAGTTTATATAAAGGAAGATTTCTAATAAAATATATTTGGATGAGCCATATCTTATATACTTTTTGCTAAATCACAGGTGTAATATCCTTTACATAAAGACCTTAATATTCGCCTTGGGGTATGCTATACTTTTTTTGTTTTAATACTAGTTACCAGCCTTTTAAATTGAGACATTAATAATAACCTACAGGGGAGGAAACTGACCTACAAATATTAACCTGACTCGTCACTTAATGATACTGATTGGTTCTGGTTCTAACACTTGATATGAAGGGGATATGCCACTATAACATTGCGTTGTTAATAAAGGTGATAATCGATTTTATTCAATACCACCCAAATAAAAAACTTTAAATATGTAAACAGGAAGATAATAAAAAAAGTGTTTGCAATCTGCATTGCTGTATTGATTCTTTTTACAAGATAAAAGGCTGAAGTAACCAAAAATTTGTTTCCTTTTAGTACAACAGTTTATTAAGCGACTGCCACCTACATTCATCATTTTGGCTTAAGATATTTCTAAGGCGTTTGTTAGAGTCTGGCATCGTCCCTTTTTATCTTAATTTGTTGGTTTTGGCGCCGTTAAAAAATCTTGTCGATTTTTATGAAGTTTTTTTCGTTTAAACTCTTTATGACAGAAACTCTTGATGTTCTGTAAATGAAAATCCAGGGCGATGTCCGCTGGAAGGAACCCGTTTTTCTTTTATCGAAAGAAGCATCCAAGTGTCCTGGTTTCTAAAAAAAGATGTAGGAATCCCCTATGTCCGACCGAAAATGGAATACAGCCCCCGTATATGGGCTGGTGCTTCAAATTCATTTTTGAACACTAGTTAGTGTATCTAACCGTATCCCGACACTTAAGCATCGTCGTAATGTAGGATTTGTTTGACTGTTCTATCAATACTATTCTATCTTCTGACGCCCGGGATTTTATGAATTGTACACGTCTTTCAAAAAAGCACACCCAACCACTTGTGATCGAGTGGACAGTAAATTGCAACACAAGTTACAGAGGAAATTCGTTTTTTAGCCGCACAGTTTGTATGTGGAATTAACTTCCTAAATATGTATTTCCTGTCAATATCGAGAAGTTCCAAACAAACGCCTACAAACCCTTTTCCCTCCTTTTCATAGCTTATATTCTTGACACCAACACAACGCAATGCATGTATATAGCCATCCCCTCAGTGCTGCAAATCAGAATTCTATCTAACCTTACTAATTTCGTGCAGACGGCACGGGGAAAACTATCACGCTGGGCGAACTTCAATAGAGTTAGTACTACTCAGCCAAAGGCATAAGATAAGTTTAAAATAAAAAAGTTATTTAGAGGTAATTTTACTCTTAATTTTTAGATTTTATAGGTACATAAAATGATTTATTTTTACCCAAATTGTGAGTATCTAGCTTTATAATAGTAAATACTAAATTTTTCCGAGCTCTTATGTTTGGTTTCAAAAACATACAACAACAACGTACTTTAATACATCTAAAACCACATCATAAATACAAAAACAATCTATCAAACACAATTACAAAAAAATACCAGCGTACAAATGTATTTTTACAGTCATAGACTAAAGAAACTTAAACAAAAACTAACTTTTCTCGTACGACTAACCAAGTGACTGAACAACTGACAGTCTGATGGTTAGATACGAGCTATGATAGACAAGTTATAGACGTCAAAATAATATATATTCGCACACCTGCAAGTTTGCATAGAAATTAACTTTATTTTGTTGAAAAAAACTTAATGTTTTATACAAAGAAGTATTCGCATAAAATAAATTTTTCTCTACTTCAAAAGAGGCAGAAAAAGGGAGATAAATAAAACATAATAAAAAATTGTCTGTTATTCATATGTAAAGTGTTATAACCACAATATCCAGATACATAGTTGTATGTATGAATTTACATATGTATGTGTGATCAAATTTTTTATTATGAATAGATAAATTTAAGAACGACTAATGGACGATGGTATCGATAAAAGGAAGTAAATGTAAAGACCAACAACTTGAATATCACAATCATCACTCGAAAAATTGTCTCCAATATTAAGCTTTTAAATATTTAAAATCAAAATTTAGTTTTAAGCTTTAAAATACATGTTGTTAAAGGTTGACTTATGGTGTATGTAAACACGTTAAAATTTAAAAAAAAAACAGTAATCGATAACCTTTATAAAAGATGTATTGTTTGTAAAAAATTCAAAACAAATATTTTTACAATGATTTCCCAAAACATTAAATTTAAGTAGTAAATAAATGTTATCGATAAAAATTATCGATAACATTGTTTGTTAGCAGACTATTCAAAAAATTCTTTGTTTAGCCTAAACAAAAGACTGTTAATAACTTTTCAGTTAAAAATAAAAATAATTTTTTTTTTGTTGTTATTGATTTTTAAAATAGGCAAAACAAATTATCGATAACTATTTTTAAACATTTTTAATTTTTTTATTATAAATTTTTTAGGTAACTAATAGATAATTAAATACCTTTTGTTTTGTGATATTAATTCATATTTCTTCAGCGTCTAATCGATTTTTTATACAATTCTCATTGCATGCATTATCACACTAACTTCTATTTAGGATTAATTAATTATATATTTTTTTTCATTTTCGCTTCTTAATGTATAGAAGTTGCATAAACCACCAACACCGACAACACAATAACAATAAATTAATAAGCAGAAACCACACACACAAAACTTGGCCAAATTGGCAAACAAACACTCAATAAAATAACTTTTTTCATTACTAAGAAAAAAAAAATCACATAATATACAACAAACAATATTTTGTTTATTCCCGTTAAAAAAGATTGATTAACTAAGAACCATTATGATGCAATTATGTAACAAATAACTAACTTATGTAAGTACATACATATGTATATAACATCAAGTTTCATTTTTACTTCAGACAATTTCATAACTAATACAACCAATTAATTTTCTTTTAACCGTTTTCTCTTCATGACTTTAACTAATTTTTCCTTTTTTTGGGGAAGAAAATATTTATTACAAGAATCTTACTCTTGTAGTTAAAACTAACTTAAAAAAGAGTTGATAAAAATGACGGTTGAATTTCTTATAAAAATAACAAGAAACGTCTAACAACGACCGACAAGCTGTCTAAGACTAAAAGTAAAAACAAGAAAACCCACAAGGGAATTAAATAAACGCCAGCAATATCATGATATGTAGAAGTAATTTACTATGAAGAAGTACAAGAAGTTAACACACAAAAATTGTTATGGTTGAGATATTTAATTACATACATACAAATGTACCTATGTGTGAGAGTATGATGAGGTAAATAAAATAATTATTGATATTTATAATGGTAAAAAGCTTTATTTAAATGAGGAAAAAAAGTGTTTTAAACAAAAATTTTATTTAGTTTTGATTAGTCAGAGGATTTTTAATGTTTTTTTTTTGTTTTATTTTTTACATTGTTCATGTTTGTAATGTTTCACATTACTGCAATAATGCATTAAAAACATTTGGTCGCAGCCTTAAAGTATACTTTGGTTTTTTTCTTTGATTCGCTTGTTTAAAAGTTTAAATTTAGTACAGCGGTGTTACCAAGCCAAATTCAGCAAGTCAACTAATATAAAAAATATTAACCCTAAATTTGTACTAGACCAAAAACAAAAAACCCTGAAAAGTAGTCCTTCGGGGTTTCAATTTATTTTTTACAATTTGTATTCATTTTCTTTTTACCATTCCTTTCAAAGAATTTTACTATATTTCAAGCCGTAGTTGACGTTCATAACAAATATTTAGCTGTTACCGACCTTTCAATAGGTAATTAGTTTTTATTTTCTATTCCAAAATTCAAAAAGTACAAAATATGTAAGAAAATTACTTTTGATTTGTTTTATATGTATACGATGTCATATTTTTACAATTGTAATCCTCAAATAGAACAAAGTCCAAAAATGTAATAAGTACTTTTTTCTACGTAGTTGACTTCCTACCTAAGTATATAGATTACTTGTCCTTTATTTTATATTTCTAGACTTATAACCTTAAGACGGAAAAAACTACTTCCGACCTTAAAATAATGGTTAATTTTATGTTTCTAAACTCATAAACTTTATAAATAAAAAAAGGACCAAAAATGCAAAAAAGTACTTTTAGCCTGCCTACTGGCGCCTGGGTCTCAATAGTAGCTAATTTCACGTTTCTTGACTCTTAATTCTTAAAAAAATAGCAAAAACGTACCAAAAGAGAAAAAAGTATTTTTTGTCTACGGACTTGAGTTTCGACCTTTATATGTAACAAGTCCCTAATTTCTCATTTCGTGACTAATAATTTTAAAAAAGTACCAGAAGTGTAAAATAATACTTTTGTAGAATTTCGACATTTATATGGGTCAAAAGTTTTTAGTTTCGGACTCAAAATGTAAAAAGTACTTTTTGTCTAATTAGCTGAGAAGTCCTTGATTTTACATTTTAATACTAATAATGTTAAAAAAAGTTAACATGTACCAGAAGCTTTAAAAATAACTTTTTATGCACTTAATTGACTTTTGAACTCTATATGGGTAAATAGTTTTTGATTTAATTTTTCACAATAACTCAAAAAAAAAAAAATTAAAATATTATATTAAATTATTTCATTTGAATCTTTAGACTTATAATTGAAAAAAAAAACGTAAAAAGTGCCGGAAGCACTTTTTGCCAACTTAATTGACTTTTGATTTCTATATGGGTAAATATTTAGTTCTTAATTTCATTATTCTATACTTAAAATCTCAAAATATGCAAAAAAGTACCATAACGTAGCCATATTTTTTGTGGTTGGTAGAACGCAATTTTAATTATGGTTCTGTCTTTATAAGTCTTAAAGTTACAAAAAGTACCTAAATGTACCAAACCATAATTTTTTGTCCTTTTTAACCCCTAGGATTCAAAAAAGTATCGAAAACATTCATAATTTTTCAAGACCTGTCGAAACACTTTTTTTTTTAATTTTAACCCTTTTTAACTCTCAAAAATCAAATTTTAAAAAAGTCCAAACCCATATTAATTTTTTGTTAAGGCCTGTCGAACGCAATTTAAATTACATTTTTACCTTGCCAACATGAAATACATGGACACATAGCCAGAAAAGCGGACGGACATTGTTAGTTCAACTTAGGAAACGATTCGATTGCCAGCTTTGCTTACAAGAAATAAATTTGAACGAAAGAAACCGATCCGATAGTTATTGGCGGCCAGAAAAATATGGACCCCTAGCCAGACCTTTAGACCACTTACCTGCAATAATTTAACTATTGGCAGTCCTCATCAAATCACAACTAGTGATTTTATTTTATTGAAATTAGGGCTTGAACGTTTCCCGCCTGTATATTAGGCTGCCTCAGTAAAGATGATTCCTACGCCTGGAAAATATCATTTGAAGGTCTTACAGGCCTATAAGTCTGCTGCCAACTATGTGCAAATTGTTCAAGAAGTTGATTAAAAAAGATGATTCCGATCTTGAATGACAATAACTGCATTCCAAATCACAAATTTGGTTAAAGTCAATATAGTACCAGACACAGTCGTTTAAAGAGGAAAAATACTGCGGCTTTTAGATGAAACCTTTAGAAATGTTTTATACTTTGATTTAGGAACTGAAATTTAAGTCTGGAACTGGCTGGAATATTTTTTGTCATTGAACTTAAAGATTTAAGTACGTATTATTAGTTCGCCAAACCGAAGATTCAATAAAAAAATGTGAATAGAAAAAGGCTAGCAATAACTTTAATGAACTTCCAAAATCTTATTTCTTTCATTACAAATTCACAGACAAACTGAAGCCCTTTAACAAACAATGACTTCGACAGTTTAATTGCAACCGCAAGTGTTGGTGAGCTTTTTAATAAAATATGTCTGAGTAAAACCTTATTAAACATACAAAATTATGTTAAAGAAAAATTGTTAATTTGTATACGGATAACACTATTAACGCCTTTCCACCTGAGCAAACTTAAGCCAGCAAATGCAACAACATGTCGTCACTAAGTCAATTCAACAGCCCAGTCATGCAAACAAGCAAGCGGCCCATCGTATGGAAGAAGTACATCGTCTACATCTATCTACTCATACAAAGTATACAAAAGTGCATCTCATAAAAGTTAATAATTCTTTTAACGTAAAGATTAAAGCTAACTTTAGCTGGCTGGCTGGCTGGCGTAAGTGCTTGGCTAACTGGCGGCTGGCACTTGTCTGAAACTAAAACAAAAAGTAAATCTGTTAAGCAAAACGATATAAAATGTTAAACATGTGAACACACTTATGTATTCAGTTATGGCGTATGTGGTAAACTGCTAATAGTCTTAAGACATGCCATTAAACAATTTAAAGTTTTGCAATAATACTATTAGTTGGCTTTAACTAACGATAATACTTAAGTGATATTTTTGGCTAAAATGTATTTAAATGTGTATTTTTTAGCTTAATTAAATGCTTAAATTAAGCTTCTTAAATAAGCAATTCTTGGCTTGTTTCTGCATTAAAAAATTCATGCAAATTCTTGCGTGGAATATACGAAATGTACGAAATTGTAATTTGAAAAATTTTAGATATTTTTTATAAAATTATGCAATTTTTTTCTAATTGAATTAAAGTCGAAAAATGTTTTACGAAAGATAATTTTTACTTTTAAGAAATGCAAATTTCTGGTCTAAAAATTGGTTTCTTAATTTAAACGAAACTTTAGTTTAATTTACGAATAAAAAAACTAACGAAAAGTTTTCGTTACTTTTGTTAAATTGTCAAATTTTATTACAAAATTTTTTCCTGATAACTACGAAATTTTCGTATATTTTACGAAAACAAATATTAAACGGATTTCATTACTTTTGTAAAATTTTAAAATTTTGCCTTAACTTTTTTTGTAGTTTGAACGAAAATTTCGTACGATTTTTTTCGTTAATAGCTAAATGGATTTTTTCAGTGTATAAAATTTTAAATCAGTTTACATAAAAGATATGTTAATTAAATAGAAACAAGTTATTTACTATCAGCGATGCCAACTTAGTGCTTTTAGCACTATTTTTTGTACTTTTTAATGACTTAAAACGCCAAATTTTTAGTTTTAGTGCCAAACTGAGAAAAAGCACTAAGCTGGGGCTTTTTTTGATCAGCAATTATTGTATGCCGTGACTATTTTTGCAAGTCTCGCGAATGGTTTTGTTTTCATCTAAAAACTCTTTATTTATCTCTCAGCGTATTGGTATTTTTATTGAGAAGTGTATTTACCGCTCGATTAACAATTCACTTTAACATATTTAAGTCAAACTTTAGAAACCGAATATGCTTAAACTCGTTTTAAAAGCGGTTGTATGATCCGTTTTAAACCAAAATTTTTCTTAAGTACACATATGTACTTAACTGAAAATTTCAGTAGACTTTAAACAAATTCTTAAAATTCGGCATGAATATTTTATGCATTTTAAATAATAACTTTAATAAACTTACTGAGAATTATTATATACAAACCCAAACATTTAAGAGTTCTTTCAAAAATTTAACAAACCATTTTTGGTTATTCAACTGTTTTGATTTTCTTTTTCCCTTATACATCTGGATAACCACTTAATTTATTATAAGGGCTACGAAAAACAAAACCTTTTCGTTTAGCGAAAATTGAAATAAAATCTGAATACTTATTTGAAAATTGCTGTAAAACTGATATTTTTGGTTTCCGCTTAAGAAACGGGTTGTAGGGGGCGCATGATCTATAGTAGATAGGATTCAGTTTAAAACAAGGTTATTAAGTTTTCAAAAATTTTGTGGAGTGATATTAAAATCTGTTTTATTCCTTAAAAAGACACGAACAACCAGTCGGGTGGACGGACGTATAGACATGCTTTAATCGAATCAGAAAGTGATTCTCAGTCTGACGGTAATAGAACAAGTTGGTCTTAGACTATTCCTTTAGGGCGATATAAACATCTGCACAAATGCAGCGTTTGTAGTGTGTGTATAATAAGTTTAGTGCCTGCCTTTTTACACTTTTCTGAATTCAAAATTACGCTTTTTGGTGCCTTTTTTGCGTATGATGAGCTTTTTGCTATTAAAACGTTGGCATCACTGTTAACTATAGTAAGTGTAAGCAAACGTGTCGTAAACCGATTATTTCCTTTAAACTTTAAAAACTTTTTGCAAACTAATAAACATAAATTTTGTTTTAAAAAGAAAAGTATAAAGAAAAATATAATAATCAGCTGGCAAAAACGTGACTTAATGTCAGAAAAACATAATAATAGTTTATTTTTTCCATTTGTTCTATTACGAACAGGAAATTCGAATTAAGGAAAATAATAATAAATAAAACAGAACCTAATAAAAACAACAACAATATTGCAGTTAACAAAGAAGAAATAATATATGTTTTTTTTATTTTTAACTTCGTTTTGCTTAACAAAAATTGTAAAAATATTAGGTGCAAGAGTTTTAAAGGAATTAAAAGTCGCGAAAAAATCATTAAAATTGCGGCCTCTATACCGACAAAATACATAAGTACGAGGGCTGCATTTTATATTTCGGGATTGGAGAAGAAAAACAAATGTAAATTATCGAAAATCACTTTACTGTTTTTCAATATATTCTCCATGAAGATCTATACACTTTTGCATGGGTTCGAACCAATTGTCGAAGCACTCTTGCCACTCTGATTGAGGGATCCCCAAAACATGCATTCTGAGTACAGCAACCGCTTCTTCAGGTCTCAAAAAACCTTGACCTCTAAGTCTTTTTTTTACGTACGGGAATAAAAAGAAGTCATGCGGTGCCAAGTCAGAGGACAAATTACGGCCTTCGATTCGAGTCGAAATTTAAAAATTCTTATTAGATTTCCTATATTGAAAGCATTGACAACTCGATCGATCGAGTAGAATTTCGATTCGAATCGAATGCCGTAATTCGCCCCGAGGACTAAATGGCGGATGATTCATCAGACCGATGTTTTGGGTGCTTAAAAATGCAGTTGTTTGAGCGGTTGATTTTCCTGATTTCGTGAAAGAAAACTGGCAAACAAATGGCTGTGTATCACTTAGAATGAACTGTTCTGCCGTAATCTAGTGGTACGGTTGCGACATCTCCAGTTTTTTCAAAAAAACTGGCGACCATTTGCTTAGAAGTGCTTCGTGCGCGAACAACTTTTGTTGGATTTGGCTCATCTTGAAACACCCATACAGTCGACTGCTGTTTACTTTCGGGCTAATATGCGTAAATTCACGATTTATCACCTGTCACGATATCATAGACAGGTTTCGTAGCACCGCGATCGTATTTTTTGAGCATTTCTTTCGACCAATAGACTCGAGCCTTTTTTTGAGCGATTGACAAATTGTGTGGGATCCAACGCGAACAAATTTTTTTGACAGTCAAATGTTTATGCAATATTGAATGTATGCTGCTCCCTTTGATGCCTAAGGTTGTCTCAATCTCACGATAGGTCACATGACGATATTGCAATATCAGCTCACGCACAGCATCAATTGTTTTCGGAACAACAACTGATTTTGGACAACGTTTACGAAATTCGTCTTGGAGTGAACTACAACCACGATTGAATTCATTATACCATCAATAAACACTGGTTCGTGATGGAGCTTCATCGCCGAAAAAATAATTAAGTTCATCCATGCCCTGTTGCTGAGTTAATCCACGTTGAATGTTGTAAAAAATAATCCCACGAATATGTTCACGATTTAATTTCATTTTTGGGTCGAGTTGAATCTTTTAAGTTACTGTAAACAACACAAATAGCGCTCGTATGTCAAAAGGTTCTGAGTACGTATAAGCTAGAAAATGTCAAACTTTACGATAGAGCTGTCAGTTGTTAGATTGCAACACTAGTATTGCCAAATCCCGAAACATAAAAGGCAACCCTCTTACAGTGAAAGTAGTCAATTTTTTTTTAATCGCTGATATGGACGTTAAAGGTTTTACGTGAACACCTACCTACCCGGAGGGCAATAATTCACGCTGCTCCTAACACATAGTGGAAACAAAGCGTCCACCAGCGCCCCCAGAACGGCTTACCAAACCACCCAGGTTGCAATTCTCTGTCATGACTCTGTGTAAGCCAAAACAGACCCTCTTGCTAAAGAGTTGGGCTATCTAAACTCAAATTGTGTCTTTAGTTTTGATGTCGTCATTTCCAATTAAAACAAATCCGCACCGACAAGACACATTTCCACACGCTTGTGAAACAGCACCCAACCTTAAGCAAGAAAGATTATGATTATCATGTCCCACTCAACAAATGCGACACCCAGCTCTGTTTGAAGAGTCTTTTCATATTCAGACAAATCAATTTCTTAACTTTTATCAACGCTTCATAATAATCTTCTCACCTCCAGTGAAGACATAAACACGCGCATGCTTCAACATGCCAATGCCGGCCTTTTCATTATTTGCTACTACTCTGACGGGATCTTATTTTAGATCCTAGGGTCCCCAGCCGTAGCCAGTTTCCCTATTCACTTACTTCCAAACACACTTACACCTTTTCAGCTATTAGCCTCCTTCAATAGTTGCTCATGTGCCTGGGTGCCAATGGAAGAATAGGGTTTATGAGAATGCATCGATGTTTTAATTGCTTTACATTCCTGACCATTTCTTTGAATATTTTAAGTGTTAAACTGGGCAATATTTAACTTATATTCTTTAAAAAATTCTTGTGTATTTACATATTTTGTGCTATATCTTTTCCTATTTTTATGAATTATAACTGGCATAAAGAAAATGAGTTAAATTGCATGTAAAGTTTTCTTTTTTGGCTCATTTAAGTCAAAATAAAAAGAAAAATAAATTATGTTTAAAAGCTTGTTGCAACAAAAATCGCAAAAAAATATGGCGTTAGTTGTTGTTAAATTATTTTCACGATGATTTATTTATTAACTAATTAGTTAAGTATTTAACAAAACAACTTAACGTGAATTGTGAATCAAGTTAAGACTTATAAAAACTGCAATTCCTTAGATGTAAAAGTGCAGCAAGGCTGTTTTACTGTCAAAAGTGATCTTAATTTTAAAGCAACCCTCCAATTAACAATTAAGTCCAAATCATTAATTAGAAGCCAACGAATTGTAAAAAAAATGTTTTAACATTCATAAAGGATCATATGAACAACAAAAGGGGGCCAGTAACAAAATGCTTAATAATTTAATTTATTGTTTAGCAAATGTAATAAACATTTAGTTTTTGTTGTTAATTTTCTAATAAATTTCATGAAATTATACGATTTAATTGTTGTCTATTATTAGCAAATATGTAATTTAAAAGGCAATACAATGTTTTTAATAGATTTTCGTCGTCAATGTAAAAAAATTAATAATTATTTACCAGTAATTAATAGTGACAACAGTTAGTTGTTATTTTTAAATATTTAGGTAAAACTATGTGAAAATTTCTGATTTTTTTTATTCTGGCTAAAGTTCTTTATTTAATTTCTTTTAATTGGAAGAAATTAGTATTTTTCCGTTAATGTAGAAAGAAACATAATTTGAAAAAAGCAGGGGGCAAATTATGGCATGCGATTCCAATCGAAATTATAGTCGATGGATCGAGTTGCCAAATCTTTAAATATAGGAATTCTACTAAAAATTTTGCCGTAATTTGCCCCCAGGTTTTTTCTACCGAGACTAGTCGAGTAGAATGCATTTTGGAAAGCAGCTACGTAATTTCATCATCAGTTCTCTTTAAACGGTAGTAGTGCCTTTTGGCTGTAAACATCACTTATTTAACTTACATGCTAACCAGAAAGGAAAACGGAATATATTTTTCCTTTCTTTTCTATTTTGTAAGTTAGCACGAAGTTTGCTTTTCCATAGACACTATGTTTTTTCTATTAAAGTCTCTTTGGCAAAGAAGCGTAAGCTTATTTGTTTATAAAGACTTTAATAAACTAGATGCAAACTGAAAGTAAAATGGCGAAACTGCCAAGGGCAGGGACCAAAAAAAAAAATTATTTTTGAATTTTCAAAGAAAGAAGAAAACCTCGGAGAGTTAAGTAAGGTACATCAAGTTGATGCTATTGAAAAAATTTTTAGGAAAATCAAGTGCTTTTTAAATTCTTGATTTTTATCTTTCTTTTTTTAGCAAAATAAATATTATATTCCTTTTATACCCTTTACATAGTATTAGGATGTATACATCAGTTTATCATGCCGTTTGTAATTTCTACATTATTCACTTGTGACCCCATAAAGTATATATATTATGGATCCTTATGGAAGGGAAAGTCGATACAGCCATGTCCGTCTGGCAGTCTGACCCGTCTGAATGTCTGTAGAAATCAAGTTTACATATTTAATTAAAACTGTTTCATTAAAACAACAAAAAATGTTTCAAAAATTAAAAAAAATCTGCACCTTTTTTCAAAGCTAATTTCTTACCAACATTTTTAAAAGTGCAATTACTTAAGATTCAAAAACATACCTGAAAAAGATAAAGAAAAAAATCAAAATTAGTAATTTTAAGAATAATTTTTAAAATTAAGCTAAAATAAATGTGACAATTTATCATTAAAAATCTTATTTATTTCAAAACATGAATTTATTCTTTTTTCCCTCTTTACGCTATAATTATTGGTTACTTTGTCAACAACTACTAATTATATTAACAAAAGACAAAGGATGATGCTGTCCAACAGTATTCTATGTGCATGACCAAAAGCAGCCAGTCAGCCAGTTTATACTTTATGGAAAACAGAAGTTAGAGAAGATGTAAGAAAATATTGTAAAATTGACGACTACAAGCATGTAAATTACAATGACGGCAAAACATGAAACAATCAAAAAAAAACTAAATTTATGACAAGGGACAATGGTGATGGAAAGTTAAAGCAAAGAAAAAAAAATTGACTTAAATCTAATTATGATAATCATGTTTAAAAGGAGATAAATTATTACAAGAGAAGACATGACACGTTTTACAAACTAATAATTTTTTTTAAACTTTTAATACTTAAACTGCTAAAGCTCTCGACCTCAAACCTTCTATATATGTATATGGTATATCTATTCTACAAACAATGAAATTTTGTGTTATGTTGCTACAGGTATTGTAAAAACGCAGGATTTCTGATCGTTTCTACTTAGCGATTCTAGGGTGATGCTCATCGATGAGTCAAAATTGACCCACAAACTACCACTTGGCTGTAAGCGGACGTCTATTGATATATTAAATGTTTCGCACGAAGCCAGTCGTGGGTTTAGTAGCAGCCACATTATCAGAATAGGATAGAGTATGCTAAAGTTGGAATTAGAGAGCATAATGATAAGTAAAGGTTTCTGATCGGTTCTACTTGGTGAATCTAATTTAATGCTTATCTATTGCACTCTCAAGTTGTTTTAGAAACCTCCATGTGGTGGCACTAGGCGATCTCTCTGACATCTGTCAAGCATCAGCGAACTGTTAGAGGTAATGGCAGCGTTTGTTCTCCTAGTTGGTTTCACTGAAATCAAACTTCTGTTTTTTATATTAAGCAGTCCGCATACTAAGCCAGTTTGTTAGCTTCGATGACAACTCTTTTTTCAGAATAGGATAGAGAAGGCTAATCATCTGCTTATCCAAAATTGGAAATCAGGAGGTATATAAATATGGCAAAGCTTCTTATTGGTTCTACCTGACGAATCCACGGTGATGCTATCTAAAACAATACGAACTAACCTACAAACCTCCAGGTGGTCGTTTCTGGGCAATGTTCTTGATATGCATCAAGCATCGGCAAGTCGTTAGAGGTAAATGCTGCATCTGTTCTTTTAGTTGGTGCGTCTTAAAACGGACTTATTTTATTATAATAAAGAATTTGCTCTATTAATGTGATGCATACTCAGTCAGCTGGTTGACTTAAGTGGCAGCTTTGTCTTTAGAATACAAAAGCCTTATTATCTGCTTATTTTTTTTCATATTTTTTGTTATTGAATCTTCGCTTATGCGAACTAACAATAAGTATTTAAATCTTAAGACTAAGTAATTAATATTAGTTCAGCCAGTGCCAGACTAAAACTTAAGTTCTCATAATAAAATAGTTATCTTCATCTAAGCGCAATAGTATCCCTCCTTTTCAGACGAGAGTGTATAATATGCTGAAAGATACTTCGAGCAAGCGGAATTAGATCTACTTATTTAAAGTTGACGGTAATTCATTATAACCAAAATCACCTTTCATTCCTCCATACGCTCGTCCCCAATCAATGTCAACCATCCGTGAGCTTCGAGAGATGATGTTCCAGCCCCCCTGTTCTGTAACTTGTGAGAAGTTTTCTCAGCGAGAAAATTTTTATATTATTATTTTATATTAACGTGATTCATACCCAGTACATGTGTTGGCTAATTATATTCTTATTTGAAGCCCATCGATTGATGAAACCTTTAATAATATAAATAAGAGGTCCTTGTAGCAATGACTGCAATCTGTAAGATCGTTTTCAGAGCCTTAGAGTTCGACCAGAGAAATGCAGGGTACGAATAAAACCAATCAACTTCTCTGGTGGAAGATTAATTATTCCCATGAAAAATCTACCGAATCTACTGATTTGCTGTCGTTAATGGCTCCGATAACAAAATTTTGGGAATTAATAATTTGGATACAATGGCATTAAGGTATCAGCAATCTCTCTATTGATTGCTTTTTCTGTTCCAGCATAAAAACGCATATACATAAATGTAATTAAATTTTTTTAATAATATGGTTATTTTATTTGAGTAAAAAAGATTGTGAATTTAAATAGCAATGAAAAATAATTCACAGCAAAAAACAATGAAAACTAATTCACCTACTTCCGAAATATTTGCAATAAGGATTTGTTGAATATGTGTTTTCTCACAAACAACTTAGTCCCATAACATTCGCGATAGGCGCCGTTGTCGACCCCCTGAAAATCTGAGTGACATCAGTGCCGGGCAAGCACGTACTTTGAGGATTCATCACTCGTTTATTTGAGGTTTGCCCTGTCTTTGTCCGCGTTCCGAATCATAAAATATTAGATCCAGTAAAATACCGCGAGAGCAATCTGAGATCATCCTCATCGAAATTATTGCAAAACAAACTGTTGTGTTAAACGATTAACTGTCTTAAGGATAAATGGTAAAAGAATTTTGCTCCAAGCCAGGAATTAATATTTTTCCTTGCATAGTCTTTTGCGACACCAAAGATAATTTGTGGAACAATAACGGTATACAGGGCTTCTCCGATAATCAAACAGTAAACCCGTTACCAAAATGTCTGTTATTACCGGGCATCCAGCATTGTATCGCTCCACTGTTAAAACTAAGTTCATTAAGAGATATAGCAAAGGACAGCACCGCTACTAATTTTACTTCGTTTAAAATCAGGACTTTGTTCAGCTAAACCATCCGGCATCCTATATGTCATATTCAATACTAATAACACTGATCCAAAAGTTTTAAATTTTTTTATTTAAATTTTTTTTTTTATGGATTTTATATGATTTTTTAGGTTCAAGAGAAACTAAATACAGCTTCAATAGTTTATTTTCAGGAAGTTGGTTAGTTGCATTCAAATTAAGTAATGTTAATAAATTTTAATATTGAATACTTGAAAATATGTGTAGATATTGACAACTGAAACGTTAAATGCAAAACTTTAATTGGAATTACCAAAAAAAACTGACCCTCAAATGTTAAACGAAAATCTTTAAATTTGGTGCTTCAATTTAAACTGAAAAAAAAAACAGACGACCCCATACATATGTACATAAATATGCATAATTGGACAAAATAGCAGCAGCCAACCCAACAAACCATTTTTGAAGCAAAATATAACTGTTGGAGAATAAGCTTGTCATAAGACATTTAATGTAAATTTTTATTTCTATAAAGAGTGAAGTTTAGAAAAACAATATAAGTAAATAAAAAAATTTTATTTGAAAAAGTAAAAAATAAAGTTAAAAAGTATGAATAAATAAGTCTATTTTTTAAAGCTTTAGGTCTGTTTTTATATTTATTTTTTTGTACAATTTTTTCAATATTTCGCCACTCCGTTGTGCGGCATCATCAGGAGGTTATTTCAGTGAATTGTTATAATTGTTATATTGGTTTTAAAATTAGCTTTCGGCTTTTTACATAAAGATTATAAAATTAATATTAATAATTATTTCTATTTATTCGGCTTAAGTTCATTATTAAAAATGTGATAGCTAAGAATGGAAATTTTTATTAAAAATTAAGTAATTTCGATACTAGCCGAGTGTAATGCATTTTCGAAATCAGCTACGATTTCTCGTCAGCACTCTTTCTATTCGGTACTACTGTAAGTTGAATGTTGATTTGTTCTATTTAAACAAACTTTAATTAGAATTTGAATACTGGAATTCTATTCATATTCCTTATTGTTTAGACCGAACTAAATCACATACAACTCTATGTTCTCTTATTCTCATTCTATTTGCATTTATCACTAGTTACTTCTATTATTTATTTTTATTTTCATTTTGCTTTTTGGCCATCCATTGGATGACACTAAATTTATTTAATTTTTAAATATTTTTATTTATCATTCTGTTATTCGATTGCTTTCGATAATTTTTCTATTCATAATTTTACATTGAGCCATGTGTTTGTAATACATTTATGGCTCAATGTAAAATTATGAATAGAAAAATTATCGAAAGCAATCGAATAACAGAATGATAAATAAAAATATTTAAAAATTAAATAAATTTAGTGTCATCCAATGGATGGCCAAAAAGCAAAATGAAAATAAAAATAAATAATAGAAGTAACTAGTGATAAATGCAAATAGAATGAGAATAAGAGAACATAGAGTTGTATGTGATTTAGTTCGGTATTCAGTATTCAAATTCCAATTAAAGTTTGTTTAAATAGAACAAATCAACATTCAACTTACAGTAGTACCGAATTGAAAGAGTGCTGACGAGAAATCGTCGCTGATTTCGAAAATGTATTACACTCGGCTAGTATCGGAATTACTTAATTTTTAATAAAAATTTCCATTCTTAGCTATCACATTTTTAATAATGAACTTAAGCCGAATAAATAGACATAACTATAAGATAGAAAAAGTTCAAATAAATAACCATAAATGTATTAATATTAATATTTAAAAAATTGCACAAAAAAATAAATATAAAAATAGACCTAAAGCTTTAAAAAATAGACTTATTTATTAATATTAAAAAAGTCAAATAACTAGAAAAAAAGATGGTTAAAAAGTATGCCATATATGTAAATTAAAACAAAGTGTTCAAAGTGAAACAAAAGAAAAGGTTGTAGTAAATGTTTGCTTATAGTAATCATAAGCTAAAAAAAGTATTATTAATTCAAGCTTATTTGAATTAACGATTATTTTGCAAGTTTGTGTTATCATTAGACATCTAAGCTTATCATAAGCGCTCGTAACCAATATTATCACAAGGGACCGGCTTTCTTTTTTGGATTATAATTATCAAACGTTTTGCAAAAGATTTAACAACAAATTTAATAGCTTAATGGTAATAAACTAGTTATAAGATTTTTTTTATAGAGCTTTGGTTTGTTGGGTATTCAGCTGATATATTATGAAGGTCAGTTAATCATTGATGAATTAAAATGTTGTTAAATAAAATTGACAATAAATTGAGAGAAACAACCACAAACATCAGCCAGCAACAACATAAATTGGAAAACATTTTTTTCTTATTAAAAATTTTTAATAAAACTGGAAAAATATTTGAAAAACCGGTTAAATTGCCAAGTTCAAGCAATTAATTTTTTGTGACTTTTTTGTTTTTACACCAAAAACAGGCGGAATAAAAATAAAATATACATACACGATTTTCTTAAATAAATTAACGTTTTTGCAAGAGCTTGGTGCAACTAGGAGCGATAATTAACTGTAATTAGTGATAACAACAAATACAAACTTTTATTTATATAAAAAAACCAAAACAAGTAAGAGTTCTTTATTCGGCTAAGCCGCATCTTAAATACCCTTTACAGCGTGTAGGGGTTTTACCCTATTTTTTCAAATTTAGTATGGCAAACCCCTTAGAGGGTGATGATAGGGGGTAAGTATGTTCTAGGAAAATGTTTGCAACGAAAATGAGTTGGGATCAGTACTACATTTTAACTATCTACGGCACCCTGGAAGCTGTATGGGGGGATTTATTACAATTTCCGAAACTTTGTATGGGAGCCCCCTAGGCGATGGAGATAGGGTGTAAGTATGTTTTATGAATATGTTTCTCTGAGGACAACTCTGGGGAAGTTATGGGCGTTTTAACATCATTTTTGTAAATTTTGTATGGCAACCTCTTAGGTAATGGAGATGGGCGTAAGTGTCTTCTAGAAATATGTTTGGGAGGAAAACTTATTGGGAGTCGGTCTTACATTGCACCCGTGTAGGGGTTGATAAGTGTAAAACACAAGTGCCTAAGTCTACCTCCTAGTGGTATCAACCGGGCAACTTTCGGAATAACTGCCGAAAGGCTAACAGACATAGCTGAGAAGAAAACAATCTGTCTTGGCTAAAGGAGTGATCAGTGATTCACTGGTCTGGCTTGAGGCAAGTTGTCCTTGTTGCGCTGTGCCATGTACATCACCATTAAGTGGCAAAGCAATAATACAGGGTTATAAGGGTACCAATACCTTAACTGTGTAAATTAGAAATTGGTAGGAATGAAGCGGAAGTAGATTTCCGAGGCTGACCAGATTCCTATCTGGTACCACGGGAATCAGTTGGCCCCATGTGCTTACCAGTGCATGGTTTGATTAATGGTGAGGTCTCCTTCGGGAGTTCACGTGGTGGCTGTGGTTATCCCCAAGCGGGGCAACTGTAGAACGAAAGTTGATATACTGGGATCCGTCATGTGCGGGCCCCAGAGTGACCGTGTAAGCGGTCTTATATGAACTTAAGGTTCAACAAGAAAAATTTTCTGGTTTTGGCGGGTCTACCCAGGCACATGAGCAACTGTTGAAGTAGGCTATTAGCTGAAAAGGTGTAAGTGTGTTTGGAAGTAGGTGAATAGGGAAACTGGCTATGGCTGGCATGTCGAAGCATGTGCGTGACTCGGTCCTGACTGGCGGTGAGAGGATTATGAAGCATTGATGATGTCGGATGTATTGATCCTAATTGGGAGGAATGAAATAATGGATTCTTTTAACAGAGCTGGGTGTCGAATTCGTGTTGGGTGCGACTGAAAATCATAATCTTTCTTGCTTAAGGTCAGGCGCTGTTTCACAAGTGTGTGGAGAGGTGTCTTGTCGGCGCGGATCTGTTTTGATGATGAAGAAACGAGATCAAAACTAGAAACGCAATTCGGGTTTGGATAGCCAAACTCCTAACCAAGGGGTCTGTTGTGGCTACACAGAGTCATAACAGAGAATTGGTACCTGGGTGGTTAGCCGAGCCATTCTGGGGGCGCTGGTGGACGCTTTGTATCCATCAGTGTTGAGAGCACCGTGAGTTATTGCCAGCATGGCATGTATCACGTAAAACCTTTAACGTCTGCACCCGTATAGGGGCAACTACGGGGCAGTTGTAGAGGGTTTTATGCACAAATTTAGGAGAAATAAACAGAGGTAGTCTTGCTTTTTGGCTTATATCTCGCTCAGTTATCGAGCGATTTTTCTAGATTTCAATAACGATTTTCTTGCAGATATTTCTGATAGTTTGATACCACATACAGGTCTATGCGACATCGAAGGAGCTTCAAAAAGTTGATTCCAACTATAACACGGACAGACGAGCGGACAGACAGACGGACATCGCGTAATCGTCTTCCCTATCTACATATAAGAACCAAGAAAATATGTACTTTATACGGTCGCAGGTGAATATTAAAGAAATTACAAACGGAAAGACAAATAAGTTCGTTTTAATATACAAGTATGCCATTTGTAAACAATAGCCAGTGTTGCCACCAACAATGTATTCATTCTTGGCATTAGAAGATGAACTTTTGACCTTTGCTTTTACAACAAAAACAGGCGGAATAAAAATAAAATATACATACACAATTTTTTTAAATAAATTAATATTTTTACAACAGCTTGATGTAACTTGGAGAAATAATTTGTTTTATATAAAAAAAAATAAAAACAAAAACAGCTTATTTTAAGATACAAATTATATGTTTACAACCATTTGCAAACAATAGCCTGTGTTGCCACTAACATGAATTCTTGGCATTAAAATATGATCACTGATTTTTATATTTAAAAAATCCGGACATTTTAAGTTAGAATTTCATAAGGTAAAACAACTGATTAAAAATCATTAATAAGAACAAATAAAACCCCAATTGACGTTAATGTTTGATTTTGTATTTAGGAAAATATCGTTGATATGATCAAGTGTTTGTTTAGTGCATTTGTTTTAAACATTTTTTTGAAATTAATGCAACACACTTTTAACAACATTTTTAAGATATGACGTTATTGTTTTTTTTTTAATTTTTTGCACTTTTAGCACGCGTTGGTTTATTTTTGTTGTTAAAAACACTTCAAATCATAATAACAGAAAAAAATAGCATTTGGCACGTCTTTTTTTTAGGTGTGTAATTTGAGTTTTTATTGCTGCTTTTTTAATTTAGATGGTTAAGTCATGTTAACAATTATATTGTTTTCATTCTTTTTTATAAAAAAAGGTGCAATATCATATTATGTAATGTTTTTATTTTTAAACAAGTATCTTGATTAAAAAACAAATAAATTTTTTTATAGTCGGAATTTTTAAGTGCTAAATAATTACAAATGTTTTTTTGAAGAGTACAAATTTTCAATTAATGATGTGACTTGCATTCAATTATTTAATTTGCAAGACAATGATTTTTAAGAAACTTTTTTATTTCTAAACACAAAAAAAAAATTTAACGAAAAAAATATAAAAAATACATAGGGGTTTCCGCAATGTTCAACAATTGGAGTCAACAGAACTTTATTTCATATTGTTAAAATCAAAATCTCAGAGCAATGCAAAAAAGTACCAAAAATTTTAAAAAAGTACTTTTTGTTAACCTTGCTGACTTCCGATCTTAAGGTTCATTTATACGTGACTTAACCATACTACAGTAAACATCTGTTCGAACCAAACTTATGGGCAACACTGTGTTTGATTATAGGTGACTTACCATTACGCCATAACCATAATCTTAAGGCGGTGGCACAATGAATCCGTCATCCGTCATACTTCGCCTTTTTTAACTGACGTTAACGTAACAACGCAAGAGGTTGTCACATAGAATCCTTTATAAACGGATGTTAAATTAGCAGGTGGTGGTGGTTCTACAGCAAAATTTGGTGAATATAATTATTGTTTTTGTTGTAGTTTTCGTTGGCTCAGTTGTCAAAAAAAGATATGTAAAAGTAAATAATTTTGACTACGCAGCCTCGATTTATGCATGAAAAAAGTCGATCAGTTGTGTTCGTAACACCACCTGGTACACATAATTTCACCATGCAACTTGTCAAAGTACTTGACGTACGTTGAAAGCTAAAAGTTGCCCAACTTTATTACGTTGCGTTGAAGGAGACGTACTGAATGTGACATTGTTCATAAGAAACCATGTTATTTAACTTAGCTGTCAGTTGAAAAAGGCGACGTATGACGGATGACGGATTCTTTGTGCCACCGCCTTTAGAAACCAATTGAGTTTTGGTTTTTATGGCAACGGTAATGGTTATGGCGTTATGGTAAGTCGCGTATAATTGAATCTTTAACCTGAGTTAACAGGACTTATTTTAACATTTCAAGACACATAATACCAAAAAAATGCAAAAAGTACTTAAAAATTTAAAAATCACTATTTAACCAATTTTGACCTTAATCAGGGTCAATCGTCGTTAATTTTATATGTGTAGACTTATAATTCCAAAAAATTTAAAAAGTATCAAAAATGTGAGATAAACTTTTTTCCATTTAGTTGGCTTCTGGGTCTTTTAGGCGTTCACAGCATTTTTCTCATATTTCTTTACTAAAAAACATCAAAAATAGGGGGGGAAAAGTACCAAAATAATTTTTTTTATTTCCTTAAGGTAAAAATTAAAAAAAGTTACAAACATGTTTGTAATTTTTTTGAGTCCTGTCGAAGGTAATCTAAATTGTACTCCTATCTCTATTAGTTTAGAAGTTACAAAAACGCCTTAAAAGGACCAATAACTATTTTGACCCTTTTTTCTACCTAGAATTTAAGAAAATACAAAAAACATATTTATATACATATTTTCTAGGCCTGTTAAACGAAATACGAAATTTAATTCCTACCCATCATCATTGGTTTGGAAGTACCAATAAAAAATGTTTACCCTTTTTTGGAACACTTTTTAGTCCCTTTAGGGATTCATTATTTAAAAAACAGGCAATCAAATATTCATATTTTTTTGAGGCCTGTCAAATGTAACTAGAATTAAATTTGCATCTTTGGAGTATAGGAGTTACAAAGTGAAACTATTAAAATCTATTTTTTTAATCGTTTTTTACCCATTAGTCCAAAACTTAAAAAAAGCCGGACACGGGTTCGCATATTTTTTAAATTTAATACATTTTTGAAGTTTTGCTTCTGTAGGAAAAACCATCTTACTAATTTTTTCCTATCTGGGCCATTTTTGTCCCCTTGGGGTTCAAATTTATTAGATCCCGTATTAATGTCTGTAGCTTTGGGGCTGAACAATGATCAATGAGTCAGTCGGTTAGTCACAAACGTTTTTCCTTTATATAAACAGATTTATTGTTGATTTTATTTGCAGGCTAAAATTGAGTCAAATGTTGTCTGATAGGGGATTTTGCTTTGGTGCTTCGCAGGACAATGCGTAGCGTAATTGACTTTTTGTTGGAGTCCTCTTAATAACACAATAACCCTATCCGTAACGAATTTCTTTGCAAGACTTACTAACGTTCCAGAACTAAAAAAATTATATTTCATAATGAGACACCATTTAAAACAAAAAAGCAAATTACGTTGTTGTTTTTAATGTAAATTTTCCAAATTATGTTTTTCTTTAAACTAAATAACAGTCATAAGAATCACAACAAAATTATAGCTTAATGTTAAAAAATTACATATATTTTAAGTACTTGAACATGACATTGTTTTTTTTTTCTTCTTTAAATAACACTGTGCAACAATGAAAAAAAACACAGACGGGAATAGGTTCGATTCTACTGTTCCTTTTGTTATTTTAAAAAGTGAAATAGTAAATATTTGGCCTTATTTAATTAGAAAAGTCCAGGATTTTTTTTATAAAATGTAAAAATATTTACTTAGTAAAGGCTCAGGTGCAATATTGCTGAATATAGTTACATAGGTATTTTCACAAAATATAAATCTGGTTTTAAAAACCTAAACGGTTTTTAACTAATAATCTAAGTGTCCCAACAAAGAAGAGGTTTTAATAGAAAATTTAACAATACACAGAAAAATTATTCCCAAATTTTTTTCAATTAACTCATTAACCAAAACGTTTGTATTGTAGATTAAAATGTTGTTGTGTCAATTAAAAGTTTAATCGCTTTTAAAAAGCAAATACCAATAATAATGTTTGCTTACAAATTCTTTAAAAAAAGCTTTAGCTTTATTTTACTTAAAGCTTTTTGCCTTTGCTTATGCATAAACATAAATACATAAATAAATAAAAAGAAATAAAAACAACAAAAAAAGTGAAAGGTCGCCAACCTCAGAGTAAATGGTAGTAGTACCATTTAATAGTACTACAGGATCTACTTTTGATATTTTTCAAAAAGTATTCATATGTTGCACAGTGTAACTTAACATATTTGAAAATTGTGCTTGCATGCCGTCTGAAACTTTAAAAATTTTATATTTCATTAACAATTAAATTCTATTGTAAGCTTTTTAAGCAGAGTTTTCTATTAAGATTTCTTTCTTTTTTATATTCAAAACATAATTATTTTAAAAAGTTTTTGTTAAAGACTTAAATGCACACGTTTCTTTTACAACAACTCCCAAAGAACTTGCGTAGGTTTTTTATAAAACTAAAAACTAAATAAAAACTTATATTTTATTTATAAACAAGTGAGATTTTAACAAAAAAAAAAGTATTATATAACAAGAAACAAGAGGCATGGCGGACAGAAACCAACATAAATTAAACAGTTGCGTCAACAAAAATGCAGAAAAGTTCACAGTGTGTCAGGTAATTATTTAGACAATAATAAAATTTGATGGCATATTTTTTTTCGAAAAAAACTGTGGTAAGCTTTATTTAATATTATTTATTTTATAAATGTATGTGCAGCAAAAAACCATTTTAATAATTATTTTAATTTATATTAGAAAAATGCCAAAAATTAATACTTAACAATTAGAAATAAAGCAAGGAGCTTAAGAAATTTTTAATTAAACAAAATGTTTTTTCTTAAGTTGACTTAATTTTTTAAAGTGCTATTTGGTGCGCTTAGCCCACTGTTTAAATTGTATAAATGCCTTTTGACGAAGAGACCTTGTTTGGCACCGTGTGCGTAAATTTGTATGTAATTGCAAGTAATACAGAAAGTAACGAGTTTAAATTTTTATTGAATACTTGCAGTTTTTAAAATTTTTCTCTATAAATAATAAGTAGGCTCACACCTAAAAAGAGAATACATATTTTCAAAATGCACTTATGTTTTTCAAGAGCATTTTTCGATACATAGTAAGACCATGTGTCTAAGGCAATGATGCCCAGAGATTCCCCCGGGGGGAAACCAATAAGTAGATGTTACACGCTCACAAGATGAAATTCTAAACAATAAGACCAACTCGAAAAAAAAATTGTATTCAGCAGCTAACACGATGGTAGGTTTATTCACAAAGTGAAAAAGCATCCGTGCATTTTCTCTTGTTAAATACCAACGGTCTAAGGCGTTCTTAATCTGTTTTTTCAAACACGCCACAACATAAATTTACTTTTGAAACCAGATTTTATTAATTTTTATTTAAAATTTAAAAAATTGTCTTTCAAGTTTGTTTCGCAGGGAAAGCCCCAAAAAAATAGGTTTTGGGGTTCACCTTAATGCTTATGACTTAATGCATACATTTGTTAGTGTGTAAATTTATTAAAATGTGCGCTTGTAATTGTTAATGTTTTTTTAATGAAAAATAATCTTGGCGTATTATGTTCTCTAGTTACGACTAAGTTTAATGAACACGTTTTGTATTAAGAGCTAACAACGTGAGCTTAGAAACGATAACAAAATGTTGACAACTGTTGCACTGAATAAAACATAAAAATAACGTACGAAAAGGTACGATAAATTATATTTAATAATTTATTTTAGTAATTTGTCTTTTTGCTAAGGCAAGGTTAAGTGCCTTAAAGTAACTGTCATAAGCGTGATCTGGCCAGAAATATAAAAGTTACGACTTACTTTAATCGCAAGGTATTCATAGGTAGAAAGTGGGTAAAGAACAAGGAACCTTCGTCCAGGGGCAGACAGACGTAAGTCAGTTTTAGGCAATAGAAAAAATATGTTGGCCACTCACAGTGATACAGATTCGATACCTCTTGAGCGAGAGACATGTCTGAAGATAGTGCACTAGTCGTTTTGATGTCTTCCGTACCATTGCTCACCCACTTAAGATCTATGTTGTGAATGTGTGGTTGTAGGCTCAAGAGACCTTTTAGTTCAGTCTTCCTATACTCATAATATATTAAACATGCGCTTGGGATACCCTAAATGATCTTCAAAAGCTACTTTTAAAAATTATTATTTATCATTTTTGACAGTTTTGAATAAAGTCTTTTCAAATATAAACAATAAAATTTTAAATTTGTTAAGTATTAAATTTTTTGTTAGCTTTTGTTGTGCAAACAATGTATAACCCATTTGGGTAAGTTTGGTGTCAATGGCACGAGTACTGTAAGTATTGTTTTTTTTTTTATTTAAGAGAGATGTCACCTAATTGCTAATCAAAATTTATGTTGAGTATTCGTTTAAAATGAAGTCGAAATAATTTTTTTATAAAAATGACTTTTTTTAATTTTTTAACCTGTGTGAAGATAAATACGTATTTAACTAGCAGAGACAAAAACCAAAATTTTTAGCAAAGCCAATTTTGGAGTTAACATAGCAATTTAGAATTCACTTAATCAAACAGGTCATAACAAGGAAATAAAGCCTAGTTTTTTAGACCTTACCATATGGAAAACGTGTTCCGAAAGTTCCTTATTGTAACCAAAATAGTGTGACATCTTATATATTCTTAGGCAGTAAATAAATTAAGTTTAAAAATTGATATTTTTTTATAAAATCTCTTTGTAAGATGAACTTCTAAAATGGTCATATATGGAATGGAAATATTTGGTTAAGTTCTTAAATTTTTTGACGTTCTAAAGACTTTATGTACTCCTCTGATGGCTGCTACTTTTAAACAAATTTTGCCAGCTAAAAGGTGATGGTCACTGTCGCAGTCGTCACCAAATTTGTTTCGTACATCTAGCAACGATCCTCTCTGTTTTCGGTTAATGGTAATACGCTTTAATTTTTGGTGACGTTACCAGGGAGATTCGCGTCACCTTGTACACCCCTAGCTGTTCATGCATATTTCCAGGGAAGACCTCGCCATTTTTTGGTCATTCCACTAAAAGCCACATTGATTGGCGCATAACAGCGCACAAAAGATACTTTCCAAGTTCGGGTTAAAAACGGTCAGTAAAAATCCTGTAAGAGTGTGGTTTTCATGGGAGCACCTTTTGCCTCTTTTGAATAAAGAATGCCCAGCCTATTCACGTCGTGTTACGATGTGCAAGACATATGGGCGAAGTTGGAGCATAACGTATCTATCAGACCTTCTTCAACATATGGCTCAGAATGTGGAGAACTGGGATATTTTTGAATTTGTGCTTCCGGAGAGTTAAGGATCTAGGAAAACTGTAAAGATCCAGACGGTTTGGTTAGGAGGAGGCGTAAACGCCAATGGTCTCCACAAATCATTTTTGCAGGGTTGTCAGTAAATGATATCAAAGGGAAATGGTATAGTATGTAGGCACGAGGATTGATAAATCGGTGAGTGAAGATTTCACACCACCAGTTTAAAAGAAAAATAAAAACACAGATTTATACGTCCTGAATAATTAAAAGATAAGAACCCAGCAAAGCACATGTTCACATTGCCTGAATCAGAAAAATATGACAAAAATATTTTTTTATTCCCACCAATTCGAAATGGATTTCAATCAAACGTAATTGAAATTTGAATGCGTAGGTGTTCATAAGATTTCTGATCGATATCGTACAATATGTATATGTCAACTTTTTGAACTAAAGTCAGTGTAACGAAAACTGAAATAAAATAATAAAAAAATTACAGCTTTGAGCTCAACAAGTACAACACTGAAATTGCATTTTCCATCCCTGGCCTATTTTCTTTTAATTTCGGTATATTTTGTTTGGTCTTTTCATTCGCTGTTAATCATGCAACGGTATTTTTTTTTCTTTTGGTAAAATAATTTTATTTTAGCGTAAGAAGTGTGATCTAGTTCTTAGATCTACGGTTCCTTTCTTTTCACGGATTGTTTGCTCTGACTCATGGTAAGATAATTTACAAGGTAGCGGTAACACGGAAGCTATTTTGACTCTTACTTTTTTCTTTTTTTATATATGGAGTTTGACATTTAAATTGAAATAATATAAAATGGATGTTTAAAACTTCATAAATAAAAAAATTAAGAGTAAAAGAAGTCTGACTGAATTTCGTTTACTAGTTTAGCATGCTCTGACTGCTTTATTACAAAATAAAATGTCTTTTTAAAATTTAAAACATGTAAAAAAAACAGATTAAACAACTTCCCCGTCAAATTTGTACCCGATTTCGATTAGGTTTTTGCCAAAAATGTTGCCTCCGCATATTTAACGACATATCTACCGGATGTGATGTCACCACTTTATATGTTTTTGGGTCAGAGGTCCAGCAGTTTTTGAAATTTTGTTGACGTTTCTGCTAGATGGCAGATAACAAATTAATTGGTTGGCTGAAAAGCTAATGTAAAAAAACCCAAGTAAGAAATAATTCTGAATTACCCTCCACCTTTTATCAGCCATACTTCACAATTCGAAAATTCTTTGGCATAAGTACTTCGCATTGCAAGGCTGCAACAATGTTTCTGCGTGATTGTTAGCTTTAGAGAAAAAGGGAAAAACGCGTTTCTATTCAAGTTTTTTTCGCTTAAACTGATTTGAGACCTGTATTTTTTGACGGCGAAGCGTGCCAAATGTAATTTTTCTGGCAAAGTTTTTGTGTTAAAATTTTTTTTAATGCAACGCCAACTTAATGCTATTAGTTCGATTAATTTTGATGTTAATGGAGTAGAAATACCAAAAAAAAAAAAAACACAAAAAATAATACAAAATTAGTAGGTTTCTAAGAAGAAGAAAAAACCAAAAATATTTGTTATTTTTTTAAAAACAAAAACTTAGGGATATTCACACGAACTATTAATGTATGCTTGGATATTTAATTCACATAGTTTTTCGTATTTAAGTTAAATACAAAAATATTTTTATTTAATAAGAATACCGTTAAGTTGAAGGCCCATTTGTCTTTTATTATTATTTAAAACTTGACCGTAAACAATAGATTTAAAGAAGAAGAAAAATTAAATAAAAAATAACCACATGTGTGATGAGATGAAAATATTCTTTTGTTTAAAAGTTCAAAGAAACTAATATTTTCAAAATATTAAAACAAAATGAATGATTAGCGTGTGACACGCAAACCTTTGTCGGAAAAAAAAATTTTACATTAAAAATTTAAAAACATTAATAAAAAAATAATTTCAGTTTTTAAAAACAAAAAAAAACTTGTTTCTTAAAAGCAAACAAAACTGAAATTATATGGGTCAAATAAATTCTCTCATGTGTTTAATTTACAATTTTTTACTTACATACATACATACATATCAAAAGCAAAAAACATTATTACCGCCTAGAGGTTACTGACTGCTCCTAACTGACTACCTTTAAATGTTGCAAATTTTATTTTTATTTATTGTTTTCAAACATTTAGCTGAAATTAATCAATGGTTGTATGTAAATGATTTGTATGTCATATTAAAATTATTTTTATGGCTTTTTAATATGTACAACATTAACCATATCTTTAATATTTATAATTTATGGAAATATTGTCTGTTGGATTGTCTAATAGACAACCACAAAATGGTGTGTAGTTTAGCCAAAAATATGTGTTTTTAATATTCATCAATCATGCATTGCAAAGTTTTTTTTTGTTATGGTGTATATTTAACTATTTTGTTTTTTGTTTTAATTTGTTAACAAGTTTCTTTTGCTTAAAGAGATACTCGCTAAGTGAATAGGTTTTTTGATTAAAAGCTAGACAAGGTGGCGTTAAAGCTTTTTTTTTAAATTAAGGGTGGCCCAATCACAGAAAATAAATAAAAATTATTTTCAATTAAAAAAATTTTAACTTTAATTAAAAGTTATATTAATTTTTAACCAGTAAACGATTTTGTAAATACAATTAGCATTTTAATATTACTTTAATTAACATTTGCCTTAATTAAAATTAAATGTTAACAATTAAAAATTTAATTAAATTTTTTCAAGAATATGATCCTAATTGAAAAAAACTTTAATTTCTTATTTTCTTATAAATAATTTTTTCTGGTGTTTAAAGACTTTGTAGGTAAATTAGCTTTGTTTTTGGCATAGAAGCTGCAAATAAAATTAAATAATTTATTGTGGCAATTAAGCTTTTAATGCAAAACTGAAAATTTTTTAATTAATACCGTTAACTGAAAAAATATGGGAATAATTTTTTCTGCGATTGCAGGAATTGTTTTATAAATAAAACAAAAAAAATTCATTTGTTTTCAGTTTGAAAAGTGTATATATGTTTATAACTTATGAAACACGGCAATGTGTGGTCGCCGCGGCTGGCTTGGCAGTGGCTTATACCAGAGTGCATTCAGTAGAATGAAAACAGGAAATAAAATTGTTTTGAAAATCACTTTTTTTGCTCGCCTAATTAGCCCTAGATGTCGCATTTTTTTGTGATTGCATATCAGAAATGGGGCTGAACGTGCTTTAATCGGACAACCAAAGTATTGGCAAATAATTTAAAACATTATTGAAAAATTAAGCGCAAGGAATGGACAAACTCTTAAGACACTGTTTGAGGCATAAAGGATAGCATCACTGAAGAAACTAAGTTCGATTCCTCAGATAAATAATTCTCTATGGCGATTATCCAGAGGTCTAAGAAGACTTGTTGCGCAAAGCAACTGCTGGCTAATCTAAAGGATTCTTGGACAAAAAATGTCAAGGAACTATGTGATCTTTTCTTAAACCATTTAAAGAACATTTTCACCTCCAAGACATGTACCCACATCAGTAAATTACCGCTGGGCAACCTAAGTACAGTACGTTTCCACAGTGGCTAATGATAATTTAGATTTTAAAAAATGGAAAGTTACCTTAGTAAAAATGATTCCTTAACCTTAAAAAACACCCTTCGAAGGTCAAGTTTTACAGGCTTATAAATCTGTACCAACTTAGTCAAACATATTCGAGAAAAAGTTAAAAAAAAGATCTCCAATCTTTAAAAATAGCAAATGCATTCCCAATTAAAAGTTTGGCTTTAGAGGACAACACAGTAAAATTGAACAGACCCACTGGTTGGTACAGGTTATATGAAAAGCGTATGAGAAAAAGAAATATTAATTCAATCGTTTTGTTCATATCTCTCAAGCTTTCGAAAAAGTATGGCATGAAGACCTGTTGACCAGACTTAGGCTGAACTTGCCTGGGAATCTCTATGAATTTTTGAAAAAGTACATAGCCGACCGTTTATGAACAAAGAGGAAGAGCACTGAAGTTGTTCTTAACCAATTGAGCATGCGTACCTCCAGGTAGCATTCTAGGACCAATTTTTGACTTGCTTTTTACATCAGACATGCCAAACTTTAGTCAACACACACGCTAACATTTGCAAATGATAAGGCTTTCCTCAGTACTTATGAAGATCTTTAAGAGATCTCGAAATAAATACATTATCATATTACCCAAGTAGAGAAATGGTCAAAGTTATGGGGAATAAAAGTAAATGACCATAAACATACTCTCTTAACTTTAACCTTTCGCAAATAATCGTGCTCCCCAATCCTCATTAAATACCTTTATAATGCCTTAACACACGCAAACGAAACTGAAAGCAGCCAAAATTAATTGGCCAATCAGTGGAAACCTTGTGTTTGTTTGGGATACAGATATGGGGCATTGACTTTGCCTTTCATCTAAAGAACATCCTACGCTCCCTAATAGCTTAAAACATCGACATTTACAAAGATCTTCAAGTTTGCAGGCTCTTCATATTTGCCGGAAAGCAACCAACCACTGCCAAAACTTGAAAGAGTGTCCAAAACTATGCCTGACAATTCTTTGCAGCTCGTGCAATTAAAAGGGATTTATTGATTTCAACATAATTAAGTTCCTAGGCTGCATGGCATACCAGCACAGGTCTTAAAACAATGCTATTTGACGCTAACGCGTCCATGAATTAACGAACCTCTTTAGCAATATATTCCATTCCAGGGTATTCCCCGTATGCTGAAGTGTCTTATGTTACGCCGATTCCCAAAATAGAAAAGATGGAGAACTCTGAAAAATACCACCCAACAGCTATTTGTTAAACTCTTTCTAAGGTTATGAAGAGTATGGTTAATTATCACATTCTTAGCTATCAATTAAACGACCACCGGTACGGCTTACGTAGAGGGCGTCCTACGGGGGGCCTTCTAGCTTTCCTAACAGAAAAAGCCACTACTTATCGGAAGTAAAGTAGTGGCTCTTGATATTTATAAGGCGTTTAGTAGTGTCTGGCATTATGCGCGTCTATCCTTACTTACTGCGTTTGGCATCGGTGATAAATTTTCTCGATTTATATCGAGTTTTCTCAGAGTTCGCACTATTCGCGTTTATAAAAATAGGATCTCTTCCAATGAGTTTAGAATAAATTTAAGGGTAGCGCAAGGCTCCTTCTTCTCCCCTACTCTTTTTATTTTTCTTAAGAATCTTCTGTGTGGGACTTCAAACCTCTATATATACCATTGCAGACGATAGAAGCATATAACATTCATACTTATTTGGCTACCAGCCTAGCTCTTTGGGAATTGGACTATAATGCCTAAGACCTAATTTTGCCTTTTGACACATAAGCGCACCTTAAACCACGCCACATCGTCTGCATTAAAAGATCGTATAAATAATTGGGTGACAGAAGCTCTTAATGGGTTGGGCATGACAATCTAGTGCGATGTCGCGCTGGGCGGACCACCTTTTTTGTGTCGAGGGAAGTTTCCAAGTAAGTGTCTTGGTTTTTTGAAACGATGTAGGAATTACTTTACAACACTTGATCTTGTCAATATCTTTACCACCTATATCCGAGCGAAAATGGATAACAATTCTCATGTATAGGCAGGTGCTCTAAAGTCTACTTCGGAGCTATTTGATCGTGTGTAAAAACGGTCGAAAGTACTCATCGCTGACGTTTAAGGTATTTATTTGGATTCACTAAAACATCGTTGCAATGTGGAATGTTTTTACTATTCTTTCGATACTACAATGAATGTGCCATTAAGAAAACAGGGAACTTGTTCCTAAGCCCCGGAATTTTTTACTTGATACTAGCCTTTGAGGTAGAGCACACTCATTTGTGATCGACTGGCCAGTGAATCGTACTACGCATTACTGAGAATATTCGTTATTTAGCCACACATTTCGCATATGAAATAAACTTCCTAAAGATATTTTTCCTGTTACAAATAATATCGAGAAATTTAAATCAAACGTTAATAAACACTACTTTCTCTATACTTCTCCCCATAACCTATTTTTCTGATACCAACACGGTGCAATGCATTTGTAGGGGCCATTCCCTAAGTGTTGGTTATTATAAAAAAAGTATAAAAAAGTCTTAAACTATATGGAAAACCATTTAATTTAGCTGAAACCACATGCGAATGACTTTCATAAAAAAGTTTAAATATTTAATGAAAAAAACATTTTTAATTTAAAACAAACTAAGAATTGATTTGTTAACAACATTTTAAATTAAACAAGATTTAGATAATTTCTACTGCATTTAAATCTTAATAAAAAATCTTTATAAGATTAAAGTAGTTTCTTCATAGTCGTTAACTGCTTTCTTGTTAATAAAAGTAAAGAAATAAAAAATAAATTTAGGTTAGAGATTATTTGAAATTTATGATTCTAGTTAAACATTTTTTTATATATAATTGCTGTTTCAGAGCGACAGGAAATTATTTAAAAAAAAAAACTTTTTTAATGTTTATAAATTTGATTCTTAACTTTTTTATGTCAAAAGTAACACGTGAGTCTTTTTTTTTTAGTAGATTTTAACATTTAAATACTTTTTAATGGCTTTCAACAATTTTTTTACAAGTCATGCCAGTTGTTTTTAAAAAGATATTTTAAATACTTTAGGAAGATAAACTAATAAAAAAAAATAATGTGTTTAAGTGGCGATGACTTTACAAGACCAAAAATAAAGTGATATACACTAATAATGATGACTAGAAACACCGCCAATTTTACAAACTAATGTATTTTTTGGGCGACATAAATATGTATGAGCAATGTACATTGCACATACATATATAGGCAGAGGGACGATTTTTCAGTTTTAGAACTCTTAAGATACTTTGACATCAATATGTTTGTTCATATGTTTTATTTTAAATTGCGAATTCTAAGTAAGTTTTAAAAATGTAAAAAATGTGTATTGAGCGTTACTTTAAAAAAAACCTAAACTTTTTTTGCCAATTCAAAGATACATTTGCCAAAACGTTATATGAAAGTAAAATCATAGAGTCAGAAAGACCTATCAAAACCTCTACAGAACTAAGGCTTAAGAACGGTAATGCATATATGGGGCATATAAGCCTATAAAACTCATATAACGTTCAATACGCAAAACTGGTAGCAAACGGAAAAATTATTTGTTTTAGGGAAATCCTTCATCCATTCGAATATGCATGTGTATTGAAACCTTTCAAAAAAATCTAAGCCTTAATATTGTTAGGTGAATTCCTTGATATACAAGATGGGCCAAAAGAAATCACTCTATTGGAAGCTGCTCTTATTTTTGCAAATGGCTGCCAATGTCAAATCTTTTTTGACATTTGTGAACTAGACTTATGAAGAATACAAGTGAACAGGCCATTGAGCGATACAATCCCCAAGAACGCGGAATAATCCTGTCTATCTTTTTACGTAACAATTCGTCTGTGGTGTTGGCGCAGCGCGAATTCCGTTGCCGTTTCCCCGATTGTCCGGCACCGACTGCGCAAACATTATGCCGTTTTACCACTGACCTTGAAGAGTATAGGACTATACGAGACGCTGACAAGAGTTGCCGGCCTCAAAGCGGCCGTTTTTTCGAGAATATCGTCGCTGTTGGCGAGGATGTCGAGCTATCGCTGTGCCTTGCTATTAGTCATCAGGCGGTCGTCCCTAAGGTGAATTTTGGTCAAAGGCCTGCGCATGTTACCATACAAAGTCCAGTCCGTGTATCAGCTGTTGCCTGCCGACCGCTAAACGCGTGTAATCTACGCCCAAGCCATCCTCAATCTGGAGGCCTAAGTGGACCTCAGCAGCTACGTGAACAAGCAAAACTATCGCACCGTAAATCCACAGGTGATGCACGAGGTGCAATAACACCAACTCAAAGTGACTGTATGGGGTGCTGTTCACGCTGCAGGAGTCATCGGACCATATTTTTTCGAGGACGCCGCTGGTCAAACAACAGTGGATGGCGCGCGCTATAGGCTCGTGTTAGCCGAGGTTTTTCTACCACAATTGAATAAATTAAGATTGGACATGGCGTTTCAACAGGACGGAGCAACGGCACACATTGCGCGAGCTACAAGCGATATTTTGAAGGCGGCATTCTAGGGTCGCCTCATCTCTCGTTTCGGCGATTTACATTGGTCCGCAAAATCACCCAATTTAACCACTCCAGACTTTTTTGTGGAATTTTTTGAAGTCCCATGTGAACAGGCCCGAGACCCTGGAAGCCCTCAAGGACAACATTCGGCACGAGTGCGAGAATCTGTCACCTGAAGTTCTTGACATAGCGATAAAAAGTGCCGTAAAAGAAGCCCGTATAGCAATCAAATGTGATGGCGCCAATTTGGCCGATAACATCTTCTCGACTTGACCAATAAAATTCTAAAGTTTGAAATAAACATAGGCCCTTATTATGAGCAGCATTCGATGTTCGAATGTAGGTCATAATACCAAATGATCAGCCTTTTCGATCACAGTCAAAGATCGAATTTTGTTCATAATAGGCACCATAATCAAAAAACAGAATCGAACTTTTTCATTTAGAAAAAAATTGGAGCCGACGTTGTTTGGGTCACCTTGTCTTAACATATTTAAACTTTTTCATTTAAGTTAAATTTTAATCATTTTAAAATTTCAAATTTATTAACGGGTTTACCATTTGTTAGAGCTTCAACGCAACATATACACAGAAAGAAAACTCGCTTTCAAAAATCAAAATCGTTCTTGAAATTTTTAAGTACGATCCTTACTTACATTTTCTTAAATCAAGCCGATTTGGATTGCTTAAATAAATCTAGCAGAAAAAGCTTGTTGTTTTAATATATTATTTTACATTTGAAAACAAAGTGTCTCGGTGGCCTAGAGGTAACGCACTTGTGCTGCAGTGCAGAATGTCCCTGGTTCAAATCTCAATTTCGGTAAGTACAAAAAACTAAATTTTTAAATTGTAAATTTTAAGTGTCTATAAAATAAAAATGAAATTATAAAAGTCTTCTTCTTTAATAAAGCTCCATAAGTCAAAAAAAAAATGACATTTCATTTTTGGATTAATCCTGTTTACGGCTTAAATCAATCTTTTTTACGCTTACATCAAGTACGGTTTCAAACTTAAATTAATCCTTTCTTGGCTTAAATGTGGCTTAAAGTAAGAAATTCGTACTTGAAAAATTTTACTTGGAGTAAGAAATTTCGTACTTGATTTAAGAAAAACCGTACTCACCGTACTTTTGACACCGCTATGGCTTGATTTAAGTAAAGTTTACTTAATTGCCAACGATTTTGCTTAAAATATTTTAATTCACATTTCCCAAAATATGTTTAATTTTTCTAGTTTGTTTATTATTCTACTTTAAATTCTATATTTAAACAACATATACATACGCTCCACATTTTTCTAAATTTAACGCATTGTTTATTTTAATTTGTTTTTGTCAATTTATATTTACGTTAAATTAATGCAAATAACTGTTTCATTACTTATGTTTTTTAAACTTTAATTGACGTCAATTGATATCTTAATTTCTAAGAAACAAATATGGATAATTTATTGACGTACAAATATGTTATAGTTTCTTGAAATTTTTGTTACTGTTAAAAGGGTGATGACATATACATACATACATAAGTATTGTTATATTTAACACCTTGTTTAAAATTAGTTTTTCTTTGTAAAAACTAACAATTTTACTTAATTACTTAAATAAGTCTAAAATGTACGTGCTAGACGACATATAAAAATTAATTAGAGAAAATAAATTAGAGCAACAACAAAATAATGCATGTTTGATTTTATACAAAATTAAACACTTAAATTAGAACGAACTAAGATTTATTGCAAAAAAAATTGTTGCTATTTTTAAACTTTTGCTATTAGAGTTGCTAAATTTATCAGCATTCTCGTTTAGTTTAATTTTGCAATTTTTATAAAAGTTTGTTTATATTTTTTTTAACTTGAAAATTTAAGAAAAACATTAAATCAAAAGTAAAAATTTATGTCCTAAGCGATAAGATTTATATTTAATATACATTTAAATTAAATTTATTATTTAAATCAAAAAAATCTTCAAACATTTTAACCTGCTGGTTCATGCAGATGCATGCATCTTCTATACTGATTATTGTCTTTTCATTTATTTAAGAGATCATAGGCACTAAAAAGACACACCTTTTTTATTTTATTTTTCTTTTGCTTTTGCTAAATTTTGAGTTTTCCATTTTAGTCAGGATTACACTCCCTTTTTATATTTTTTCAAATTGAATTTCTTTCCATCCAGCAAAAAATTTTTGCGTGTCTATAATACTAATATTTAGCAAAACAACAAATTTAATATTTTAAGCTGCATATGGTAACCACCTCCTTCCAAGCAAAAATTAAAAAAAATGATTTTTAAGGCCTACACGTTACTTGAATGTATGTATGTATGTAGATAACTAGAAGAGAAGTACACTATCTTCAATGCGACAAAAAAAACGCAAGTGACGCTTTAATGCTGTCATTTATTTGTTGTTGTTGCTAGTGCTTTAAGCACAAAGAACGATAATTCATGGCGATGATACAAATGGTAGAAACACATAGACCTCAGCAGGCTACCGACTACATATATTCTTTCAAAACTAAAATACATACATGCATTAATGCACACAATTATTTTGACGACATCACAGCTACACAGCAACATGACTACCGTTGTCGCCGTGGCCAGATTAAATTTATTTCTACTTTAGAAGGCGGCAAATGACAAAACTAAGAGAAAATACATAAGAGCGTATAACAGTGCTGCCAATCGAGTTTCCATTTTACACAGCCCTTCTTCGTAATTTAAAAGTGAGGGGCGGATAAAACTATCTCCTCGATCCCCTGTCGATCTGGAGATATATTCATTGTACATACTGACATCTAGGTCTCGTTTAGTTTTTCCGAAGAATGCAGTGTACCACAATCTAAGCTGTTAGTGATTGATTTTGTCAGAAATATCAGCATCCTTGCCGACAGCCCAACCACCATTATGTTCATTACTGGTGTTCACTCTACACTACAGCTAGTACTCAAATTACAGACATCTTTATACTAAACAGCGATACATTTTAACATCAGAATAGTGTGGGTGCGGGGACAATGGACCAATGCGGACAACTATGTTGCTGATACTCTGGCAAAGGACGATCTAAAATTGGATGATGAGGCGATTGACAACATCTGTAGCATTTCATATCTCATATATCACGCAAACTCCCCGTGAATGTATGCCCTGAATAATCAGGATCTTTACAGACAGCCAAACCGCCATTAGGTTCATTACTGATGTACACACTTCATCACAAAAAATTCGGCGAATGCCGGGCATTCTTAAACTTGTTAACAATGCATTCTAACATTACTCTAGTGTAGATGCAAAGACCCAGGGCCAATGTTAAGAACTGTGTTGTTAAAGCTGTGGCGTAGGATTTACCATTTCTGTGGAAATCCTCTCTCCTCATGCAACATGCAAATTCCACATGGATACATACGCAGCCAAATTACAGAGAACAGATGGCCTAATGAAGCTAAAATGCGAAACCATTATGATAACCGAACCGAAACTGGATTGGAAACGTACCTTAAGTCTTTTGGATCTGGACAAACGAAGACTTAGAGACACCGTGACCGGTTATTGTAAATTTGACACCCATGCCAGTTATTTGAAACTGCTTTTCAACGACTATTTTAGAAGCTATGAAGGCGAAGAGGAGGTTAAAAGTATTCAGCCTCGTTTGTGATTTTGTTTGGCCTTGGATGATGTACTCATTGTTGACTTTGGATCCAGGAAAGTGATAGTCTTACATGTTGCCAGCAATTGCCTTAAAGTCTATCATAGAAAATGTGGGTCAGCACAAGGCAACTATTGCCAACTAATTAGCTTTCAAAATTTCATTATTCTTTTTCTTTCTATCTCTCTCTAACTCTTCCAAAAATACCATAAAAACCCGAAGGATCTAACCAAAGTTTTTAACACTTCTGCCTTACCTCATCTAACCCTGTAACCAGCTGCTGCGCAGCCTTAAAAGAAAGCTTAAACCTAGTTGAGCGGCGCCTCTTTCGACGTAAGAAGCGGCAACAAGAAAAGCATGAGTGTTAGGAAATTAAGATGGACTACGATAGTCATAAAACCCGAAAATTATTTTGAACCGAAATGCTGATTGACGACTACTGCCTCGACGAAATATATTGAGGTTCGAACAGCTTTAGTCTGGTAAATGAACTATAAAGGCGCTGGTGCCCACGCTAAACCCTTTTAAACCGGAGGGGAAGGGCTGACGAAGAGTATGCACCAACTCTTTTTCAAGATTTGGTTACTAGAGTGCATTCCCGATGAGTGAAACCATATTATACTCTACCCTATTAACCAGAAAAAGGGTCCTACTATTTGGTCTAACTCTATAGCATTGATGTCCGCCGAAAGAGTATGATTTATAGAAATGGAATGTGTGTGTTATTAAAAACAAACATTGAAACATCAACTTGTGTTTTGCTTTCATTTTTTAAGGCCTTCGTTGGTACTCGTGTAGTGTACATGAAAACCCCGATTAGGGTTCGGGCTCCAGGGACCGACGTGCCCGTCACTGCTTTAGAGGTAAAATTCTTCTCTCCATCGCATAAAAAATACATTCTGCGTAATGTGTGAGAGATTGGCTCAAATCTGACAAGTACAACACTCACTAGATATATTCACACAAGACCAAATCCTGGAAAAGACCCAAGAGAGCAAATAGACACCCACTATCTATTCGTTGAGTATAAAGCTGCATTCGGTAGAGAGATGTTTTAAATCGCCATGACTAACCTTGGTATTCCTGTAAAGATCGTTCGGCTTTGTATATATATGCTAAAATACCACAAACGTCATAAAAAAACAAGTCTATTGGGCATCATTAAAACAAAAAGAGGTTTTTAACAAGGTTATGCCTTGCCGTGTGACTTCTTCAAAACAAAAGTTTAATGCTCCTTGTATCCGCTGTCGATATAATTGGTTGCAACACACAAGCAGTAAGCAGAGTCTTTGCAGAGCCTGAAAAGCAGTCAAAGACAGCGAAGATAAAACGAAGTAGCTTATCTCGTCGTGGGGTGCCAACTAGCGCCAAAATTTTGGAGACTACAGATTTAAAGTTGTTAAAGACTTTGTTTACTTAGGCGACAGTTTCACTGAAGGGCACTAACTCAGCCTAGAGATTAAGCGGAAAATAACTCCTGCTAATACTTACATGTTATTTTGGGCTTAGCAGGCAGTGAGAAGTAAACCCCTCCATTGACAGACGAAGATAACACTTTACAAATCTCTTATACTAAAACATACACCCTAGAAATGCTAAACATGTTGCCAGCAACATTTCAAATACAAATTACAACTTTAAATTCCTTTAAATAACTGATTTTTTCTGCAGTTTTTTTTTCTCCTGTCACTTAACTAAATGATAATTTACATACTTTATTTAATGAGCTTAAAAATATAATTTTGCAAGCAATGTAAAAAACAAGAAGTAAAATCTTTACTTACAAGGATTTCTAAGACTTTATTGCATTTTCTTGGAATTCTATTATATAATGGCAATAATGCTAATTAAGTGGAAAGAGTTAATTTTTTATTGTCTTCTTACGATCAAATGACAGTAAGGAATTAAGCTGACATCGTAAAAACCAAGTGAAGATGGCAATAATACAAAAATTATTTGAAGGATTCTCTTGTAGTTGTAAAAAGCTGCTGATTTATGTTCGCAAGTAATGATTAATTAGTGAAACAAAATTAGAGCAGTAAGATGAAATGGTTTGTAAAAAAATAATTTGCAGCTACTTTGAAGCGCAAAAAAAAAATTTTTCATTATTAACTTGAGTTAACAAATGTAATAAAATATCTTGAACAAAAAGCAGCAAAAATTCAGTCAGCATACTTTAGCATTTTTGAAAGAACAAGTTGCCTAAAAAAGTAATATTTTGCAAATGCTACTATTCAAAAGCCTTTAATGCTACTTAAAGTTGCAACGTAAACGTTAAAGTCAAAAAGAGTTTAAACAAATCTTTTATTTTATTTGGTTACACAAATGTTTTTTCATAGGTTTTTGTTTCTTTTTTATTTTTGCCAATAACTATTGCATTTGCCTAAACATCTCATTTTTTAAAATTTTTTTCACTTCAAAACCAGCCATCATTTAATATGTTGCAACACATCAATTTTATTGCAGCATAATTTAAATCTGTTACGGCAAAACATACAAACATTGGTTGACTTTTGCATGAGCTTTGAAAGACGCGGCGGCATATAGAAAACACATAACATCACTTTATTATTTAAATTATCATTTAAAGCAAATCTCGAATGTCAACTCAAAAGTCGTTAAACTAAATTGCACATTCTGCATAAGAAACAAATTTAAATTTGCTGGCAACATGAACATTATTGATGTCAAAATAAAGATTAGATTTTTGCCAGCGGAGAAAAAGAAGAGCAAGAGTTGAGTATTAAAAGTTCATAAATAAAGATTAAGATAAGTTTGGTTATTGCTAAAATGCAAGGTATTGCATTTTAAGAAAAAAAAATAACCAACATGTTGCAAGAAAAATATTAATTATAAAATAATTTATTTTATAATTTTGCCAATTACTTCAGCTTGCTTTCAAAATATTTTTAGCAGCATTTGAACAAAGTTTATTTAAACATCTTTAAAATTTTCTTATACACCACGTTATTTATGAATAAACCAAGTTTCCAGCGAAATGTTGCCAGCAACTTAAGTTACTTAAATTTAAGGAGTTAAAACAGGCTGTTTAAACAATGTTCTTATCAACATGTTTACATAACGCCATCACCGCAAATATAATAATTAAAAAATACTTTATACAGGGTGTCTGTTGAAAGATTTATATTTAAATAAAAAATGCGGAGGGAGGGTGGCGCCGTTGGAATTATCGCTTGTGCGGATTTGTCAGTCACGGTGTCGCAGTGGTCAAGTGAGCATCGCGCTTTTGCTGTGAAGACATATTTTAAGAGAGATGATTCTTACGTAATTGCCAGTTGAAAATTTTATTTAAAGTTCTGTATTCAGCGAATACGCGATGAACCGAGTGTAAATTTATAGCGTTCGTGGGTGCAAAAATTCCGCACAACTTCTTCGGCTATGAATGTCACACGTCGATCTTAAAGGCTCTCAAAAACATTGAACTGGTTAAAAGCAGTTATCGTGAAAATCCGCGACTTTTAATACGGAAAAGAGCAGTCTCACTAGGACTTCCAAGAGCGTTTATTCAAGAAACTTTTAAAAAGGATCTAAAGTTCAATTCTTTTAGAATTCAAATCGTTTAAGAACTGAAAGAAAGTGGCTTTCATTTACGAAAAAAATTTTTGTGAAATGGTGTTTGAGCGTTTTCACACTGTAAATCCAATTTTTTGGAGCAGCGAGGCTCATTTTAACTTAAACGGCCACTTCTACAGGCAAAACTTGTTACTGGTCTCCAAGAAGCCGCAATGTTTGAAACATAAAAAACCATTGCAACTGTGTGGTGTGCCTTATCCATGCATAAGATAATTGGACAATTTTTTTTAGAAAATTGAGGCCAGGCGACGAATGTCAATGGTGAAAATCGACGCATGATAACGGCAACCTTTTTGCCAAACATGCGAGCTCACCCATCGTTCTCTTCACACACGTGGTTTCAACAGGCTGGGGCGACTGCACGCATAATCAGAGCTTCAATAAAATTGCTTTGGGAAAATTTCCCCCCAAAAACTGTTCGGTCGCTTTGAGGACATCCCATGGCCACCGAGGTCACCCGATCTGACTCTAATAGATTTTTTTTAATGGAGCTACCTCATAGACAGGGTTTATTATGTCAATCTTCAACCTCTTGTGGCTTTAAGGGAAAATATTCGTCGAGAAATTAGCTTAATTGAACCAATTTTACTACAGTGTGTTGCGCAGAACACAAGGCTCCGTTTTGAACAGTGTGTTCAACTCGACGGAAGACATATGTATGAAACACTCTTTAAAAAATAAAATCCGCGTTTCCATCCTATCATCCAATAATCTTAGTGAAGCTTTGTGTCAATTAGTAAGTTCTTTTATTTTAGTTTAAAAATATAAATCTGCCACCGGACACCTTGTATTAAAAAATTAAAGAAGTGGGGCTTTATAATTGAAATTTTAGAAATTATTGAATTTTCCTAACCTACATATGACTTTATTAATAAAAATTATTTTTTGCTTACTAGGGTGTTGCTTGACAATTTTGCATTAAATTAATTTTGTAAGTAGCCCCGTGAAAACGTGAATTATTGAAATAGAAACATGTTGATGAAGTCAGTATGTTTAGCAACATTAAATAGAAAATTCATAATATTTTAACAAATTAAAAATTGAAGAGCCGATAATTCAGTATGTTATAATTTGAAGCTTTTGTTAAATAAATAAATATCATTTCATTCCCTTCACCGAATTTAGAAAAATAAACTATTTTCACCATTTGGCCGCTTTAGCCGGGGAAACTTTTGCAAATTGACGTTTATTGTTTAAAAAATGTCTTTATTAGAACTACCAGTAAACAATTAAAATAGTTAATGAATTTTTCAAATCGATGTGACAAAAGAAATTATAATGTCAGCGAATTCTGTGTTAAGTTGTAACAGTTTGTCTATTAAGCGATCAAAACCCTGGTTGCAGAAAAACTTAAAATCGTTATTCATTTATTCATATATCAATGCCAATTAACAATAATAGCCATTAAGTAAGACGTATGTTTTGAAGTTTTTCAGATACATATTGCAATTTTCTATTGGCGGTTTTGCTTTTTTATTTTATCTACAAATAACAAAAAATATTGTATAATTTTTAATTTTTTTTTTCTTGTGAATTCTCTGATTTAAATCGTTGTAAACAAACTGGCATTAATGGGTTTGTATTTTAGTATATTTTATGTGTTTTTTAATCATAAATAATAAAAGATAATATGACAAGTGTTTAAGGGTTACAAAAAAATGTCTTAAATATTATACGTAATTACAATAATGGGCTAAATAATAAAGTTAATTTAGAAATGTATTGGTTTGTGTAATTAGTGGCAGTTAAAATTAGTCAAAAGTAGGGAAAAATATGGCTTAGTAAAGAAATTCAAAAATTCACATATAAGCAATAAGTATCCAAATAAGGAATTATGTCTTGGTTAAAAGAAAGCATCCAAGTTTTTTAATTTTCCTTAATTAAAGAGTTTGAAAAATGAAAAATGTAAAACGGTTGCAATGTTCAGGTAAAATGGCAGCATGTTTAGATACACTATTGCACCTTCAGCTATATGTTGCATGACGTAAGCAACTTGTTTATAAATACAGATGTTCTCAAGTCAATTTTTTTATGCAACATATAGAAACATGTCGCTTCGGAGCTAAGCCCTTAATAAACGCACTTAAAATATTTTTTTTAAATATATTTTTACACATACCTTTTGAACTAGTCAAACTATGACTAATATTATTCCAAAAATTCAGCCTACAGCCAAAGACCTTCATTTCTTTAACGCGTTCCTTCATATTGCCCAGTACACTGGTTTCCGCGAGACTAACACACGGAATCATTTGTCGTAGACGTAAATGATTTTAAGAAGTTACAAACAAAATACGTACACAATATTTTTTTTCTTAGCAATGAATGTAGTTCATTTTTTTTTTATTTTAACGCCATAAATCATTAAATTTATTTAAAACTTATATCAGATATTAATCACCAATTCTTTTAATCCTAGAAAAGAAAATATTTTTAAAAAATTAATAATCTTAAATAAAAGAAGTTAAACCAAAAAGAGCCATTTTCTCAACAAAAAAAGAGCAAAACAATAAACTAAGAAATGCATGTAGTAGAACATTAAGCTTCAGTTTGTAGTTGCAATAAACTTAGTTTTTTTAATATTTGATGAAATATTTACAAAAAATTAAGAATAACAAAAAAAAATTAATTAAAAAAATCTCATTAGCTAATTTACTTCAAGAAAGTAATTCAACATGTTGCCAAAACGACTGATACAATGTTTAGGGACAAGAGTATCTTATAAAGTCAATTATTAAACTTTAATAATTATTAAATTTCCTTTTTTGTGGAATTTCTAGACAGATCTAAATTAAATATAGGAAAAAAACCTTTGAAGACATTTTTATGGCAACATTGCATGAAGAAAAAACATTATTAGACACTTTATTTAACAATGACTGTTCTAGATACCAAAAATAAAATAATGTTGCTCACAATACAAATTTTATATATTTGAAGTAATTGCTGCCAAATGCTATTGTCTTTATTTGAAAAAAAGTTAAAAAACACAAGTTTTATATATTTATTTCTGAAAGTTTTTTTCAATAAAAAACAAAATGTTGCCAGCAACATATTGCAAACTAAAACATGTTTAAAAAGAAAAAATTGGTTTTTTTTGTTAAACGCATTAAAAATTGTTAACAGGTTTAAAAAAACTTTTGAATTGCTCACAAGCTTCCAATAATTACAGACTGATTACCAAAGTCGCAATATTTTAAAAAAATGCAGTTTAAAAATAAATTTTGTAATTTTAATTTTTTTAAATTGCAAAAAATAACAAATACCAATTTTGTGTTTAATTTTTAAAAACACATGTTAAAAAAATGTCTGCATCAACAATTTAGCAACATAGCAACTTGTTTTTTAGCTTTCGTTCGCACGATAAGTCGCAAAGTTATTTGGTCGCAAAGTTATTTCAAATTATCATTTAGAAAAAATGCAAAAGTCCTTTATTTACAAAACAAAGGTTTGTTAGACATATAATAAATTAAATTAAAATAACTTTTACTATCGTTAGCTGATTTAGTTTTCAAGCAACATGTTGCCGGCATTTATCTTGTTGCGCAAGTCGTTGTTAAAGGCTCGAACCGAAATCGGTTTTAGTCGGTCGTTATGTGTTACTGGCGACATGTTATTGATATTTACGATAACTCTGATTAAAAGATGTCCGTCCGTCCGTCTGTCTAGCAGGGTGTCCATGTATTTATTTTGATCAACGTAAAGGCATCATTTTTTTTTTCAAGTTTATTGGTAGAGATCAACCGTGTTGAAACCGGCGATGATCAGTGTATTTTTTGGCATAACCCTATACAAATGTAATCTCGGAAAAAGCATATACGCTATAACTGCCACAAATACTACTCTTTCTTCAAAAATTTTGCATATGTTTATGATGTTATACCATAAACTTTTACACTGAATTTTGAATACGATCGGCCTATAAGTTTTTTATTGCAAAAGATATAGGACCTTAAATTTAAAACCTTACAGCAAACCTCAAATAAAAAAAAAATTGCCAGCAATTTAAAATTATAAAATTGATACATTTTAACAGAAGGTTTCTGAAACTGTTTTTCTGACAAGTTATAAGATTTTGTTCAATAAGATTTAATTTTTTTTAACCAAAATTTATTTCAAAGTTAAAAATCTAAAATAAAACAAAAAGTTTGACTACCTAATTAAATATATATATATATATATATATAAGCATATTATTAAATGTTCTAAATTTAAATACACACCCACTAGCAACATGTTGCTAAGGCCTTTTTAAATTTGTATTTTAAATTAATAACTCTGTTCATTATAATTAGCAAGTTTTAAGTATTTTTTGTTAAATTTTATTTGTGAAATGTTTGAGTAAAAAACGTGTTTTTTATTGATTTATAAATTTACGAGAATCGTGGCTCCAAAATCTTAAAAAAATTCTTAATTCTATTTGATTTTTTAAAAATAATCTCGTTTTAAGCCGTGTTTATTTAATCAAGTGACAAGAAATAAATTCAATTAACACTTAATTAAAACAAATTATTATGTACATATATGAAAGAAAATTTATTTTATTATTTTTTTAAAACTAGTACTTTTAAGTTGACCACTAATTTTTAAAACTTGTTTTATATTTTCTGAGAAAAAGAAATAAAAAAAAATAAAAATATTTTTTATGACCAATAATTCAAAGAAAACTAAAAATATTTATGAATGCATGAACAAATTGCAAGTTAACAATTACAAATATTATCTTAAATGGCTAAACAAAGTTTTGTCTACATCAAAGACTTGTCCTGTAGCTGGGTTTAGATATTACAACCCGACTGCCAGGTGTGTTTTAATAATAATCGTAGTTAGTTATGTAAAAGTAATATTTATTATAGTTAAGAAAAACAACAACAAAATCACGCCTAAAAAAATAATAAATATTATCTTAAAACGTTTAAATCTTAACTGTTGTTAACAAAAATAAAAATCATTTAAAACTAAAACCTCATTAGGGTATTTCTAGACGTGCGATTAACAAAAAGTTATGATTTTTATGTGAATAAAAACATTTGCTAAATAGTTGCGAAACATTGTTGCTTTACGATGTTTTTGTGGAAATGTTATGTAAATTTATTAATCTCTAATAAATGTCTAATAAAAAATTTAGACAATACAATAAATTAAAAACTTAAATGGTTTAAAAATTTTAATCTTTTCACAGAAACAGTTGCTTTTTAGGACAAAGCTTTAAAATGTTGTTATGGCTGCTGCGGCTTTTTAATACATGATACTAACGTTGTTAAAGAAAGTAGGTAAAAAGCGTTTGTAAAAGGTGTTTTCATATTTAATAACACGAAAAAATAAGAGACAGATATGAAACGTATTTTTTAACTATTAAAGATTCATAGATTTACTACTAATAAGCCCGATACTTCGCAAGCGCAGTATTAAATATAAACTGAAGTAAAATTCTATTTGCAAGGAAGCACTTTCATCATAAAAAAATTTTGCATGCTTCTCCCTTAAATCGTAATCCAGAATTCAAAATAAATTTAAAAAGCCACCAGAAATAAGAAAAAGTACTTTTTGACCACTAAGTTGACTTTGGGCTTGAAATAAAATGTGAAAAAATAATTTTTGAACAACATAAACGAAATTCAATCTCTCAGTAATATAATAGTCCTTAAGTTCATAGCAGTAGAATCGTACTCATACAAAAATTGAAAAAAGTACCAAATTTGTATGTGTGCGAAAGAAGTCCTTTTTTATATTCCCAAAAAATCCTCCATGGTAATTTTGGAGCTCTCTAGACTACGTAGCAAAGTTCCTAAGGTCTTAAAAACGGGATTTAATAGCAAATTGTGGCAGCCTTACGCAAAAAGCTCAAAGTTTACCAGAAGCCTATAGCACTTGCAAAGGGAAGCTCATAAAAAAGCTTTTGTGAGCCTATTGACAATAAAGAAGAATTCAACTGGATGTAGCAGGATTTGATCAATAAAACAGTCGAATCCGACCTGCATTGAAAGAAGGGATGGCCGCTGGTCTGAATTATCAGCGGAATTACTCGAGATCTTGAGAAATACTTACTTCACAGAATGCAAAGACATTATCGTGAGAACGAATGGGACTCCGTCCATAATCGGCCAAAATACATGTATTCTTCTAAGACGGAATTTCTTGGCGATAGATAACAGCTTTCGTTTAACAAGTCGGCAGGATATGATGGCATCCTGCCGCGCAATTTGCAAAGTGCCAAGAGGCACATTATTCCCTGGCTGCATGGGCTATTTGGGTTTTGTCTCTTTCTCACTTTCTCAGCAACGTTTTGGCGAACTGGAGGAGGGTCAAAGTCATGTTAATTTTCAAGGTCGCCAACCGAGCCCAATGAAAATGCGAAGGACACTTCTGTCTTTTCATCACCTTTATCTTTTTTACTTTAAGACGCTAAAAAGATGCATCGACTCTTACAACGGCTGTAGGTACTGTGTATTTATTTAAGTAGCCAAAAAGCCTACCTTAACGTTCACTCTATGGAAGCAGCTCTTTATGACGTTGTGGAAGTCAGAGAGGTGTCTCTTGAATTTGAGCAGTACACAATGGCGGCCTTTCTGGACATCGAAGAAGCCTTTAGTAACGTGAATAATCTAGTTATTCAGCATGCTCTGGCCAAACTAAGTGGGGAGAAGAAAAAACCCGTAACTGGTTGATATCAATGTTCGAGAAACACCCCAGGGTGCTGTCATCTCACCACTATTTTGCCTTATAAAGCTGGAAAGTAAGGGGATAAAGTTCGTGGCTTATGCAGATGCTTATGATATCAGGACAGTTTTTGGACGTAAAAAGTGACACTAAACCTAACGTCTTGGGTTTGCTTAGCGAATGGGCTATGGATAACCGTCTAGGAGTTAATTCAAGCAAGATTGACTGGTTTTCAGGTCTTCAGACTGCCACGGTTAGGGAACCGCGTAACCCCCCTTTCGGACAATGCAAGCTATTTTCTTCGACTGTGAATTGTCGTGGAAACTGAAAGCCGAGCATAGGGTTACTAGGTCTACGGTAGCTTACTACACTTGTCGTAAGATGCTCGGATCAAAATAGGGACTTAGTCTTGGCATAATCATGCGGACTTTCACGGCCCAATTTATTCAGAGAGCCAGAGTGGTGAACTGCAATGGATAGAATGTATGTGGTGAACCTTTTGTAAAAAATCAGGCGACACATCTGTCGTTTGGAACGAACATTACTACGACAGAACTAGTTAGCCAACGTAAAAGGAGTAATCTAGACTGGGCCGTCCTTCTAATATTACTTTAATCTGGGTCCTAACGCATTGGAACAACTTCGGTAACGCGGGCAAACGAGGTGGCTAAACCTTAGCTTACTTACTTTTACTTATGCTTCCAAAGCTTCTACTGACCCACTTAAATAAGTTTTATAAATTTTTACTAATATTCTAGTTTAAATAAGCTTTGGGTCAAGGTTAACAACGTGGCCAATAATCAGACACACATTATTGGCAAACAAAGTTATACCAAAGGCTAAAAAAAACCAAAGAAACTTAAACGTATTAAAACGAAAAACGCACAAGCCACACCATAAAAATTCAACATACAATTGCAAAATTACAGAAAACATAAATTAAATTGAAAGTTGTACTCAATAAGTTTTGAAAATTTTTAAAACCAGGTATTTAAGAAGACAGCTGCAACCAATTCAAGACAGATAGACAGACCGAAAAATGACTGTATAGTATGAAAAGAAGGCTTATTTCATATTAAACGAAATTCAAAAGTACGTTTACATAAATTAGGTCAAAATCATTTAGCTAAAGCTGTACTTATGAATTGTGTGTTCAGAGGTTTAAGAAAATACACATCCTTAAGAAAGAGACCCCTTAAAAAGTTAAAGAAATAACAAGTTAAGCACAAGTTTCCTTTCAAAAGATTTTAAGGTCATCAAGGTTTTAAGTTCCTTTTAGTTTTGAGTAAGAATTGCTTGCGTGTAAATCTGCTGTAAACGCAATCAGAAGCAGCAACAGTGATAAACCACACACATTAAATAAGTCTCAGTTAACATCACACAAGGAGCACACGGTAGGGATTGAAAACAATAAAAAGACCTCTTCACAAACAGCAAATAAGTGGCGCAATTATGTTCAAGTTTTGTTTCTTTTACCAAAAAAAAAATCAAAACATTTGTTTAAAGAAAGTCGCGTGCATGAACATAATTGTTGCTGTTTACAAGTCATATTTGTCTTCCCTTTTTCAAAATTTCAGCAGCAACAAAAATTGGCAAAAAAAAATAAGTGAAAAACATATTTGCGATAAACATCTTAAAATTTATATTAAATTCGTGGCAGCAACATACGGGTTGTGTCCATATATTTTGGCGAATTTAAAATTTATGTTTTTTTTGTTGAACGTTTAGCTGTGACCAATCATGAATTCGTAATTGTATCGTTGTTAAAACAACAACAACAAAATCAATGTTTATTACAAGTATGTGTGTTGTCAGACAGATTTGTATCTTTAAGTACCGTTATTATTATTTAGTGGCCATAGAGTTGCACAAAATGCATTTTAGCAGAAATTATGAATATTTAAAGATTTTTAAAAATTAAACAAAAAAGAATGGAGAAATTTTCCAGGCACTTTAGTGACATGAAGAAAAAAGAGTAAAGAAATGATGCTTAATAATTTTAAGTAATATTATGTATTTGCAACATGTGATATATGGGCAATTCGATTGTGACGGGTGTTACGGTTTTACCAAAATGTTTGGCTTTAACTCAAAGTAGTAAAATTAATCAAAATGTTATGGTTACTGATAATGATAAGACTTAAATGTACAAAAAGAGGTTGCCACTTAAAGAAAATGGTTTACTTTTAGAAAGACCGCTAGAAAATTGTTTCTGATTACTGCAGGGTATTCCAGGTAGAGATTCTAGCAGGCATTTTGAAAGCCGATCTTGCATTGTTATCTCGAAAAGAGAATACTCAGGTGAACAAATTTGTAAATAGTCAAGCGACGATCAAGGTGATCTCCATAAACCTAACCTAGTCCTTGCGCTCCAGAGCTAATTTCGATGATCTTATTAGAACCAAAACCTAGAGGAAATATTTGGAGCTGGTAAGATAAGGCTGCTGGCATTTGCCAAGAGAGTGTGAAACACCCTGGATTTCATTACATCGAATTAGCAAGACTACGTATCATTTTTTTGTCTGGTAGCACTAGGGACCTAAAGGGTCTATGTGGGGACCTTCGAGGTCAGCCAGGTCAACCTAACCCAACCTCACTTATTCTTCTTCATTTAATTGATTGCTGTATTAAACACTTAATTATATGCTTAGGAACAGGAAGATGAATCGTGGATTGTATTATATTACTATTGAGGATAATGGGCAGCGTGTAACTACTCAAGGTGAAATTCTTCCCCCCCCCCTCTTCTGTTGGTTGCTACAATACAGACTCCACTACAGAGCTTTTTCCTGAGAGGGAACTTGAAATAGTTTGCTACGCAGACGATGGAGCTATACCTCTTAATAGGACAACTGTGATAACCGAGAAGGTTAAAAAAGTAGAAATAATTCTAATTCGACAATTGAATGGAAAGGACTCCGTGGGAAGAAAGCATTGAGGACTACCGGGATTGGGATCCACGTAGGTAGATCTTCTACGGGCCTTCTGGCGCATTCGTATAAAAGAGATTTACTGACTATACAGAAGTATGTTTAGACCATTACGAACCTACGCATTGGTGGTATGTAAAATTCAAGCACAAGAAGTAGTACATTTAAAGCGAAAAAAAGGTTTCAAATGCATGCGACCTTGAAACAAACGGCCAAATGTGTTCCACATTAATACCTGCCATGTTGGCTTAACTCCACAGTGCTCTTAGCAGCTTAAAAACAATGCGTCAACCAGCGCACCCATGAATGGAACTTTGTCTTCTTGCTTGAGTACCAATTTAAAGGCATATATCTGGGTATGAATTATCCTCTTGGTTAGGAGCCGAGCCTATCTAACATTACTTTCTATCTATGGATCACGGCACCCGTTTGAAACTTCACAACTCCACAGTGTGATACAGGCTTAAGCCACAAACACCACGTTGCTTCACAAAGAGGCTTTACCGTAGGCAGCCTAAAAATATAAGGGCTCCTAACACCCGTACGTTAGTTATTGGTTCCCTTCGTAGCTAAAATTTATTCCACTTTTGACTAGGTTCGGAAATGGCCACCCCATGAACGACAGACAACAAAAAATGCAGACGAAAACATACAACATTAAACGCATTGACCACATGATGTAGAACCTACACTCATTACCATAACTGAATTTGTCAACATCGCCGCGGACATCAACGGCGGCAGCAACAGATAAACGAAGCGGTGGGCTGTGAGATAGCGATATCAGAGGCCACAATATGCATATCCGCAAATTAGGGGCAAACGTAGACAGGCCGCAAGTGCACAGGACATTTGGCACCACCCGAATTATCCTTAATATCTTTTTAGAATCCACCAGGATTAGACTCTTCTCCTAATTATATACTAGGCAAGCAAATGCGCCCAACTTAGAACATTGGCATTAAAAACAACTCCTATTTTATGCAAGTCTCTGGTTTCATCATAGGCGTCACAATCCGTCAACATATGTCTTATTTCTTCAATCCTTTAAAACCACGCGCAATCCGGCATTGCAGTCAGGCTTCTCTGTTGGAAGACTACATAAAGCAGGCCATGTCCCGTCAATAGGAAGCCCAGGCCAGGCAAAAGTCTAGACTTTTTCGAACAAACGTTGAGTCACGTATATGACTTTGCGTTACCCTACCCTAGTAACTGTTCGTGTAGCGAGTCATCCAGCTAACATCAAGCTCCTCCGCGAAAAGCAAATAGACTTGCCTAACGTCTAGACCCACCAAAAAAACAGATATCCAAGATTGGAAAAAGTAATGAAATGAGGCACGTCCTCTTGCACAGCCCCACTTGGATGCCTTCTGGGTCTGTTGTTAGTAGGAAGTTAAAGCAGATATTAAATCATGAGCAAGAAGTAGCAAGACCTTCTTAACCTTGATTGTTAACATTTGATTCCTCTGATACCAGGTATACAGTTCTAGTTTTTTTTTCATATTTTTATTATTGAGTCTTTGCCTTTGGCGAAATAAATATAAGCTTTCAAATTAAAGTATAAAACATTTCTAAAGGTTTTATCTAAGTGCGACAGTATCCCTTCCCTGAAGAGAAAGAATACAGTTCTACTTAAATGGGGCTCTGGGAAAGATGTCAGAAGGAACGTTTTTTACACGAGTGGCAGAGTGAAGAAACGGAACTTGGCATTTTTGTTAAATACCCAGAAAGACTATTATAAGTTAATCGAAAGCCCATTATCAAAGAATCCTGCGATCAAAACTCAAGAAACTCAGACAGCTGATTTAGTTCAACCTGAAATTTAAGCCTACAAACAAATTGGTATTAAGGAGAACAGTGATTGCAGGGCTTGAAAGGAGGGCATGGAATGGATGAAACACTTTCTATATCACTGTAAAGTTTTTGCATGCCCAAGACTTCGATGCTTCATTTTTGATGTACTTCCAGAAGTGCATTACTTGAAAGTGTACTTAAGTTACAAATGGAATAAAATTAAGAAAAATCATCCGCATTACTGAATATCTATTAACTGTAAAACTTTCTTTATAGTTTTTATTTTTCATTTTAAAAATATTATTTTTGCCGCCATACTACAAATTAATTTAATTTTTTTTTTATTTTCTAATAAATCTCTATTCAACTTGTGACAGTAAAAAATCGCATTTAAATGATTTTTAATTAAACTGTAACATTTTAAATGACAGCTGCAAAAAGCCCTTTAAATTTTCAACAAATAATTGTCATAATAAAAAGGCATAAAATGTTATTGTAGTGGCATGTCATGGTGGTTTTTATGGTGTTTTAGAAAAAAAAAACTTTTAAAAACAAACTATAAAGTGAAAATAGTCACTAAGCAGGCACGAGGAGCATATGTGATCTTATGATAACATCCGGATTGAATCCTTTGACCAGGGTCGTTTAAATGCCCGTAGGACCCAATGTGGTCTGCTGACACAAAATCGCACAATATACCATGCTACATCATTTGTATTTATGAATGGTAATAAATTATTTAAATTCTTGTTTTCATAGTTTATAGCTTCGCGTTTAACTAGCGAAGCTTGTAGATCCTTATTGATGTTGCTGTTTTAAAAATACCAGGGAGCGTCAGTTATATTTCGTAGGATTTTGTTTTTACGACAATGAATTCTTCTCTATATTTGAGGGAGAGGCAATGCCTCAAAATTAATTTCCAAATCAGGCTGTAAAGCAGAAGTTTAAAAACAAGCTGAAAGACAGAGTTTCTTCTAACAAGAAAAGGAAATTGGTGACTGGGAACGCAATTGTTAACATTCAAGATCGGAGTCGGGTTGTTTTTTTACCAATTTTTCGAGCAATTTCAACATAATTGTTAACAAACTCATAAGCCTGTAAGATTTCACCTTCGATCGATCTTTTTCAGGCTTAGAAATCATCCTTTCCAAGACCACTTTCAATGTTTCTGAAAAGTATTCAAGCCATGAATGGCTTTTATTGTAAATAAAATTGTTCTCTTTGCTGTGCAAAACAAGAAGCTTTGTCAACATTTTATTTACACATAGCTCTTATGATATCTAGAAATTTCCATCGTATTTCGTATAATTTATCTAGCAACAACCGGTGGCAGTTCACTCAAGTAAGTGCACGTATTGGGAGTAAACACCCCCGGTAATGATTTGCACGAAAATTAAGTTTTTATCGTCTTTCTTGCCCGGGATCCTCTCACATTGCGCAGTGGTGGTTTTGCGATATCGAGTCTTAAGCTGACCGCCATTGGGAATAATTTTTCTTAAGAGTCGTATCTGGACCCTCTAAATGTACCTTAAGAAGTGCTGTTTTATTTGCCTTCATAAAACTCTTGAGATAAGTTGCACATTATTTAGGCTTAGTTTTAGATTGGGGCGATCTTTGCTTTTTTTCAGAATTTTTCAGACTAAAGCTATTTGTCATCTGTAAAAAAATTTCTTTTCACCTTATCAGGTGGTATGTATTAAGGCTACTAAGACAGTCATCAATATCTTCTGTAGCTTTTAACGGTACGTTTTGTAGGCAGGAATTTTAAAAAAATGCATAAAACCACTACATACGATTAGGTGACCATCGCAAGTGGTGGCTGCTATGGGTGAGTGATTTGAGGATTGATCCAACGAGACTTAAACCGCAAAATGTTCGATACGCCAATATAAATGACTTGATATAACATTTAAACGAATTTCCGACATGGAATAACACAAAACGCTACTTCTACTAAGCAAAAAAGGAAACATTTTAAATTGTAATAGAGTGAAGAATTAAGTATTTTCAAAGAAGCGGTTGCCAACTGCATTACCGATTCGATTCTTTTAACTAGGCCTGGCACTAAAGTAACTGATGAGCCGTGAGGCGTGCTTAGCGCAATAGGCATCAGCGGCTTCATAGTAGGAACCTAAGCTAAGAATTTTTTTCGATCCTATGATATTGAAAATCTTGGCAGACAAACTGGCAAATCGCAAAAAAAAAATTGCTTGAATATTAAGCTGAGAGAGGCCACTCATCAAATGGTGTTTCATTCTCGATTTGATCAATATAGCAGGGCCACTACACATCTATATAAGGGATCTTTCATATAATAAAAAATATACGAGGGCGTCATAGAAACCGATTGCTATCGGAATCAGCTTTTAAAGCGACCAATAAAAACTTCTGTTTAGCGAATTTTTAAATTATATATTTGAGGCTCGATTTCGAATCAGGGGACAAATTACTGCATTCGATACGAATCGAAATTCTTCTCGATCGAGTTGTCAATGCTTTTAATATAGAAATTCTAATAAGAATTGTATAACTTCGATTCGAATCTAATGCCGTAATTTGCCCCCAGAATTCCAATTGAGATATAAAAACACAATGCAAAAAAATATAACTCTGAATTATCATTAATCACTTGTTTTGAAGGCGTTCCTGGTTATTATATAAGTTTTGGAAGTCAAAGTTGCAACAATTTGCTGGTTATTAAAAAAATATTTGAATTCATTTTTGTGTTGGCAAACGCCATATACGTTCCAAAAACTCATTCTAGGGGACTCATGGCCTGCAGTAAATAAGACTGAATTTTTTTCACTTCAGGCATCCTACTGATCAAACTCGCTATAAACTGATTGGTTATTCAAGAAAAAAAAAATAATAATTTGCTGGGTTTGAAACCTTTCAATTTAGGTCACACGCTAATAATGATACATATAAGCATATATACATAAAAATACAAAACAAATTTATTTTTTTTAAATTAATGTTTATTTAACATTAAAAAAAATAAAAGTTCGATTTTAATTAAATTAAACAGGGAGTCTATCTGCTCGTTATAATTTTGAAAACAATGATTTTTATTATCTTTTACTGACAATTTCATTCAATTTTAAGCTTTTAACCCAAATTTTCTTAAAAACATTTTACATTAACGGAAGATTTATACGTTTTATATTGTGGTTTGAAAGTAAATGGAAAAGAATTAAGATATTTTAAAATTAAAAAACAAATATAATTTGTAAAGAAACCAAATTATTATAAATCTGCTTTCAAAGAAAAAACATAAAAGCGCTTTATTCGGTTGTGCCGATTTTTATATACCCTTTACAATGTCGTTTTATTCACCCAGTCACCTGATTTAGGCAAGTTGTTTTCGAATCGTAATTATTATAATTATTTGTGGTGGGCTTAAAGTACATAGCTATCATAGTTTTCAAAATAAAAAAATCACCATACTCTTTAAAGGATCTAAAATATATATGTATACTTTTCTAGGGTCAAAAGTGGATATTAAAAAATATAACAAACGAAACGACAAACTTATATATACTCTCACCACTAAGAGTGTTAAGAACAATAGGAAAATATAGCTGTCAAACTCTTTTCATAAAAAGAGTTTTCACTTTTTTTTTGGGTTTGAATTGTCAAATGTGTGCCGAAATCAACATCACATGTTTATACATACATACGTTCAAACATACATACAGAAACTTAATGCGTATTTATTCACATCCATATGTATGATAACCAGCGTTGCCAGTTGGTTACATTTGTTACATTTTTTGTATGGATTTTGTTCTAAAAAAACTTGGAAAAGTGGGGCAATCGCAGTATTATCTAGGTCTGTGGTGAACCGATCTTGCTCATTTTAAATGGCAATCATCTCAGGGATATTTCTGATAGTTTGACACCAATACCTGGTCCGTAATACTTAAATTGACTCCGAAACTTGGTTTCAACAGACACACAGACGGACAAACGAACATGGCTATATCAAACTTCCCTATCTATAAGGATCCAGATTATATACACTTTATGGGGTCACAAACGGATAATAAAGAAATTACAAACGGGTTGACAAGCTGATATATACCCTTATCACTATGTGAAGGGTATAAAAATTAATAGCAGCATAAGCGAAAGTTGTTATTTATAAACGAAATGGGATAAATATGTGCAATAAAGATAAACCAAGAATTTTAAAAGAATTTTTCAACAACAAAATGCAACCTCAGCTCTTAATATTAAAAACTTTGAAACCAAAATTTGTTTTCATAATTGTAGGTCAGTTTTCCAATTCAAATTAAAGTTTATTTAATAAAACTTGTTAGTCAAGCCCATTTAACAAAAAAAATATACAGAGATTATGGCTTTCAAAAACACTAAAATATAAATAAAAAAGTTTAGCAACAGAATTAAGACCTTAATATTCTGGTTTTACTAATATGAAAATTATTTTAAACTAATTTAAGTCACACCAAAATATATACATACATACGAACATACAGACTAACATTGTCTAAAATATATTAAAAAAAATGAAATTTTTAGGCTACACTCAGCTCAAACAATCTTCTTTTTTAGTTCAGCCAGTTTACGGAGAGCTGATAATATTTAAATTAGCCCATTAAAAATAAATTTACAATATTTTACACATTTACATGGTCATTAGTTTCCCATTAAGAGTGAAACCGGAAATATGCTCTTAAAAAAGTGTTTTATATACAATTAGTTTGCAGGAAAAATTTTAAAAATGCCCTGAACATTTTTAAAAAATTCTTTGAAATTAAAAAAACTATGCTTCTCCAAACCAAAATAATATTTGTGTTTTTAAAAGCATATATTTATAATACTTCATCTTAGTATTTGCCACGCAGGGAAAAACGAAATATTAAAAAGTTAATAGTTTTTAATTAAATAATAAATTATTCCAATTAATTATTTCATTGTTTTCCAAAACAAATGCCAAATGCTTTTTTACAAATTCTTACAAAAAAGAATAAATTTTACCGAAAAAAGTTTTAGGCTTATGCTTTTACTAGTTTCTGTCTGAATGTAGCACATTTTAAATTCTGTTTAAATAAATAAACCCCGATCATAAACGCTAACATAAATAACAAGAAATTCAAATTTGAAAAATTAATGTCTCATTGCATTTGTATCGGCCGAATGTTTTCTTCGTTCTTGAAACGCAGGTATCTGCAAACTTGAAAGGACGCTGCGTACCAGTGTCAGCAACCTTACGACAAGCTTTAAACAAAAGTTCAAACGCGGGAAAGAACATTACTACAAATGGCTCGGACTTGATTTTTGACTCCGTGACTAGAATCCTTAAATATTAGACGAATGTTGTTGCTGGTGATTTCAATGTTCACAATTCTTCTTGGCTTCGCCATCCAGGGCATATGACCACAAAATGCCGCTCTGTTGAGTTATTTACCGCGCATAGTCTCCTTAAGCAACCAGTTAATGAACCAACACAGACTTTGTGCATTGGGGGCACCGAAATAATACTTGCAAAACTGCAGTCAGCTTTAGAGAGGCAGGTCGGATTTAATATTTAAAGTACTAACTGGAATGCCTATAATGCGTCGCTACGCAAACGCAAGGCGAGGAATCCGTATGCCAGAGTACTCACAAGTGAAATGGCTCTGTTTGAATAGGGTCTTCATTTGCTCCGAAAGGCAGCACAATCTCTTTGTAATAGGTTAAAGGTGTAAAAAATAAATCTAGTTTTGAAGATACTGCCCTAATAAGGATTGGCAGCAAGATTTTTCACAGGGGACGTTCAACTGGGTACCTACCAACCTTTCAACAGAAAAATGTGGACTTTCATTTAGCATTTAGACGAAAGTAAACTAGTGGTTTCAGATATTTTTAAGGTGTTTGATAGAGTCTGGCATCATGCGGTTTCATCCAAACTTGTTGCTTTTGGCATTGGTGAAAGTTTTTCGATTTATATAGAGTTTCCCCGCGCTAAACCTTTTCCAATGGCCACAAAATCAATTCAGAGGTACTGCAAGACTCCGTCCTCTCTCTTACTTCATTCCTTACTTTTCTCAATGACCTTTCATGTTGGACTTCAAATTCTATTTTTTCTTTTACACCAATATCTGACTAAACCTATGGAAAGAGCAATAGCGTTCGAGCTTCACTTTAGTTCTGCAATTGGCATATAGCCTCTGCAGTGGGGATCAGAAGAGCAAAGGTCTGGGTAAATACCAATTCTTGTAGGCATCGACGAGGTTTCTTCTGTTTTTGCGAAAGATCGTTTGAAGAATCCTAGTAGGGATGATTATAGGTCATTGTTGGACAGCCGTTTAGCCAAGAGCGGCACGACTAGCCAGCGGTTATTTAGGGTTCCGTGGCGTGCTAGGAAATAAGAAGACTGTCAATGGTCTAATTTGTTCCAAAGCTTGAAGAAAATATCTGGAGTTGGTAAGAAAAGGCTGCTGGGATTTGTCAAGAGATTGTGGAGCACCTTGGATTGCAATATATCGAACTAGTGAAAATGGTTATCGTTTCTTCTTGTCTGGCAACACTTAGGATCAAAAAAGTTAATGTGGGATCTTAAGTGCAAGTCAGTTCAACCTTTATCCTAAATATCTGACCGAAAATGGAATACAACTCTTATGTGTGGACTAAGTAGTACTCTCCATACCTTTTTTGGAAGTCAATCGAACGTGTGCAGGAAAAGGCGGAGATTATTGAAGAAAGGAATCGGCGACGTTTGGGGTATCTAACGGTATCGATCTACTTATTAATTGTCGTAATTCGGGATGTGTTTCACTGTTCTATCAATACTATAATGGAATGCGCATTGGAAAAACCAGGAAGCTTGTTCCTGACATCCGTCTTTCAAGAAAAACACACTGGATTGTGTTCGACCGACCAAGGAATTCTACGACGAATTACAGGAAAATTTGTTATTTAGCCGCATAGTTCGTATACTGAGTTGATTCCTTAACATATATTTCTTGTGGCAGTTATTATCGAACATAAAATGTCGAGAAACACTATTTCTCTAACACTCCTTTCAATAACCTATTTTCCCAATACCAATACAATGCAGTGCATGCATAGGAAGGAGCCAACTCCTTAGCGCTGTTTTTTTATAAAATTTCGTAACGCATTTATAGAAAAACTAGTGCAATGTTTGTGCTCCATGACATGTGTTTTATAAGTGGCCAGTTTAATTTCAAATGGCATCAACAACCTTTTTAAAATATTAAAGTAGTGATGTTGGTGCCAAGAAAAATTTACAAAAATGATGTAAAAACGCCCATAACTTCCCCAAAGTCGGCATTAAAAAATAAAGTGTCCGAGCGACCCCCATTAGATTCCCCTTCCAAACATATTCCTTAAACATACTTACCCCCTATCTCCATCGCCTAAGGCGGCTTTAATACAAAGTTTGGGAATTTGTAATGAATCCCCACCTACAGCTTCCAGAGTGCCCGTGGATAATGCAAATGTAGGACTGAACCCAACTCATTTTTTTTGCAAGCATTTTCTTAAAACATACTAACTCCACCCCCTAAGGGAGTTGCCATACAAAATTTGAAAAACTTAGGGTAAAAATCCCGTAGTAGGGTAAAAATATGACACCGTCCCCTATTTAAAAACTAGAAATATTTCATAAACAAACAAATGGATGAAATTCTTTTTTATTCATGTTTTTTAGTATTGAATCTTTGTCTTTGGCGAAAAAGAAATACATATTCAAATCTAAACAAATCTAAACTAAAACACAAGGTTAGGTAGAACAGGCAACCGTTAGGAGAAAGGTTGCAGCTTACTTGGGCCCACTATTTCTGCCCCTGGGATGACAGAAAAAGTGGAAATTTAATGGCAAAATGAAATAAAAAGAAATGGCAATAAAAAGAAAAATACGACAAAGCAGATTAAGCAGAGCCTTTGCGCACTTACTCACTGGTCTACCGGGGCTCCCTACTATGGTGCCATGTATTGTGAGAAAGTGCTTGACTAAATGTGCCATCATAAACTGATTGGCACTTTATTGTATATTTTTACAACTTAATGTAAATTAAAATTAACTTATTCACACTAATTAACCTTAAAGAATACTTATATTGTTAAAGTAGTTCTTTGTTTTAAATAAAGGTTTTCAAATTCTTAGGAAGTTAAATAAAGATATTGTGCCAAGGCTTAAGGTTCTGCGTTAAAGTCAAAAAATTTATTAAAGGGAAAAAAAGAACATTAGAAACATCTTTTTACACACATCTACACTTGTTACCCTTAAGTACTTGAAAGAAGAACTTAACAAATAAAAAATAACAAGAAAAATTTAAAGATGTTCGTATTAAAGACCACCACACCACAATGTAAAAATTTAACATTATAAAATTTAAAGAAAAATCAACAAACAGGTTGTTTTTGCTTTTTTAAATTTTCTTTAAGACTCAAAACCCCTAACCTTTAAGTGCAGGAACCTCAAAACTAGACCCTTTTGTTTTATATTGCTTTTCACTGCGTGCAGCTCTATTTAGAGTCCTCATCAGCAACAATAATATGACAGAAATAGTTAGAAACAACAACTGGAGGGGAAAACTAGAAATAACAAGTAAATATGAAAATACTTTTGTTTACACGGCATAAAAGAAAGTCACCGACTAGACAAAATTGTTATTTTTTTTCTGTTTTTGTTATTGTACCGGTTTTCTGTTTGTTTGTTTTAATATTGAATTTTCCTGAAAATTTAGAAAATAAAATGTATGAAAGAAATTCTTACTCAAATGTTGTAGCATCTGCATTAGTGTGTGCATGTGGTTTTTTCTAGCAAACAATAAACTGTCAAAAGGCTGTCACTATAAGACGACAGACAGATAAACAAAAACCAACCAACTAAACATTGTGACAGCCAGAGTTCATCAGCAGGTAGAGAGAGCACTTATTGTTGTGTTGTAGAATAGTCTTATTTCACACAATTGAATGTTTTGGCAACTCAGAACACAGTGAAATAAGTGCTGCTGCACTCTTAGTTGTTTGGATAAAATGGCAATTCCGCAAAAGGGACTTGTAAATGATCCTACCTTTTATTTAATTTCAACAAAATGAAATTGTATTTACCTCAGTACTTGGGAAAGATGAGAGTTTAGATAATGACATTCTTATTGTAGTTTATTTCTAATAACTTCTTCTTTTTTCCTTTTTATTTACAGGATATAGGGGATGTTAAAAAAGTACCTTATTAGAGGCATAAGGGTACGCCTTTTCTTTTTTTTAAATACATAATTTATTTGTTAGATTTGAACAGTAAGGTTCCTTTTCAAGCTGGGAATAAATATTTTGATTTTTATCTTTGTTTTTTTATATTTATGACATTAATTTATGACAAATTTGATTATCTTTAAAAAAAGGAAGCAGTAAAATTGGGAACCGCAGGTGATCAAGCATAAAACAGTTTGAAAAAATGTTAGAAAAAAATTAAAAACAAATATATCACACTTTATATTTGAATAGATTATTCTGTATTGGTAACTTTCAATAAAATGTTTAAAAATTTCTAAATAATATTCAGGATTTAATCCTATTTTCCGAGTTTATTTAGAGGGTAAGTTGTAGGCTAAGTTTGTCTATAGTAGTAATAGTGGTATAGTAATTCTCAATAAGTTTATTGAAGTTATTATATAAAGGCAGAACATATTCAAGAGGTTTTTTAAGAATTTTCAAGTCTCTTGATTATTTGGGTTAAGGACCAATGAAATGCATATAACTTAGCCTACAACAAACCCTACAAATAAAATGTTTAAGTAAGGACAAAACTTAAACTTGCCTACAAATTGCACTTATGTAGGCTTAAGAAAACTTTACCTACACTTAACAACAACGCTTCTCTGTTAGTAAAAACGTAATACTGGCATTACACTGATAAAAATTTCAGCAGAAAAAATTGTTTTATTATCGGTCATAATCAACCCATTATTTCATTATACAAGTTACCTCCCAGAAAAGCTTTATAAATTAAAATTTCCCACAAAATTTTAAATTCGTACGGTCAAAGCCTTAAACTGTGAGAATCGGTTTTCGGTTGGGTCCAAGATAGAAGAGGGAGTCGGCCTTCTATCGAGAGCTGGACCTTTGTGAGTTCTACAAGCTTCCTGATAAATACAGTATCTCTCAGCCGAAGATTCTGGCAGCCAAGATAGCCGCTGGTCTGCCTCCGCCCTAAGAATTTCTGTATATGTTTATTAATAGTCAGACAGCGGCCAAGGCTATTTTGGCAAACTTCATACGTAACGCGATCATCCAAGCGTGCAAGGAAAATATTTGTAAACAGTGTGTGTGGGTTCGGGGTCATAGGGCTATTAAATGAAGAATTAAAGAAGCAAGCAGTCCATTTTGCCATGAAAAGGGTAATATACGTTTGGGCTCCACTTTAGTTTCACAATGCAGTATAAGGCCGGCTATGGGGGTCAGGGCTCCGCAGGTTTAGAAAAATACCACTTTGTGTAGAGCCTCCAATATTATGTGAAGATCTAATGAACTGGGGGTGACGACGTTTTAACTGTCTTTGTGAAAGGGTAATTGTAGACTCCCAGTGGGGAAGGAAATAGGGTTGAACAACGGGTCACGCCTAAAGTGTGGGACGGCTGACAAGCGATGATTGAAGCTTCTCTGTTGTTGAGCACATTCTGTGTTATTGTTTAGCGCTTGGCGCTCAAGGAAAAATTATCTGAGATCATGGAATGAACTACATAGCGCGGAGTTTCGGCAGATATATTCCGAAAATTATATTTAAAAAGTGTGCGCCGTGTGTTCGGTAATCAAATAGATTTTAGTAATAAGGATAACTTCATGCTTTGTGGTGCGAAAAATTTTCGTTTTTGAAAAAAAAACATATTACCACTGAGATTTTTTACACGCAGTTCGGTTTGTATTCCGAAGGTGTCATCGGCCTAATTATCATTTAAATAATTCTTTCTAACAGAAAACCGAAACCATCACTTTGTTGATCCATACGTTTTCTGACGAAACGATCTCCATAAATCGACCTATAAATTGGCCAACCTGTTCGATCTAAAATCTTTAAAATTTATTTTAAAGGGTACACGTCGAATCTATGGTATATGCTGAAAAATTAGCGATCGCTAATCATTTAACAGCGAGGTTTAACGTATAATTGACGGAATAGCACCGGGTTTCTCGAAAAAGTGGTCCCATGCAAAGTCGCGGAGTTTAAATGCTAGAAACAGGCGTTATTTTTGAGCTCTGAACAAATGTGAAGCGAAATTAGGAGTTGCTCTGGTCTGCGTTACCTTCTTAATGAAATTTGTGACTATAATGGGTTTTGTATTATGATGAGTGGAGCATATTGGTTACGAGCTGGCTGACTCCTTAGCTTAAGAGGAGCCCAAAGTTCTTTTATTGGATTGCAATTTTTGTTGGTGGAACACTAAACCAGACAAGGGGAAAAATTGGTTCGATGCTTAAGGCAGAATTCTCTTACCAATAAAGAACAACTTTAGGCCTTAGACCGACAAAATGCTTTCCTTCGCTGCTCTCAAAATATATCTTTTATCGCTCAATTAAAATGGTGCTAAATTGCACGGGGTGGAATACCAAATTTTTTCGCGTAAGAGTCCGTCAATTTATAATTGGAATTATAAATCTTCGAAGCAAGCGAAAAGCAGTTGTCCGACACTTATGTAACACTGAAAATAATTTTTTTATGTTCCGCGTTTCTGGTGGGATTCAACTGGCAAACCAAGCTGAATAGCACGCAGGTGCTGACCAGAATTTCGCCTGGTGGAAAGGTAATCTTAATTTTAAACTAATAAATGGATATTTCAATTGGATATACATATACCCGACATTTTTTTAAGGTGGAGACTTACGCTATCTACATTCGCAACAGAGATTTTTTAGAGAGAGAAGAAAGCGGTAAAGGATACAAGTGATGTTGGGCATTCAAGCGGCACTCTGAGGCTTTACGCTATCTTCATATTCCCCAAAGTGTGGCCTGACGATAAATAGAATGTTGGACAGTAAAACAGATCTCCGAGCTCTTGTTTTATATGAAGTTTAATCAGACTTGGAATTTGCCACAAGGGACATAGTGGCAACGAACGGCCCGACTGTTTAGCCAACAGAGAAGCCCAGTTTGCTTTTAATGAACTACAATTTTAATTTTGATCTTAGGGTACTTTGCAAGGTGAAGGATTGATTCCCAACTGAGCTGTCCTGTAGTATAACCCACAGAGGTTTGTTGATTAAAAGGAATGATGTCAGATTTATGAAGGGGTGGTTTAATGAGGATTTAATGATTGGGAACATGCAGATGCTATGGTATGGATGATTAATCCTTAAAGCATATGCTACGCGATTTCCTGGAACTGATGTAGTGCAGATTGACACATCTTGAAGGACACACAATGATTCCAAAAGACACATATTGTCTCCCATTGGAGATAGTTATTAGCTTTATCCGTAGCCTGCTCGTCTACGGTTGAACTCTCGGCTGCATAAAAGATCACACTGTTATAGACCGCCAAAAAGGATATCGACTACAAAATTCATAATCGTTTACAGCACAAATATTTATTAGTCTCTGATACAGAAACGCAGGCATTTAGTTCAAAACGCTTATACTTATTTAAAGTCCTATTTTTTTTACTTAATTTTTCTAAAGATATTGAATACAATCTTTCTTCATATTTAATCACTTTTTGTATAATTTTTTTGTCTATGATCACCTCCACTAAGTTTGCAATTTGATTTTCACAACAAAAGCCACATCCTTCAACCTAACGGTACGCATTAATGGTTAAAAAACTATCAAAGATTTAAACACAGATTTAACACGCAACAAATCTAAAAAAAAAACCTGAGTTCAAAAATCAACTAAAGACCAGATTTTATTTCCACAGCTTTTGGAAACAAAAAACCAACTCTTTTGTTTGCATGTTCCTAATAATTTATTGCGATTTGACTACAGGGTCTGCTTTCTGCAACTTTAAAATTTTCTAAATATAAAAAGACTTGTTCAGCAAAGTGAATAGAAAGTAAAAAAAAAAAATATCCATAAAACATGTAAAAAAAAAGAACTGTCTTACTGGTTTCTTAAACCAGACTTAAAATAATAAGAAAATGTTCATATGTGTAAGAGGTTACGAGATGTGTTTGAAACTCTTGGGCACTGAAGTATAGTGGACTTTAGTCCATGCAATCTTTAACGGCGCACATCTTCATGCTCTGCTGTTGTTTAGTGGTCCTCAAGTTAAACGAAAAATTGTATTTTGTTTTATTTTGACTATTTTTGCAAATAAATATTTTTTGTTTTTTTTTTTGTGTTCAAACAAACCAAAAATTTAAACATTTAAACAAGTTTTGGTTTTAGGTTTTTTCTGTTTTTTATTTTAATTTTTCCTTTTTTGTTCACATTTTATTCCTTTAAATCGCGTGTTGTTTTTGTGGTTCACAAAAGTTTCTATGCCTACGTTTTTCGTTAAGTCTTGTTGTGATTTACTCTTTGGGGGATTTGGTAGTTGGTTGTTTTAGATCTTGTATTGTATCGCAATAAGAAAACTGGTTATTTTGGTCTACTGTTGATTTATATTTTATAACTCTGCATTTGTTTTGTGATTTTTTTAAACTATTTTTAGCAAATAAAAAATTTTCATTGGAAAATCTATTGTATTGGTTTGGTTTTTTGTAATAAATGATTTTTTAGGAAGATAATTTAACGAAACTATTTTAAATGAATATTTAAGCTTTTATGGAGATAAGTATGTGTTACAATGCAACATGTTACTGATATAGTGAAATTTTTTGAAATAAATTGGTGATTTCAAATAAATTCTTAAATTAATAGCAATTAAAACAAATAAAATATTTTTTTTTTATTTTTAACTATAATCGCTAAGAACATGTTGCAATTTATGTATACATTTGGGAAAATATTTAGAAACAAACATACAATTTTTCGACAGACTACCTGATGAGAGTAGTGTGTTTAAGGCGGAGATACTGGCCATTTTAAGGCCAACGGATCTTATAGTGGAATATGTTGCAAGACATAATCAAGTCACTATTTATGTTGACAGTAAGACGACTTTTAAGCGTTTTGTTACAGGTCTAGGCTTTAAGGAGTTCGCTCGCAGTAGCTCGACTCTGGATGCAGCACTCCAGATTATTGTAGAATGTGTGAGGATAAAGAGGAATCAGAGGCAACAGAGCATGTTGGTTTTCACCACCCGAGATATCAGAACGATAAGACCAAGCTGTTAAGTAAAAGATTCCACAAAGGATTAGGGGATGTTGCGGTGTAAAGTAGAAAACATCATTTGGTTTATTATGAGAATTAGATGGCTGAAAAAAAGGATACCTTTGTATTGATTTTCTTTTAATTGGTTTCGAGACTCAAAATTGAATCTAAAACAAAATTTTCGAAACATTTAATTTTTTTATGGTTGTCCGTGGAAGAAATGCTGTTGTCGGTAAAAAAAAGGCTAGCCGGAGGTTCCTTATAATATCGCAGCCTTTTTCCTTAAAATAAAAAAACTTTTTAAGTGTTCAGTTGTTATTCCAAGACTGTCAAAGTATTAAGATTACACTTTACTTTAGCATTTGTATTTTATACTAATGACGTTTAAATTGCTAACAGCAGACAACCTCACATACATACATCCATATGTACTTGCATTAAACTTTAAAGGAAAATCCATTTTTTTGCTTTAGGTATGTAAAAATGTTTGCACATTGACGTTGTCTCCAAGCCAGAGATCTCATCAAGCCCACTGTATAAAGGCTTCCCCAATCATCTCTTTCGCTGGACCTGCAGTCTTGGACAGAGAAAAATGGGTTTCAGTCTCTATTTCCTACTGTTTTTCGCACAATCTCGAGAAATATGAAGAATTTCTATTCTATTTACTGACCACTAATCTCATCGCAATGACACGTTGAACCCGAATTTATGCACCTCAGATACCCCCTGCCCACCTTAAGAAGAAAGTAACCTGAGACACAGAAACCTGTATTTTTCGCAATCAGCTCTGTATCCCTAGGCTTGACTTTCTTTGTCTAAGATATACGCCCATAATAGAAATCACTCGGTGGCCTTAACGGCTAACATTCCAGCCTAATATCTTAGGTCCATTTCCTTTTCCCTAGCACTTCGGCAACTTCATTACTGATCCCATCACAATGATCTGACACTTAACAAAGCCTGGCTTTGCGTGTCGCCATGATCATTCTGGCCACGTTTACAATCGGATAGTAGTCTAGGCTTGACGTAATGCCCCTTTAAAATTTGGATGCGGCCTGACTGTCGACACTGATTGCTTCAACCTCTTTCCCTCTATTAAACCCGCGGTCCGCAGCACTACCAGCATCTTTACCCGGTAAATGCTGTATTAGTCCCTGGCTCCAGCATCCAAATAATAAACAACAGCTCCTTGACCTTTTATTTTATGGACCCCCCGTCGGATCCTTGAATTTAATTTTAAAATTTTTTTATTGTATCCCTCTCCGAGGCTTTCTACCAGCTGAGACTATCGTACGTACACAGAAAGAAAACTCGCTTTCTAAAATCAAGAATTTTATTCTTGAATTTATCCAAAATCTTTTTAAGTACGATCCTTACTTACATTTTCCTAAATCAAGCCTATTCGGATTGCTTCAACAAATCAAGCAGAAAAAAGCTTGTTGTTTTAATATATTATTTTACATTTGAAAACAAAGTGTCTCGGTGGCCTAGAGGTAACGCGCTTGTGCTGCAGTGAAAAAATCCCTGGTTCGAATCTCAGCTTCGGCAAATACAAAAAAAAAATTTTATATTATAAATTTTAAGTATCTATAAAATAAAAATAAACTTTAAAATTCTTCTTTAATAAAGCTCCATAAGTCAAAAAAATGACATTTCATTTTCGAATTAATCCCGTTTATGGCTTAAATCAATCTTTTTTTGACTTACATCAAGTACGGTTCCGAACTTAAATCAATCATTTTTTGGCTTAATTGTGGCTAAAAGTAAGAAATTCGTACTTGAAAAATTTTACTTGGAGTAAAAAATTTCGTACTTGATTTAGGAAAAACCGTACTCACCGTACTTTTGACACCGCTATGGCTTGATTTAAGTAAAGTTTACTTAGTTTATTCTTTGTGTGTAATAATCGGTCTTACAAATGAATCCAGTTCACCACATTCGGTCGTAGCCCCTTGTTTTTAATTATGGAGTTTAGACAGGTACAGTTGGTGTTCAGGGTCTTTCTATGAAATTTTTCCAACAATGTATACCGGTATACTTTTCAACATGTTGCTATACAATTCAATTGTTTCAAATCAAAGCAAAATAAAATGTTGTTAGGAACTTAAAATTTTTTTTAAAATAGTCATTAAGAAAAGTGTAAACAAAACGTCTTAAACTGTAAACTGTCTAAACCTGTTATTTATAATATGAATGTCTTACATTTATCTTAAAACTAAAATATTTTGGCTTAGAAACAAGGTGTCAGTTTTAAATACACCCTTTTAAACACCTCGATCAATATAATAATCGAACTACTTATAATACCTTGAACTAAAAATATGTAAATATAAACAACAACAAAGCTCAATGAAAACCGTCACCACAACAACAACAAAAACCCGCATGCAGGTAATAAAAATTAAAAGATTTGCTTCTTCCCAACCATTTGTGAACAAAACTAAATTTGCTACCAATTCTGGAAAAACTGAAACAAATAACCAATGGAAGTACCTAATAAACCTTAATGCTTTAAAAGACAATTTACTGATAAAAAAAAGACATAAAATTAAAGTATTGAAATTGAAAACAAAGATAAATTAAATACTTAACCCTTAGCTGGTTTCGATATTTCTAAATACATTCTTGGTATCGAGGGTCCAAAATGACCCCAACTGAAAAAAATGCAACCAAAAGCTGTATTGATACAAATTGTAATAAAAGTCTGTGTTTTTTCAATTAATAGGTTTTATTAATATAGAAAAAAATATATTATTAAGGTTATAATATATATTCTATAACACTTATTTACTTATTAATTACAGTCTTTGACTTTGAGTATTTTTTTCCAGTCTGTAATTCAGACGTCCAAAAGTTGTGAAAAAATAAAAAAAAACAAAAAAGAACACCTTTCCTAGGATTGATATTACTCTAGAAATAAAAAAAAACAAGATCTTTTTCTGAGATCAATGGTATATAAAATAATGACAAGCTTAACGTAGCTATTAAATATTGGAAAAAAACAAAACAAGTTCTTTAAATTATTCTCATAGCTACTTATATATGACATATGGAACATATTACAGTCTTTACTAAATGATTCTTGCATATATATTTGGAACATTTTAAACACTTCTGAGAGTGTTTTTGGTCCTTTTTTCGCTCACATAAATAGCAGCCTCCCCCTTTACGTCCCGATGTTTCAGCGACTTCTGCGTTTAGATGTTCACTTTGTTGTTAGTCTTGTGAAGAGGTTTTTTGATTTGTATGCAGGCATATAATATTAATCACCTCATCTGTTATCAACAACTGCCATTAACCAAGTGGTGACATATCTATTTTATTACGTGATTCTCCAATCAATCCAGGAATATGTGTTACAATATTACGATGACGGATACGTGAGCCCCCGGGGGGTGTTTTAGACCATTTGAATCGGTTTTTGCCTCTAAAATTCCCTGAACTTACATTGTTATCTTCCTCTTCACCAGAACTGATTGTTCTAGAGGAGTCATCCTCATACATAATTATGCTATCTTCAGAACAACTAATATTCTCCGCTTCCTCTCTATCACTAAGAAATTCTTCGTCACAAAATACACTTCCACTGGGTACATCACCGCCTACAAAATCGAATTCATCTTCTAAAAGTTGATATATTGCTTCTTCATTAAGAAATCGCGACATTTTATCTCAAACTATTAAAAATACCAAAAATTTTCATAAACACAAATTAAAAAAAAATACAAAGTTGGTATCGTGGGTCCATTTGGACCCCAATTTTGTTATACCTCCGCTTCTAGTAAAGTCTTAGCACCGTACGTCTGTTATCCACCTCAGCACGCAACTAAATGAGATTACTTAGATTCATGTACGTGTAAGTTGAAAAATGTAAACATTAGAGCAATAAAGGTGTGTGGTGGGGTCAAAAAGGACCCCACGATACCAGTTAAGGGTTAAACATAAAAGAATAATGATCAGAATACTTAAAAGTCTAGAAGCTGAAAAGGTAGAAAAAGTGCATTAAAAACTACAAAATGTTCATTAAAAAACAAAATTCAAATCTAAGGAAAAAGCAAACAAATCGTAATATTTCTTTCTTTATGTTTTTTTTTTTTTTTAATATTTCTATTGTGTTTGGCTTTTTTATTCTATTTTGTGTAATTTGTTGAGGTATTTTTTAATATTGTCACGTACATTGTCACTCACTCATTGTTGTGTTCAACGAAGACGCGGATAAATTGGAAAACGGACCTTAGCATTTATATTGTTCATTAAATAACAGCTCACGTTTAGCGGATTTTTAATAATAAGTTATATTTTAACACATAAAAAAACTTATATTTACATATGAAAAAACAATCCAACTTTAAGACATAACTGCTCATGTTATTAAACGTATTTTTCAAAAGTTCCGACTAGAAGTTTTTAAAGTTATAAAAGTATTAGGTGAATGCGGTCTTAAGAGTCAAAAATATATTTGAGCATAAGAATTAAACAAATGTTAAGGATTTAAAATTTATGTTAATTTAAATTTAACAACATACTTAAGTTTTAAAGGCATTTAAACATCATTTAAGGGTTTAAAATATAGCAATATTGTTAGCAACATGTTGCTAAAAATAATTTTTTTAAAATTAAATTTCTCTAGGGCAAAAATAATTTTTAATTAAAAGTGTTTTTTAAACCCAATTTTTTTTCAAATCCAGTAATTAGTCTATTTTAAGCTAAAATTTTTTTGGGTATGATTTAGAATTTTTAATTTGAAAACTCTACATATGCACGCAAACTTTAACATGTTTTTTATACCCTTCAAATTAGTGATAAGGGTATATATAAGTTTGTCATTTCGTTTGTTATTACTTTAAAACCCATCTGCGACCCCATAAAACAAACATTTTCTTGGTCCTTATAGATAGGGAAGCCGATTTAGCGATGTCCATCTGTCCGTGTTATGGTTGAAATGAACTTTTTAAAGCTTCACGATGCCGCATAGAACCGTAAGTAGCATCAAACTATCAGAAATGTCTGCGAGAAATCTGTTATTGAAATCCAGCAAAATCGCCCGATATCTGACCGAGATGTGAGCAAAAAACCAATACTACCTCTGTTTATTGTTCTAAAGATTTTACATAAAACAAAAAAATGCAAAAAAGCCGATAGCTTCCCCAGAGTCGCCCTTAGGGGAATAAAATGTATCACAGACGCACATTGGTTTTCTCTCTCAAACATATTCCTAAAACATACCTACCACCTATCTCCACCCCCTAAAGGGGTTGCCATACAAAATTTGAAAAAATAGGGTGAAAATTTTCCATAGTCAATCTATTCCGAATAAAGCGCTCTTACTTGCTTTTTTTACTATTACCCTTTTGGCAACATTTATTTAATGATGAGTGTCCCGTTTAACATATGAGCAACATCATTGTGACCAACCCAAGCACATTTTTAATATAAAGTTAAAACTTAATTAAGAAAATTTCGAAAAATGACTGTTACGGGTGTGACTTAATAAATTTAAACTTGAAGGAATTTTGACCTTCAGGTTATATTTTGTAAAATATTCTAGAAAACGCACATAACTATTTTGATTTAGCTAATTGAGAATATGCCTTAATTTCTATTACATTTAATACTGAATTCCAACACGACGAAATATTTTATTTAAAAACCCCACATATTTAGAAGATGTGACGGGTGTGACACTTTTGCCAAAACTTAAAAGTGGAAAAACAGATTATTTATTATCCGATTTTTGAAAACTTTTAATAGTTATAAAATACAAATATTTTTTTCAATTTAAACAAAATTTTAGGTAAAATGTAGGAAAAATTTTTTATTCCGTATAGAGTAAGTTTAACGTGAAATGGCCGATACATATTAAGGAATAAAAAATTTTTGAACAAAAATAATATGTAAAAATTTGATTCTTAAACTTTTAATAAGCAACAATTTTGTAGTACGTTTTGAAAACCTCCTTTGCAGCATGTTGCTAAAGAAGTTTTGGCTTAAAATGCACATTAAGATCTACAGTTTTTTGTGTATAATGTTGCCAGCAACATATTCTTAACGCTTTTTTAGTGTGGAAAAAAGCTAATTTTATTTCCTTTAGAAATTTTTAAATAATTCAATTAAACATTTTGGATTTTCTGCAAGCCATAGATTACAAATTGTTTAAACAAAACATTTTGTAAGAAATTTTTAGGGACTAAAAAAAAGGTTAAGATTTCATTTTAAACAAATTTTTTTGCAAGATGTAGATTGCAAAAAATATTAAAAATTATTTTTAATAATTTAAAAAACAAAGATGAATAACTTAAATAAAAAAAAGGATTTATCAACATATGGCAACATGTTTTTATAGACTTTTTTAATAAAATTAAATTATTGTGACACTTAGATTTTAAGCTAATAATTGCTTAATTTAAATGCATATCCTTAATCATTAAAAGGAATGAAATTTGCTAAAATTATTGGCAACATATTGACGCTATTCCCGAATTCATCAAAAATGTATATAATTTTGATTTTCAGTTCAAAGAAACCTTTAACAATTTGAAAAAAAAACTCTGCATAAAACTTTTGCAACATTATAAAAAAACTTGTTAACAACATGTTGCTAGAAGTAAAATTTATATTAAAAAAAAAATTTTTTGTTTTTAATTTTCAGCCCAAATATTTTACGTCATTTTTCAAAATACTAGTTTTGTAATGGTTGATTAACTAAATCATCTTTTAAATAGAATTAAAAGTTTAACCTAGATTTTTTATTCAAAAATTTTAAGAAACTTTGCTTTTCTATTAGTTTTGTCGTTATTGTTAAGTTATCATTTACAACAAATTTTGGTTTTTGAATTACAACATTTAATTCAAAATAAGGTTTCTTGCGGCAAACCACGAAAAAGAAACCAACTTAAGACGCCAATAAAAAGACATGAATGTGGAACAAAAGAATTATTTGACAAAAAAATTAATATTTTTTTTGTTTGATGTTTAACCGGTTCTATTAGTAGTTAAATTTGTTAAATTATGTTTTTTTAAATCTCAACGATTTAAATTTGTTTTGCTACTAAGCAATTGTATTTAAAAAATTTAAATATCAAAAGAGGTCTGTCTAAGAACAAATAAAAATTAAAAAGAAAAAAAGAAAAATAGTTTTTTTTTGGTTAAATATAAAGATATTGAACTAGAATATAAACAACATTATAAACAAATATTTTATGTATTTATTCTATTAGCAAAAGTTCAATAAACAAGAAATGACTGACTTGTTAAAAATAGGGGCGTAAACAGCAGTATAGTTTTAAGAGCTTATGACGAACGGTAGTAACGTTAATTTATCTAAATGAGAAAAACGGTATTTTTTTAGAAAAAAAAAGGTTTAAAAAATGAATGCTACAATTTTATAAAAATGTTGCTTAAATATGAGGCAGTACTTTAATGACAAAGATTGTTGCAAAGAATAGAACATGTTTAGCAACATGTATATACAAATGTTAAGTTAAGAAAAAAGATGAAATAATAAATCAAAACTTTAAGGCATACAATTTTCAAATATTTTAAGCAAATATTTGCCACTAAAGAGTTATTGAATTCAATTTTTTTATATTATGAAAGTTTCACACATTTCTATTTTGTTTTCAATTTAATAATATGACTAATATATTTACTTTTCTTTATAGCCGACTCCCTGCTAATGAGAAATTTACGTGTTAGTTAGACTTTGATAACTTTTGATTACGTTTTTTACGCTACATTTCAACGCTTTCTGTTTTTTTACAAAGTTTTTTTTAATGTATTATTTACCTAAGTGATAATTTCATTAGATAATTTTAACTATCAGCTTTTTTAATTTTTATTATTATTTTGTTTATAACGTGCAACTGAAATGACAAAAAATATTTTTTGGTAATTTTATTTTGAGTTTCTAGAAAAATAATATCAAGAAAACTTTTTATTAAAAATTTCCAAAAAAAATATTTACGAAAGTTTATTTAAACTTATTTTTTAGGTTTATTTATAGGGTTTGTTGTTGGTTAAGTTTGTCTATATGCATTTCATTGGTTCTTACACCAAATCATCAGTAGACTTCAACCACCCAAATTCTTAAAAAACTCATGAATATTTTCTGTCTTTATATAATAATCTCATTAAACAAAATGAGAATTACTATAAAAAAAAAACCAAAACGTTCAAGTTTTTTTAAGAATCCAACAAACCATTATTCGCTATTCGCTTGTTTTGATTTTCAACAAACCCTATAAATTAACAAGAAAATTGGGATTAAATCCTAAATAATTTAAAAATTGTCTTATTTTTTAAGTTTATTTGTTATATTGTTGTAAAGTGTTAAGTAATTATAATATAATTAAAAGTACAGATAATTTCCCAGATGATAACGAGAAAATTTAACCAAAAAAACAAAAAAATCATTAAAAAAATGTTGAACGTATGTTGTTAACAGCTTTTTTACTTAAGGCTTATCATTTGTTTGCTTCTTTTACAACTTCTTAGGATTTTTTTTTTTCATTGACGTTAAGTAGTTTACAATTTTTTTGTTTTGATTACGAAAATAAATAATTAATTTAGGTAAAGTCATTCAAAATCTGGTTAATAAAGCATTTTTTTTTTTTTTTTTTTTTTTTGCATATTTTTTATTATTGAATCTTCGCTTTAGCGAACTAACAATAAGTTTTCAAATCTTAAGACTAAGGAAATAATATTAGTCCAGCCAGTGCCAGACTAAAATTTACGTTCTCATAATAAAATAGTTATCTTCATCTAAGCGCAATAGTATCCCTCCTTTTCAGACGGGAGTGTATACTATGCTGCAAGATACTTCGAGCGAGCGGAATTGGATCTACTTATTTTAAGTTGACGGTAACTCATTATAACCAAAATCAACTTTCATTCCTCCATGAGTTCGTCCCCAATCAATGTCAACTATCCGTGAGCTTCGAGAGATGATGTTCCAGCCCCCCTGTTCTGTAACTTGTGAGAAGTTTTCTCAGCGAGAAAATTTTTATATTATTATTTTATATTAACGTGATTCATACCCAGTACATGTGTTGGCTAATTATATTCTTATCTGAAGCCCATCGATTGATGAAACCTTTAATAATATAAATAAGAGGTCCTTGTAGCAATGACTGCATTCTGTAAGATCGTTTTCAGAGCCTTAGAGTTCGACCAGAGAAATGCAGGGTACGAATAAAACCAATCAACTTCTCTGGTGGAAGATTAATTATTCCCATGAAAAAACTACCGAATCAACTGATTTGCTGTCGTTAATGGCTCCGATAACAAAATTTTGGGAATTACTAATTTGGATACAATGGCATTAAGGTATCAGCAATCTCTCTATTGATTGCTTTTTCTGTTCCAGCATAAAAACGCATATAAATGTAATTACATTTTTTTAATAATATGGTTATTTTATTTGAGTAAAAAAGATTGTGAATTTAAATAGCAATGAAAAATAATTCACAGCAAAAAACAATGAAAACTAATTCACCTACTTCCGAAATATTTGCAATAACGATTTGTTGAATATGTGTTTTCTCACAAACAACTTAGTCCCATAACACGTACTTTGAGGATTCATCACTCGTTTATTTGAGGTTTGTCCTGTCTTTGTCCGCGTTCCGAATCATAAAATATTAGATCCAGTAAAATTCCGCGAGAGCAATCTGAGATCATCCTCATCGAAATTATTGCAAAACAAACTGTTGTGTTAAACGATTTAACTGTCTTAAGGATAAATGGTAAAAAAATTTTGCTCCAAGCCAGGAATTAATATTTTTCCTTGCATAGTCTTTTGCGACACCAAAGATGATTTGTGGAACAATTACGGTATCCAATTACCCGTTACCAAAATGTCTGTTATTACCGGGCCTCCAGCATAGTATCGCTCACTGTTAAAACCAAGTTCATTAAGAGATATATCACAGTACAGCATCGCTACTAATTTTACTTCGATTGAAATCAGTGCTTTGTTCAGATAAACCATCCGGCATCATATATGTCATAGTCCAAAAGTTTTAATTTTTTTATTTAAAACTATTTTTTTAAAGGTATATGATTTTTTAGGTTCAAGAGCGAACATAAACTAAACACAGCTTCAATAGTTTATTTCCAGGAAGTCGGGTAGTTGCAGTCAAATTAATTAATGTTTATAAATTTTAATACTGAATACTTGAAAATATAGATATTGACAACTGAAACGTTAAATGCAAAACTTTAATTGGAATTACCAAAAAAAAAAAAAACTGACCCTCAAATGTTAAACAAAAATCTTTAAATTTGGTGCTTCAATTTAAACTGAAAAAAAAACAGACGACCCCATACATATGTACATAAATATGCATAATTGGACAAAATAGCAGCAGCCAACCCAACAAACCATTTTTGAAGCAAAATATAACTGTGTTGGAGAATAAGCTTGTCATAAGACATTTAATGTAAATTTTTATTTCTATTAAGAGTGAAGTTTAGAAAAACAATATAAGTAAATTAAAAAATTTTATTTGAAAAAGTAAAAAATATAGTTAAAAAGTATAAATAAATAAGTCTATTTTTTAAGATTTAGGTCTATTTTTATATTTATTTTTTTGTACAATTTTTTCAATATTTCGCCACTCCGTTGTGTGGCATCATCAGAAGGTTATTTCAGTTAATTGTTATATTTGTTATATTGGTTTTAAAATTAGCTTTCGGCTTTTTATATAACGATTATATTAATATCGAAAAAATTTTACAAAAAAATAAATATACAAATAGACCTAAAGCTTTAAAAAATAGACTTATTTATTAATATTAAAAAAGTCAAAAAAGTAGAAAAAAAGATCGTTAAAAAGTATGTCATATATGTAAATTAAAACAAAGTGTTCAAAGTGAAACAAAAGAAAAGGTTGTAGTAAATGTTTGCTTATAGTAATCATAAGCTAAAAAAGTATTATTAATTCAAGCTTATTTGAATTAACGATTATTCTGCAAGCTTTTGTTATCATTAGACTTCTAAGCTTATCATAAGCGCTCATAACCAATATTATCACAAGGGATCGGTTTTCTTTTTTAAATAATTATTATCAAGCATTTTGCAAAAGATTTTACAGCAAATTTATAAGCTTAAAACTTATGGTAATAAACTTGTTATAAGCTTTTTTTAGAGCTTTGGTTTGTTGGGTATCCAGCTGATATATTATGAAGGTCAGTTAATCATTGATGAATTAAAATGTTGTTAAATAAAATTGACAATAAATTGAGAGAAACAACCACAAATATCAGCCAGCAACAACATAAATTGGAAAACATTTTTTTCTTATAAAAAATTTTTAATAAAACTGGAAAAATATTTGAAGAACCGGTTGAATTGCCAAGTTCAACCAATTATTTTTTTTGAGTATTGTTTTTACACTAAAAACAGGCGGAATAAAAATAAACTATATATACATACACGATTTTTTTAAATAAATTAACGTTTTTGCAAGAGCTTAGTACAACTAGGAGCGATAATTAACTGTAATTAGTGATAACAACAAATATTAATTTCTATTTATATAAAAAAATAAAAACAAGTTTTCCAATTTAGTATGGCAGCTTCTTTAGAGGGTGGAGATAGGGGGTAAGTAGGTTCTAGGAAAATGTTTGCAACTAAAAATGAGTTGGGGTCAGTACTACGTTTGACCTATCTACGGTACCCTGGAAGCTGTATGGGGGGTTTATTACAATTTCCCAGATTTTGTATGGGAGCCCCCTAGGCGATGGAGATAGGGTGTAAGTTTTTTTTAGGAATATGTTTCTCTAAGGCCGACTCTGGGGAAGTTATGGGCGTTTTAAAATCATTTTTGTAAATTTTGTATGGGAACCCCATAAGGGATTGTGATGGGGGGAAATTATGTTTTAGAAATATGTTTGGGAGGGAAAACTAATGGGGGGTTTATGGTACATTTTACTCCTCTAAGGGCGACTCCGGGGAAGTTGTAGGGGGTTTTACCTTAATATTTTTAAATTTTGTATGGCAACTCTATTAAGGGCTAGAAATAGGAAAGAAGTATGTTCCACAAAAATGTTTGGGAGGAAAACTTATTGGGAATCGGGCATACATTGCACCCGTGTAGGAGCAACTGCGGGGCAGTTGTTGATGATTTTATGTACAAATTTAGGAGAAATAAACCGAGGTAATCTTGTTTTTTAGCTTATATCTCGCTCAGTTATCGGGAGATTTTGCTAGATTTTAATAGTGATTTTCTCGCAGATATTTCTGATAGCTTGATACCATATACTATGTAACATCGGAGGGGCTTCAAAAAGTTGATTCCAACCATAACACGGACAGACGGACATCGCTAAATCGTCTTCTTTATCTACATATAAGAACCAGGAATCTATGTACTTTATACGGTCGCAGATGGATATTAAAGAAATTACAAACGGTATGGAAAACTTATCACTTATGTGAAGGGTATTAATAAAAGCAGCGAGTTTTAATATACTAATATGCCATTTGTAAGCAATAGCCAGTGTTGCCACTAACAATGAATTCATTCTTGGCATTAGAAGATGAACTTTTGACATTTGTTTTTACGAAAAAACAGGCAGAATAAATATAAAATACACACACAAATATAAATTTTTTTTATATAAAAAATAACTAAAAACAAAAACAGCTTATTTTAAGATACAAGTTATATGTTTACAACCATTTGTAAACAATAGCCTGTGTTGCCACTAACATGAATTCTTGGCATTAAAATATGATCACTGATTTTTATATTTAAAAAATCCGGACATTTTAAGTTAGAATTTCATAAGGTAAAACAATTGATTAATAATCATTAATAAGAACAAATAAAACCCCAATTGACGTAAATATTTGATTTTGTATTTAGAAAAATATCGTTAATATGATCAAGTGTTTGTTTAGTGCATTTGCTCTAAACATTTTCTCGGAATATGTATGCAATTAATGCAACACACTTTTAACAACATTTTTAAGATATGACGTTATTGTTTTTTTTTTTAATTTTTTGCACTTTTAGCACGCGTTGGTTTGTTTTTGTTGTTAAAAACACTTCAAATCATAATAACAGAAAAAAAATAGCATTTGGCACGTCTTTTTTTTAGGTGTGTAATTTGAGTTTTTATTGTTGCTTTTTAATTTAGATGGTTAAGTCATGTTAACAATTATATTGTTTTCATTCTTTTTTATAAAAAAGGTGCAATTTCATATTATGTAATGTTTTTATTTTTAAACAAGTATCTTGATTAAAAAACAAATAAATTTTTTTTATAGTCGGAATTTTTAAGTGCTAAATAATTACAAATGCTTTTTGAAGAATACAAATTTTCAATTAATGATGTGACTTGCATTTAATTACTTAATTTGCATAAAAATGATTTTTAAAAAACTTTTTTTTCTAAATGTAAAAAAAAACATTTAACGAAAAAAATATAAAAAATTTATACGGTTTTCCGCAATGTTTAACAATTGGGGTCAACAGAATCTTAATTCCAATTTTTAGAATCAAAGTCTCAAAACAATGCAAAAAAGTACCAAACATTTTAAGAAGTACTTTTTGTTAACATTGCTGACTTCCGACAACAGGCCTAATTTTCACATTTCTAGACACATAATACCAAAAATATGCAAAAAGTACTTAAACATTTAAAAATCACTATTTAACCACTTTTTGACTTTCGACCTTAATCAGGGGTAGTCGTCGTTAATTTAATATGTGTATGTAGACTCATAATTTCAAAAAATTTAACAAACGCCTTTTCGGCGTCCACAGCCCTTTTTCATATTTCTTTACTTAAAAGATTCAAAAAAGGGAAAAGAGTACGAAAATAATTTTTTTTCGCTTCTTAAGGTAAAAATTTCAAAAAAGTAACAAAAAACATGTTTATATTTTTTCGAGTCCTGTCGAAGGTAATCTAAATTGTATTCCTATCTTTATTAGTTTAGAAGTTACAAATTTAGAAGTTACAAAAGTACCTAATAAGAACCAATAAAAATTTTGACCCTTTTTTCTACCTTTTAGGGTCCGAAATTTTAATTTGTTTCTTTTCTATCTTTATTGGTTTAGAAGTTCCAATGTAGAACTACTACTAAAAAAACAGGCAAGCACACATTCATATTTTTTTGAGGCCGGTCTAGCGTTACTTAAATTACATTTGCATCTTTGTGGGTATAGGAGTTACAAAGTGGAACTAGGCACTATTAAAATCTATTTTTTTAAATCCTTTTTCACCAAAATTTCGAAAATTTCGAAAAACTGCCAGACACGGCTCAGAATATTTTTTCAGTTAAATACATTTTTTAAAATTTTGTTTTTGTCGGAAAACCAAATAACTAATTTTTTTTTTATCTGGCTCATTTTTGTCCCCTTAGGATTCGAATTTCCTAGATCCCATATTAATGTCTGTCGCTTAACGCTTTTGGGCTGAACAATGATCATTGAGTCAGTCAGTCAGTCACAAACGCTCTTCCTTTATTTAAATATATTTATTGTTGATTTAATCTGCAGACTTAAATTGGGTCAAATATTGTCTGATAGGGGATTGGTGTTTTGCAGGACAGCGCGTGGCACAGCTGACTTTTTGTTGGAGTCCTCCTTATAACATAATAACCCTGTTCGTTATGAACTTTTTTGCAAGACTTGGTAACGTTTCATAACTTAAATTCCAGATAGTAAAAAATTAAATTTCATAATGGGGCACCCTTTAAAACATAAAGGCAAATTATGTGGTTGTTTCTAATGTAAATTTTCCAAATCTTGTTTTTCTTAAAACTAAATAACAGCAATAATAATTCCAACAAAATTATAGCTTAATGTTAAAAAATTACATATGTTTTAAGTACTTGCAACATGACATTGTTTTTTTTTTCTTCTTTATTTAACACTGTGCAACAGTAAAAATACACAGTTAGGATAGAATAGGTTTGATTCTGTTTCTTTTGTTATTTTAAAGAAAGGAAAAAATTAAATTTTGACCGTATTTAATTAAAAAAAGTCTGGATTTTTTTCATAAAATGTAAATACATATATTTACTTAGTGAAGGCGCAGGTACAATATTGCTGAATAAAGCTTAATATTTTCACAAAATTTAAATCAGCTTTTAAACAAAAGCTGACACCATTTTTTTAATTTAAAATGGTCACCAAATTCGCCAGGGTAAAGGGCTTTACTATCCTTTGATTGTAGACACGAACCTATACTTTTAAGTCAATAAATTTTGCAAAAAGTTTGAACTTGACACGTAGTTAGGTAAAGTTTATTAAAAAGGACCTTCTTTCAGAACTATTTAGAGTGCCTATACCCATTCTAATTATACTAATGTGTGAGTAAAAGTTGTTCAACTTTATGCACCAAAAAAATTTTGCTCTATATTTTATTCAATTATCAAACTTATTTAAAAACCAAAACGGGTTTTAACTAATAATCTAACTGTCCCAACAAAGAAAGGGTTTTAATAGAAATTTAACCATACACAGAAAATAATTATCCCATTTTTGTTTTCAATTAACTCATTAACCAAAAATTTTGTTTTTGGATTAAAAATGTTACAGTCTCAATTAAAGTTTTAATCGTTTTTGAAAAGCAAATGACAACAATGATGATCGTTTACAAATTCTTTTAAAAAAAGGTTTAAGTTTACTTAAATCTTTTTTGTCTTTGCTTATGCAAAGCTCCCCTGAAGTTCAGTTGCTGTAGTTGCATTTTTGAATGTGGATGTCTGAAAATAAAACTAAGTTTAACACTTTAAAAAATAGAATGCCTTGTTGGCTGAGTGGATAGAGAGTATACCTTGCCAAAAAATGGCCCATGGTTTGATTCGTTGTTAAAACTTGTTATGTGTACTTAAAAGTGAATTAAATATAATATAAGTTAATTAAATAAACATGAATATATAAAAAGAAATAAAAAAAAATATTATTTTTTAACATATAAAAATCAATTACTACTTTAGTTTATTTGTATTGAATTTTAGATTTGTTTGGATTTTGATAAAATCGTTAATTAATATTATTTTTTTTTATTAAAAACTTTTTTAATAATTGAATATGCAAATTTCTTGATAAGTTGTTATCTAAACATTTTTTTAATCAAATCCACAAATTTTTTAATTGAAAATGATTTTTAATTTTTTCTGTGTAGCAAGAAAAATATTATTTTTTTAAATGTAAAAATATTTATTTAAGGGGAGTTTTATATACAAAAAGTTTTTTCTTAAAATTTAAATAAATTTATTTAGTGAATCTAAGGTGCAATATATCTTAATATATTTTGGCATTATACCCACATCTGAATCAGCTTTTGAGCAAAAACTGATGACACCGCTTTTTAAGGGGTCTTCTGATTTACGGAATATAAAAGTGAAAGGACACAAACCTCGGCAAGCTTAATATAGAGTAAAAGGTAGTAGTATTTAATAGTTGTGTCGAAACTACAGTGTCTACTTTTGGTATTTATTTTTAAAAAAGTGTTGACATGTTGCACAGTGTAACAACGTGTGTTTGCCTGCCGCTTAAAATTTTAACAATTTTAAATTTAATTAACAATTAAATTCTATTAAAATTTTTTAAACAAAGTTTTCTATTAAGATTTCTTACTTTTTTATATTCAAAACATAATTATGTTGAAAAGTTTTTGTTAAAGACTTAAATGCACATGTTTTTTTATACTACAAGTAGGTTTTTATAAGACTAAAAATTAAATAACAACTTATGTTGTATTTATATACAAGTGAGTTTTTAACAAAAATAAAGTATTATATAACAAGAAACAAGAGGCATGGCAGACAGAAACCAACGTAAGGTTAGCAATTACGTCAACAAAAACGCAGAAAAGTTAACAGTGTGTCAAGTTATTAAGACAATAATAAAATAAGATGTGAAAATAATTATTTTGAAAAAATTTGTGGTAAGTTTAACTTGAAATTATTTATATTATAAATCTACGTGCAGCAAAGCTCCATTTTAATATTTATTTTAATTTAAATTAAAAGAAAGAAAGCAAAGAGCTCAAGAAATTTTTAATTAAACAAAATGTTTTTTTTAGGTTGACTTAATTTTTTAAAGTGCTTTTTGGTGCGCCTCGCCCACTGTTTAAATTATATAAATGCCTTTTGACGAAGAGACTGCTTCACACCGTGTGCGTAAATTTGTATGTGATTGCAAGTAATACAGAAAGTAACGCATTTAGATTTTTATTGCAGTTTTTTAAATTTTTCTCTATTATAAATAAGTAGGCTCACACCTAAAAAGAGAATACATATTTTCAAAATGCACTTATGTTTTTCAGGAGCATTTTTCGATACATAGTAAGACCATGTGTCTAAGGCAATGATGCCCAGAGATTCCCCCGGGGGGAAAACAATAAGTAGATGTTACACGCTCACAAGATGAAAATCTAAACAATAAGACCAACTCGAAAAAAAAATTGTATTCAGCAGCTAACACGATGAAAGCTTTCAAGGTAGGTTTAGTCACACAGTGAAAAAGCATCCGTGCATTTTCTCTTGTTAAATACCAACGGTCTAAGGCGTTCTTAATCTGTTTTTTCAAACACGCCACAACATAAATTTACTTTTGAAACCAGATTTTATTAATTTTTATTTAATATTTAAAAAATTGTCTTTCAAGTTTGTTTCGCAGGGAAACACCCAAAAAACTAGTTTTTGGGGTTCACCTTAATGCGTATGACTTAATGCATACATTTGTTAGTGTGTAAATTTATCAAAGTGTGCGCTTGTAATTGTTAATGTTTTTTAATGAAAAATAATCATGGCGTATTATGTTCTCTAGTTACGACTAAGTTTAATGAACACGTTTTGTATTAAGAGCTAACAACGTGAGCTTAGAAACGATAACAAAATGTTGACAACTGTTGCACTGAATAAAACATAAAAATAACGTACGAAAAGGTACGATAAATTAAATTTATTTTAGTAATTTTTCTTTTGGGTAAAGCAAGGTTAAGTGCATTAAAGTAACTGTCATAAGCGTGGTTGTAGGCAGAAGTTAAAAAGTTACAACTTACTGTAACCGCAAGATAGTCTTAGGTAGAAAGTTGGTTAAGAACAAGGAACCTTCGTCCAGCGGCAGACAGACATTAGCCAGTTGTATTAAATAGAAAAAATATGTGGCATACCTCTTGAGTCTGAAGACAGTGCCCTGGGAAATTTTTTTAGTCGTTTTGATGTCTTCCGTACCATCGCTCACCTACTTAAGATCTATGTTGTGAATGTGTGGTTGTAGGCTCAAGAGACCTTTTAGTTCAGTCTTCCTATACTCATAATATATTAAACATGCACTTGGGATACCCTAAGTGATCTTCAAAAGCTACTTTTAAAAATTATTATTTATCATTTTTGACAGTTTTGAATAAAGTCTTTTCAAATATAAACAATAAAATTTTAAATTTGTTAAGTATTAAATTTGTTGTTAGCTTTTGTTGTGCAAACAATGTATAACCCATTTGGGTAAGTTTGGTGTCAATGGCACGACTACTGTAAGTATTGTTTTTTTTTTATTTAAGAGAGATGTCACCTAATTGCAGATCAAAATTTATGCTGAGAATTCGTTTGGAATAAATCCCAAATACTTTTATTAACAAAAATTTATTTTTTTCATAAATTTATTATTGAATCGTTTTTAATGCAAACTAACAATAAATAAGTATTCAAATCTTAAAACTAAGTACTAAATATTAGTTCAGCCAGTGCCAGAGTACAATTTTAGTTCTTAAAATAAATCTAATTAATTTAAATAGTTTTATCTAAGCGTTATAATATCCCTTTTTTTCAAACGAGTGTGCCTGTCATGTCGTAAAACGTTTCGAGCGAGCGGATTCGGATGTTTTTCCTACCTATTAAAGTACTTATAAAATGAGCTTAAGATTTTTTATTTAATTTAATTAATGTCATTCTTGGTACCTCTGGCAGGTTTTTCAAATTAGTTTGTACATTCTTTCAGCTTAGTTTTGAATTTGGGCGATCTATGCTTCTGCCACTCTCTTTGGGCTAAAAATGTTTTTAAATTTTAAAAAAGTATGTCTTATACAGGGTGACAGATTTATATATTATCAAACTTAAATAAAAAACGTAATAATTGACACAAAGTTTTATTAAAAGCATTGAACGGTATAATGAGTATGTCATTCCGACGTCTTCCGTCGAGTTGAACACACTGTTCAAAACGGAGCCTTGTGTTTTGGGCCCCACGCTGCAGTAAACTTTCTTCAATTGAGTTGATTTCTCTTTAGGTGAAAATGAGCCTTGTCGCTCCAAAAAAATGGGATTTACAGTGCGAAAACGTTCCAACATTGCTTCGCAAAAATTTTTGCGTAAATCAAAGTCACTTTCTTTCAGTTCCTTAACGATTGGATTAAAAAAAATATAACTTCAGATCCTTTTTTTAAATTTCATGAATAACTGCTTTCAACCAGTTAAATGTTTTCGGGAGTCTTTAAAGATCAACTGGGCGCTGGCAGTGGGACATTAATAGCCAAAGCAGTTGCGCGAAATCACTACACCCACGAACGAATTAAATTAACACTCGGTCTATCACGTATTAGCCGAATAGCGAAGTTTGAACAAAATTGTCGACGAGCAATTACGTAAGAATCATTACTCGCGATGCTCACTCGACCACTGCAACATCGTGATTGACAAATCCGCACAATCAAAAATTCCATCGGCGCCACCCTCCCTCTGCACCGTTTATTACTCTTTGAAATAATAATAATTAATATAGGAATTCAAATAAAAAATTTTTAATTTTGAATCGAATGCTGCTTTCTGGTTTCAATATTATTCCAATTATCTCTGTATTATTTGAAATCGTTTGAAGGGAGACATTGAGGGAATCTTATTATTTTCTTTGGTCATTTGGTTCTTTAATTTGTCGACGTTCTATAGGTTTTATTTACTCTTTTAGTGGCTGCTACTTTTATACGAATTACGCCAACTATAAGGTGATGCTCACTGCCGCAGTCGTCACCTTTCTGTTTTCGGCTAATGGTAATACGGTTGATTTGATTTTCGGAGACGTTATCGGGGGAGATCCATGCCATCTTGTGCACCCTCTTGCTGTTCATGCATATTTCCAGGAAGAGCTCGCCATTTTTTGGTCATTCCACTAAAAGCGACATTAGTTGGCGCATAACAGCGCACAAAATATACTTTCCTGGTTTAGGTTCGAAGACGGGTAGTAGTAGTCCCGTTGGAGTGTGGTTTTCATTGGAGCACCTTTTGCCTCTTTTGATTAAAGAATGCAAAACCCACTCATTTTTGATTGATCTCATAGTTTGCCGGAGAATATAAGATTGAAGTGATGTGATGTGGCGATCTTTCTTACAACCTGATAGATATATGGGACATACAGTATTTATCAGACGAATGTGGGGAACTGGGACATTTTTGAATATTATTTGTGCTCCCGAAAAGTTAAAGATTTAGAAAAACTGGAAAGAACCAGGCGGTTTGGTAAGGAGGACGCGTAATGCCAATGGTCTCAACAAATCAATTTTTCAGAGTTGTCAGTTAATGAGTGGTAAAGTATGTAGGCACAAGGATCAATTAATCGGTGAGTGAAGATTGCACACCACCAGTTTAAAAGAAATATACAAACACACATTTATAAGTCCTGAATTATTAAAAGATAATAACCCTGCAAAGTATGGCTGAATTCCAAAACGCAGTTTGCTTTGCATCACAAAATTTCAAGTTTCTCCTGAAAGCAAAGATGAGGTTTTTGACAATATCTTCTACTTCCAAATAAGTGTTTACAGCTATATTAACGTCCTGAAGCAAAAAAACGTTGACAAAATTGTAAGGAGTGTATAAGGGAAGAAGTTGAAAATTTGAAATGCAAAGCAAACTGCGTTTTGGAGTTCAACCTATATTATTCACATTGCCTGAATCAGAAAAATATGACCAAAAAGTTTTTTGATTCCCACCATTTCGAAATAGATTTCAATCAAACGTATTTGAAATTTGAATCCGTTCGTATCCGTAACATTTCTGGTCGATATCGTACAATATGTATGTATATGTCAGTTTTTTAAACTAAAGTCGGTGTTATGAAAACTGAAATAAAATAATGAAAAAAAATGAGACCTTTAAGCCACACAGGTACAACACTGAAGTTGCATTTTTCATCCCTGGTCTATGTTCTTTTAATTTCGGTATATTTTGTTTGGTCTTTTCATTCGCTGTTAATTATGCAACGGTATTTTTTTTTTCTTTTGGTAAAACAATTTTATTTTAGCGTAAGAAGTGTGATCTTCTTACTTTCTTTCACGGACTGTTTGCTCTGACTCATGGTAAGATAATTTACCAGGTAGCCGTTACACAGAAGCTATTTTGACTCTTACTTTTTTTCTTTTTTTATATATGGAGCTTGACACTTAAGTTGAAATAATATAAAATAGATGTTTAAAACTTCATAAATAAAAAAATTAAGAGTAAAAGAAGTCTGACTGAATTTCGTTTACCTGATGAACTAGTTTAGCATGCTCTAACTGCTTTTTTACAAAATAAAATGTCTTTTTAAATTTAAAACATGTAAAAAACAGATTAAACAACTTCCCCGTCAAATTTGTACCCGATTTCGATTAGGTTTTTGTCAAAAATGTTGCCTCCGCATATTTAACGACATATCTACCGAATGTGATGTCACCACTTTATATGTTTTTGGGTCAGAGGTCCAGCAGAGTTTTTGAAATTTTGTTGACGTTTCTGCTAGATGGCAGATAACAAATTAATTGGTTGGCTAAAAAGCTAATGTAAAAAAAAAGCCAAGTAAGAAATAATTCTGAATTACCCTCCACCTTTTATCAGCCATACTTCACAATTCGAAAATTCTTTGGCATAAGTACTTCGCATTGCAAGGCTGCAACAATGTTTCTGCGTGATTGTTAGCTTAAGAGAAAAAGGAAAAAAACGCGTTTCTATTTAAGTTTTTTTCGCTTAAACTGATTTGAGACCTGTATTTTTTGACGGTGAAGCGTGCCAAATGTAATTTTTCTGGCAAAGCTTTTGTGTTAAATTTTTTTTTAATGCAACGCCAACTTAATGCCATTAGTTCGATAAATTTTTAAAATAAAAATGGTTTAACGTATAATAGTGATGTTAATGGAGTAGAAATACCAAAAAAAAAAAAAAAATAAAAAAACAAAAAATTAGAAACCTACTAAGAAGAAGAAAAAACCAAAAATATTTGTTATTTTTTTAAAAACAAAAACTAAGGGATATTCACACGAACTATTAATGTATGCTTAGATATTTAATTCACATAGTTTTTCGTATTTAAGTTAAACACAAAAATATTTTTATTTAATAAGAATACCGTTAAGTTGAAGGCCCATTTGTCTTTTATTATTATTAAAAACTTGACCGTAAACAATAGATTTAAAAAAGACAAAATTAATAAAAAATTAACCACATGTGTGATGAGATGAAAATATTCTTTTGTTTTTAAGTTTAAAGAAACTAATATTTTCAAAATATTAAAACAAAATGAATGATTAGCGTGTGACACGCAAACCTTTGTCGGAAAAGTAAAAATTTTATAATAAAAATTTGAAAACATTAATAAAAAAATAATTTCAGTTTTTTAAAACAAAAAAAAACTTGTTTCTTAAAAGCAAACAAAGCTGAAATTATATGGGTCAAATAAATTCTCTCATGTGTTTAATTTACAATTTTTCAACTACATACATACATATCAAAAGCAAACACACATTGTTACCGCCTGGAGGTTACTGACTGCCCCTAACTGACTACCTTTAAATGTTGCAAATTTTATTTTTATTTATTGTTTTCAAACATTTAGCTGAAATTAATCAATGCTTGTATGTAAATGATTTGTATGTCATATTAAAATTATTTTTATGGCTTTTTAATATGTACAACATTAACCATATCTTTAATATTTATAATTTATGGAAATATTTTCTGTTGGATTGTCTAATAGACAACCACAAAATGGTGTGTAATTTAGCCAAAAATATGTGTTTTTAAAATTCATCAATCATGCATTGCAAAGTTTTTTTTGATATGGTGTATAATTTACTACTTTGTTTTCGTTTTTTTTTTTAATTTGTTAACAAGTTTCTTTTGCTTAAAGACATACTCGCTAAGTGAATAGGTTTTTTGATTAAAAGCTAGACAAGGTGGCGTTAAAGCAGGGTACACTTTTTTAAAGTAAGGGTGGTCCAATCACAGAAAAAAATAAAAATGGTTTTCAGTAAACGATTTTGTAAATACAATTAACGTTTTAATGTTACTTTAATTAACATTTGTTTCAATTAAAAATTAAATGTTAACAATCAAAAATTTAATTAAATTTTTTTAAGAATATGAACTTAATTGAAAAAACTTTTATTTCTAATTTTCTTATAAATAATTTTTTATGGTGTTTAAAGACTTTGTAGGTAAATTAGCTTTGTTTTTGGCATAGAAGCTGCAAATAAAATTAAATATTTAATTGTGGCAATTAAGTTTTTAATGCAAAACGGAAAATTTTTAAATTAATACCGTTAACTGAAAAAAATATGAGAATAATTTTTTCTGTGATTGCAGGAATTGTTTTATAAATTAAAAAATTTGTTTGTAAAGTGTCATACATATATTTTTATAACTTATGAAACACGGCAATGTGTCTTCGCCGCGGCTGGCTTTGCAGTGGCTTATACCAAGTATATCTACCAGAATATATTTATTAGAATGAAAACTTATATTGTTTTGAAAAGAACTATTTTCGCTCGCCTAATTAGACCTAGAGGTCGCATTTTTTGTGATTGCGTATACGAAACGCGGCTAAATGTGCTTTATTTGGACAACCAAACTATTGGCTAATAATTTAAAACATTATTGATTTCGGCGTAACAACAGGCACTTTTTAAGTTTTAAGTCTTTTTGGAATTATCTTTAGACCAATCATTCACAATTTCACCATATGCAGTCGTCACCAAAGCGTAACTTATGATTTACTTTTATCTAAAATGGTAAATTTGTTAAAACTGCTCAGAAAACCTATTGCTAAAAGTTTCGAAAGACTTTGAGGACTGTCTTAGTAGCCATAATGAACATATTGAACAAGCCGTGGCAGTTGCTTTTTCCAGATACCACCAGACGAGATTAGAATTTTTCCACAGATGTGGAACAGCTTTTGCTTCAAAAAGAGCTTAATTAGAACGACAAGGTTCAAGATCGCCCAGTTTAAAACTAAAAGCAAGGAATGCACAAATTTTAAAGACATTGTTTGAGACATACAAAACAGCATCACTTAAAAATACTTGAGGGTCTAAATTCGATTCCTCAGACAAATATTTCTCTATGGCGATTATTGAGAGGTCTAAGAAGACTTGTTGCGCAAAACGACTGCTGGGTAACCTAAAAGGTTCCTGGGCAAAAAATGGCAAGGAAATATGCGATCAATGTTGCTGCTAGACAACCTTAGTACTTATGAAGATCCTAAAGAGATCTCGAACCAAAAACAACATCATGTTACCCAAGTAGAGAAATCGGCAATGTTATGGAAAATAAAAACAAATGGCCATAAACACACCCTCTTAACTTTTGCCTCACGCAGACAACCGTGCTCCCCTAACCTCATTAATAACCGGATATTGCCTTAACACTTCGCGGAGAAATACATTGGCATTAACTGGGATCGTCGCCTGACGCAAACTGAAAACAACCCAAGTTCATTGGCTAATTAATCGAAACTTTGTGCTTTGTCTCGTCTGTAAACTTTTGCTTACAACTAGATTTTAAAATCAATTTGGTATAGAGATATGCGTCAATGAATTTGCCTCTAGTATGAAGAAAATTTCACAGAATGATACCTGGCGCTCCTTTATAGCCTGAAAACATCGACATTTACAAAGATCTTCAAGTTTGCAGGCAATTTATATTTGCTGAAAGGCCACCAACCACTGCCCAAACTTGAAAGTGTCTGAAACTATGCCTGACATATTCTTTGGAGCTCGTGCAGTCAAAAGGGTTTTATTGAATTTCAACATTAGTAAGTTTCCAGGGCCGACTGTTATATCATCACAGGTCTTAAAACAATGTTCTTTAACGCAATAGCGTCCATTAGTTAACCTTTTAAGTATATATATATACCGTGCGTAGAGGGCGTTCTACGGGGGGGTCTGCTAGCTGCTCTAACAGAAGAAGCCACTACTTAACCAAAGTAAAGTAGTGGCTCTTGATGTTTATAAGGCGTTTAGTAGTGTCATTGTGCGAAGTCGGTGATAAATTTTCTCTATTTATATCGAGTTTTCTTAGATTTGATTTTAAAATCAATTTAGGGGTACCGCATAGCTCCCTTCTTTCTCCTACTCTATTTATTTTTCTTCTATGTCGGACTTCGAATCCTTTCTATACTAATGCAGACAAAAGAAGCATATATCATTCATTAATTTGGCTACCGGCTTTTTGGGGATTGGAGCTATGGTCCGTTAAACCCTATGTTGTCTTTTGACACATAAACGAACATTAGGCCACATCGTCTGCATTAAAAGATGGTACAAGTATTTGGGTGACAGAAGCTCTGAATGGTTTGGGCATGACAATCTAGTGCGATGTCTGCGGGACGGAACACCTTTTTTGTGTCGAGGGAAGTATCCAAGTAAGTGTCTTGGTTTTTTTGAAACGGTGTAGGAATTACTTTACACCGCTTGATTCTCAATATCTATACCACCTATATCCAAGCGAAAATGGGCAATAATTCTCATGTATATGCAGGTGCTCTAAAGTCTACTTCGGAGCTATTTGATCATGTATAAAAACCAGCAAAAGTACTCATCGCTGACGTTGGGGTATTTATTTGGATCCACTAAAACATCGTCGCAATGTGTGATATGTTTCACGATTCTATGGATACTATAATGGAATGTGCCATTAAGAAATCAGGAAACTTTTTCCTAAAACCCGGAATTTTTTACGTGATACTAGTCTTTTAAGTAGAGCACACCCATTTGTGATCGACTGGCCAGTGAATTGTAATACGCATTACAAAGAAAATTTGTTTTTTAGTCGCACACTTCGTTTATGAAATAAACGTCATAAAGATGTTTTTCCTGTTACAATTAATATGGAGAAATTAAAATCAAACATTAATAAACACTACTTCCTCTATCCTTCTTCCCATAACCTATTTTTCTGATACCAACAATGCATTTGTAGGGGCCATTCCCTGGGTGTTGGTTATTATTAAAAAAAATTATAAAAAAGTCTTAAACTATATGGACAACCATGATACAACTAATCAGGTATCTCGTCCCTGCAACAAATACAAATTAGTACAGAAGTGTCAAACAACAGCTCATAGAAAAAAACGATGAGTAATAATTTTTGTTGTTTTATTTTTACAGGGAGAACATAATTTTGACATTTTGGCACTTATCAGCTGGGCCGACGAGACTACCTGGTTCTTTGTATCATGTGGACAACCATTTATTTAATTTAGCTGAAAGTACATGCGAATGACTTTCATAAAAAAGTTAAAATATTTAATGAAAAAATCATTTTTAATTTAAAACAAACTAAGAATTGATTTGTTAACATTATTTGAAATTAAACAAGATTTAGATAATTTCTACTGCATTTAAATCTTAATAAAAATCTTTATGAGATTAAAGTAGTTTCTTCATAGTCGTTAACTGCTTTCTTGTTAATAAAAGTTAAGAAATAAAAAATAAATTTAGGTTAGAGATTATTTTAAATTTATGATTCTAGTTTTACATTTTTTAAATATAATTGCTGTTTCAGAGCGACAGGAATATATTTAAAAAAAAAACTTTTTTAATGTTTTTAAATTTGATTCTTAACTTTTTTATGTTAAAAGTAACACGTGAGTCTTTTTTAAGTAGATTTTAACATTTAAATACTTTTTAATGGCTTTCAACAATTTTTTTACAAGTCATGCCAGTTGTTTTTAAAAAAGATATTTTAAATACTTTAGGAAGATAAACTAATAAAAAAAAATATTGTGTTTAAGTGGCGATGACTTTACAAGACCAAACATAAAGTGATATACACTAATAATGATAGAAACACCGCCAATTTTACAAACTAATGTATTTTTCTGGGCGACATAAATATGTATGAACAATGTACATTGTACATATATATATAGGCAGAGAGAAGATTCAGTTTTAGAACTCTTAAGATACTTTGACATCAATATGTTTGTGCATAATTTTCCTATTACAGCATTTTAAATTGTTAATTCTAAGTAAATTTTAAAGCTGTAAAAAATGTGTATTGAGCGTTACTTTAAAAAAATTTCAAGATAAATTTGCCAAAACGATGTATAGAAGTAAAAGCCTTGAGTCAAAAATACACATCGAAACCTATGTATACAGAACTGAGGCCTCAGAACGGCAATGCATGTATGGGGCATATAAATAAGCCTATAAAACTCATGTAACGTTCAATACACAAAATTAGTAGCAAACGGAAAAATTATTTGTTTTAGGAAAATCTTTCATCCATTCAAATATGCATGTATATTAAAACCTAACAAAAAAATCTAAGCCTTAATATTGTTAAGTGAATTCCTTGATATACAATGTGGGCCAAAATAAATCACCCTATTGAAAGTTGCTCTTACATTTGCAAATGGCAGCCAATGTCAAATCTGTTTTGACATTTGTGAAGTAGACAGATGTAGAATAGATGAGATCACGCCATGGAACGATACACTCCTTAAGAACGCGAAATAATCGTGTCTATTTTTTTGCGTAACAATTCGTCTGTGGTGTTGGCGCAGCGCGAATTCCGTCACCGGTTTCCCGATTGTCCGGCACCGACTGCACAAACATTGTGCCGTTTGGCCACTGACCTTAAAGAGTATAGGACTACACGAGACGCTGGCAAAAGTGGCCGGCCTCAAAGCGCCCGTTTTGCCGAGAATATCGTCGCTGTTGGCGAAGATGTCGAGCTATCGCCAGAAACATCGACCAGACGCTGTGCCTCGCTATTAGTCATCAGGCGGTCGTCCCTAAGGCGAATTTTGGTCAAAGGCCTGCGCATGTTACCGTACAAAGTCGAATCCGTGTATCAGCTGTTGCCTGCCGACCGCTAAACACGTGTAATCTACGCCCAAGCTATCCTTAATCTCGAGGCCGAAGTGGACAATTTTTTGACCAAAATCATAATGAGCGATGAGGCTCATTTCCACCTCAGCGGGTACGTAAACAAGCAAAACTATTATTTCTGGGGCACCGTAAATCCACGAGTGATGCACTAGGTGCAATAACACCCACTTTAAGTGACTGTATGGGGCGCTGTTTACGCTGCAGGAGTCATCAGATCATATTTTTTCGAGGACGCCGCTGGTCAAACGACAACAGGCGACGGTGCGCACTATAGGAACATGTTAGCCAAGTTTTTTCTACCGCAATTGAACGAATTAGGACTGGAGAACATATGGTTTAACAGAACGGAGCAACGGCACACACTGCGTGAGCCACAACCAATATTCCGAAGGCGGTGTTTACGGGCCGCATCATCTTTCGTTTTGGCGATTTACATTGGCCTACAAGATCGCCCCATTTAACCGTTCCAGACTTATTTTGTGGGGTTTGTTTGAACTCCCGTGTTTACGTAAACATTCGTCACGAGTGCGAGAATCTGTCGCCCAAAGTTCTCGGCGAAGTGATGAAAAAATGCCATAAAACGAGCCGGTAGAGTAATCAATTGTGACGGCGCCCATTTGGCCGATATCATCTTCTCCACATGAGCAATAAAGTTTTAAAGGTTCAAATAAACATAATCAAATAAGAATAGAAGTTTTTCATTTAGAAAAAAAATGAGAGCTAACCCACATCGAATGACTTCTTTTGGCCCACCTTGAATTAACATATTTCAACTTTTTTATTTTAGTTAAATTTTAATCATTTTAAAATTACAAGTTTATTAACGAGTTTACCATTTGTTAGAGCTTTAACGCAACATATAATGGCTAACGATTTTACTAAAAATATTTTAATTTACATTTCCCAAAAAAATATGTACTTTTTCTAGTTTGTTTATTATTCTACTTTGAATTCTATATTTAAACAACATACACCCTTCACATTTTTTCTAAATTTAACGCATTGTTTATTTTAATTTGTTTTTGTCAATTAATATTTACGTTAAATTAATGCAAATAACTGTTTTATTACTTATGTTTTTTAAACTTTAATTGACGTCAATTAATATCTTAATTTCTAAGAAACAAATATGGATAATTTATTGACGTACAAATATGTTATAGTTTCTTGAAATTTTGTTACTGTTAAAAGGGTGATGACATATACATAAGTATTGTTATATTTAACACCTTGTTTAAAATTAGTTTTTCTTTGTAAAAAACTAACAATTTTACTTAATTACTTAAATAAGTCTGAAATGTACGTGCTACACGACACATAAAAAATTAATTAGAGAAAAAATTAGAGCAACTACAAAATAAAACATGTTTTGATTTTATACAAAATTAACACTTAAATTAGAAGTAGAATTACAATTATTGCAAAAAAAATTGTTGCTATTTTTAAACTTTTGCTATTAGAGTTTAATTTTCGCAATTTTTTATAACAGTGTGTTTAAATTTTTTTTAATTTAAAAACTTCAGAAATACCTTAAATTAAAAGTAAAAATGTATGTCCTAAGCGATAAGATTTATATTTAATACGCATTTAAATTAAATTTAATATTCAAATTAAAAAACTTTTCAAACATATTAACCTGCTGGTTCATGCAGATGCATGCATCTTCCATACTGATTATTGTCGTTTCTTCAATTATTAAAGAGATTATAAGCACTAAAAAGACACGCCCTTATTTTATTTTTCTTTTGCTTTTGCTAAATTTTGAGTTTTCCATTTTAGTCAGGATTACACTCCCTTTTTATATTTTTTAAAATTTAATTTCTTTCCATCCAGCAAAAAATTTTTGCGTGTCTATAATACTAATATTAAGCAAAAAATAATTTATTTTTTAAAGCTGCATATGGTAACCACCTCCTTTCCAAGCAAAAATTAAAAAAAAAAATGATTTTTAAGGCCTACACTTTACTTGAATGTATGTATGTATGTAACTAGGAGAAGTACACTATCTTCAATGCGACAAAAAAAACTCAAGTGACGCTTTAATGCTGTCATTTTTTTGTTGTTGTTGATGTTGTTGCTAGTGCTTTCAGCACAAAGAACGATAGTTCACGGCGATGATACAAATGGTAGAAGCACATAGACACAGCAGGCTACCGACTTCATATATTCTTTCGAAATTAAAACACAAGCATTTATGTGCATTGATGCACATAATTATTTTGACGACATCACAGCTACATAGCAACATGACTACCGTTGCAGCCGTGGGCAGATTAAATTTATTTCTACTTTAGAAGGCGGCAAATGAAAAAACTAAGAGAAAATACATAAGAGTGTATAACAGTGCTGCCATTCGAGTTTCTATTTTACTTAGCCCTTCTTTGTAATTTCAAAGTGAGGGGCGGATAAAATCATCTCCCCGAAGCCTGTTGACCTGAAAGGTATATTTATTGCACATACTTCTCGAAGAATGCAGTGTACTACAAGCTAAGCTGTTAGTCATTGGCAAAGCGGCGGAAACTGTGTTGCTGAGACTCTGGCAAAGGACGTTGCAAATTTGGATGATGAGCTGATTGACAACATCTGTGGTATTTCTATCTCCTCACGTTAATGTCGAACTGCCATTAGGTTCAATACTGATGTGTACACTTCATCGCAAATAGTCGGCAAATTCCGGGCATCCTTAAACTTGATAACGATGCATTCTAACATTACTATAGTGTAGATGCAAGGCCACAGGGCCAATGTAAAAACTGTGTTGTTGAAACTGTGGAGTAGGATTTATCATTCCCGTGAAAATCCTCTCCGTTTTTAGCAAAATGAAAACGCTGCAAAATCACAGAGACCAGATGGTATAATGAACCTAGGATGAGAAGACATAAGGATAATCTGACCAAGACCGGATTCGAGACGTACCTAAATACTTTTCGATCTGGACAAACGAAGACTGAGAGAAACCGTGACCGGTTACTATCAATTTGGCCATGCCAGAAAATTTTTAACGACTGCTGTAGAAGCTGTCAAGATGAAGTGGATATTTAAGGTATTGTGCTTTTGTTTGACACTGGACGATGTCCTGATAAAGCACTTTGGATGCAGCAAACTTAATGGTCTTATATGTGGCCAACACTGACCTATCTAGTCTATCATCGTTTATCAACAGCCAGTTCGAAGAAGAGGACCACCACGAGGCAACTATTGCCAACCATTTAACTTTCGTAATTTTATAATTCTTTTCTTCCACAAATACCATACAAAGGCGAAGGAACGAACCGAAGTGGCTTGCACTTCGTTTTTCCAGCACTTCTGCAGCTGTCTATTCTACCTTTCCTAATCTAACCCTGTAACCAGCTGCTGCCTTAAAAGAAAGCTGGAACCCAGTTAGACAGGGAAAAGAGAAAGGATGAACGGCGCCTGTTTAGACGGAAGAAACAGTAACAAGAAAGGCATGAGTGTAAGGAACTAAGATGCACCAAGATAGTCATAAAACTCGAAAATTATTTTAAACTAAAATGCTGATTGACGAATGCGGCCTCGACATACCGCCGCCCAAATATATTAAGGTTCGAACAGCTTTAGTCTGGTTAATGAACTATTAAGGCGCTGGTGCCCACAGTTTACTCGATGAGGCGAAGGGCTGGCGAGGTGTATGCACCAATTTTTTTAAAAGATTTGGTTTCTAGAGTAAATTCCCGATGGGTGAAACCTAAGTATACTCTGCCCTATTCACGAGAAAAGAGATCCTACTCTTTGGTCTAACTCTAGTGCTTTTTCCATGTGTGTGTTAATAAAACAAACATTGAAACATCAATTTTTGTTTTTTCTCTCATTTTTTAAAGTCTTCGTTGGTACTCGTGTAGTGTATATGAAAAACTCGAATAGCGTTCGGGTTTCAGGGACCGACGTGCTTTAGAGGTAAAAGTCTTTTTTTCCATAGCACGCAAAATACGTTCTGTGTAATGTGTGAAAGGTTAAAGTCCAACATATTAATAGAAAACATCAGTATGTCTCGGATCTGATAAGTATACCACTGACCAGATATCCGCCAAACCCTGGAAAATACCCAAGAGAAGCAAATGCCGTGTGACTTCTTCAAAACAAAAGTTTAATGCTACTTGTATCCGCTGTCGATATAATTGATTGCAACACACCAGCAGTAAGCAGAGTCTTTGCAGAGCCTGAAAAGCAGTCAAAGACAGCGAAGATAAAACGAAGTAGCTTATCACGTCGTGGGGTGCCAACCAGCGCCAAATTTTTGGAGACTACAGATTTAAAGTTGTTAAAGACTTTGTTTACTTAGGCGACAGTATCACTGAAGGGCACTAACTCAGCCTGGAGATTAAGCGGAAAATAACTCTTGCCAATACTTATATGTTACTTTGGACTTAGCAGGCAGTGCGAAGTAAACCCCTCCATTGACGGACGAAGATAACACTTTAAGAATCGCTTATACTAAAACATACACCCTAGAAAAGCTAAACATGTTGCCAGCAACATTTCAAATACAAATTGAAAATTTCATTCCTTTAAACAACTGATTTTTTCCGCAGTTTTTTTTCCTGTCACTCAACTAAATGATAATTTACATACTTTATTTAATGAGCTTAAAATATAATTTTGCAAACAATGTGAAAGACAAGAAGTAAAATCTTTACTTACAAGGATTTCTAAGACTTTATTGCATTTTCTTGGAATTCTATTATTTAATGACAATAAAGCTAATTAAGTGTAGTTAATTTTTTATTGTCTTCTAACGATCAAATGACACTAAGGAATTAAGCTGACATCGTAAAAACCAAGTGAAGATGGCAATAATACAAAAACTATTTAAAGGATTCTCTTGTAGTTATAAAAAGCTGCTGATTTATGTTCGCAAATAATGATTAATTAGTGAAACAAAATTTGAGCAGTTAGATGAAATGGTTAGTAAAAAAATAATTTGCAGCTACTTTGAAGTGCATAAAAACTTGTTCAATATAAACTTGAGTTAACAAATGTAATGAGATATTTTAAACAAAAAGTAGCAAAAATTCAGTCACCAAACTTCAGCATTTTTGAAAGAACAAGTTGCCTAAAAAAGTATTATTTTGCAAATGCTACTATTAAAAAAAGCTTTTAATGCTACTTAAAGTTGCAACGTTAACGTTAAAGTTAAAAAGAGTTTAAACAAATATTTTATTTTAATCGGTTACACAAATGTTTTTTCTTAGGTTTTTGTTTCTTTTTTATTTTTGCCAATAACTATTGCATTTGCCTAAGCATCTCACTTTGTGTTTTTTTTTCACTTCAAAACCAGCCATCATTTAATATGTTGCAACACATCAATTTTATTGCAGCATAATTTAAATCTGTTACGGCAAAACATACAAACATTGGTTGACTTTTGCATGAGCTTTGAAAGACGCGACGGCATATAGAAAACACATAACATCACTTTATTATTTAAATTATCATTTAAAACAAATCTCGAATGTCAACTCAAAAGTCGTTAAACTAAATTGCACATTCTGCATAAGAAACAAATTTAAATTTGCTGGCAACATGAACATTATTGATGTCAAAATAAAGATTAGATTTTTGCCAGCGGAGAAAAAGAAGAGCAAGAGTTGAGTTTTAAAAGTTCATAAATAAAGATTAAGATGATTTAGCTTATTGTAAAAATTGTAAGATAATGAATTTTAAGAAAAAATAAAATTGCAAGAAAAATATTAATTATAAAATAATTTATTTTACAATTTTGCTTGCCTTCTTTTAAAATATTTTTTGGCAGCATTTGAACAAAATTTATTTGAGCAACTTCGAAATTTTTTAAATACGTTATTTTATGAAAAAACCCATGTTTCTTTTTATTGAAATGTTGCCAGCAACTTATGCTCCTTCAATTTAAAGAGTTAAGAGAGACTGTTTAAACAACGTTATTGTCAACATGTTTAAATAACGCAATTACCGCAAATATATTAAATTAAAAACATTTTATACAGGGTGTCGGATGGCAAATTTATATTTTTAAATAGGATTATTTCGAAAAGTATTAAACGGTGCGGATGGAGGGTAGCGCCGTTGGAATTATCGGCTGTGCAGATTTGTCAGTCACGATGTCAATGATGATGTGGTCAAGTAAGCACCGGGCGTTTGCTGTGGAGACATTCTTTATGACTAATGATTTTAACGTAATTGCTCGCCGACAATTTTATTTAAGGTTCTGTATTCGGCGAATACGTTATGAACCAAGTTTAAATTTAGGGCTTTCGTGGGTGCAGATTCTGTGCAACTGCTTCGACTTTGAATGTCCTACGGCCAGGGCCCAGTTAATCTTCAAGGACTCCCGAAAACATGAAACTGGTTCAAAGCAGTTTACGTGAAAATCCGCAACTTTCAATACGCAAAAGAGCAGCCTACCTCGGACTTCCAATCGTTCACAGCTGAAAAAAGTGAATTTTATTTACGCAAAAATTTTTGTGAATGTTTTCGAACACTAAAACCCATTTTTTGGAGCGACGAGGTTTATTTTTACTTAAACAGCCACTTCTACAAGCAAAACTGCCGTTACTGGTCTCCAAGAAGCCGCAGTCCTCGATTGAAACTTAAAAAAACTATTGCATTGCCCCAGGATAACTGTTTGGTGTGCTTTATTCATGCATGACATAATGGGAACATTTTTTTTTTCGAAAATTCATTAAGCCAGGCGACGAATGTCAACGACGCATGATTACGGAATTCTTTTTGCCAAACATGTGAGCTCATCCATCGTTCTCTTCACACACGTGGTTTTAACAGGCTGGGGCGACTGCACACATAATCAGAACTTCAATAAAATTGCTTCGGGAAAATTTCCCCCAAAAAACTGTTCGGTCGCTTTGGGGACTTCCCATGGCCACCGAGGTCACCCGATCTAACTCCAATGGATTTTTTTATTTTTTTTTATCTCATACAGAAGGTTTATAACAACAATTCCCAATCTCTTGTGGCTTTAAAGGAAAATACTCGTCGAGAAATCAGCTCAATTGAACAAAGTTTACTGCAGCGTGTGGCGCAGAACACAAGGCTCATTTTTGTACAGCGTGTTCAACTCGACGGAAGACATATGAATGAAACCTTCTTTAAAAAATAAAATCCACGTTTCCATTCTATCGTCCAATAACCTTAGTAAAGCTTTGTGTCAATTAGTTAGTTCTTTTATTTTAGTTTGAAAATAAAAATCTACCACCAGACACCTTGTATTAAAAAATTAAAGAAGTGGGGCTTTCCAATTTAAATTTAAGAAATTATTGAATTTTCCTAACTTGCATATGACTTTATTAATAAAAATTATTTTATGTTTACTAGGAGGTTGCTTGACAATTTTGCATTAAATAAATTTTGTAAGTAGCACCGTTAAAACATGGATTATTGAATTACAAACATGTTGATGAAGTCAGTATGTTTAGCAACATTTTTGAAAAACAGTACATTTAATAGAAAAAAATAGAAGAGCCAATAATTCAGTACGTTATAATTTTAAACTTGTGTTAAATAAATAAATATAAAAAATTTAACAATTTTTTAAATTTCGATCATTTTCATTCCCTTCATTGATTTATTAAAAAAAAACTTCCAATTTGGCCATTTTAGACGGGAAACTTTTGAAAATTGACGTTTATTTTTTTTAAAAATGTCTTTATTAAAACAACCAGTAAACAATTAAAATACTGAATGAATTTTTCAAATCGACGTGACAAAAGAAATTATAATGTCAGCGAATTCTGTATTAAAATGTAACAGTTGTGTCTATTAAACGATCAAAGCCCTGGTTGCAGAAAAACTTTAAATCGTTTTTCATTTATTCATATATCAATGTCAGTCAATTAACAATAAGAAACATTAAGTAAGATGTATGTTTGTAAGTTTTTCAGATTACATATTGCAATTTTTTAATGGCAGCTTTGCTTTTTTATTTTATGTACGAATAACAAAAAATATTATATAATTTTTAATTTTTTTCTTGTTAATTCTCTGATTAAATTCGTTATAAACAAAGTGGCATTAATGGGTTTGTATTTCAGTATATTTTATGTGTTTTTTAATCATAAATAATAAAAAATAATATGACAAGTGTTTAAGGGTTACAAAAAAATTTCTCAAATATTATACGTAATTACAATAATGGGCTAAACATTAAAGTTAATTTAGAAATGAATTGGTTTGTGTTATTAGTGGCAGTTATATTTAGTCCAAAGTAGGAATGGATATGGCTTTGTAAAGATAATTCAATCATTCACATTTTAGCAATAAGTAGCCAAATAAGAAATTTTGTATTGATTAAAACAAAACAGCAAAATTTTTTAGTTTTCCTTAATAAGAGAGTTTGCTTAGATACACTATTGCACCTTCAGCTATATGTTGCATGACGTAAGCAACTTGTTTATAAATACAGATGTTATTAAGTCAATTTTTTATGCAACATGTAGAAACATGTCGCTTTTACGTTAAGCCCTTACTTGAGGCCCTCAAAATTTTTTTTTAAATATATAATCACACATACCTTTTGAACTAGTCAAACTATGACTAATATTATTCCAAAAATTCAGCCTACAGCCAAAGACCTTCATTTCTTTAACGCGTTCCTTCATATTGCCCAGTACACTGGTTTCCGCGAGACTAACACACGGAATCATTTGTCGTAGACGTAAACGATTTTAAGAAGCTACAAACAAAACACGTACACAATATTTTTTTCTTAACAATGAATGTAGTTCAATTTTTTTTTTATTTTAACGCCATAAATCATTTAATTTATTTAAAACTTATATCAGATATTAATCACCGATTTTTTTTTTTATCCTAGAAAAGAAAATATTTTAAAAAATTAATAATCTTAAATAAAAGTAATAAAACCAAAAAGAGCCATTTTCTCAACAAAAAAAGAGCAAAACAATTAAACCAAGAAATACATGTAGAACATTAAGCTTCAGTTTGTAGTTGCAATAAACTTATTTTTCAACTATTTGATGAAATATTTAGAAAAAATTAAGAATAACAAAAAAAATAAAAAATTAAAAAATCTCATTAGTTAATTTATTTCGAAGAAGTATTTCAACATGTTGCCAAAACGACTGACTACGTTTAAGCTGATAAAATGTTTAGGAACAAGAGTATCTATTAGAGTCAATTATAAAACTTTAATAAATATTAAGTTTTTCTTTTTGTGGTATTTCTACACAGATCTTAATTAAATATATGAAAAAAACCTTTGAAGCCATTTTTATGGCAACATTACATAAAGAAAAAACATTATTAGACACTTTATTTAACAATGACTGTTCTAGATACCAAAAATAAAAGAATGTTGCTGACACTACAAATTTTATATATTTGAAGTAATTGCAGCCGAATGCTATTGTCTTTATTTGAAAAAAAGTTAAAAAACACAAGTTTTATACATATATTTATTTCTGTAAGATTTTTTTTAAATATAAAACAAAATGTTGCCAGCAACATATTGCAAACGAAAACATGTTTAAAAAAAAAAATGGGTTTTTTTATGAAAGTTTTTGTCAAACGAATTAAACATTTTTAACAGGTTTAAAAAAAACCGGCGATGATCACTCCATTTTTTGGCATAACCCAATACAAATGTACTCCCGGAAAAAGCATATACGCTATAACTGCCACAAATACTTCTCTATCTCCACAAACTTTGCATACGTTTATGATGTCATACCATAAACTTTTAGATTGAATTTTAAATACGATCGGCCTATAAGTTTTTTATTACAAAAGACATAGGACCTTAAATTTAAAACCTTACAGCAAACCTCAAAATAAAAAAAAATTTCAGTAGTTTAAAATTATAAAATTGATACATTTTAACAGAAAGTTTCTGAGAACTGTTTTTCTGACAAGTTATAAAATTGTTTTTCAAAAAGATCTTATTTTTTTTAACTAAAACTTTTTTTTAAAGTTGAAGACTAAAATTAAACAAAGAGTTTGACTACCTAATTAAATGGCACAATAAAATTCATTAGCATATTATTAATTGTTCTAAATTTAAATACACACCCACTAGCAACATGTTGCTAAGGCCTTTTTAAATTTGTATTTTAAATTAATAACTCTGTTCATTATAATTAGCAAGTTTTAAGTATTTTTTGTTAAATTTTATTTGTGAAATGCTTGAGTAAAAAACATGTTTTTTTTATTGATTTATAAATTTACGAGAATCGTGGCTCCAAATTCTTAAAAAAATTCTTAATTCTATTGGATTTTTTTATTATAATCTCGTTTTAAGCCGTGTTTATTTAATCAAGTGACAAGAAATAAATTCAATTAACACTTAATTAAAACAAATTATTATGTATATGAAAGAAAATTTATTTTATTATTTTTTTAAAACTAGTACTTTTAAGTTGACCACTAATTTTTAAAACTTGTTTTATATTTTCTGAGAAAAAGAAATAAAAAAAATAAAAATATTTTTTATGACCAATAATTCAAAGAAAAATAAAAATATTTATGAATGCATGAACAAATTGCAAGTTAACAATTACAAATATTATCTTAAATGGCTGAAACAAAGTTTTGTCTACATCAAAGACTTGTCCTGTAGCTGGGTTTAAATATTACAATCCGACTGCCAGGTGTGTTTTAATAATAATCGTAGTTAGTTATGTAAAAGTAATATTTATTATAGTAAAGAAAAACAACAACAAAATCATGCCTAAAAAAATAAAAATATAAAAAATAATATCTTAAAACATTTAAATCTTAACTGTTGTTAACAAAAACAAAAATTATTTAAAACTAAAATCTTATTAGGGTATTTCTAGACATTCGATTAACAAAAAATTATGATTTAAACATTTTTATGTGAATAAAAACATTTGCTAAGTAGTTGCGAAACATTGTTGCTTTATGATGTGTTTGTGGAAATGTTATGTAAATTTATTAATCTCTAATAAATGTCCAATAAAAAATTTAGACAATACAGTAAATTAAAAACTTAAATGGTTTAACAAATTTAATCTTTTCACAGAAACAGTTGCTTTTTAGGACAAAGCTTTAAAAATATTGTTATGGCTGCTGCGGCTTTAAAATACATATTACTAACGTTGTTAAAGAAAGTAGATAAAAAGCATTTGTAAAAGGTGTTTTCATATTTAAAAACACGAAAAAATAAGAGACAGATATGAAACGTATTTTTAAACTATAAAAGATTAAAAAATTTACTACCGATACTTCGCAAGCGCAGGTTTAAAAAAAACCTGAAACAACATTCTATTTGCAATGGTGTACTTTGATCATAAAAAAATTTGCAGCTTATCAGCGGAATTACTCGAGATCTTGATAAATATTTACTTCCCAGACCGCAAAGACATTATGGTGGGGACTGTGAAGACGAATGGGAATCCGTCCATTATCAGCCAAAATACATGTTCTCTTCAATGAAGTAATTGCATTGGCGATTGATAGCAGCTTCCTTTCACACAAGTCGGCAGGATCTGATGGCCTCATGCCGTGCATGTGACAAGAGGCACATTTTTCCCTGGGCTCAGTCTCTATATCAATCACGTTTTGACGAACTGTAGAAGGGTCAAAGGCGTGTTCATTCCCAAGGTCGATAAATGGGGTGAATAAAAATGCAAAGGACTGCCGTCTTTTCATCGCCGTTTTCTTTTTACAGCTTAAGGCGCTAAAAAGATGCATCGACTCTTACAACGGCTGTAGGTACTGTGTATTTATTTAAGTAGCCAAAAAGCCTACCTTAACGTTCACTCTATGGAAGCAGCTCTTTATGACGTTGTGGAAGTCAGAGAGGTGTCTCTTGAATTTGAGCAGTACACAATGGCGGCCTTTCTGGACATCGAAGAAGCCTTTAGTAACGTGAATAATCTAGTTATTCAGCATGCTCTGGCCAAACTAAGTGGGGAGAAGAAAAAACCCGTAACTGGTTGATATCAATGTTCGAGAAACACCCCAGGGTGCTGTCATCTCACCACTATTTTGCCTTATAAAGCTGGAAAGTAAGGGGATAAAGTTCGTGGCTTATGCAGATGCTTATGATATCAGGACAGTTTTTGGACGTAAAAAGTGACACTAAACCTAACGTCTTGGGTTTGCTTAGCGAATGGGCTATGGATAACCGTCTAGGAGTTAATTCAAGCAAGATTGACTGGTTTTCAGGTCTTCAGACTGCCACGGTTAGGGAACCGCGTAACCCCCCTTTCGGACAATGCAAGCTATTTTCTTCGACTGTGAATTGTCGTGGAAACTGAAAGCCGAGCATAGGGTTACTAGGTCTACGGTAGCTTACTACACTTGTCGTAAGATGCTCGGATCAAAATAGGGACTTAGTCTTGGCATAATCATGCGGACTTTCACGGCCCAATTTATTCAGAGAGCCAGAGTGGTGAACTGCAATGGATAGAATGTATGTGGTGAACCTTTTGTAAAAAATCAGGCGACACATCTGTCGTTTGGAACGAACATTACTACGACAGAACTAGTTAGCCAACGTAAAAGGAGTAATCTAGACTGGGCCGTCCTTCTAATATTACTTTAATCTGGGTCCTAACGCATTGGAACAACTTCGGTAACGCGGGCAAACGAGGTGGCTAAACCTTAGCTTACTTACTTTTACTTATGCTTCCAAAGCTTCTACTGACCCACTTAAATAAGTTTTATAAATTTTTACTAATATTCTAGTTTAAATAAGCTTTGGGTCAAGGTTAACAACGTGGCCAATAATCAGACACACATTATTGGCAAACAAAGTTATACCAAAGGCTAAAAAAAACCAAAGAAACTTAAACGTATTAAAACGAAAAACGCACAAGCCACACCATAAAAATTCAACATACAATTGCAAAATTACAGAAAACATAAATTAAATTGAAAGTTGTACTCAATAAGTTTTGAAAATTTTTAAAACCAGGTATTTAAGAAGACAGCTGCAACCAATTCAAGACAGATAGACAGACCGAAAAATGACTGTATAGTATGAAAAGAAGGCTTATTTCATATTAAACGAAATTCAAAAGTACGTTTACATAAATTAGGTCAAAATCATTTAGCTAAAGCTGTACTTATGAATTGTGTGTTCAGAGGTTTAAGAAAATACACATCCTTAAGAAAGAGACCCCTTAAAAAGTTAAAGAAATAACAAGTTAAGCACAAGTTTCCTTTCAAAAGATTTTAAGGTCATCAAGGTTTTAAGTTCCTTTTAGTTTTGAGTAAGAATTGCTTGCGTGTAAATCTGCTGTAAACGCAATCAGAAGCAGCAACAGTGATAAACCACACACATTAAATAAGTCTCAGTTAAAATCACACAAGGAGCACACGGTAGGGATTGAAAACAATAAAAAGACCTCTTCACAAACAGCAAATAAGTGGCGCAATTATGTTCAAGTTTTGTTTCTTTTACCAAAAAAAAAATCAAAACATTTGTTTAAAGAAAGTCGCGTGCATGAACATAATTGTTGCTGTTTACAAGTCATATTTGTCTTCCCTTTTTCAAAATTTCAGCAGCAACAAAAATTGGCAAAAAAAAATAAGTGAAAAACATATTTGCGATAAACATCTTAAAATTTATATTAAATTCGTGGCAGCAACATACGGGTTGTGTCCATATATTTTGGCGAATTTAAAATTTATGTTTTTTTTGTTGAACGTTTAGCTGTGACCAATCATGAATTCGTAATTGTATCGTTGTTAAAACAACAACAACAAAATCAATGTTTATTACAAGTATGTGTGTTGTCAGACAGATTTGTATCTTTAAGTACCGTTATTATTATTATTTAGTGGCCATAGAGAAGAGTGTTGCACAAATTGCATTTTAGCAGAAATTATGAATATTTAAAGATTTTTAAAAATTAAACAAAAAAAATGGAGAAATTTTTCAGGCACTTTAGTGACATGAAGAAAAAAGAGTAAAGAAATGATGCTTAATAATTTTAATTAATTATGTATGTGTTTACAACATGTAATATATGGGCAATTCCATTGTGACGGGTGTTACGGTTTTAGCAAAATGTTTGGCTTTAATTCAAAGTAGTAAAATTAGTCAAAATGTTATGGTTACTGATAATGATAAGACTTAAATGTTCAAAAAGAGGTTGCCACTTAAAGAAGAACATGGTTTCTTCTTAGAACGACGACTAGAAAATTGTTCTGGGTGCAACCTTATTAATCTGAACTTTTTTTAGAATTTTAACTTGAAGATTATATTCTATTCTTGTAGTTTTCTGCCGAGAGTTTGATATCAGGGAGTCCTATAAGATTTTCCATGACTGCAGTGTATACCAGGTAGAGATTCTAGCAGCCATATTGGCTGCCGATCTTGCCTTGTCCTTGCCATGCGGCGATCAAGGAAATTTCCGCAAACCTCACCTAATTCTCAGTTGTTCGTGCAAGGAATTCATTAGTAGATTGAGTGCCGAGAGATAAGTGCACATTTAATAGGTCCGGGTACACAGGGCTATTTAGGGAAATGAGATGGCAATTGAGTTGGCGAAGCAGGGATCCATCTACCTATGGAAGGAACAATCGACATTCGTGGACTAATTCAGTTCTACAATAGGGGCATAGATAATGTGGGGAACTTATGACCCGGATGTGAGGAGGTTTCTTCTGTCTTTGCGAAGAAGTAATTGTAGCTTCCGAGAAGGTATGATAACAGGTCATTGCTCGACGGCGATTTAAGCTAAGAGCGACTGACCAGCGATGACGGCAGGTGGTGTGGGATAAGGATACTGTTCAGCATATTCTGTGTCGCCCTTCAGCGCTCGTGCGCTCCAGAGAAAACTTGAACCAAAACCTGAAAGAAGTGTTCGGAGTTGGTAAGATAAGGCTGCTGGCATTTGCCAAGAGAGTGTGGAGCACCCTGGATTTGATTACAACGAAATAGTAAGACTGGTTATTATTTATTTTTGTCTGGTAGCATTAGGGACCTAAAGGGTCTATGTGTTGACCTTTAAGGTCAGCCAGATCAACCTGACCTAACCTCACTCATTCTTCTATATTTAAGTGATTGCTGTATTAAACACTTAATTATATGCTAAGGAACAGCAAGATGAATTGTGGATTGTATTATATTACTATTGAGGATAATGGGAAGTATGTAACTACTCAAGGTGAAATTCTCCCCCCCCCCCCCCTTCTGTCGGCTGCTATAATACAGACTCCACTATAGATCCTTTTACTGAGAGGGAACTTGAACCAGTTTGCTATGCAGACGATGGAGCTATACCTCTTAATAGGACAATTGTGATAACCGAGAAGGTTACAAAAGTAGAAATAATTCTAATTCGACAATTGAATAGAAAGAACCACTTAAAGAAGAAGCAGTGAGAACCACCGGAGTTGGGCATTACGTAGAAGATCTATAGGCTTAAAATCGGGCCTTCGTTCAAAGGATATATACTGACTATACAGAAGTGTGTTTAGACCATTACGAACCTACGCATTGGTGGTATGGTGAAAACCAATCACAAGAAGTGGTACATTTAAAGCGTACAAAAGGTTTAAAATACATGTGACCTCGAAATAAACGGCCAAAAGTATACCACATTAATACCTGCCATGTTGGCGCACCCATGAATGGCACTTTGTCTTCTTGCTTGAAGTACCAATTTAAAGGCATATATCTGGGTATGAATTACCCTCTTGGTTAAGAGCCGAGCCTATCTATCATTCCTTTCAATCTATGGATCATGGCACCCGTTTAAAACTTCACAACTCCACAGTGCGATACAGGCTTAAGCCACAAACACACCGTTGCTTCACAAAGAGGCTTTACAGTAGGCAGCCTGAAAATATAAGGGCTCCTAACACCCGTGTGTTAGTTATTGGTTCCCTTCGTAGCTAAAATTTATTTCACTTTTGACTACGTTGGGGACTGGTCACCCCATGAACAACAGACAACAAAAAATGCAGACGAAAACATACAACATTAAACGCATTGAACACATGATGTAGAGCCTACACTCATTACCATAACTGAATTTGTCAACATCGCCGCGGACATCAACGGCGGCAGCAACAGATAAACGAAGCGGTAGGCTGTGAGATAGCGATATCAGAGGCTGCAATATGCATATCCGCAAATTAGTGGCAAACGTAGACAGGCCGCAAGTGCACATGCCATTTGGCACCACCCGAATTATCCTTAATATCTTTTTAGAATCCACCAGGATTAGACTCTTCTCCTAATTATATACTAGGCAAGCAAATGCGCCCAACTTAGAACATTGGCATTAAAAACAACTCCTATTTTATGCAAGTCTCTGGTTTCATCATAGGCTTCACAATCCGTCAACATGTCTTATTCCTTCAATCCTTTGACGCGCAATCCGGCATTGCAGTCAGGCTTCTCTGTTGGAAGACTACATAAAGCAGGCCATGTCCCGTCAATAGGAAGCCCAGGCCAGGCCAAAGTCTAGAATTTTTCGAACAAACGTTGAGTCACGTATATGACCATGCGTTACCCTACCCTAGTAACTGTTCGTGTAGCGAGTCATCCAGCTAACATCAAGCTCCTCCGCGAAAAGCAAATAGACTTGCCTAACGTCTAGACCCACCAAAAAAACAGATATCCAAGATTGGAAAAAGTAATGAAATGAGGCACGCCCTCTTGCACAGCAGCACTTGGATGCCTCCTGGGTCTATTGTTAGTAGGAAGTTAAAGCAGATATTAAGTCATGAGCAAGAAGTAGCAAGACCTTCTTAACCTTGATTGTTAACATTTGATTTCTCTGATACCAGGTATACAGTTCTAGTTTTTTTTTCATATTTTTATTATTGAATCTTCGCCTTTGGCGAACTAAATATAAGCGTTCAAATTAAAGTATAAAACATTTCTAAAAGTTTTATCTAAGTGCGACAGTATCCCTTCCCTGAAGAGAAAGAATACAGTTCTACTTAAATGGGGCTCTGGGAAAGATGTCAGAAGGAACGTTTTTTACACGAGTGGCAGAGGGAAGAAACGGAACTTGGCATTTTTGTTAAAGACCCAGAAAGAATATTATAAGGTAATCGAAAGCCCATTATTAAAGAATCCTGCGATCAAAACTCAAGAAATTCAGACAGTTGAACTAAAACCTGAAATTTAAGCCTACAAACAAATTGGTTTTAAGGAGAATAGTGATTGCAGGGCTTGAAAGGAGGGCATGGAATGTATGAAACACTTTCTGTATCACTGTAAAGTTTTTGCATGCCCAAGACTTCGATGCTTCATTTCTGATGTACTAATTGAAGGTGTACTTGAGTTACAAATGGAAAAAAATTAAGGAATTTTATCCGCATTACTGAATATCTATTAACTGTAAGACTTTTTGATAGTTTTTATATTTTTCTTTCTCATTTATTTATTTTAAAAATATAATATTTGCCGCTATACTTCAAACTAATTTAAAAAAAATTTCTAATAAATCTCTATTAAACTTGTGACAATATAAAATCGCATTAATTAAACTGTAACATTTAAAATGACAGCTGCGAAAAGCCCTATAATTTTTCAACAAATAGTTGTCATAATAAAAAGGCATAAAATGTTATTGTAGTGGCATGTCATGGTGGTTTTTATGGTGTTTTAGAAAAATATAAAAAAACTTTTAAAAACAAACTATAAAGTGAAAATAGTCACTGAGTTGTATGTCGATTGATGAATCAATTTAGCAGTTAATAGAAAACAGAACGCATATATGTATGTAAATTTTTGCATACTAAGGCTTATAATTTGCAATTTAGCCGCTTAAGAAAGTGAAAGGGAGAAAAGAGAGTTCACACTAATAATATAACCCAGCAAATTGTTAAGGAAAAAAATCAAAACTAAATTAATATATATTAGGTAAGCAGGCACGAGGAGCATATGTGATCTTATGATAACATCCGGATTGAATCGTTTGACAAGGGTCGTTTAAATGTCCGTAGGACCCAATGTGGTATGCTGACACATAATCGCACAGTATACCATGCGACATCATTTGTATAAAGGAATGGTAATAAATTATTTAAATTCTTGTTTTCATAGTTTATAGCTTCGCGTTTAACTAGCGAAGCTTGTAGATCCTTATTGATGTTGCTGTTTTAAACAACCCAGAGAGCGTAAGTTATATTCCGTAGGATTTTGCTTCACGACGCAGAATTCTCTTTATTTTAGGGCCTCAAAATTAATTACAATAGCACAAAATTAATTTGCAAATCGGGCTGTAAAGCAGAAGTTAAAAAAGCAAGCTGAAACACAGAGTTTCTACCCAATTTCCTGGGTGATTGGGAACGCAGTTGTTAACATTCAAGATCGAAGTCGGCTTGTTTTAAAGCAATTTTTCGAACAATTTCGACATAATTGTAAACAAATTCATAAGCCTGTAAGACTTCCCCTTCGATCGATCTTTTTCAGGCTTAGAAATTATCCTTTCCAAGACAACTTTCCATATTTTGCTGAAAAATATTCAAGGCATGATATGGCTTTTATTTTGAATAAAATTATTCTCTTTGCTGTGCAAGAAGTTTTGTCAACATTTGAACTATAAATAACCCCTTTGACATCTACAAATCGTTTTTGTTAAAGGTTGTCTTGCAAAAACCGGCGGCAGTTCACTCAAGTCAGTGCACGTATTGGGAGTAAACACCCCTGGTAATGATTTGCACAAAAATTAAGTTTTTATCATCTTTCTTGTCCGGGATTCTCTCACATTGCGCAGTGGTGGTTTTGCGATATCGAGTCTTAAGCTGACCGCCATTGGGAATAGTTTTTCTTAAGAGTCATATCTGGACCCTCTAAATGTACCTTAAGAAGTGCTGTTTTATTTGCCTCCATAAAACTCCTAAGATAAGTTGTACTTTCTTTAGGCTTAGTTTTAGGTTGGGGGCGATCTTTGCTTTTTTTCAGAATTTTTCAGACTAAAGCTATTCGTCATTTGTACAAAAAACTTTCTTGTACCTTATCAAGTGATATGTGTTAAGGCTACTAAGCCAGTCATCAATGTCTTCTGTATCTTTTAACGATACGTTTTGTAGGCAAGCAATTTCAAGAAAATGCATAAGACCACTAGTTACGATTAGGTGACCACCGCAAACGGTGGTATTTATGGGTGAGTGATTTGAAGATTGATCCAACGAGACTTAAACCCCAAAATGTTCGATACGCCAATATAAATGACTTGATATAACATGCAGGCCGATTTTAGACATGGAATAACGAAAAACGCTACTTCTACTAAGCAAAAAAGGAAAAATTTCAACTTGTAATAGAGTAAAGAATTAAGTATTTTCAAAGAAGCGGTTGCCAACTGCATTACCGACTTGATTCTTTTAGCTAGGCCTGGCACTAAAGTAATTTAATATTTTTTGTTTCTTTGAATTTTAAAACAACTTTAGAACTGGTTATTTATTTTAGTGTTCATTGGAATGCAATTCGTCATTCAGAAAGAAAATTTTGCAACCTGAATTGTAACTGTAATGTCTAATTTTTTACTGGGTAGGACTAATAAGCCGGGAGACACCGTACGTATGCTCAGCGCTATAGGCGTCAGGCACTTTAAAGCAGGAAGCTTAGGTTTATAAGAACTGTTTTACTGATCCTTCGATATGGAAAATCTAGGCGGTAAATAAACTGGCGAAATCGCAAAGAAAATTTGTTCAATGCGGATATTAGTTGCTTGAATATAAAACTGAAAGAGGCCACTCACCAAATGTTGTTTCATTCTCGAATTGATCAATATAGCAGAGGCACTACACATCTACATCAGGGACCTTTTAAAAATATACAAGGGCGTAATGGAAACCGATTGCTATCGGAATCAGATTTAAAAGCGAACAATAAAAACTTCTGTTTAACGAATTTTCAAATTATACATTTGGGGCTCGATTTCAAATCAGGGGGCAAATTACGGCATTCGATACGAATCGAAATTCTTCTCGATCGAGTTGTCAATGCTTTTAATATAGGAATTATAATAAGAATTATCTTTAAGTCATTTCAAATCCGATTCCGATAGCTATCGGTTTCCATGAGAACCCCGAAAATCACTTGTTTTGAAGACGCTCCTGGTTATTATATGAGTTTTGGAAATCAAAGTTGCAACAATTTGCTGGTTAATAAGAAAGTATTTGAATTCATTTTTGTGTTGGAAAACGCCATATACGTTCCAGAAACTGATTCTAGGGGAGCTCATGGCCTGCAGTAAATAAGACTGCAATTTTTGCACTTCAGGCATCCTCTTGATCAAACTCGTTATAAACTAATTGGTTATTCAAGAAAAAAAAATAATATTTTGCTGGGTTTAAAACCTTTTAATTTAGGTCACACGCTAATATTGATACATAAAAACATACACACATAAACATACAAAACAAACTTATTTTTTTAAATTAATGTTTATTTAACATTTAAAAAAAAATAAAAATACAATTCCAATTGAATTAAACAGGGAGTCTATCTGCTCGTTTTAATTTTGAAAACAATGATTTTTATTATCTTTTACTGACAATTTCATTCAATTTTAAGCTTTTAACCCAAATTTTCTTAAAAACATTTTACATTAACGGAAGATTTATACGTTAGTGGTTTGAAAGTAAATGGAAAAGAATTAAGATATTTTAAAATTAAAAAGCAAATATAATTTGTAAAGAAACCAAATTATTATGAATCTGCTTTCAAAGAAAAAACAAATAAAAGCGCTTTATTCGGTTGTGCCGATTTTTATATACCCTTCATAATGTCGTTTTATTCACCCAGTCACCTGATTTAGGCAAGTTGTTTTCGAATCGTAATTATTATAATTGTTTGTGGTGGGCTTAAAGTACATAGCTATCATAGTTTTCGAAATAAAAAACTCACCATACTCCCTTGTTTAAAGGATCTAAAATATATATACTTTTCTAGGGTCAAAAGTGGATATTAAAAAATATAACAAACGAAACGACAAACTTATATATACTCTCACCACTAAGAGTATTTAGAACAATAGGAAAATATAGCTGTCAAACTCCTTCCATAAAAAGTGTTTCCACTTCCTTTTGGGTTTGAATTGTCAAATGTGTGCCAAAATCAACATCACATGTTTATACATAAATACGTTCAAACATACATACAGAAACTTAATGCGTATTTATTCACATCCATATGTATGATAACCAGCGTTGCCAGTTGGTTACATTTGTTACATTTTTTGTATGGATTTTGTTCTAAAAAAACTTGGAAAAGTGGGGCAATCGCAGTATTATCTAGGTCTGTGGTGAACCGATCTTGCTCATTTTAAATGGCAATCATCTCAGGGATATTTCTGATAGTTTAACACCAATACCTGGTCCGTAATACTTAAATTGACTCCGAAACTTGGTTTCAACAGACACACAGACGGACAAACGGACATGGCTATATCGATTTCGCTATCTATAAGGATCCAGATTATATATACTTTATGGGGTCGCAAACGGATAATAAAGAAATTTCAAACGGAATGACAAACTGATATATACTCTTATCACTATGGGAAGGGTATAAAAATTAATAGCAGCATAAGCGAAAGTTGTTATTTATAAACGAAATGGGATAAATATGTGCAATAAAGATAAAGCAAGAATTTTAAAAGAACTTTCCAACAAAACAATACAACTTTAGCTCTTAATATTAAAAACTTTGAAACCAAAATTTTTTTCATAATTGTAGGTCAGTTTTCCAATTCAAATTAAAGTTTATTTAATAAAACTTGTTAGTCAAGCCTATTTAACAAAAAAGATTATTATAAAAAATATATAGAGATTATGCCTTCCAAAAAACACTAAAATATAAATAAAAAAGTTTAGCAACAGAATTAAGACCTTAATATTCTGGTTTTACTAATATGAAAATTATTTTAAACTAATTTAAGTCACACCAAATTATAAACATACACACTCACATTGCCTAAAAAATTTAAAAAAAAATAAAATTTTTAGGTTACACTCAGCTTATCTTTTTTTTTTAGTTTGGCCAGTTTATAGAGAGCTGATAATATTTAAATCAGCTCATTAAAAGTAAATTTACAATATTTTACACATTTACATGGTCATTAGTTTCCCATTAAGAGGGAAACCGGAAATATGCTCTTAAAAAAGTGTTTTCTATACAATTGGTTTGCAGGAAAAATTTTAAATATGCCCCAAACATTTTTAAATAATTCTTTGAAATTAAAAAAACTATGCTTCTCCAAACCAAAATAATATTTGTGTTTTTAAAAGCATATATTTATAATACTTCATCTTAGTATTAGCCACGCAGGAAAAAACGAAATATTAAAAAGTTAATAGTTTTTAATTACATAAATAATTCCAATTAATTATTTCATTGTTTTCCAAAACAAATGCCAAATGCTTTTTTACAAATTCTTACAAAAAAGAATAAATTTTACCGAAAAAAGTTTTAGGCTTATGCTTTTACTAGTTTCTGTCTGAATGTAGCACATTTTAAATTCTGTTTAAATAAATAAACCCCGATCATAAACGCTAACATAAATAACAAGAAATTCAAATTTGAAAAATTAATGTCTCATTGCATTTGTATCGGCCGAATGTTTTCTTCGTTCTTGAAACGCAGGTATCTGCAAACTTGAAAGGACGCTGCGTACCAGTGTCAGCAACCTTACGACAAGCTTTAAACAAAAGTTCAAACGCGGGAAAGAACATTACTACAAATGGCTCGGACTTGCTTTTTGACTCCGTGACTAGAATCCTTGAATATTAGACGAATGTTGTTGCTGGTGATTTCAATGTTCATAATTCTTCTTGGCTTCGCCATCCAGGCCATATGACCACAAAATGCCGCTCTGTTGAGTTATTTACCGCGCAGTCTCCTTAAGCATCCAGTTAATGAACCAACACAGACTTTGTGTATTGGGGGCACCGAAATAATACTTGCAAAACTGCAGTCAGCTTTAGAGAGGCAGGTCGGATTTAATATTTAAAGTACTAACTGGAATGCCTATAATGCGTCGCTACGCAAACGCAAGGCGAGGAATCCGTATGCCAGAGTACTCACAAGTGAAATGGCTCTGTTTGAATAGGGTCTTCATTTGCTCCGAAAGGCAGCACAATCTCTTTGTAATAGGTTAAAGGTGTAAAAAATAAATCTAGTTTTGAAGTTACTGCCCTAATAAGGATTGGCAGCAAGATTTTTCGCAGGGGACGTTCAACTGGGTACCTACCAACCTTTCAACAGAAAAAATGTGGACTTTCATTTAGCATTTAGACGAAAGTAAACTAGTGGTTTCAGATATTTTTAAGGTGTTTGATAGAGTCTGGCATCATGCGGTTTCATCCAAACTTGTTGCTTTTGGCATTGGTGAAAGTTTTTCGATTTATATAGAGTTTTTCCGCGCTAAACCTTTTCCAATGGCCACAAAATCAATTCAGAGGTACTGCAAGACTCCGTCCTCTCTCTTACTTCATTCCTTACTTTTCTCAATGACCTTTCATGTTGGACTTCAAATTCTATTTTTTCTTTTACACCAATATCTGACTAAACCTATGGAAAGAGCAATAGCGTTCGTGCTTCACTTTAGTTCTGCAATCGGCATATAGCTTCTGCAGTGGGGATCAGAAGAGCAAAGGTCTGGGTAAATACCAATTCTTGTAGGCATCGACGAGGTTTCTTCTGTTTTTGCGAAAGATCGTTTGAAGAATCCTAGTAGGGATGATTATAGGTCATTGTTGGACAGCCGTTTAGCCAAGAGCGGCACGACTAGCCAGCGGTTATTTAGGGTTCCGTGGCGTGCTAGGAAATAAGAAGACTGTCAATGGTCTAATTTGTTTCAAAGCTTGAAGAAAATATCTGGAGTTGGTAATACAAGGCTGCTGGCATTTTTCAAAGGACTGTGGAGCACCTTGGATTGCAATATATCGAACTAGTGAAAATGGTTATCGTTTCTTCTTGTCTGGCAACACTTAGGATCAAAAAAGTTAATGTGGGATCTTAAGTGCAAGTCAGTTCAACCTTTATCCTAAATATCTGACCGAAAATGGAATACAACTCTTATGTGTGGACTAAGTAGTACTCTCCATACCTTTTTTGGAAGTCAATCGAACGTGTGCAGGAAAAGGCGGAGATTATTGAAGAAAGGAATCGGCGACGTTTGGGGTATCTAACGGTATCGATCTACTTATTAATTGTCGTAATTCGGGATGTGTTTCACTGTTCTATCAATACTATAATGGAATGCGCATTGGAAAAACCAGGAAGCTTGTTCCTGACATCCGTCTTTCAAGAAAAACACACTGGATTGTGTTCGACCGACCAAGGAATTCTACGACGAATTACAGGAAAATTTGTTATTTAGCCGCATAGTTCGTATACTGAGTTGATTCCTTAACATATATTTCTTGTGGCAGTTATTATCGAACATAAAATGTCGAGAAACACTATTTCTCTAACACTCCTTTCAATAACCTATTTTCCCAATACCAATACAATGCAGTGCATGCATAGGAAGGAGCCAACTCCTTAGCGCTGTTTTTTTATAAAATTTCGTAACGCATTTATAGAAAAACTAGTGCAATGTTTGTGCTCCATGACATGTGTTTTATAAGTGGCCAGTTTAATTTCAAATGGCATCAACAACCTTTTTAAAATATTAAAGTAGTGATGTTGGTGCCAAGAAAAATTTACAAAAATGATGTAAAAACGCCCATAACTTCCCCAAAGTCGGCATTAAAAAATAAAGTGTCCGAGCGACCCCCATTAGATTCCCCTTCCAAACATATTCCTTAAACATACTTACCCCCTATCTCCATCGCCTAAGGCGGCTTTAATACAAAGTTTGGGAATTTGTAATGAATCCCCACCTACAGCTTCCAGAGTGCCCGTGGATAATGCAAATGTAGGACTGAACCCAACTCATTTTTTTTGCAAGCATTTTCTTAAAACATACTAACTCCACCCCCTAAGGGAGTTGCCATACAAAATTTGAAAAACTTAGGGTAAAAATCCCGTAGTAGGGTAAAAATATGACACCGTCCCCTATTTAAAAACTAGAAATATTTCATAAACAAACAAATGGATGAAATTCTTTTTTATTCATGTTTTTTAGTATTGAATCTTTGTCTTTGGCGAAAAAGAAATACATATTCAAATCTAAACAAATCTAAACTAAAACACAAGGTTAGGTAGAACAGGCAACCGTTAGGAGAAAGGTTGCAGCTTACTTGGGCCCACTATTTCTGCCCCTGGGATGACAGAAAAAGTGGAAATTTAATGGCAAAATGAAATAAAAAGAAATGGCAATAAAAAGAAAAATACGACAAAGCAGATTAAGCAGAGCCTTTGCGCACTTACTCACTGGTCTACCGGGGCTCCCTACTATGGTGCCATGTATTGTGAGAAAGTGCTTGACTAAATGTGCCATCATAAACTGATTGGCACTTTATTGTATATTTTTACAACTTAATGTAAATTAAAATTAACTTATTCACACTAATTAACCTTAAAGAATACTTATATTGTTAAAGTAGTTCTTTGTTTTAAATAAAGGTTTTCAAATTCTTAGGAAGTTAAATAAAGATATTGTGCCAAGGCTTAAGGTTCTGCGTTAAAGTCAAAAAATTTATTAAAGGGAAAAAAAGAACATTAGAAACATCTTTTTACACACATCTACACTTGTTACCCTTAAGTACTTGAAAGAAGAACTTAACAAATAAAAAATAACAAGAAAAATTTAAAGATGTTCGTATTAAAGACCACCACACCACAATGTAAAAATTTAACATTATAAAATTTAAAGAAAAATCAACAAACAGGTTGTTTTTGCTTTTTTAAATTTTCTTTAAGACTCAAAACCCCTAACCTTTAAGTGCAGGAACCTCAAAACTAGACCCTTTTGTTTTATATTGCTTTTCACTGCGTGCAGCTCTATTTAGAGTCCTCATCAGCAACAATAATATGACAGAAATAGTTAGAAACAACAACTGGAGGGGAAAACTAGAAATAACAAGTAAATATGAAAATACTTTTGTTTACACGGCATAAAAGAAAGTCACCGACTAGACAAAATTGTTATTTTTTTTCTGTTTTTGTTATTGTACCGGTTTTCTGTTTGTTTGTTTTAATATTGAATTTTCCTGAAAATTTAGAAAATAAAATGTATGAAAGAAATTCTTACTCAAATGTTGTAGCATCTGCATTAGTGTGTGCATGTGGTTTTTTCTAGCAAACAATAAACTGTCAAAAGGCTGTCACTATAAGACGACAGACAGATAAACAAAAACCAACCAACTAAACATTGTGACAGCCAGAGTTCATCAGCAGGTAGAGAGAGCACTTATTGTTGTGTTGTAGAATAGTCTTATTTCACACAATTGAATGTTTTGGCAACTCAGAACACAGTGAAATAAGTGCTGCTGCACTCTTAGTTGTTTGGATAAAATGGCAATTCCGCAAAAGGGACTTGTAAATGATCCTACCTTTTATTTAATTTCAACAAAATGAAATTGTATTTACCTCAGTACTTGGGAAAGATGAGAGTTTATATAATGGCATTCTTATAGTAGTTTATTTCTTATAACTTCTTCTTTTTTCCTTTTTTTTACAGGATATAGGGGATGTTAAAAGAGTGCCTTATTAGAGGCATAAGAGGGTACGCCTTTTCTTTTTCTCTAAATACATAATTTATTTGTTAGATTTAAACAGTAAGGTTCCTTTTCAAGCTGGGAATAAATATTTCGATTTTTATCTTTGTTTTTTTATATTTATGACAATAATTTATGACAAATTTGATTATCTTTAAAAAAAAGGAAGCAGTAAAATTAGGAACCGCAGGTGATCGAGCATAAAACAGTTTGAAAAAATGTAAGAAAAAAATTAAAGACAAATATATCACACACTTTATATTTGAATAGATAATATTTTCTCTATTGGTAACTTTTAATAAAATGTTTAAAAATTTCTAAATAATATTCAGGATTTAATCCTATTTTCCGAGTTTATTTAAAGGGTTTTTTGTAGTTTAAGTTTGTCTATAGTAGTCATAGTAGTATAGTAATTTTTAATAAGTTTATTGAAGTTATTATATAAAGGCAGAAAATATTCAAGAGGTTTTATAAGAATTTGTCTGAGGTCTACTTATGATTTGGTGTAAAAACAAATAAAATGCATATAAATTAACCTACAATAAACACTTTAAATAAAATGTTTAATTAAGGTCATAGCTAAAACTTGAACTTAAGCTTAAGGAAACTTTACCTACACTTAACAACAACGTTTCTCTGTTAGTAACAACGTAATACTGAGATTACATTGATAAAAATTTCATCACATAAAATTGCTTCGATAACGATCATAATCGGCCTAGTATATCATTATAGAACCACCCCCCATACAATTTTTCACCCAAAATAAGCTTTAGGGATTAAAATTTCCCACAAAATTTTACATTCGTACGTTCAAAGCCTGACACTGTGAAAATCGATCGGTTCTTTACGGTTGTGTCCAAGATATAAGAGGTAGTCGGCGCTGCGGCCTTCTGTGGAGAGCTGGACATTAGCGAGTTCGCAGCCGGAGATTATGCGGCCAAGATAGCCGCTGATCTGCCCTGTTCTAAGAATTTGTCAGGTGAATATTTTTTTTAACAGTCAGGTGAAGGCTGTTTTGGCAAACCTCACACTTTACGCGATCATCCAAGCGTGCAAGGAATATATTTGTAAACAGTGTGTGTGGGTTTGGAGACATAGGGCTATTTAGGAGAATGAGTTGTCTGGAAAGTTAAAGAAGCAAGGGGTTCATTTGACCATAAAAAGGGCAATGTAAGTTTGAGCTCCACTTTACTTTTACAATGCAGTATAAGCCCGGCTATGGGGGTCAGGTATACAAAAATAACCCTCTCCAATATCATAGGGAGATCTTATGAGCTGGGCGACGAGGTTTTAACTGTGTTTGCAAAATGGTTATTGTAGACTCCTAATAGGGAGGGAAATAGGGCATTGCAGAACAGCGGGTCACGCCAAAAGAGTGGAATGGCTGGCCAGCAATGATTGAAAATTATCTGTTGTTGAGCACATTCTGTGTTACTGTTCAGCGTTAGGCGCTCAAGGAGAAATTATCTGAGATCATAGTATGGATTTCATAGCGCGGAGTTGCGGCGGATATATTCCAGAAACTATATATTAAAAAATGTGCGCCGTGTGTTCGGTAATCGAATAGATTTTAGTAATAAGACTAACTTCACACTTTACGGTTATGTAATCGCGCAAAATTGTCGTTTTCAGACAGAAAATATTACCAATGAGATTCTGCAGACACAGTGCGGTTCATATTCCGGAGGTGTCATCGGCCTAATTGTCTTTGAATCCAAAACCGCTGCCAATTCCGTAATTTTTTATTCCAGATGTCATTTAAAATCATCTGTCTAACAGAAAGTTAAACCATCACTTTGTTGATCCACACGTTTTGTGACGAAACGATCTACATAAATAGACCTATAAATTGGCCAACCTCTTCGACCTAAAATCTTTAAAACTTATTTTAAAGGGTACACGTCGAATCTCTGGTCTATGCTGAAAAATTAGCGATGGCTAATCATTAAACAGCGAGGTTTGACGTATAATTGCCGAAATAGCATTGGGTTGGCTCGAAAAAGTGTCCCAATGCAAAGTCGCGGAGTTTAAATGCTAGAACAGGCGTCATTTTTGAGCTCTGAACAAATGTGATATTAGGAGTTCATCTGGTCTGCGTTACCTTATTAATGAAATTGGTGCCTAAAATGAGTTTTGTATTATAATGCGTGGAGCATACTGGTAACGAGCTGGCCGGCTCCTTAGCTTAAGAGGAGCCCAAAGTTCTTTTATTGGATTGCAATTTTCTTTGGTGGTAAAGCAGGAAACTGGTTCGGTGCTTAAGGCGGAATTCTCCCACCACTAAGAAGCAACTTTAGTCCTTAGACCGACCAAAATGCTTTCTTAAGCTCCTCTCAAAGTATATTTTTTATAGCTCAAATAAAATGGTGCTAGCTTGCACGGGGTGAAAAACAAAATTCTGTCGCCTTAGAGTCCGTCAATTCATAATTGGAATTATAAATCATTAAAGCAAGATAAATGCAATTGTCCGACACTTATATCCCAATTTTTCGAATTTTCTGCGTTTCCGATGGGAGTCAATGGGTAAACCAAGCTGAATAGCACTCAGGTGCTGACCAGAATTTCGCCTGGTGGAGGGATAATCTTAATTTTAAACTAATAAAGGGATATTCCGATTGGATATACATATACCCGACATTACGCTATCTACATTTGCAACAGAAATTTTTTAGAGAGAAGAAAGCGGTAAAGGATACATATGATGTTGGGCATTCAAGCGGCACTCTGGGGCTTTACGCTATTTTCATATTCCCCAAAGTGTGGCCTGGGAATACATATAATGTCGGACAGTAAAACAGATCTCCGAGCTCTTGTTTCATATGAAGTTTAATCAGACTTGGAATTTGCCACAAGGGACATAGTGGCAACGAACGGCCCGACTGTTTAGCCAACAGAGAAGCCCAGTTTGCTTTTGATGAACTACAATTTTAATTTGTGGTCTTAGGGTACTATTTATTCCCAACTGAGCTGTCCTGTAGTATAACCCACAGAGGTTTATCGATTGAAAGGAATGATGTCAGATTTATGACACATATATAATGAACAGTTAATGATTGGGAACATGCAGATGCTATGGTATGGATGTTAAATCCTTAAAGCATATGCTACGTGATTTCCTGGAACTGATGTAGTGCAGATTGACACATCTTGGAGGTCACACAATGATTCCAAAAGACACATATTGTCTTCCATCGGAGATAGTTATTGGCTTTATCCGTAGCCTGCTCGCCTACGGTTGAACTCTCGGCTACATAAAAGATCACACTGTTATAAACCGCCAATAAGGATAACGATTACAAAATTCATAATCGTTTACAGCACAAATATTTATTAGTCTCTGGTACAGAAACGCAGGCATTTAGTTCAAAACGCTATACTTATTTAACGTCCTATTTTTTTTACTTAATTTTTCTAAAGATATTGAATACAATTTTTTTTCATATTTCATCACTTTTTGTATAATTTTTTTCTATGATCACCTCCACTAAGTTTGCAATTTGATTTTCACAAACAATACAACAAAAGCTACATCCTTCAACCTAACGGTACGCATTTATGGTTAAAAAAACAATCAAAGATTTAAACACAGATTTAACACGCAACAAATCTAAAAAAAACCTGAGTATAGAAATCAACAAAAGACCAGATTTTATTTCCACAGCTTTTGGCAACGAAAAACCAACTCTTTTGTTTGTATGATCCTAATAATTTATTTCGATTTGACTACAGGGTCTGCTTTCTGCAACTTTAAAAAATTTCTAAATATAAAAAGACTTGTTCAGCAAAGTGAGTAGAAAGTAAAAAAAAAAATATCCATAAAACAAGTAAAAAAAAGAACTGTCTTACTGGTTTTTTAAACCAGACTTAAAATAATAAGAAAATGTTCATATGTGTAAGAGGTTACGAGATGTGTTTGAAACTCTTGGGCACTTAACTATAGTGGACTTTAGTCTATGCAATCTTTAACGGCGCACATCTTCATGCTCTGCTGTTGCTTAGTGGTCCTCAAGTTAAACGAAAAATCGTATTTTGTTTTATTTTGACTATTTTTGCAAATGAATATTTTTGGTTTTTTTTTTTGTGTTCAAACAAACCAAAAATTAAAACATTTAAAACAAGTTTTGGTTTTAGGTTTTTTCTGTTTTTTATTTTAATTTTCCTTTTTTGTTCAAATTTTATTCCTTTAAATCGCGTGTTGTTTTTTTGTGGTTCACAAAAGTTTCTATGCCTACGTTTTTCGTTAAGTCTTGTTGTGATTTACTCTTTGGGGGATTTGGTAGTTGGTTGTAGCTTTTTTAATTTTTGTTTAAGATTTTGTATTGTATCGCAATAAGAAAACTGGTTATTTTGGTCTACTGTTGATTTATATTTTATAACTCTGCATTTGTTTTGCGATCTTTTTTTTTTAACTATTTTTAGCAAATAAAAAAAATGTTCATTGGAAAATCTATTGTATTGGTTTGGTTTTTTGTAATAAATGATTTTTTAGGAAGATAATTAAACGAAACTATTTTAAATGAATATTTAAGCTTTTATGGAGATAAGTATGTGTTACAATGCAATATGTTACTGATATAGTGAAAATTTTAAAATAAATTGGTGATTTCAAATAAATTCTTAAATTAATAGTAATTAAAACAAATAAAATATTTTTTTTTATTTTTAGCTAAAATCGCTGGCAACATGTTGCAATTTCTGTATACATTTGGGAAAATATTTAGAAACAAACATTAGATTTTCTGACAGACTACCTGATGAGTGTTGTGTGCTCAAGGCGGAGATACTGGCCATTTTAAAATCAACAGATCTTATAGTGGAATATGTTGCAAAGCATAGTCAAGTCACTATTTATGTTGACAGTAAGGCGACTTTGAAGCGTATTGTTACAGGTCTAGGCTGTAAGGAGTTCGTTCGTAGTGGCTTGTCTGTGGATACGGCACTCCAGATTATTGTAGGATGTGTGAGGATAAAGAGAATGTTGTGTGTCACCGCCCGAGATAGCAGAACCATAAGACCAAGCTGTTGAATAAAAGATTCCACAAAGGATTAGGCGATGTTTCGCAGTGTAAACTTGAAAACATCATTTGGTTAATTATGAGAATCAGATGGCTAGGAAAAAAACATACATTTGTTTTGATTTTCTTTTAATTGGTTCCAAAACTCAAAGTTGAATCTAAAACATAGATTCTTAAAACATTTAATTTTTTTATGGTTGTCTGTGGAAGAAATGCTGTTATCGGTAAAAAAAGGTTCCTTATAATATCGCAGCCTTTTTCCCTAAAATAAAAAAAAACTTTTGAAGTGTTCAGTTGTTATCCCTCTCCGAGGCTACCAGATGAGACTATCGTACGTAAGATCGGTCTTACAAATGAATTCAGTTCCCCACACTCGGTTGTAACCACTTGCTTTTAGTTATGAAGTTTCGACAGGTACAGCTGGTGTTCAGAGCCTTTCTAACCCTCTCCTCCGCATTCGACCTTCCAGATAACTTGCTCTTCGAGATGACAGTAACACAATATCGTTTGTATTAGCCACTACCGTTATATTTCTCGTGCCAAGCCGTCTCAATACCTCGTTGACAGCGAAGATCTACAGTAATTGTGACAGTAGCGTTGCGTGCCTCTTGTCATTTGGTACTTAAGCAAGCAGATATCCACATGTTGATATTACGGGCAAAAAACCTTTTTTAGCGTATTTTTTAATGATATTGTGATCTTCAATATGATGCTAAGGCGTAGTTCACCATTAAAAATATTTGCTTTCATTACCAGCAAAAAAAATTAATATTGATTCTGTGATATTTTTTTCCAGTTATAAATCTATAACTAACGGGATTTCGAGCTAAATCTAGTTAATTTGAACTAGGTTTCCCATACAAAGCCAAATCTACTTCGGCCCTAAATTAGCTCAAAGTCTACTCAAAATATAGTAGTACTTAGTAATACAACTATGAATTGGTTTAATATGTGGTATTAATTACATTTAGGGCACAAACCTTTTCATTGAAAGGTTGATGTCATGGCTTTGCTTTTTCAACGCCATTTACCTAAATCTCCAAAACCTCACTTCGGAAAATCCCCTAAGCTAGTGGTTTTAAATGGTAATACTAACGTAAACAAAAAAAATTTTGTTGTAGCGTGTCGTATGGTAGAACTTTGCAAGCCTAAAATGTTAAAGCTGATTGCTTTAGGGAGGAGAGAGTAACGGATCTCTTTGTTAAAGTCCTGTATATTGAAAACTATTTCCACCTCCAGACCACATTCTGACAAGCAAAGGTGCGAGCAATCACAGTATGTTTTCCCAAGCTAAGAGTACGTGCAGGTCAATCAAACATTAACACATTTACGGATAGTCAGACGTCGATAAAGCTAATAAGATCCGAGACTACCCAATCTAGGACAATGTTTCAATGCAAGAAGATATTAAATGAATATTTAGAATATGGTCAGGTACGCTTTTTATAGGATTTGGGTATTACAGAATAAGAAGAAACGAGCAAAAAATTTGGCGATTAAAGCTAAAAAGCTAGGAGGCGGTTAACCTTACTATGACTAGAATGACCAAAATCTTTTCGAACTACAAAAACAAGAGAAAGACTATGGAAATCCTGAAAATAAGGTTATCAGTGCATTTAAAGGTTTACTGAATCCTACAACCGCACCTGCTTCGGATGAGAGTTTTATATCTGATGGTATACCAGGTGTTAATTAATTAATTGAAATGTGTAAAAAGGAAAACATTAAAGGATTTCATACACTCGAAAACATTTTAAATTTAAAACAAAAAAAACAATTCGATATTTTTCGCGAAATTTTTCAAAGAATGTATATCGGTATACTTTTCAACATGTTGCTATACAATTCAATTGTTTCAAATCAAACCAAAATAAAATGTTGTTAGGAACTTAAATTTTTTTTTTTATTTTGTCATGAAGAAAAATTTAAACAAAACGTCTTAAACTGTAAACTGTCTAAACCTGTTATTTACAATATTAATGTCTTACATTTATCTTCAAACTAAAATATTTTGCCTTAGAAACAAGGTGTCAATTTTAAATCCACCCTTTTAAACACCTCGATCAATATAATAATCGAACTACTTATAATACCTTGAACTAAAAATATGTAAATACAAACAACAACAAAGCCCAATAAAAAACGTCACCACAACAACAACAACAACCCGCATGCAGGTAATAAAAATTAAAAGATTTGCTTCTTCCCAACCATTTGTGAACAAAACTAAATTTGCTACCAATTCTGGAAAAACTGAAACAAAAAACCAATGGAAGTACCTAATAAACCTTAATGCTTTAAAATACAATTTACTGATAAAAAAAGACATAAAATTAAGGTATTGAAATTGAAAACAAAGATAAATTAAATACTAAAACATAAAAGAATAATGATCAGAATACTTAAAAGTTTAGAAGCTGAAAAGGTAGAAAAAGTGCATTAACAACTACAAAATGTTCAATTTTAAAACAAAACTCAAATCTAAAGGAAAAAGCTAACAAATCGTAATATTTCTTTCTTTATGTTTTTTTTTTAATATGTCTATTGTGTTTGGCTTTTTTATTCTATTTTGTGTAATTTGTTGAGGTATTTTTTAATATTGTCACGTACATTGTCACTCACTCATTGTTGTGTTAAACGAAGACGCGGATAAATTGGAAAACGGACCTTAGCATTTATATTGTTTATTAAATAACAGCTCACGTTTAGCGGATTTTTAATAATAAGTTATATTTTAACACATAAAAAAACTTATATTTACATATGAAAAAACAATCCAACTTTAAGACATAACTGCTCATGTTATTAAACGTATTTTTCAAAAGTTCCGACTAGAAGTTTTTAAAGTTATAAAAGTATTAGGTGAATGCGGTCTTAGGAATCAAAAATATATTTGAGCATAAAAATTAAAAAAAGTTAAGGATTTAAAATTTATGTTAATTTTAATTTAACAACATATTTAAGTTTTAAAGGCATTTAAACATCATTTAGGGGTTTATGAAATAACAACATTGTTAGCAACATGACGCTAAACATATTTTTTCAATAATTTAATTTTTCTAGGGCATATCCAAAAATAATTTTTAATTACAAATAGTTTCGTTTAAACAACATTTTATCCAAAATCAGTATTAAGTCTATTTTAAATTAAAAATTTTTTTGGGTATGATCTAGAATTTTAAATATAAAAACTCTACATATGCACGAAAACTTCAAAGCTTAAAGCAAAATGTTGTTATACCCTTCAAAAAAGTGATAAGGGTATATATAAGTTTGTCATCCCGTTTGTAATTTCTTTAATATCCATCGGCGACCCCATAACGTATGTATTTTCTTAGTCCTTATAGATAGCAAAGCCGATTATTGAAATCCAGCAAAGTCGCCCGACAACTGACCAAGATATAAGCAAAAAACCTGTTTATTTCTCTAAGATTAGTACAAAATTTTTTCTATTATATTTAACACTGAATTCCAATATGACGAAATATTTTATTTAACAAGCCACATTTTAGAAAATGTGACGAGTGTGACTTTTTTGCCAAAACTTAAAAAGGGAAAAGAAAAAACAGATTATTAATTATCTGATTATTAAAAACCGTTGCCAAACTTTCAATAGTTATAAAATACAAATAATTTTTTTTTAATTAAAACAAAATTTTAATCAAAATGCAGAAAAAAAATTTTATTTCGTATAGAGTAGTTTTACGTGAAGTTTCCGTTACATAATAAAAAATAAAAAATTCTAAACAAAATAAAATGTAAAAATTTGATTCTTAAACTTTTATTAAGCAACAATTTTGTAGTAGGTTTTGAAAAACCCCTTTGCAGCATGTTGCAAAAGAAATTTTGATCTACCCGAAACATATTTTTGTAAAATTAAAAAAAAAAAAACCAAATTCCGTATACACATTTTTGTAGTAAAATGTTGCTAGCAACATATTTTTATGCTTCATTAGTGTAGAAAAAAGGTTAAATTTTATTTTCTTCAGTTATTTAAGCCTCTGGAAAATTTTTAATAATGTAATTTAACATTTTGGATTTTCTGCAAGCCATAGATTACAAATTGTTTAAGCAAAACATTTTGTAAGAAATTTTTAGGGACTAAATAAAAGGTTTAGATTTTATTTCAATCAAATCTTTGTTGCAAGATAAAGAACGCAACAAATATAACAAATTATTTTTAATATTTTAAAAAACAAAGTTATGTCATTTTGATTTTCAGTTTAAAGAAATTGTTTAAAAATTTAAAAACAAAATAAGTCTACATAAAACTTTTGCAACAATTTAAAAACAACATGTTGCTAGATATAAAATCTTTATTACAAAAATGTTATGGTTGATAACCTAAATCATCTTTTAAATAGAATTAAAAGTTTAACCTAGATTTTTTATTCAAAAATTTTAAAAAAACTTTGCTTTTCTATTAGTTTTGTCGTTATTGTTAAGTTATCATTTACAAAAAATTTCGGTTTTTTAAATAACAACATTTAATTCAAAATAAAGTTTCTTTCGGCAAACCACAAAAAAGAAACCAACTTAAGACGCCAATAAAAAGACATGAATGTGGAACAAAAGAATTATTTGACAAAAAAATTAATATTTTTTTTGTTTGATGTTTAACCGGTTCTATTTGTAGTTAAATTTGTTAAATTATTTTTTTTTAAATCTCAAAGATTTAAATTTGTTTTTGCTACTAAGCAATTGTATTTGAGAAATTTAAATATCAAAAGAGGTCTGTCTAAGAACAAATAAAAATTAAAAAGAAAAAAGAAAAATAGTTTTTTTTTGTTAAGTATAAAGATATTGAACTAGAATATAAACAACATTATAAACAAATATTTTATGTATTTATTCTATTAGCAAAAGTTCAATAAACAAGAAATGACTGACTTGTTAAAAATAGGGGCGTAAACAGCAATATAGTTTTAAAAGCTTATGACAAACGGTAGTAACGTCAATTTATCTAAATGAGAAAAACGGTATTTTTTTAGAAAAAAAGGTTTAAAAAATGAATGCTACAATTTTAAAAATGTTGCTTAAATATGAGGCAGTTTTTTAATGACAAAGTATGTTGCAAAGAATAGAACATGTTTGGCAACATGTATATACAAATGTTAAGTTAGAAAAAAAGAGGAAATAATAATAAAAATTTTAAGGCATACAATTTTCAATTATTTAAGCAAATATTTGCCACTAAAGAGTTATTAAATTTATTTTTTTTTATTAAGAAAGTTTCACACATTTCTATTTTGTGTTAATTTAATAATATGACTAATATATTTACTTTTCTTTATAGCCGACTCCCTGCTAATGAGAAATTTACGTGTTAGTTAGACTTTGATAACTTTTGATTACGTTTTTTACGCCACATTTCAACGCTTTCTGTTTTTTTACAAAGTTTTTTTTAATGTATTATTTACCTAAGTGATAATTTTATTAGATAATTTTAACTATTAGCTTTTTTAATTTTAATTATTATTTTGTTTATAACGTGCAATTGAAATGACAAAAAAATTGTTTGGTGATTTTATTTTGAGTTTCTAGAAAAACAATATTAAGAAAACTTTTTATTAAAAATTTCAAAAAAAAAATATCTACGAAAGTTTATTCAAACTATTTTGTTAAATTTATATGTTATATTGTTGTAAAGTGTTAGGTAATTATAATATAATTAAAAGTATTTTTCCTCACGTTTAAGCTAGTACAGATAATTTCCCAGATTATTACGAGAAAATTTAACCAAAAAAACAAAAAAATCATTAAAAAAATGTTGAACGTATGTTTTTAACAACTTTTTACTTAAGGCTTATCATTTGTTTGCTTCTTTTACAACTTCTTAGGATTTTTTTTTTCATTGACGTTAAGTAGTTTACAATTTTTTTGTTTTGATTACGAATATAAATAAATAATTTAAGTAAATTCATTCAAAAGCTGGTTAATAAAGCATGACTAAAAAAGCAAATGTTTATCTTAATAATAAGATAAAACAAACAGTTAAATGAATCCAATCATGTTGACAACAAATGTTGCTTTTAACACCAGGAACATGTTATGGTCTGAAACATAAGCATTTGGTTAAAAGTTGAGGTAAACTCTTTGCAACAAACGAAAAAATGTAAGATTTAATATTTTTTTTTTGATTAAGTTTTTAATTGTTTTAAAAACAAACTTAACAGTCAACATGTTGCTGGCAACTTTTTATGTATATAAGTTAAGTAGTCAATTCAAAGATAGAATTTGTATGGAATTTAAACGATATTTTTTATATTAATTTATATATGGTTAAAAATTACACTTATTCAATAGAGTTGCAAAAAAATCTAACCTGGGCAACTGCAAAATTAGAAAAAGTACTTCCGGCACCAATTTGGGAAAATAAACCTTTTTTATTATGTTATAGCCAAAATTTTTTATTTCTGGACCCATAATTACTAAGAAAATCAAGAACCAAACCTTTAAAAAGTACTTTTCGTGCTCTTGCTTACTTCCGATCTTTACATGGAGCAATAGCAGCAATGCCCAACAAGAGAAGATGATTTATAAGAATGTAATGATGCTTTTTCACTGTGTGTGTTGTCTAAGATAACAATGCAATCTTCTTGTTTTATGGTTGTTTGTGGGTCTTCGTGTTGTGTACATGTAAAAATCTGATCAGTGTTCTTCCCCCGGAGACTCACTTGCTTAACATTGGTCAATAGCTTTTATTCTCATAGTTCCAGACTTCTACACTCAAAAAAGGTAAAAAAAAGTACCTAAAATGCAAAAAAGTATTTACTGTCCCCTAAGTTGAGCTTCGGTGGTCTTAAATTTCATATTTGAAAACCCATAAACAAAAAAAATATCCAAAAAGTCTTAAAAACACGAAAAAAGCACCTTTTGGCCAAAAAGTATCCAAAAACTTCCAAAGTTCGTTTTGCCTACGTATACCGTTTTAAACATCAATTGGGTTCTGTAGCTGCCGCACGCAATTTGAATTATGTTTCTCTCTTGTTTTGGTACAGAGGTTACAAAATGGACCTAAGGAGTAACAAAATATAGTTTTAGCCCTGTTGTGCCCTTTTGAGTAAAAATTTTTAAAAAATTGTAATTTTTTTTCTTGAACCCCGTCGAAAGCAGTTTGAATGGCGTTTCTTTGTTGGACCAAGACACATTGATATTGATATTTTTTTTGAGGCCTGTCGAATGCTTCCTTGGTTCAAAAGTAACAACATGGACCTTTAACGGACCGATTTTAAATTTTATTGCCCTTTTAGACCTTAGGGTCCAAAACCTTAAAAAAAGTATCAAATCCGTATTTGTATTTCTTCGAAATCTTTGAAACGCGATGCGAATTACTTTTCTATCTTTATTGATTAAGAAATAACAAAATGGACCTAAGCAGTATCAAAGTATAGTTTAAACTGAGTTTAATCTTTAGGGTCTAAAATTTAGAAAAACATTTTGTTAAATTCAGTTTCAAAATTTGTTATATATACGCGTTTTTTTCCGCATCTTTAATTTGTTTTTTGGTACCTCAAATGTAATGGGAAATTTTAGGCTTAAGTTCTGCTTTTAACCCACATTTCACAGTTTACTTAACATCCTTTTCTTCATTTATTTACTTTTTGGGAACTTTATAATCAAAAAACGTAAATTTAAACAAAAAAATAATATAAAAACAAAACACTTTCTTCGCACTAATATTCGCGAAACAAATAAACTACTTTGCCGCACTTCAAGCAGAAAAAAACTATATTATTGCGAAAAATGATAAATGCGTCAATAATATTTTTTGCCTATGATGGGTAAAATCAGCATAATTTTAAATTTTTTGTTTACAATTTTATTATGAGAACTTAAATTTTATTTTGCCACCGGCTGGACTAATATTAATTACTTAGTTTTAAGATTTGAATACTTATTGTTAGTTCGCATAAGCGAAGATTTTAATAATAAATATGCAAAAACGAAAAAAAAGTATTTGTAAGAGCGCTAAAAGTTGTATCTATAACAAATGTCCTTTTCGATGTTTAAAAAAACTCTCGCATGTAAATTTGTCAAGCAATTAAAAGAAACATTCTTAATTTTTTTTTCGTAAGAACCTTTAATTGTGGAGTACGACAAACCAGTAATAACGCAACGATAACTATCCCACATAAGGTAAGTCACATATATAGTATTCTATCGGAGGTAAACATTATTTAAAGGAGATATTTAGTTCTTACAAAGTCTAAAACCACCATAACGGGATTTTAAGATCGGGCTGCAAATAGCGACGCATCATGCAAAATACTCAAAGGTGATATTGGTTCTTTAATTCGTCTTCAATTAATTATTAGTTCTTGGGAGTAACCTCTTTTTTCTGTAAGTGGGACCCAACCCCCTTTATTTTTACTTTGGGATGGGACGATATCAAGTTCTTATTATAATTGCTAGACTTCTCAGTTGTAAAAAAATTGTTCCGAAATTTTTTATTTTTTTTTTTAATTTTCTTTAAAAATCAGTTTAATTTAAATTAAGTTTTTGAAACCAAACTTCAAAAACAAAACTTCAAAGTGCCTTTACAAAAAACTACTTTATTTTAATTAAATTAAACTAAAAAAAACTTTTATTTAAAAATTACTTTTTTTTTAATTTTTCTAAATATTTTCAAAACTTAAGACTTAAATAAACATGTAATTTAAAAAAAACAGTTTTTGTGTATGTATTTTATATAAAATCTTAAAAAAAATTAAATTGTATTCATAGAAAACAAAAATTTCAATATTTCATTAGACTTAAACTGCACTAATAAATAGTTTTGCTCTTTTTTCGCTTATATATAAGAAAATGACTCTTTTTATATAAAAAAAAAACAATAATAAGTGGTTTTTTAAAAAATGCATATTTTAGATAATATTTACATTTATTTGTTGTTTTGTATTTTATCACTTGAAAATCCCCCGCCGTATTTAGAGATGAACTCTGATGCAAAAATGTTGTTAATCCGGTTTACCCTTTTAACACAACTTTTATTTTTGTTTTAAATATTTAAATATATTTTAGACACAAAAGAACTATAAAAAAATAAACTTTATTTATACTTGTATTTTTTTTATTATTGACCTCTTCAAATGTAATTGTATAATTTAATAAATTAAAACTATATTGATCTTGATATTTTTTAGATTTTGGATTTTTTGATATTGAGATCCGACAATTTGTCATAAATTTAAAACGTCACATTTTCATTTATTTCATTAGCACTTTTATACAAAAAGATAATAATCTTTAGATATGCAAATATATATTTAAAACCCAATTCTCGATGTGGTCTTTTCCAAATTTCTTACTTAATTTTCACTATCACGTAAATAATAGAACTTAAGATGTAAAATTACAGTAAAACTTTACCGCCGCCACCGAAAATCAACATCCGTTTGAACCAACTGCAACCACAAAATACTTCTATTTTACGCGCCTACACACGCTTGTATACGTTCAACTCTCGCAGCGAACTGAAGTGTGTTGTTTGGAATTAAATTTAAACTTGTACACAAAATTGATCATTCGTTTTGTAAACTAAACCCCAGGGACGAAACTGTGTAAACAAACATAGTTCTTTAAACGCTCACAGAGAAACAATAAAAATAAAGAAAAGACAAAAGACTTTTCAATTGAGTAAGTAGTTTTGGATTTAATAGAGTAATAATTGTGTATTAGTATTGTGCTGGAGTACTTAAGTATAATGAGCGAGACCCCAACTTTTAAGAAAACAATACTCAGATAAGGGATGGAAAAGTTGTAGAATTGATGTAACCTATGGGTCATATTCATAAACAATTGAAATAGACATAAAATAGACTTTAAATTTAAAATCGACTTTTAAAATAAAATTTTCGTACAAAATTATTGTTTAAAGTATAATCTTAATTTAAAGTCTATTTCAAATTGGTTATGAATATGACCCTAATTAAATAGAAGAATAACGTCAGCGACTGACTGACCGGCTCATCATGGTTTATCCTAAACGCGTGAAGCCAAAAATATAAAATTTGGACTGCGGGTACCTCCTCCAATGAACAGTTTCAATAAAAAAAGTATTCTATAAAATTTGGGATCTAAGAGGATTATTGGGTCAAAAAATGAAAAAATCGATAATTTGCTATTTCTTGTTTGGTACACGATTAAACAGAATTTAAAAAAGTATCGTATTCTATTGTAAAAAACGGACCCGTGTCCCTTGTAAAAACCGTTGTAATAAAAAATTTATGAAGAGCAAAAGCCCTATGGATCGAAGCCATTATCTAATAGCTCAAAGCCGTTACATCTTTGAAAACAAAAAATGCTATAAATCGTATATTAACAAGACGAAACTTAATTTTAAGCTGAATCCAAAAGCGTTTTATAATTTTGTCAATTCCAAACGTAAAATTTCAACGTATCCAAGAACTATAAAAATGAATAATGTTGTTTATTCCAAAAATATGGATATTGCCAATTAATTTGCTGACTTCTTTGCCACTACTTTTTCTACAAAAACGTACAACAATTCAGTATATCCTTACGATATTACTCCAACTACATCAGTTAGTATATTACCTTTAGATATCAAAACTGTCTTAAAAAGCTTGAAAAGTTTAAAAAGTACTAACAGTTCTGGACCTGATGGCATTCCTAGCTGCGTATTAAAAAGTTGTGCTGATGTATTGGTTAATCCAATCACTCATCTATTTAATAGTTCTCTAAAGTTTGGTATATTTCCTAGCTGCTGGAAAGATTCGTTTATCATCCCGCTTCATAATTCTGGTAGCCGTAGTGATGTCACTAATTACAGAGCAATAGCTAAACTCAGCTCCATTCCTAAATTGTTTGAGAAAATAATAACGGTTACCCTAATGAACCAAATATCAACAATTATGTCTTCAGTGCAACATGGTTTTTGTAAACACAGATCTACATCCACGAATCTAACGGAACTGACGTCCTTTATTAATGCAGGATTTTGTAATGGCCACCAAACTGATGTAGTATATACCGACTTTAGTAAAGCTTTCGACAAGGTTAACCACGATTTATTGTTAGTGAAACTCGGTACATTAGGATTTCCGGTTAACTTTTTAAAATGGATTAGTGCTTATTTAAAGGATCGCAGACAATGTGTGTCTTATAATAACTGTTTATCAAAATATATCGATGTCACCTCTGGAGTTCCACAGGGTAGTCATCTCGGCCCAATCCTATTTTTACTGTTTATAAATGATCTTCCAAAGGCTATTCAATTCAGCAATATTTTAATGTTTGCTGACGATGTAAAACTTTATTCGTGGATAACAAACGATGCTGACAGTACTCATCTCCAAACTGATTTAAATAATTTCTTTAGTTGGTGTACGGTAAACCTAATGGAATTGAATTTAACAAAATGCAAATCCATGACATTCTGCAGATATTCACCTGTTTTAAATGTTTACTTTTTAAATGGCGCTAAGATAGATGTTGTGGACTCGTTTCTGGATCTTGGAATTCTCTTTGATGTAAAAATTAATTTCAACTCACATGTTATAATGACTGTAAAAAAAGCTTATGGGGCATTAATTTTCTTGAAGCGTTGGGCTAAGGAATTTGATGATCCTTACGTTACAAAGAATCTATTCACGTCCTTGGTAAGTCCTTTACTCGAATATGGATCAGTAATTTGGGACCCCAATATGATGTGTATATTCGAAAACTTGAATCTTTTCAAAAACAATTTTTGCTGTTTTGCCTTTGTAATCTTCGCTGGAATTCTGATTTAAGCCTACCATCATATCGGAGTCGATTAACACTCATTGATCTCCCAACGTTAAAAAGCCGAAGAATTGTTGCCAATATTGCATTTGCCCTAAATTTAATACAAGGTCAAATAGACTCAACATATCTTCAGAGTAAAATATGCATCAAGGTTCCCAACAGGCAGCTTAGATATTATGAACCGTTGTATATAAAATTGCATAAATGAAATTACATTAACTTTGATCCATTTAGGAGAATTTGTGCTGAAGTAAATAAGTTCTATGTGCACATTGACTTCTCGGAGAATGTTGCTGTAACTAGAAGAAATCTGATAAAGTTCCTCAACTCTAATGCTTACGTTTAATGCAGTTTTTATATTTTTTATATAGTTATTATCTCCATTTGCCTCTTGAAATTAAACGCACAACTGTATACTTAATTATGCTCAACTGTAAATTTAGTTATGTTGATTAAATAAATAAATAAAATAAATAAAAAATGAAATTAAGGGCTACTGACCTATTGAGTTTGTAAGTAAGCTATGTGAAAAAAGTACTTTTTCAAGTTTTTGATACGTTTTTCGATTTTTCAAAGTTTTGATTATAGAAATATAGACTCAAGAACTATTGACCCATATAAAGTTTGAAAGTCAACTACGTGGACAAAAGGTAAATTTTTACATTTTTATTGCTTTCTTGATTTTTTTAGATTTAGAGTCTAGAGATATGATATAAAGGATTATGGAGGTCGCAGGTCAACCAAGTGGAAAAAAGGTATTTTTCCAAATTTTCGTAACTTTTTTGCATTTTTTGAGAATATGAATCAATAAATATAAAACTAATTGCTATTCCATTCCTATCATGCACTTTTTAATGCTTTTTATACTCTTTGCCATTTAAATATTTGCTCGGAAAAAATATTAATAAAAGTAAATAAAATATTCAATTTACCCAATGGCGCAATTTAATAGTAAGACCGATGTAAAACATTTATATTCTGTTTACCATCCCTGAATCAGAAACAAGCAACTTAATAAAAGAGAATAAAATAAAAACAAAAGCTTTAATATATTTTTTGTATGTTCCAGCTACCCTGCAGTTAATAAGAAACAATCATTTTACTTGTTTCACACTGGACAAGCAGGAACCATTGCGAGATTTGACGACCTGAGGTGTATAGTTGGGATATGAGATATACGACCATTAAAGAGATAGGGAGCAAATAGAGACTGTGCAACACCTTGTCGTGGCTGGGGGAGCATTTTTACGGCGGACAAGGGGATTGAGAAATCTCTAAACTCTTTTAGGCCAAAGTTCAACATCAAAAAATTATGTTTATAATTCCTTAACAAAGCAAGGATCTAATAGGTTAGAATCAATCCAGATTTTTCTAGGTTATGTGAGAGTTAGGACTTTAGATTGCAAAACAATCTTTTCCTAAAGCTAGTGGTGGTTATTTTGCCTAAACTAAACGGCTTATCAAGACCTTTAAGTGCCTAGGTAGCAGACAGTTGGTAAATCAAAAACTGGTTTGTTTATTGCTTTGATTCTTTGGCGGTAAATGCATATGATTAAGGTTCTATAATACTAACAAATACATGAGCAGAAGCTGGTTTTGATTGTTCTTGTTTCTTGAATAGATGGTGTTTGTGCTACCAATGTCTCCTAATCTCTGATGTGATGGGAAAATATAAGTTAATAAAATGGTTACAAAAACATTTGCAAAATACTTGTCAAATTTTTTTATCCGTTTTCTCTCCTACTCAATACATTACGCTTTACGTGATGAGATTTTGTGTTTTTCTTCAGAATTTAATATTTATATTACCATCTAAAGCCACCTTTACATTTTACCCTCCCTCTCTTTCTCTAAATTACTTTTTCACTTGGTACTACTTACTACCGATTAGGGTTCAGCTCATACACTTGGTGGTTGGGAACTCCCACTTAGAGAGTTGCAGAAAGGAATGTCCGCTTACCTGATGCTAGGCCCGTTGACGTAATTTTTGGTGACTGCTATAAGCTCTCTTAGATTATGTTGGCAAAACAATATATGCGGTACTACCTGACTTTTGCTCATTTAAATGGAGTTCGGGTAGGCGTTCTAATAAAGACTGTCGTAAATATACTTAAGTACAGCGTGTCCGCCGGCAAGGTATACTACTTTGTTTGTTTATGATTAAATGAAAGAGAATGGATCTTATATTGATTAATGTTTTAATTAATGTCGGCAATTATGTATGAAATCCAATATCAGATAAATGTCCGCCTCTGTTAGCCTCACAAATGCGAGCCCTTTTGAGCACATTTTTCATTACATTCTCACACATTTCCCGCGGTAATTCATTTATTTTATCACGAATATTTTGTTTGAGTTGCTTCAGCGTTTCTGGTTTGTTTGCATAAGCCTTATTTTCAGATATCCCCACAAAAACAAGAACGGAACAGTCAAATCAGGCGAACATGAAGGCCAATCAACATAACCATTTCTTGAAATAACTTGTTGCGGAAAGAGGTCTCGCAGTAATTCCATTGTAATCCTGGCTGTTTGCGATGTGGCACCGTCTCGTTGATACCACATGTTAATCAAGCACAAAGCATGCAGTTGTAGCATTAAAAAGTTTTTAATCATATCATAATATCATTCCCCATTGTGTTACGGCGTTTTCAGTTTCAAAAAATTAAGATACAATGCTTCCTCCTGACCAAATTGCACACAGATTGTCACTTTTAATGGATGCAAAGGTGACTGATGAATAATTTGACGGTTTTCCATTGCCCAGAACCGACTATTCTGTTTATTCATATATCCATTCAAATGAAAATGTGCGTCGTCACTCATTATGATTTTGTCAAATTCAAATTTTGCTGATTTTTAATGGACTAAAAGGTTTTGGATGGAAGTGACGATGAACTGCAAGGTATTTACCAAAGAGCGTTTTTTCCAACACGAGTTTTCAATTATGCTCTTTTTTTCTTTTTTTTTCATTTTATTGATTTTTTTTCAACTCTTAAATAGATCGATAAAAAATTTTCTACTCAACTCTTTTTCGTTTTTGCTTCTGTTGTTTTGTTTTGTTTTGTTTCCTTTCTTTATTCTTTAAATGAAGAAACAAAAACTGTGAAGTTTTTTTCTTTGATTTCCTAAAGTTGTATACATATGTACGTTGTGGTCGTTGTACTGTTTTTTTTTTTGTTTATGGCATTATTTTATTAATTTAACCCAAACACAAAGCAAAAAAAATAATAAAATAATAGCAACAAAGAAACACATATTGTATATCGTTTGAATTTAAGGCACTGAAAAAAACTTGTGGACTTTTTTGCTGTTGACAAATGCTGATGTGCATTGGTATATGTGTACGTAGAGGTATATGTAAGTATATGCTAGCAAATTGTTTTAAGGACTTAATACCCTACAGTAGATATAAACACGATTTGCGTAAAAATATATTATCAATTTGTATTACAACTCCATATGGTACCAGTTATTGGGATAGGAAAAGAGAACAAAATCATTAAAAACTCTTTTAAAGATGTGAAAATACAATTTTCACATATTTTCCTTCAAATTTAGCTTTTTTGCCACACTGGAGCACCAAAAGTAGGAAAGTCTACCTGACTGTGGTAGCGGATTCCTTCCGAGTCTGCTTTTTTTCTTTCCCCCTTTTAAATCTTTCTCTTACATTGATATTTTGACTTTTATTGTCACCCTTTTTTAATTTTTAGCAGTTGCAAGTGAGCTATTTTCTTTCCTCGGGAAAAAGTGTGCGTTTTAAAAGAATTCAAGGGTCTCTGGTGGGAAGCGAACCCACAACCCTCAGACTGGTAGACTAGTGCACTTACCAGTGATCTACCGGGGCACCTAGAACAGAAGAATGAAGCAAACTTACTGTTTCATTCTTCTGTTCTTTCTTTCTTATCCTTCTCTAAATTTCTTCTATCCTTCCATCTCAACCTATTCTATTTGCCTCTCCAGGTAACACAAAGGTACCGAATTAAGCAGACCCAAGTGAGCTGTATCCTATTTTTCAACGGCTGCCTGTTCTACCTAACCTAAAATAATTCAAATTTGAAAAATATTTTTATTGAAAAGAGTGTTATCAAGGTTGAAACAATAAACCATTTAATTAATTCATAAGCGCAGTGCATCCTCTTGCTAGAATGCTTTTTAAAAACCAACAAGTAGATCACGGAACTCCCTTTTTGTATCCGTTTTGCACTGAGTATTTATGTCAGAAGCGGCGGTTTGCGTTCTTAACCCTGAGCAAAGTTAGCTTTAAATCCTTTTTACTCATTGGTTGGTTAACATGGAAGCATTGCGCGTTGTGTTTAAAATGGCCCTGTTTAGACATAACCAACCCAGCCGTCAGACGTAACACCCTCTAAAGCCCGTGCTCGGATCAAGACCTCGAGTCCTAGACCCAACCTATAAATGAGAGGTATCTCAACAGAAAGGGCATCTAGTATAAAACTGCCTCTAAATCTGTGCCTCCTGGCAGCTACAGCAGGATATTCGCAGAGATGATTAAAAACCATGTCCTCCTTTTTTCTATTCCAGCACGTACGACAGTGGTAATAAGAAGGGAGTTTGAGTATACTTTTGTGTTTGCTCACTACCCAGTGAGCCGTTAGGACCGATACCCCTAGAGACTTTACATATGTCCAAGTTAAGCCATCTGCTCTCAGCCACCTTAAAAAAATTGTCTTAAGGTTCCGCTCTTAACAGTTCCTATCAGAATTGCAACTGACTCCACACTACAGATATGTAGAGCAGATCCAAGATAAACGCTCTTTTGCCTGTTCATTACCAAAGTGGTTTCTATGCGCAGTCTGAAGTAATATGGGACAGACGGCTCACACTTGACTAATCCTCCTTACATTTGTGAACCAGTAAAGACGAGACGACATATATACCATCGACTGCAAGCCTTATAGGTATTAAATATCTCAGCCTTAATACCACTGCATCCATCAGGCAGAGGATAAAAGGAAACTAATCACAAGAACCTTGAAGTAGTCACAGGACTCTAAAACACAATTCATTTTGGAGCTGCTGTGTGAATCCTGGTGTCATAATTTTCCACAAGATTACACCCACACAACTTAATTCTGGATGTCATATGTACCCTGAGCTCCCTATCGAAGGCCGTATGGGCTGTTGCGTTGTCAGAACGTTGGTCCTGGATAGAGGGTAATGTTCCCAGGTACTTTCATACTTACTCGTATGACTTCCGACCCAGCCTTTCGGAGATTGGGGCAGGCAGAGTGTAAAAAGCACACTTAGCCGCAATCTAAAAAACATTTTCGAGGCCACGGGAATAGGTTCGATGATGTCTACCACTCTTTTATAAATACTATAATGGAAAGTGCTCTGAAGACAGAGAGGAATTTGTTTCTAAAAATCGGAATTTTGCCCGTTTCTTACCGACTTTTCTGTAAAACGCACCACTCATTACAGGGAAAAAATCGTTCTTTAGTCTTTGTGTGTGGCATAATCTTCCTAAAGACGTCTTTTCTGTCACTGTTAATTTTGAGCAATTTTTATCAAATTTCTACCAACTACTCCATCTACCCGCCTTTCCAAAATCTTATCCTTCTTCTCATAATCTATTTTCCTGGAACTAGCACAATTCGCCTAACCGCTTGTTATTGAAGTTTAAAAATGTGGATAAAGATGGAAAAAAATTATTGAAATGATTTTTATAAGAACATACATGTGTTCCCTCTAGGAATTGTAAAAAAACGGACTTGTGTGTTGACGATTCAGCTTTAATTAAAGTCAGTTAAAAATTCAGGAGTGGCATCGACATGAAAGCAGTAAATACAAAGGCTTTATTGAATCACACAAATAATTCCGACATAGCTTATCACTAACTTTCTGGCCCCAAGAATAAACTGCAGGGATCAACCAAAGGACTTCTATTACTTTGGTAAGTTTACAATTTGCGGCAATAATCCACCTACGAATGACATGAAAAGTGTCTGTCGAGGTGCGACTGCTTGAAAGCTACTGCTGAACCGTCGAAAACCCAAATGTATTCAAATGCTATTTAAGAACTTACTCTTTTTACTATTAAAATAAATTTTGTTACATCAATAAGCATTTAAGTATTTATTTCAATTAAAACTTTGATTAGTCGAAATATGTTAATTGTTTAGCAATAGCTTAAATGATGTCGGATAAATCTTGGATGAATATTTTTTAACACTCCTAAATGCTAGAATTTTTAGAGCGTTTTAATTTTTTTTAGTTCAGTTAGGTCGTGCTCAATTTAACATCAAATAATTTTTTTCAGTTATAAGGAATTTATATAATTTCTTTCCTACTTAATCAAATCTGTGAAATTAGTTAATTAGAACTAATAGAGTGCAACGTGATTCCCAAACACCAAACAGTCACTGTCAACTTTCTGTACGATTTCTCTATCTCTAAATTTAACACAAGAAAAAACGAAGTCAGAGCGAACGAACTTGTTTCTTCATGAAGGAAAAAGAAAAAAAATCAACAAAAGACGCGATCGATCATATAATATTTTGCCTGTTGTACAAGGAAGGCTGACTCTTGCAATAAAAACACATATGGTGGATAGGTATCTTATCCCCACAGCTACCAATTTCTGGAGTGTGCACACAATATGTACAGACAATTTAGTTTTTTCATGATTATTGGAAATTAAACAAAAAGAAACAAAGTTGAACAAATCCGACTATAAAACACGCTATCCGCTTTAAAACATTTACCACTTGGGGGACAAATGTTTTTTTTTAAATTGAGAGAATTCGTAAGAGTTAGGAAAAATTTCGGGAGCTAAAAATAATAAATATCACACAATGTTGAAGAGAAGTTTGTACTTGGATAAGCGCAAATAAAGTTGATAAATGTATTTGATCTGGTGGCTTTACCGATCGAAACTGGATTGAGCGGATTTCTGGAACAGTTTCCTCGATTAAACAAGCGTAAAATTAACCTGCTTTGTTGGGTGCCCCGGTAAATTAGCGGTAAATGCACGAGTCTACCAATCTGTGGGTTCTGGGTTCGATTCCCACCAAAGAACCTGGTTAACCTACTTGAACCTATTTTTTTTTTCTTTTTTATCCTTATCTAAATTTCCTCTTTCCTTCTACCTCCATCCTTTATATCTGCCTCTCCAGGTAGCACATAGGTACCAAATTATGCGGTTCCAAGTGAGCTGTATTCTTTTCTTTAACGGCTGCCTGTTCTACCTAACCTTACCAACTTTGTTAAACTAAATATGCAAACAGATCGTACCGCTGACAGTTGTACACTAACATACATACATATGTATGTATGTACTTATGTGGTCTAAGCTAAAAATGAAGAACTCCCCAACATCAGCTTCTGCATCAGTACCAACTATAATATCGACCAAAACTTCTGTTCCTTCGCCATATTGAAACACAAGACAAACCAAAAAAAAAAAAACCAAAAGAAAAAAATATTCCTACAGATTTCAGTCTGACAACTTGTTAAAAGACAGTCTGAATGGCTGACTGTTAAACTAAATGGTTGGTTGACTTGTATTTCATGCATGCGTGTTCATGCTTTTTTCTACATCACAAATTTAAAAATACCTCAAGTCTTCTTTACCAACGCAGCTAATGGTGTGCTTGTCTAAATATTTTTTTTTCTTTATATCTTCAGTTTCGTTTTGTGTGTACTTTTAGGAAAAAGAAAAAAACTAAATATAAACCAAAAACAAACATGACCGTACAAGATTTAACACGTTCACTTTGGCAGTTCTTTCTTTGAGAATAGAATCACAGTTTCTATGTATTTGGAGGATCGTCGTTGGCCATCAGATTGAGTAGAAGAAACGGATTAAAGAATTATATGTGCATGTATGTGCAAACATGGTTTTGTTTATTTTTTTAATTTGCAGTCACTCTCATTCAGCGAATTTAAACGCTGATGATATTGTGAAAATTAGAGGAAGTTGCAGTTAAATATTGAAAATGAAATAATAACAATTGAAAGATTATAAAATAAACAAAGAGATATGGATGCACCCATCTAAATGTAAATGTGGTCTTGCCTAGATCATATTAATCTGGATAAATAAATTAAAAAAACGAAAAAAAAAATCGTGTCGTCAGCATCAAAATTATGTCTGTATTTTTAGGTCTAAACATTTCTGCTGGTTGATTTCAGATTCATCAAGTTGCGGGACCATGAGTATAGACTTTATTTTTATCTCGATATTGTTAGCTTAAATAAAACATCATGTTTTAAAGAAGAAGCTGAAAAATCCACACTGCAAAAGCGGTATTAAAAATTTTTTTTCATATTCTCAGCATTGTGGCACTACAAGCCGTGACATGACTTAACGAAACATACTCAAATAAGATTATACATACATACATACATACATATGTATATCGATTTCGAACATTTAGTTTTGTAAATTTTCATTTTCAGGTAATGATATGTAATAATTCATGCATTTACAAGTGTGATAACTCAAATACATATGTATGTCTAGACTTGCGATTTTACGTCTATAGAATTCTTTAGGTAAAACAGGAAGTGAAAATTTTGACGATTTCAGTTTAAAAAATAAAAAAAAAATATTCTATTCAAACACCAAGGAATTGCCCTGGTTCCGTTTCTCTTTTAACTTGTATATTTTTAATTTGCCAGATATGGCATCCACAAGAGATCTGGAGCTGCTTAGCGAATGTTTTGAAAAAATGGAGACAAACTAAGCGTTACCAAAACAGAATCAGCATGTTTTCTTTTTCTTTCGTACAAGTGGCAGTAACTTTCAGAAACGCTCTTCTTTCATACAATGAAACCCCCAAATACTTCCCCATAAGCCTCGCTTGCTTTCATTGGGCAGAAACGCTTCATTGTGCTGCACTAGGTTTGGTCTACTCTACAAGGAAATATGGAATTTGGATCTATAGCAGACACACAGGATACACATATTAATACAGAATTAAGCGCACCTAATATATGGTCGATTGATGGCTTCCTGTTCTAGCAATATCGCTCCATCTTAACTCAAACGGGAAATTGCATAGAAACAACCAATTTTGTTCAAAGTTCGGTATTCGGCAAATACGTGATGGACCGAGTGTAAATTTAATTCGTTCGAGGGTGCAGAGATTCCACGCGACTGCTTCGGCTATGAATGTCCTACGGATAGGATCCAGTCAATCTTCAAAAGCTACCGAAAACATCGATCTGGTTGAAAGCAGTTTACGTGAAAATTCGCGATTTCAATATGGAAAAGAGCAGCCTGACTGGGACTTTCAACAGCGATTATTCATGAAATTAAGAAATATGATCTAAAGGTCCATCCTTTTAAAATTTAAATCGCCCAAGAACTGAAAGAAAGTGACTTTGATTTACACAAAAATTTTAGGGAAACGCTGTTGGAGCGTTTTCGCTCTGTAAATCCCTTTTTTTGGAGCGACGAGACTCATTTTCACTTAAACGGTCACGTCAACAAGCAAAACTGCCGTAATTGGTCTTTAGGAACCCGCAACTCTCGATTGAAACATTGAAAACCTATTGCATTGCCCCAGGGTTACTGTTTGGTGTGCCTTATCCACACATCAGGTAATTGGACAATTTTTTTCGAAAATTCTCGAGGACAGGCGACGAATGTCAATGGTGAAAATTATTTCGAATGCTTACGGAACTCTTTTTGCCAACCCTGCGAGTTCATCCATCGTATATTTCACACACGTAGTTTCACCAGGGTGGGGCGACTGCACACACAGCCAGAGCTTTAATGAATTATCTTCGGGAAAATTTACCCCAAAAACTTATCAGTCGCTTTGAGGGCATCCCATGGACACCGAGGTCACCCGATCTAACTCCCATGTATTTTTTCTTTTATGGGGCTACCTCAAAGAGAGGGTTTATAATGGCAATCCGCAATCCCTTGTGGGTTTAAAGGAAAATATTCGTCGAGAAATCAGCTTAATTGAACCAAGTTCCCTAAAGCGTGTGGCGCAGAACACAAGGCTACATTTTAAACAGTGTGTTAAACTCGACGGAAGACATCTGGATGACATACTCTTTAAAAAATAAAATCCGCATTTCTATTATATTGTTTAATGCTCTATATATAACTTTGTGTCAATTATTACGTTTTTTGTTTAAGTTTAAAAATTAAAATCTGCTCCCAAACACCCTGTATCCCCTACATGTGAACAAAAATGGAATTCGAAGCTTATTTTAGAGATACTTGACCGTAAACAGGAATGTGCTAAGGTACTCTTTAAGGACGTTAGGATGTCCAACCGTATTGCTTTACTCGAACGTCATCCGGATGTCAAATTTTTGCACTTTTTCTGAAGAAATGAGGGAGCTAGTTTCTGAAACCTGGAACTTTTACGAGATACGAGCCTTTCAAAAAAAGTTCACCAATTTGTGGTTGACTGGCCAGTGAGTCGTACTGCGCATTATAAGAAAATTTGATCTTTAGTCGCACAGTTAATGTTTAAAATAAACTTCCCTAAGAGGCCTCTCCTTCTTAAATAATCGCTAGATAATTGTTACTCTGTAAATCATCTTACCAAAAAACAATTTAAACAATGTTTACGTTTTACATACCTGAAAAGACAAGAAAGAGAAAAAAATATGTTAATTAAAAGTTTCATTGTATTTATGTAAAGACTTTTAATGAATATAAATGAATTATTGTGTAATAAAAACCATGTACGTAAAACAAAGATAAAGATCCTTTTAAGCCAGACCTCAATTTACAAAAGCATAAATGCAAAAATGTAATCGATATTAAGCATTCAATTTCACAACAATAGTAACATCAACCATAACGCACAGTCTATAAAACAAGATCAATGAAATAACTACAACAACAAAAAATATGGCCTAAAGGCACAGACTGATGCTGCATTCGCACTAAAAACTTTAAGTGAAGAAAATTGACAAATTAAACGAAAGAAAAGGGGGAGAACCGATAGCAATAACAGAGTTAAAAAAAATTTACGAAACAAACAAGTAAAAAGCATTTTTGTGATTAAAATAGAAAAGAAAAATTTCAAAAATTTCTTTTCTGGCGATTTTTTAATTATAAAATTAGTCTCCTCTTAAGACTTAGGAAAGGCTTCAGCAATTTAGGAAGTTTTGAGGCCAAATTCAAAAAAAGTAGAAGGAATAGTAAAGTGTTTAATAAAAAGATATTAAAACTGTATTAAGTCTTCAAAACTGTGTATTAAAATCTGAAAATATATTTAAGTGACGAATTGCAATATTATTTATAATTGATTTTTTCCTAAGCACTAACAATAAATATTCAAATCCTCAATATAAATAATTAATATTAGTTCAGTCTGTGTGAGACTAAGATTAAAGTTCTCAAACTAAATCAATTTAAATGGTCCCCTCTAAAGAGTATGTCCGCTATGTTATAAGATGTGTCCAAATCTGCTTCGGATGTGTTTTCGATTTATTCCAAGACTTGCCCAGATAGCTTAACTTAGAATTTAACTAATGGAACTTGAAAATCTTTGTTTAATAAATTGGGGCTGGCTTACCCCAAGCTAGTGTTCTGCAATAAACTCTTAAGTTGCTTTACACAGCAAACATTGCACCCAATAGTCCAACACACACGTTTCCCAAGTAAAGAAATGTACAAAGTTATGGGGAATAAGAATTAATGATCAAAAATATATCCAAGTAACTTTTACTTTGCACAAAAAATGTGCTCCTCAATCCTTATTAACCATATGGTGCCTCACAAACTGATACGAAATAGTTTGTTGTTCACCTGGCGCGTCGCCCCACATGGAAGTCATATATAGATGCGAAGTTGACACAAATGAAACTTTAAACAACCTAAACACCTTGGCTCTCGTCTTAATTGTAATTTTCTGCTCTTAGACTCGATATTAAAACGAATTTGGTACCACGGGATACAATTATGGGGGACTGCTTCCGAGGATTAAAACACAGGGCATGTGACCAAGCAAGTATTATATCTCTTATGTCGATTTTGTTCCCGATCTGGTTGACTACTAAACACCAAACGCCTTTTTTCGCTGGAAATTCTCCTTTGTTATTTCAGAGGGAGGAGCGGATGAAATCATCTCCTCGGGACTTGTCAATCTGGAGATATACACAGATTGGTCTAAGGGAAAAACTGGTGTTGGTGGAGACATATTCATTGCACAAGCAGGAGTCCGGATTTCATTCAGATTTCCGAATGAATGCACTGTACTACAGGCCAAACCGTCAGCGATAGACAAAGCGGCAGGAATATAGGAAACTTCACCGACAGGCTGGACGCAATCAGGTCCATTACTGATGTATACTCTACATCAAAACTACTCCGCGAATGACGGGTCTCTTTAAACTGGATGGCGACGCATTCTAACATCATCCTGGCGTGGGTAAGAGGACACGGCACCAATACAGGAAACTGTCTTGTCGATGTTGTCGATCCTAGACGTGAAACCCCTCTAATGACCTGGTCGAGGATAGATCCGAAACGTTCCAAGTCTCTCCTCGATTTGAATAACGAAGGATAAGGGACACCGTGGCCGCAATTACCGACCACTGCCGATTTGGTACCCATGCCAGCAGATTGGCATTGCCTTTCAACGACTTCTGTAGAAGCTTTCGGGATGCAGAGGCGGCTGAGAGTATACAGCACCTCTTGCGCTTCGGTACAGCATTGGTTAACATTCGGATAAGACATTTTAGTACCGACAGACTGGACGTTTGTTCAATATCTCGAACTTAGAATCAATTTTCAGGCGCTTCGATCTTCTGTGCTTCTCCTCCAATTTCTGGCACCCTTCCTAGCTGGAGCATCTTCATTCATTCTCGGTAAGAGGGCACGGGACTAATACAGGCAACTGTGTTGTCAATGTTGTCGATCCTAGACGTGAAACCACTCTAATAACCTGGCCGAGGATAGATCCGAAACGTTCAAAGTCTCTCCTCGATTTGGATAACAAAGGATAAGGGACACCGTGGCCGCAATTACCGACCACTGCCGATGTGGTACTAATGCCAGCAGATTGGGATTGCCTTTCAACGACTTCTGTAGAAGCTTTCGGGATGCAGAGGCGGCACCTCTTGCGCTTCGGTACAGCATTGGATAACATTCGGATAAAGCATTTTATAACCGACAGACTGGATATTTGTTCAATATCCCGAACTTAGAATCAACTTTCATGCTTCTTTTTCAATTTCTGACACCAAGTTTCGAGATATCTTCCTCCACTGAATCCATGGGAGTTTCGGTTTTCTTCTCCTACGTGATCCGTCACTAAGGCTCGGCATTAAATGACTTTCTAGCTGGAGCATCTTCATTCATTCTCACAACATGACCCAGCTAACTAAAACGTTAAATTTTGATTCTTGTAACTATGTCAATGTCGGCAAACAGCTCATACTGCTTACGGTTCATACGACACCGGTATTATTCGTCAACGCAGATTGGTCCATGGATTTTCAGAAGACTCTTCCTCTCGAAAACTCCAAGCACTGCCTCATCTGCTTTCGCAGATGCCATATATAAGCACGGGCAGTATCAATGTATTGTTGAGAATAATTTTTGTTTGTCGGGATGTGGTTTTACTTTTAAGCTGCCGACTTAGCCCAAAGTAGCATCCATTAAACAATATTGTTCTTCTTTTTATCTCAAAACTGATGTTGTTTGTTTTGTTAATGGCAATGTCGAGGTAAATAAAATCGTTGACTTTTTTAAAGTTGTAGTTTTCACTCCCACGAAACCGAAAGTTTACATGAGAATAAAACTCAATCTCCTTTGATAAAAAGCAGATAATAATTTCTTAATGTAGAAATATTTTGTTATCTAGTATCTTTCAGGTAAAGTTTTTAAAAAGCTTAAGCTGCCTGCATTATTTACAGGCGCCTAGACAAATGCGTCTTATCTGCTGTACATGTGCGATTTATACATAACAAATAGTGGAACCATTTGACCATGTCTACCCTTAAACGCAACAACAGCAATTACATCCCTAAACAACCAGCAGCATCAATTCCATTTAACAAATAGGAGTCATTAGGAAATTGTAAAAAATTTCCGCAACACACAGGAAACAATGGAACAAAAACTAAACCCAAAAGCAAACAAAAAAAAAAAATAAAAATTTAAAGTGTTTGTTGCAAACAACAAAAGACAAAACACGAAAACTATTATTATTTGCCACCATCCACCATCGATTACAGCCAAAAGATGTCAACATTAAACAGCTTGTAAATGCCCTCCTCTGAGTTTTTGCCAAACAAAATGTCAAAACATTTTTTATTTTAATGCAATTCTTGCAACGTAATGTTGCGCAATTAGGTACTTAAAACTGCGTTGGCTGCTCTTGGTTTTCGTTTAAAATTCTAAATGTAAGTAAAAAAGAAATGTCCGAAAAACTCAAAAGAATGTGTTTAGGAAAATGTTTCCAGATTAATTTAAAACGAAATAAATGTGGGTTTGTGTCTTAAAAGAAACACAAACAAAGAAAAGAATAAGAAGTAATTGAAATCAATATAAATAAATTGATGCAATATGCTGTTAATGAATTTTAAATAATGTCAACAAATTTGGAACAAAAAAGGTTTGTTTGCAACAAAGTATTCTTAAATACGTGCAAAAATATTTGTCTGCAATTAAATTAATTGGGCAACGACCAAATTGAAAAATCAAAAAGAAGTTGAAAGTACAAAAATTTTGTGAGTTTATAAATATTCATTTAAGACAGGCTTGCCATTGGTTGAGAAGAACTAATTTTGTTTCTCTCCTTAATCATAAATTGTCGACCGGTTATGTATTTTTCTAAAAGATTGAAAATATTCACCCCTTTTTTTACATTTCGATTCGAATCGAAAATTTCTCCGTCGTCCTTCTTTACTTTGCAATAGTTTGGGCACAAATAACTTGCTTTTAGTATATTTTGGTTTTTTCGTCTTTTCGTTCTAAAATCTTTGCTTCCTAATATCAAAATTGGAAAAAATCATTTTTAATTTGATAAACGCGTATTTTAATGCAGAATCGTAATCGAAATGCAGAATAAACCCCATTAAGAGGAAGGGGTTTCATGCCATACTTTATCGAAAGCTTGTGAAAGATCAATAAAAAGCGCGAAGCAGTACTTCTTTTCCTCAAAGGCTTTTCTTATAACCTGTACCAACCTGTGAGTTTGTTCGATGATACTATGTTGACTTCTAAAGCCGAATTGGGGATTTGGAATGCAGTTTTTGTTATTCAGGATTGGATTCAGCTTGTTTTTAAGCAATTTTTCAAACAATTTTGACATTATGGGTAACAAACTTTTAGGCCTATAAGACTCCACCTTCGAAGGATCTTTGCCAGGATTAGGAATCATCTTTACAAAGCAACTTTTCATACAGGCAAGAAATGTTCAAGTCGAATTAATGCGTTAAAAATAAAAAGAATTTTTCTTTTAGCTATAAAAGGTAGCTCAAAGAGCATTCTGTTGCTTATATTATAAACTCCAGGATTTTTTTATCATTTAGGTTAGCAATAGCATCTACAACATCTGTAAATCGGAAACGACTGAGTTTTTTACCTACTTGATAAAAAAAATGCAAGTTTAGCAGCACTTTAAAAATTTTAATAACAATCATTCAAATTGCTACAGAAGATAAATTAAAACTAGAAGTAAAAAATACATAAAAAGGATTGTCAAAAGCAGCACCGGCAGGCCTAATGTGCAGGAGTTAAGTCCATCAGCCAGTCAAGTCTTATGAGTTCAATTGTTTGTAAAAGATGGATGTAAAAAGTTCTGCTACAGAAAAAATTATTTTTTTTTTAATTTTTTGGTTTATTTGCTTAATTCTTCTTTGTTTTGTATCTCAAACAAGCACCGCACCTTTTGGGACATGTTTTTTAAGGTTTTTCGACATTGACTCTTCGTTGGCTTCTGTTTTTTCAGTTAAGTTACGTTTATTTCATAAATTGTTTTAGTTAAATATACTCAGTTTATATTTAACGAAAAAGTTTTTACCTACAGTGTTAACATTAGGCTAAAATATATTTTTGTATGTGTATCAAAAGGTGCATACATACGTACATATGTATACGGCAGACTGTTGGTGCCGTACTACCCAGCAAAAGTTTCGATATGGAAGGCAGAGCCTTAATATCCTAAGCACTGTGAAAAGGATATTATATATTACAGTACGCTATTCTGTTTTTAATTTCTAAAAATTCCATTTGCGAGCCCATAAAGTAAATATATTTTGGATCCCTATAGATAAAGAAGTCGATTAAGCCATGTCGGTCTGTCCATCTGAAATCAAGTTTCCGCAGCAAAGTGAAATCGAATACAGTTTTCTGGCGCCAAACTATAATATATAAGCAAAAACCTAAAATAAACCATTTTTAAGGGCAAAATCCATGCACATATTTTTATATATCGGGGAAAATATAGCCAATATTGTCACAAGACTTCGCACCGATACTCTAGACAGTGACGTAAATTGGGAAACTTTTTTTTAATATTGGAAGGGGAAGTGGTATGCTCGTACATTTGCATGAATTTTGTTGGGTAAATCTGAACAGCTATCGACTTTAAATTTCCTACTAGAAACCAAAAAAAAAATATTTGGAGAGAAAGGTTTGGTATCCCCCACAAACATTTTGGAAAAAAATTTGTTGGATAAAAGCAGGGGAAGCGGAACCCCTCACACAAATAAGCAGTTTTTATAAAATTTAAATATATAAAATATTTTGGAAACTGTTAAAGCGATTAACTTCAAACCTTCTACAGGGTATTCATTAGTTTTGTTAAAAAGCAAAGTTGGTTAGATAGGAGGAGCCCCGAAGTAGCGTCGGCCATACAATTGTTTAAATTTTGGAGTTTTCTATTTTAAAAATAAGTAAGAGCGCTATAGTTGGCTATTTCCGAATCTTAGATACCCTCCATATTGGATTTTCGAAACCCCGAACCATTTTTTATTTTTATCCGCATTTTTTATTAATGAAATATTTCTAATTTTTAAATAGCGGTCGGTGTCATATTTTAGCCCTCTTATGGTGATAAGGGCAGCTGTAGAGGTTTTTACCCTAATTTTTTTCAATTCTTGTAGGCACTTTTACTATAATTTTTCAAAATATTTTGTGGCAACCCCCTTAGGTGACAGAGATGGGGGTAAGTATTTTCTAGAAATATTTTTGGGAGGGAAAATTATTGGGGGTCTGTGATACATTTTATTCCTCAAGGGGCGACCCCAGGGAAGCTGTAGGGGTTTTTAACTTATTTTTTTCAAATTTTGTATGGCGATCCTCTAAGGGTGTGGAGATAGGGGGTAAGTATATTCTGGGAATATATGTATTTGAGAGGAGAAACTAATGGGGGTCGGTCGTACTTCTAATTTCTCTAAGACCGACTCTGGGGAAGTCAAAGGCGTTTTTACATAATTTTTGTTTATTTCCTATGGCAACTCCCTTAGGTGATGGAGATAGGGAGCAAAAACGTTATATGAATATGTTTGGGGTTGTGCAACACATTTTATTCATCTGGGGGTGACTCCATGGACGTTGTAAGGTTTTCACCTTTTTTTTATGGCAACCCCTTAGGGCGTGGATACAGGGGTTAAGTATTTTGTTGGAATACGTTTAGAAGGGGAAACTAATGGGGGTCGGTGGTAAACTTTATTGCTCTAAGGCCGACTCTGAGGGAAGTTTTTAGTATTTTTACACAATTTTTGAAAGTTTTGAATAGCAACCCCAGTAGGTGCTGGTGATAGGAGATAAGCATGTTCTACGAATATGTTTTGGAGGGAAAACTAATGGCGTCTGTGATACATTTTATTCATTTAAGGGCGATTTCGGCGAAATTGTAGGGTTATATACCTTTTTTTTTAAATTTTGTAAGGCTATCATCTATGGACGTAGAGATGGGGGCAGGTTTGTTCTAAGAATATGTTTGCGAATAGAAACTAGTGGAGGTCGGTCCTGCATTTAATTTCACTAAGGCCGACTCTGGGGAAGTAATGGGCGTTTTTAATCATTATTGTAAGTTTTGTATGGCAGCCCCATTAGGTTGTAGGTGTTTTAACCCTATTTTTATCAAGTTTTGTAGGGCAACCATGTTGAGCGGTAGGTATCTTCCACAAAAATGTTTGGAAGGAAAAATTAATAGGGTCTGTCTTACACTCTACCTATTAAGTATAACCCTGGAAGCTATGGGAGCGATTTAAAAAAATTTTAAAAAATGAAAATTTGTTTGGTAACATTGCAAGGGGGTGGAGAAAGGGTGTAAGTATGTTCCAAAAAAAATGCTCGTGGGAAAAAAATATTGGGAATCGGTCTTACGATGCACATTCATTGTACGGGGCAACTCTGGGTTAGTTGCAGAGGTTTTTATATACAAGTTTTAGAGAAATAAACACAGATAGTCTTCGTTTTAGGCTTATATCTCGATAAGTTATCGGGCGATTTCGCTTGATTTCAATGGAGATTTTCTTGCTGATATTTGTGATATTTTGAAATCATTCACGAGTCTATGTGACATCGGGTGGCTTCAGAAAGTTAATTTCAACCATAACACGGACAGACGGATATACGGGCATGGCAAAATCGACTTTTCTATCTATAAGGATCCAGAATATATATACTTTATGCGATTCTGGATCCCTTAAGATAGGAAAGTCGATACAATTGCTTAAAAATTGTACTATAAGCCTACAACCAATAATTATAAATTTTACCGTTAGAAAACAGCTTGCCCAGATCAGTTTACTGGATAAACAAAACCACCAATGTGAAGGGCACATAATACTCGGCACAGCCGAATATAGCGCTCTTACTTGTTTTGTTATAATATTTGCAGCTTAAAAACAAATTGCCTAGATCTGGTGACTGAATATACAGGATTATAATATTCGGCCGAACTAAGCGCTTTTACTTGTTTTTTATTGAAAAAAAGTAAAGCAGTTAAGTCTCAAGATCACTTTACTTCACATATTGCTGGGATATTTTTATATCTTTTGCCAGAAGACTCAAATTTGTCTTTCGATTGTGCGTTTTAGTTTCGTTTTAACATAACTTTTCCACTCTTTTTTTTTAGATTTTAGATCAATTTTCTGTTTTATTTTTTTTTTGAAAGTCAAAGAAGATTTCCCACGTTTAGGAATCATAACAAAACGCATCATTAATCATTTAACTTCTTTTTTTTTTATTTAGTTGGTTTTATTGTTGCTGCTGTGATACTCTAGTAGTTTTTTAAAGACCGAAAAACATTTTTTTTTTTTCATTTAAATTGAAATAGAACTTTTTTTTTATGGATGATAAATACTTATGTATGCGGTGATAGAGACACTAGCTTTACATAGAAAGTTAATAGGAAATTTACTTACATTTTGTAAGCAAAGAATGTATTTTAATTTTCTTGTTTCATTTGCTCTTTCAATTTAAACCTTTTTTTTTATTTTTTCTTAATCTTTAAACGATCATCATGATCATCGTATACATATGGTCAATCAACTTGGAAATAAATAAATTTTTGAACACAAAACACAATTTTTCCTTATAATAAAACACCATAAAATATAGAAAAAGATTTTCCGTCTAAATCATTAAAATGTTAAAAAATGATTTTTACGATTAAAAGTCAACCAAACAAACACAAATTTATGTTTTAACGTTTTCATTGTTATCGAAATTAGAGATGAGCGATATTTCCGTACCTGTGATTTTATACCTGTTACTTGCAAATCACTGGTAACGACAGTGACATAAACTGTGAAGTAACTGCTACTGCTACTTTTAAGTTATTGTGTTATTTAAATAACATTTTGACCTGTAACGACAGTGACATAAACCGTGAAGTAACTACTAAAGTGTTACTTTTAATTTATTATGTTACTAAAAGTAACATTTTGAAATATTGTGCAGTAATTTTACCTGCGATGTTACTCTTATTATGTTAAACTTTGCAAAATGTAAAGTAACATTTTTGTGTTTCATGTTTACATTTGCTCATAGCTAACAAATCATGTTGCTGCTTTTGTTCTTTAAAAGAAATAAAGGGCTTATGTGTTTGTATGTGTGTTTGTCAAAGTGCTGTTAAAAACTTTACAACAGAGGTGCCGTCAGAGACCAGCGCCGAGCATTGTTTGTCCGCGACGGCGGATTAAATTCAGATATGAGCCGGCTTAAGAATTAATATTCAAAAACAGATTTAAACACACATTTATTTTAAACACATATCGTAACCTAAAATGAAAAAAAGCACAGCTAACAAAAATAGAACTTTACATGATAAGCGAAAATCTTTGTAAAGGTACAACAAAAATATTTCAAAAAAAAATGCGTATAAAGTTTTTAGTTTGCTCGCATTATGTATATAGAAACGAATAATAACATTTTTTTACACGTTATAAGTAGAAACATTTTTAATATGAAACTTATATACGACATTAAACATAGCATAACAAACAATTCTGAATCGTTAACTCCAAAAATGCATTTCTAGAATTACAACATTTGAGTAAATGAGCGATATACATATATAAATCGTTAGCTGAAATGAAATTTTAGTTAATATGTTCAGGGTTTTTAGACTTAACTTTCAATTATCAAGAAATAAAAATATTTTTGATTGGTGAAGTAAAAAAGAATAAAAATATCAAAATCTTTCTCAAATAGCTCAAGAAAATTTTTGTGCATTAGGATCGCCAGTCCATGCGAAAGAATATTTTCAAAAGCTGGACAAGTCCTAAATGACCGACGAACGCGTTTAAACGAGAAAAAGCACATATACATTTTAATTTGTGTTATTTGTTTTTTTTTAGGTTTTTGTTTTTGTTACAATGGATTTCAACTATTTTTATATATTTTTATGTTTGGAATCTATTTAACAAGAATTTTAAGCTGCTTTTCTAAATTAAAGCTGTATCTCAATGCTGCATGGGAGCTTAAAAACTTATCTCAAAACGTATAAATTTAAATTTTGTATCAAAATTTTGTTTAAAGTAAATTAAAAATATTAATATAAATATGGAATATTGTTTGTAACTACATACATACATACCTATTGAAAATTGATATTTCTTATTTATAAATATATTGAATTCTTATTTATCATTTGTATTATTTTCCCAATGCGTTGTTCAGGAGTTCGTTAAAAAGAACTAAAATCGCATAATCACTGCTTAAAATAACATTATGTATATTAATTTAACAGAGATTAAAATAACTCTTTTACAAGAAGTGAAAAATGCTAAACAGTGATCACTGTCACTGTTTAAATAACCGGTGATTTCAAAATCGCATTCACTATTAACGATATTCCCTAAAAATCACGGGATCGCTCACCTCTAATCGAAATGCATACGAACTTGACAGTTATTGTTACCAGTTTAAAAGATTTGTATCTTTCGTGGTTCATGTTAAAATCTTTTTTTTTTTAAATTTGTTTTTAAAGTTTTCTTAGAACTATCATTAAATGTTAAGTGTAAATTAAAAGGTCATTGTTATACTAGCAATACTCGGAAAATGTGTTGTAAAAGTGTGGAAAATCTTAGAATGAAGACAGTTGAGGCACGAGTTCAAACTGTTTTCGAACTTGTGTGCAATGTTTGTCAAACATTTTATGGCAAAAGTGTGAAAATATTTTGAGATCAAAACGAAAAATCAATAAACTTCGTGTAAAAAATAGAAACAAAACGAAAAAAGTAATGAAATAATTTAAGTTTACGTTAACTTATACTTTTTACATTGGCCTTTATGTATATTCAGCCATTCTACCCTGCTAAGTTGTTTTCAAAAATTTATAAAAAAAATTACCTTGTGGAGAGTTTAACGTCGAGCGCTTTTATAGCTTTGAAAGTGGAAAACTTTATAAAATTGATCCGTTAATATAAAAACCACTAATCCTCGTGATCATACCAACTAAGAATTTTTTTCGAAATATAGAAATCATATTAGAAGTGGATGGGTGACGTTGGATACCAAATAACGGCTCTGATTGGTTTTAACCTGGCAAAGCCCAGACCAATCTTAGTCCCTCCTTAAACTGTGAACACTGACCACCCTGTGGTGTCACCTGGGGTAGCTACCTTTAATACCCATTAAAGGTAGCGAGCTAAAAAGTGCCGCGCGTTTACCCATAAAAACTATAAAATTTGGTTGAGGCGTGGGGTTAGTAACCCACCCTTGTTAAAACTTGCGTACTAAAAAAACCGAAGAAAAAGATTAACGGCCCCTGCGAAGGTTTGAAGGACCATGACTTACGAATTTGCACCTGAAACTTTAGAACCTTATATAAAGAAGGTGCAGTGTTTGCGAATGTACTTGAAAAGTACAAGGCCGATATTGCTGCCTTACAGGAATTGCGATGGAAAGGGAAGGGCGTCATAATTACACCAAAAGGCAACGCGCTGTAATATAGCTGTCACTAAACAAAACATGAGTTTGGCTGTAGATTCATTGTTAGCCGGAGACTCAAATAACTTGCCTCCAGGTTTACTCCAGTGGACGAAAGGCTAGCGACAATTCGCATAAAAACCAAATTGTTCAACATTAGCTTTATCTGTGCCCATGCCTGAACGCAGTTAGGTACAAACAGACTAAAGATATATTTTTCGAGCGCGTAGAGAGACCATATGACCGCTGCGCCGAGCATGACATTGAAATCGTCCTAGGAGATTTCAACGCGAAAAAAGGAAGGGAAAATATCTTTGGTCCAACAGTCGGAAACATCCGATAACGGAATGAGGATAGTAGACATCACCGCGGCAAAAAAAATATGGAAGTAAGCAGCACCAGACTTCCACATCTTGATACACATAAAGCCACGTGGCTATCACCAGATCAGATCTTCAGGAATCAGATTAATCATGTTGTGATAGACGGAAGGCATTCATTCAGTGTGTAAGACGTTCGATCAATCCGATGAGCGAAAATCGATTCGGATCACCCTCTTGTTGCAGGAAAGGTTCACAACCGTCTGAATGTGGCGAGAAACGTACGATCTGACACAGCATGGAATATTGACGGCGGAAAGCTGCAGACACAACAAGCTGCAGACACTGGACACTGCAGCCAGTAGCAACGCGCCTTGCGAAGGAGAGGTATCGTGAGAAAAGGAGAGAGGAAAAGAGTCAATTCCGCAGAAAGGAGAGAGAAATGGAAAGGCGTGAGTGTAAGCGTAAGGAGATGTTCAGGAGTCAGAATGAAGTCCGCAAATTTTACCAGAAAGTAAAAGAACAAACTGAAGGCTTTGGTATAGGCACATTGCCCTGCAAACATAAAGAAGATAATCTGGTGACTGATACGGATAGTGTGCTGAGGATATAGAAAAGCCATTTTTCACGCCTGCTAATATCTGATAGTAGCAACGATAAAAAGATACCAGAGAACCAATTCCAGAAGACGGTATTGAGTGCATACCGCCTAGCCAGAATGAGGTCGAAATAGCAGTTACCCGGCTTAAAAATTACAAGACAGCAGGAGCCGATGGGTGGCTAGCTGAACTATTTAAGACCAGAGACGACAAGCTGATAAGGCGTATGCATCAGCTTCTTTGTACGATATGGAGGAATGAATAACCATGGATTGGAACATCAACGTTTTATGTCCTATGCACAAGAAAGGAGACAATATATACACGCTACGCCAAATCCTGGAAAAGACCCAAGAAAGACAGATCGACACATACTATTTTTTTGACTATAAAGCCATTTTCCACAGACCTATACGTTCAGAGAAGTTTCAAGCTATGTCTGAGTTTGGTATCCTCATTTAAGATAAGCAGGAATATTTCTAAGCCCTTCAGTACCAAACGAGGTTTCAGAAAAGGAGACGAAAGGCTGTCTACGTGACCTTTTTAAAATTCTTTTAGAAAAGGTTATGCGAGACGCAAATGTTAATTAAACTGACACACTATTCAGAAAAACAGCACAAGTTACTCGCTTACGCTGACGATATCGACACCATGGGGCGAAGGTTGCGATCGGTAACTGCCTCTTTTGAAGAAGTCTAAAAAGGTTAAGCCTTTGGATTTTATCTTCAGGAATATTGAGTCAACAAAATACACAACAAGAAACTCTCACGTATAAAATTGAACTCAAAGGATGTCGAAATATTGAAAAATTATAAAAAAAGAAAAAATTAAAACAAAAATATGACCTCGAGCTCAATTATTTCAACTTGATATAACAAAAGGTCGAAAAAACAAATTTGTATACTTTTTAACAATAATACAGGGTGTCTGGTGGCAGATTCATATTTTTAAACTTAAATAAAAAACGTATAAATTAACACAAAGTTTTATTTAAAGCATTGCACAATAGAATAGAAATGCGGATTTAATTTTTAAAGAGTTTGTCATCTAGATGTTTTCCGCCGAGTTGAACACACTGTTCAGAACGGAGCCTTGTGTTCTGCGCAACACGCTGCAGTAAACTTGGTTCAATTGAGCTGACTTGTCGACGAATATTTTCCTTTAAAGCCATAAGAGATTGGGCATTGTAATTATAAGCCCTCCTCTTGAGATAGCTCCATAAAAAAATCAATTGGGATTAGACAGAGCGACCGCGGTGCCCATGGGATGTCCCTTAAACGACTGATCAGTTTTAGGAGGAAATTTTCCTGAAGAAAATTTATCAAAGCTCTTGCTGTGTGTGCAGTCGCCCATTTCTGTTGAAGTCGAAGGTTGCGGATTTTTGGAGACCAGTAACGGCAGTTTTGCTTTTTGACGTGTCCGCTTAAGTCCAAATTAGCCTCGTCGCTCCAAAAAATGGAATTTACGGTGCAAAAACGCTCAACATCGTTTCACAAAAATTTTTCCGTAAATCAAAGTCACTTTCTTTCAGTTCTTGAACGAGTTGAATTTTAAAACAATGGAACTTCAGATTCCTTTTTTTTAAATTTCATGAATATTCTTTCTTGGAAGCCCCAGTGAATCTGTTTTTCCCCGTATTAAAAGTGGCGGATTTTCACGTAAAGTGCTTTTAACCAGTTTAATGTTTTTGGAAGTCCTTGAGTATCAACTGGACCCTGGCCGTGGGACATTCGTAGCCGAAGCACCCACAAACAAATTAAATTTAGACTCGGTATATCACGTATTCGCCGAATACGAAACTTTGAACAAAATTGTCCACGAGCAATTACGAAAGAATCAATACGCTTAAAAAATGTCTCCACAGCGAACGCCCGATGCTCACTCCACCACTACGACATCGTGACTGGGGAATCCGCACAATCGATAATTCTAATGACGCCACCTTCCCTCCACACCGTTTATTACTTTTTTAAATAATCGTATTTAAAAATATAAACTTGCCACCAGACACCCTGTAGCAATGGTTTCACTTGTAGTAATATTTCTTTGTATGGCATAACAGGAACGAGTCCAGCAAAGCGGGCCGGATAATCGAGTTCTGTAATAAAAATGCGTTACAAGGTCCCCATGCATTCCTACCTTAATTTTGTTTTAAGCAACAGAAAAATGTGTTTGGATGGCCGGGGTTACTTTAGAATTTAGGAAAATAATGCGAAAATTTTAACTATCTAAAGAGAAATGTCGCTAACAAGAGTATAGCATGAAGATATTCGCTTAAAACGGTTTTTTTTAATGTAATTAATGTTTTAAAAATTGCTTAAAATAAAATCATATTAACAGAAAATTCTTTGGAAAATTTAAAATTTTCCTTTTTCTTTCGGTTTGGATGCAACAAATTTGTTTCGTCATAACAAATTACAATTTAAATTTATTCTATTACAATATATTGATGTTCTATCATTTGTCAAAATGTACAAAGACATCATGGTACAAACATGATTTCCAGTTTCTTTTTTATTTTCCTTTTGTCCACTTTTCAATAGAACCCTAATCAATCTTTTATTATATGGTTCTTCAATTTTACGAGGCGTTTTTTTAAGATGATCTCATATATTAGAAGATTTTTCCAGTATTAAATCATCCAAGAGAAGCATAAATGATTTGGTAGTTTAATGAACTTGTTCATTTAGGCTTTAGCTACTTCTGCTGAATTGTTTTAGGTTTTGTAAATAATAGTTTGAAGATGAGTTGGTAAAAATTATATTTAAAATGTTGTTGACATTAAAGGGATAAACAAACATCTGTGCACACACAAACACACAGAAACGGACTAATGATTAATGAATTTAGTGTTTTAAATGTATTTTATTGTTTTTAGTTTTTAATGGTTTAGTTTTGATGGATCATTTATTGATTTGTTTCTCTTTTTGTTAATTTTTTCAAATATTTTAATATCCAAAACATACAAAGTTAGAACAGAAACTCAATTTAAGATTTAAACTTTGCCTAAAATATAATTAAAGACACTTGACCTTGAGCTTTTCAAATTAAGAATGCAAAAGAAAATTTGATGAGTCTTTAATTATAAAAAACTGTTATATGTGTGTAATGATATGCTTGTTTAAATATAAATTTTAAATAAATTTAAATATGACCTTAAGTTAAACGCAAGAAAATTAATAATTAAACGATTTTGAAATTTTTTAAAAAAACTATTGACATGATTTTGGTTAGATTCGATAACCTTCATGGATCATCTAAGAAGTCCAGATGTTTTAGCATTAAAATTATATAAGATTTTTAATCAAATTAATTATAAAACTAATCACTAATAAAATATATTTGTTTTTTTATAATTATTAAAATTTAAGTCATCGTTTAAAAATCTTAATTTAAAATAAAAGTTTTACATTTATTTTTTTTAAGGTCCATAGGCGTTTGTTTGTAACGCCCAGATGTTGAAAGGAAATGTGTGTGAAAATTGAAACCAGATACAGGCAGGCAGACTCAGAATGTAGCAAACAGAAAAAAAAGGTTGACAATCTGTTGTGGAAAATATATTACACTTCCACGCTAGTATGTATCAATATATAGTAGATACATTGCACATTTTAATACAACAGAACGTTTGGTAGAGCCTAAAGCAGTGATTCTCAATAGTTTTTAGAAAACGAAATAAATAATTTATGATTTTAATTCACAAAAAAGTTAAATTAATTTTGAGCTAAAACATTTTATAATTTTCTAAAATTCTGAGATACTGTTACCATTTTTATGTTGTAAAAAGTTTCAATAAATTAGAATTTTTGTCTAATACCGAATACCGCTAAAACCAAAACTTTTGCCCAACAGCAAATTCTCAGGGTTGCCATGGAAACCAATATCCTATGGCATTGGATTTTAAAGCAACACTTCTATGTGTAGAATTTCAGATTAAAATTTGAGAACTTGAATTAAACTCAGTATTCCAATTAAGTTAAAAAAAATCATAATATCAAATAATTCTACAAGGAAATATCTTTAAATCACTTTTAAATCCAGTTTCGATAACTTTGAGATTAAACGCGACCCTGAATATGTCGGACTCTAGCAATTTAATAAAAAATAGACTTTTTCACTTATGATGGCGTTATGCGTTTATAATGGCATTTCTTATGCCCGAAACTACTGTGTAACCCTTCTTCTTAAAATAGCCCGATCGACTAGAAATCAAACCCTGAGCCAATAAAACGAAAAGCAACCATCCGCACGGCTGGGTATTTAAAAGCAATTTTAAAATAATTAAAAAAAAATTTTTGCAAAGATTAGCTTGTTGGCATATGAGTAATGATTCGTTAAGCAGCCACATAAAACCTCGGATGAATACTGGTTTTCTACACCACACATTAGATAAAATTAAATAAAATCACATAAAATAAAATAAAACATGTAAGAGCGCTATATGCGGCTGCGCCGAATCTTATATGCTCTTCACATTAGTCTTTTAATATACCCAGTCATCTTTTTTAGCCGAGTTATGTTGTACTGCAAATTATGTAATAAGAATACTTTGTGCCAGACTTAAAGTCCATAGAAATCCTAGTTTTCGAAATAGAAATTTAACAAAATTTTTTCGTACGAATAAAAGATGTAAATGTAAAATGTTTGAGGTCGAGAGTTTTCAAAGTTTTCGACATTATTCGTATTAAAAGTTTAAAAAAGTGGGAAATTTTTATCGGATGTTCTAGTCCCCCTGCTCCTCTCCAACAATTTTTTCCATTATTTTTTGTAGAACATTCGAAGTCAATAGCTATTATAGATAAAGCGTATCGAAAATTTCGTAAAAATTTTTCATTTTTATGGGATCTACCCCTTTCTCGGCCCCGACCCAAAGAATTTTTTCTCCAAAGTGTAGGCCTTATTGTCCAATTACTTTTTGTAGAACATTTGAAGCCGATAGCTTTAATAGTTTCCGAGATATAGCGTATCAAAAAATTTATAAAAATTGTTTATTTGAAGGAGAGCTACCCCCTCCCCTGCGCCGCCCAAAAACCTTTTTTTTTTCAAAGTGTAGGCCTTATTGTTCGATTATTTCCTGTAGAACATTTGAAGTTGATAGCTGTTGCAGTTTCTAAGATTTATCGCATGAAATATTTCACAAAATTTATGCAATTGTAGGGGAAATACTACTTTCCCTGATCCTATTTAAAAATTTTTTTTAATTATTTAATTATTTAACTATTTAAAATTTTGAGATAAGTAGGGATATATGCACGGATTTTGTCCTAAAAAATGGGTTATTTTGGGTTTTCGCTTATATCTTGGTCATTCGTGAACTGAATTTGTTTATTTAAAATAGCGACTGTCTCCAGGATATTTCTAATAGTTTGACACCAATAGCATTTGAGTCCGCAAACTTGATTTCAACAGACAGGCATGACTATATCGACTTCCCTTTCTATAAGGATCCAGAATATATACACTTTAAGGGGTCGCAAATGGATAATAAAGAAATTACAAACGGAATGACAAACTATGTGAGGGGTATAATAAAATAAAATAAAATTAAATCAAATAAAAAAAAATAAAATAATAAAATAAACAAAGATCTAATCTATAATCAAGAATCGCGAACGAAGGTTTTGTAATAGCCATTTTAGTAAGTATAATCTTATATATACTTAAATTTTGACCTTCTTAAGGTCAACGGATAGATAAAGCTAGGATGTTATCGACAGATGATTAAATGTTTGCTATTGGACGCATATAAGCACTTTCAATGACCTACAAACTAAAGAAAAAATCATTTTACATGAAACTATTAAAAATGTAAAAATTTTTAATATTTATTTTTTAGCGTATTTTGAACAATTTTTATTTCTAAAATTTCCTTTTTTATATTTTATCAGGCTAATTGGTTCAAGTTTCATTGTGATAAGATTTTTGTTGAAGAAATATTTTGAAAAAGTTTAGTTTCCCGACACTAGCCGAGTGGAATGCATTTTCAGAGCCCGCTACAACTCCTCATCAGCACTCTTTGTTCGGTACTGAGCATTGGTAGTAAATATCTTCTATTTAACCCAAGTGTTAATTGAAATTTGAATACGGAAATACTAATTTGTATTTTACACATACTCTCATTAACAATTGTTAATTCTTGGGTTAGAACGAAATTTACGGCCTGCCATTTTTTACATAATGGCAACACCTTTTCTTTTTTTTATTCTTCATCTCATCACTTTTATGTTTGCCTTATTCATCTCTATTTAGATGAGTATGAAGGCAGCATGCTTTTGCATGCATTAGTTTTGTCTCGCTTTTGTTATATTTTTAAATTTTAATTTTGCTGATCATCAGTCGTCAGCGAGCTGTTGAACATATTTTTAACATTTATTTTATTATAAATTTGAAATCGAACTTAACTTTAGCTTAACAAAAAAACAAATATAAAAATTATGTAGAGCCGTTCTTGTTACACTTTAAGACTCTCTGGTATTTTATAATTATAAAAGACACGCTTAAAATTAAAAACACATGCATACACAATTACAAATAAATAATTGAACGCCGTATGTCAGATAGGGAGCAGATACAGGCATCTGATACATGTTACAGTAAGATACTCAAACAGACGGACTGTCAGACATGCACAATTTATTGATAATCTATAGATGTCTATAAGGAAGGGATGGTAATTATAAGCGAGTACTTCTTGAATTATTACATACGTATATATGTACATATGTATGTCGTTCAGTTCATCCGTCCGCCCCGTCAGTTTTATTATAGCTTAAGTAATTATGTTTGTAAGTATGCAAGCGTTTGTTAAAAAAGTATTTCATGCCATCCTTTTCAGGGAGGGTGTTAAATTCATTTGTAATTAATAACGTTCTTAAGAATGAAAATATTTAAAAACTTAATAATTGTATTTCCCGCATTGAACAACATTTATTAATTTTAAACGGATAATTATAAGCAAATAAAATTTAATTCTGTTAAAAACCATTTTTAATTGAATTTATTAGTTTTTGATTTCCCTTAATCAAATTAACAAATAACAATTATTTTAAAAACAGAATTAGAAATAATTGGCAGCCACGATGTTTAATACATTTTTCCAGCGAGTGCATTGAATGGGTTTGCTTTTTGGCACTGGGCTTTTGGGTTTTATTAGATTAATTTTCGATAAAATAATAGCGAGTCAGGTCCTGCAAAGCGGTAAAAGTTTAGCTCTTACCAAATAATTGCAGCTAAAAGATGTTTAAGATTTAAATAATTATATTTTTCATAACAAAATTTGTAAGAACTGTTGTACTGTTCATTCGTTAATTAAAACCTTAAGGTTCAAAATAACGAGGTTTTGGAAAATTTCATCAACGCAGACGTTTTTTGCTTGAATATAATACTTTAGGTCCCTTTTAATGCTATGCATACTTACTGATGTCGCTTTTGTATGATTTCGTGTCAACTGGAAAACCGACCTATTAGCGAACTGACCACAATAAATTCGAGACTTTATAGATTTCGGCGTAACAAAAGGTATATTTTCCGGGGTTTTTTTTGGAGCTCAAGCTTCATTACATCTATCTTTAGGACAATCGCCCACAATAATCACTATTTGCAGTCCTCGCCAAATCGATGTTAATCATATTTTCCTATCAAAAAAAGTAAATGGGTGAACCAACCGCCTAAAACTCCGAAAGACATCGATGATTGTTTTAGATGCCTTAATTAAAATAAAAGCCACTAAAAATGCTTCTTCTACCTACCGCCTGACTAAATACAACAGAATTTGTTCTGCCAATGTGGAACAGCTTTGCTGTTTACTATAGCGATCAGCTAAATGTCTAATAGACCCGTTATCGCAAAACCACCACTATGTAATCTGAGGCGATCCTGGGCAAGAAATGACGAAGAAAAATGTAATCTGCTAGCAAGTCATTTAAAGAAGGTGTTCGTTTCTAATGATGTAGTGACGTGAGTAAATAACCACCAGTTGTTGATATATGCCCTATAGAAATATGGTTTATGAGGGCTATTGAAAATTTTAGTGCTGAAAAAAATCTCCTGGCTTCGATAAAAAAACGCAACAAAATGCTTTTAGAGCTGCCTTGCACATCAAAAGAAACAATTCATTATATTTTTAACACCAGATGGATAGTTGCCTTAGTAAAGATGATTCCTAAGCCTGGAAAAGATAATTCGAAGGTGGAGTCCTAACATCCTGTAAGTCTTTTACCAACAAGGTCAGAATTGCTTAAAAACAAGCTGACCCCGATCTTGAATGACAACAACTTCATTTAAAACTACCACTTTGACTTCAGAAGCCAACATAGAACCAACGAAAAAGCCCACCGATTCGTACAGGTTATAAGAAGAGCTTTTGAGAAAAACATGTACTGCTCCGCGCTTTTTTATCACTGCCTCTCAAGCTTTCAATAAAGTATGACATGAAGGTCCGTTAAACAAACCAAAGCTGAACTTGCCAGTAAATCTCTTTACCCTTTAAGAAAAGGACATAACCGGTTGACAATTTATAATCAGGGAAGGATACTACTTAAATTGCCCTCAACTAGTAGAGGCTGCCATACCTTAAAGGAGTATTTTGGAACTAAATCTGCACTGGCAGCGGCATGCCCACAAACAGTCTAACACACACGTCGACGTGTGATGATGCTACCAAACTTACTTAGTACTCATAAAGACCCTAAAGGGGCCTCGAACAAGCTGCGGCATCAGGGAACTAAAGTGGTGAAATGGGGAAATTTATAAGGAACATAAATAAATGGTAAAACATGTACCCACGTCAATTTTACTTTACGTAAAGAAACGTTCCCCCGAATCATTATAAACAACCATATGGTGGCTCAACGATTTGAAAATATCTTGGAATTCACCAGGATCGCCGCTTCACGTGGAAGTCACAAATAGATACAAAGTTGACACAAATGAAACCTGAAACTCTGTGCTTCATATCGGTAAACTTTTGCTCTACAACTCAACTTAAAAACCTATTTGGTGCTATGAGATACATTTCTGGGGAACTGCTTCTACCTCCAACGCCGTCAAAATAAAATTCTAAGGATCTACAAGTTTCACTAGTTAAATCCCAAACTATATGGACAATTTTTTGAATAAGCTGGAACACATTCAAGCCCGCTCGCTCGAAACATCTTACAACATGAGGGACATATTCGTTCGAATAGAAAGATTACTGTTGCCCTTAGATGAAACCATTAGAATTGTTTTATACTTTAATTTGGGAACTTGAATTTTAGTGTGGCACTAGCTGGAATAATTTTATTTATTTAGATCATTTATAGTGTTTATTGTTTAGTTTGTCTTTATGCATGTCATTGGTTCTTACACCAAATCGTCAGTAGACTTCAACCAAGTTCTTTAAACCCCTATGAATATTCTCTGCCTTTATATATTAACTTCAATAAACTTATGGAGAATTACTATAAACAAACCAAAACATTCAACAGTTTTTTTAAAAACCCAAAAAAGGATTTTTCGCTTTAGCTGTTTTGATTTTCGTTTTCTATTATACATTTGGATAACCATTGGTTATCACTAAAGGCGAAGATTTAATAAAATAATATGTAAAAAATATATTAAAACAAAACGAAGATATTTATAAGTTAATTTTAAGTTATTATTAGAAAAAGCAAAAAGCTTTTACCAAAATATTAGGCTGGCTTCCTTAACGCAGTATGAATTGCATTTGAAAACTTAAACCTTTTCATTTACACAACCCTTTTAATTAAGACCAAAACCCTCAGATTTACTTTAAGCAAGAAGTTCAAATTCGTAGTGTAAAGCAAACTTCATTAAGGAAGAACGCTTTACTGTTTTCGTAAACACAAAAAAAAATTATTTTAAGGAAATTCAGGTTTTACTAACATACATATCTCTCAACTTTTAAGTTGGGCCAAAACACTATTTTCTCTTTTAAGAGTATTCATTCTTAAACCTATAAAATTCGTTTATGTTGCTGTTTTTTGTGTTCCTAAACATCAAAACTAGTTTTTCAGGTGTTTATAATTTTGCTTATATATATTTATTGCTTTTTTTATTTATTTTTTGCCACTGCTTGAACTCTTTTCCTAAACGAGTTGCCAAAATGTAAACAATATCACTAGCACTCAAACAACAAAGCAGAGTTTCCCAACGAATTTGTAATTATTGAAATTTAATTTATTAAAAAATTATTATATTTTTGTTATTGCTAATAAAAATAGAAAAAGATTTGGAGAAAATACAGTTTGTTTTAAACGAAAGCTAATTATTAAAATTTAATAATTACATTAAAAAAATGTAAGGTTTTTGATTAAAGGGCGGATGACCTACCCTTCGATTTGATCCATCTAATTTTCAGATTAAAAAAGTGTGAATATTAGAGTTAATCATACAAGATTAGAGCAAGAAGGTTGAAAATACATATACGCCATGGAATGTATGTTTACTGTGCAGAAGGAGCCACGCCCACTTTTAAACTTTAAGATATTCTTTGCCTAACTAAGGGGAGGACCATTTAAAAGTTTAAAATTAAAAATGCATAACACAAAAACGGTTTGAAATTTCGAAAAATTTATTTGTTTGTTGTGTAGTACAACTTTTACGGTTAGGAATGAAATATTATTTCATTCATATGGCTGGCGTGGCTGGGAGGACCTAAATCGATCGGACCATTTTTCGAGTGTTTGAGGTTGTATCATCACAAATGTGCTCAAATGCTTAATTTTCTCCGGTTTTTCGGCAAATAACTTGTCTTAAGCGGCGCCCTATAGAAAATGGTCAAACTGTGTCTTGGTAGCCAACTGACATTACCATTTCGGCTAGTTAAACGGCCATCAAGCGTTGTACACAATAAATTGATTGTGGCATGAGATGCGTGGCAAGGTGTATCATCCTGTTGAAACTGAATATCGTTCATAGATAAATATCTCCATTGACAATAATGGTTGCGCCGTTCTCACTTTCAAAGAAATATGCGCCAATGATGCCTGCGCTTCACAGGCCGCACCCAAGTCACTCGTAGTTGGTGCATTAGATTCTGTAAGACAAATTTCGGGTTTTTGAGCCATAAATACGGCAATTTGGGTTATTAACGTACCAAGATGAAAATAAGCTTCATCCGAAGGCATGATATTTTTTTTGCAAAACCGCCATAATTGTGCAGTTTCTCCTGGGCCCATCTAGCGAAGCAGGTGGTCATGCGGATTTAACTCTTAAATTAATTGAACTTTGTAAGGCGTTGCAAAATTTGGAGTAAACATTATAAACATTTTCTAAAATAAATGAGCGAAATGCATTCAGCCGTTTTAAAGTGACGCGCCCCGGTAGACTAGTTAGTAATTGGGCAAGGTAACGGGTTCAGTTTCCGCCATGGACTCAATAAGTCTACTGCATTCTATTTTCCTTAATTTTTTATTCTTCTCTTCCATTTCCAGTCTTTCTGATTTTCTATACTGGTATCACAAAGGAACCAAATAGGCGGACGAATACCTTCCTTTCAACGGCTGCCTTTTCTACCTAACCTTACTAAGCTAACCTGAGTGATGCGCTTAGCAGCACTCACCATTTCATTTTTATTTATACAGATGAAAGATTAAATTCTGTGAACAGAACTTGAAGAAAACGATCTTATTCGCGAAAATATCTATTCGAATAGAGCACGCGCTCTGGTGCCCCTTTTGCAATCAAATACCAGATCCCATCTCGGAAAATAATACAGTGCTGCCACTTTTTTAGGGATTGTGTCTGATACAAGCAAGTTTGAGAAACACTTCTCATCCCAAAACAAAGCTGTAATACAATAACCACAAAGCACACGTGCATTGAACTTGTAGGTAAATTAAATGAAAAAAACTACAAAAGCACTTTTTATACCTAATTGAAGCGAGTATTAAATGACAATTTTTTTTAAGTTGTTTATGTGGCTTTAAAAGTGTGACATGTATTGAATTTCTTTCTTTAAAATAAACATAGACAGAAGAAAAACAGTTATCGTTTAAACTGTTTGACAAAAAAAAGTAGATATGATCCAAAATTACTAGAAATATTAGGTCGTACGCTACAGTGGGTATTACACGCTTACGTGAATGTTTTTGGCTTCCAAAAATAATAGTCAATGTTACCCTGCCTCATAGTATCTTACAGTCACATTTTTAAAGATAACAGGAGGGCGACAAGAATATCAAATCATAAGATTAACTTAGTCTACTAGGCTCTATACGTAATTGTATTAACACAGAGCTTTGTTGCCCTGAACCTGGCAGCAGAAGAACTAAATAAGAGCATAAACATCCATTACTTTAATTAGAGACAAATGAACACCTTGCATAGGCAAATCGTCAGCCATCTCAACTTCATTCGAGTTACGGCGCACATTTTACTAATGAATCCCTGCAGGATTGTACAAGGGAGATATAAGGTTTGCGGAGATTGCGGTGATCTCCCCCTGACTACTAATACAACACAAAAGAATTCGGCACGTCGTGGGACCGCCATCACTTTAGGCCAACATCGCTTGCTCATTATTACAAGGTTGCATATGATATAATTTCTCCATTTTTAGTTAATAATGTTCCTGAATTATTTGTGACAATTTACAGAATTTGATCTAAGCTTGAAGGCGGTAGGCTATAGTTGTATCTCAAAAGTGGGCCAGAGTTCAGCAACAAGAAAATGTATAAAGTTAGTCCATAAAGGTAATTATGTTAACAAACAGCGGAGGATGATAGATGACTTCTCGCAATATGGATAGGTTTGCATAATATGGATGCCTGGTCATCAAAGAGCCACAGCAAAGTGTCAGTCAACCCGAAGCCCTTTAGCGTGACGAAGGCCAAGTTGAAAGAGTTGGCGGAAAATGACCACAAGGTGCAATGTAACACCGAGACAGTTGGGAGATTAATGAGAATCCTCTGGGGCGACCCAAATTAGTTTAGAGCTAGGGTCATTACGAAACTTGAAAAGCCTAACCTTAGCAAGAGGATGAGTGTGCTGATGGAACACTTAAATCTTAGGACACACCCCCATCGGATACAAGTTGCGGCGAACAGCGAGTGCAGGGTATGCAGTAACGATATTGAAACGATAGAGCATTTTCTGCGCCACTGCGTTCCATGAGTTTCATGTTTTATGTCTGATGTTTTGTAAAATGTGGCTCACTTGGGAGGTATAAAACGGAAGGTTTTGAGGGAATTCATCCACATCACCCGATTTCCGTTAGTTTCTTCGCCGAGATTATTTTTCCTTGCTAACAGCGCACAACAAGCCGATCACTGGCTTAGGCGTATATCCTGCGGGACTTCAGGCATATTAGGCCCCCTTCTTTCAACTTAATCTTACCTAGTTTTCCTTACAATTTTGAGTCTGCACATACAACCACATATATTAAACATTGGTTTATAAGTTCCTAGTGAAGAAGGTAATATTCGAATGCACCTCTTGTAAGGAACAAGGTCAATGCTTGACTTTAGGTAGCTCGGAAAAGCTAACCTACAAACTTAAAATCTTACCCTAGGCTACGCCCACCCGGGTCTGCTGAAATGAATTCATATTCAGCTTGATTGGGGCCACCGCTCATGCTGGTCTTGTTGGGGGAAGAATCGAGTCTATGTTTGCATCATGGTCGGGGCCCTGCCTAACCCTACTTGGCCGTGCTGTGGGAAAAAATAAAATGCACATTAAAATGGACAATAATAAACGCGTGATTTCCAGAGACAGACGTTTTTGTTAAAACCACGCTATATTACCTACTAATCTGACTGGTAAAACACTTCAAGGAACAAGATCGCCAATGCCTGGTTAGTTTTGTAATCAGCATTAGTAAGGTAGGATAATTAGAGTCCTATATGTAGACCTACAGAAATAAGAAAGTCCCCCGTGTGTAACAGTCAGATTTATAGTGAGGTGTCGGGAGTATATGTGGGAGCTTTAGTTATCTCCAAGCGTAACAACTAACAATGAATATTCGGTCAACATAGCTCAAACAGCGCATTCAAAAGATTTTTCTCTCAAAAATTCCCAGCAAGGCTTTACTAGTTTCCGAAAGTAAGCCTGTTTTAATAAAGAATCATGGATAGAACAGGCGTGTGGTACAATGAAATTTTATCTTTCAAGAGAGAGAGCTCTGTTCTTAAGCTGTCGGCCCAAAGTAACATCTATTTTTCGCCTTATTTCGTTTGATGGCTAAGCTGAGGTGTAAGACCCTATCTACTACTTTGACGTTAAAAGTTAACAATGTCGTCGTCGTGACGTTGGTCTAGCAGTTGCCAGCATAGGTTGGGGTTTGTCCTCGTTCACCATCTTTGTTGATTCCTACTTAATTCTGAAAAAAAAACATCAGTTACCGCTTGTTTTACTCTTTCGACGATATCAAGTTACCTGGGATTTTTCTATATTTTCTGCTTTAAAAAAGTTTTACGAAAAGCCCTTACCCTGGCAAAGATCTTTTGTAGTCATGAACGTTGCATAGAGGTTGCTTTCTGTTTTAACTGAGGATTTAGTGTCACTAAGTTATTCAACAAACACGTATAAGTTTTCCTGAGATTTTATACGCAGACAGAGTTTAAAAAAATATACCCTTATCGACGTTTGGAAGGCAGCTGTGAAGTCGATGAAAAGATGGTATGTATGGCTTTGCTTTGCATGGGTCCTTTTCAGGATTTCCAGAAAATTTTTAAAAATATAGGGCTTGAACGGTTATAAATAAGAAACCTGTGTATCAGTTAATTTGTATTCTTTTTTTGCTAATTTCTTAAATAGAAAAACATTATTTTCTAAAATGATTTTTTTTAAGAATTACAATATTTTAAATTCGAAGAAGAAAATTTCCTACAAAAATATGAATTTTTGTTAAACAGAACATTTGTCTGGTTTCATTCACATTCGCTCCTACATAAGCGTTTATATCTGGGTAAATTTAATTTTACACTTTAAAATGTTTAAGAAACAAAACATGAAAAACTGAATTAAAACTATTTAAATCACTGCATTTTTAATATACAAATTCAATGATGTTGTTGCTTAAATACTTACAACAAAAGAATAATAAAAAAAAACAACTATGCGTCAAGACTGCAGAAGATCATTAGAAGTGCGTCCACTGCATCTGTTTTCTTAAAACAAAAATCAGACAAGAAAAGCGGGTGTAACGGTTACGCATCATTGAATACTTTAACAGTTCGTTTAAAATTTAATGCTAAATTTTCAAGTTAAACAGAAAAAAAAAACAAATTAAACAAAGATTTAATCAGCTGGTTGCCTTCTTTTTTAAATCTTAAAAAGCACCAACAAAGAAAAATTAAAAAGAATAAAAAAGATGTAATAAATTGCAGAAAAAAAACATTTCAAAATTATAATTTCTATTTAAAAGGAATATTTTCCATATCATTTGCTTAAGCCCCTTTTGAATCTTTACAAATTCTGCTCTAAAAAGCTACAAGTTTGACAACCCCATTTAAGACTTTTACAAAAAGTGTAAAAACAAAAACACAATAATTGTGGCAAACATTAACTGTATGAAACATTTAATATAAAACAAAAGCAAAATATGTGCAAAATTATCGTCATTATAATTAAAAGCATGACAATTTTGTGGTATTTAAATGTTGTAAACATGAAAAAGAAGGAGTCGAGTCAAGTCAACTCGAGTAGTGACTACGAAATACTTTATTTCCTTTTGTAACATCAAAGCTGTAAAGGAAAAAGGAACCAGTAAAACAAAGAAAAAAAATCCAAAACAAAAAGCAAAACTTACAGAATGAACTAAATGTTTAATGAAGTTAGTGGTGGCAGTGATTTATAAGAACATTGCACTTTGTGCATCCAGGGTTTCCCATGTAATTTGTTTTCACATTTTTTTCTACTGAAAAACGTATATTTTATGGAAAACAATGCTTAATTGCTTAAAGAACGCTTCTTTACCATTCTAAGAGCTATGGGTAAAACAGGCAGCCGTTAAAGGAAAGAATACATCTTACTTGGATCCAATATTTCGATCTGTTTGTGTTATTTGTGGAGAAAGATATTAAGAGTGAAAATAGATATAAAATAAAGTTGTTTAAAGAAACAAAGAAAGAAATAAAAATAGTGTAAAGCAGAATAACCAATTTCTCTGGCGAGAATCAAACTCAGACTGGTAGACTTATCCACTTAGTCTTACCCGAAAATTTACCGAGGCTTCAATTAAGGGTAAAAACCAATAAATTTGATGGACTCAGGTCTTAAAATTCAATGTAAAAAATTTTGCCGAAATGTAGATGCATTCTGAGGGGATATCGCATAAAAAGAACCTTACACCGGAAGTCATAACGAACACCGCAACATACTAACCGCCCGCCGTACTAATTGCGAGTTAGGCCGCTTATTAGCTCTCTGCTCAAAGAGAAGGCGAGTTAGACATTAATATAGGAGAGCACAGCACTAACGTGAAAATTAACCATTCTTGTCTAAGGGCAGAGGGCAAATTACAGCATTCGATTCGAATCGAAATTCTACTCGATCGAGTTGTCAATGTTATTAATATAGGAATTCTAATAAGAATTTTGCAATTTCGATGAGAAAAATGGAACTATTGAGGATAAATCTTCATATCTAGCAACTCATAATAATCACAATTTGCAGTCTTTACCAAACAGAATCTTGTAATCTTAAAAGGTAAATTGCCTAAAATATAAGAAAAAATATCAGTCCTATTGCTTATAAACCAAAAAATTTTATATTCCGCAAAATGTCGACGACGCTAAGCTGCCTTAAAGGCGACATCATCATCGGTGACGTAGGGGTATCTAACCTTCTCGATTCACTTTAACTTCGTTGCAATGAGGGGTGTATTTCACTTTTCTATCGATACTATGATGGAATGTGCTCTAAAGAAATCAAGGAAATTGTGTTTTTGCGCGATACTCATCTTTCAAAAAGAGCACGCCTATTTGTGGTCGACTGGCCAGTGAACCGCACTACGCATTAAATAGAAAATTTCCTCATTAGTCTCACAGTTCGCGTGTGGAACAAACTACCTATAATTAAGCCTTATTATGTTTGGCGTTGTGGTTTCGAATGTTTTAGAATTCGATACAGAAACGACGATTTGTTAGACGATACCAAAAAGCTAAAAACGACTACGCCAACGTCAACAACAATAAGGGTGAATGTCTTTTCTCTTACAGTAAATATCGAGAAATTTAAATAAAATGTCCACAAACACTACTTCCTATATCCTCCTTACCATAACCTTTTTTTCTGTTACCAACACAATGCACCGCATGCAAAGGAGCCATCCCCTGAGTGCTGATTATAAAAAAACAGAAGAAGATTCAGAAGAAAACGGCAAGAGTACATGAGTCAAATGGTCCCATTCGAATCGAAATTCCACACGATCGATCAAGCTTTAAGTAGAGATATCCTAATAAGAATTTTTTAATTTCGGTTCGAGTCGAATGCGACGATTCGGCTCCCGATCGCTCCAACTCAGTTGAAGGAACGCACAAATCATCTTAGAAATTTACTTGAATAGGTCTTATTAAGACACAGTTAGAACATCTAGATACGACTTCCCAGATTTGTTATATTTTTGTGTGTATTTTTTCGTAAATCATTTAAAGAACGTATTAACTTCAAATTTACGAACTAAAGTAGCTGCCAGATAACCTATAGAATTGCGATTCCAAATGATGTATGCTAAAGGAGCTATTGACAACCAAATGGTAAAAAGCTCCTGATTTTGACGAGAGCAACAAGAAAATGCGTCTAGAGCTGCCTTGCAAAGAAAAGAGAAATTTTGTTGCTTTTAACATCATATTGCGGCTAAGCTATTTTATGCCAATATGGAAAGATGCCTTGATTTATATGGTTTCTAAGCCTGAAAAGGACCTCTTGGAGGATGAATGTTACAGACCTATAAGTCTGTTACCAACTATGTTGGAGCAGTTTAAAATTTAGCTTTAGGTTACGCTTATCCCCATATTTGATTGACAACAACTGCATGCATAACTAGCTGGACGGGTGGAAGAGGAGGACCAGATTCCAAGAGTGTATAGCTATAAGACAACCAAGTATTGATTTAGATAAAACGATAAATTATCAGCGAGCAGAAGTTTATTCCTAAGCGCAGTTTACCTTGCATCACGAAATTTCTATTTCATCCTGACAGAAAAACTGAAGATCTTGATAGTATTATCTGCCTTCATTAGTGTTTGTAACCATATTAATGCCTTGGAATGCAAAGCAAACTGTGTTAAGGTTTGATGAATTTTAAATTTGGGTTCAAGAAATCTTATGTGCCTTTTCATTCATAATAGAGAGATACCGAGGCCCCACTTTTAGTTACAAACGATTTGGTAATTATTCCAAGATAATGTTTTTGTCAGGCAGTGGGCGATCTTAACTCAGGTACTTTTAAATCAGCTGACTGGGCTACGAATAGGAATAGCGGTTGGTGTGCACATTCAAACCAAAACGGTGCAACTTTTTCCAACCAGATAACAAAGCCTCTTCTTTTAACTATTAGGTTTATCTAAGCAAAGCTTTGCTTTTTTAAAGATAATACAAAAGGAAGGAAGAAGAGATCCCGATTGGGGTGAACCTCATTTTCACTTATTTTACTAATCGGGGAGATAAGATATTAAGGATGAGAAATGAAGCCCGAAAAGTTTATCAAGAGAAAAAACGTCAGACTGGGGAGTTTTGGTGCACGCATGTCCTTCTGTGAAGATCAACAAGGGACCTTCAAATACTAGTGTTCAAAGAAAGCGGCAGTGAAGACACTCTGAATCCGATCAATTATAATAGTGTAAAATGTACGCCACCCAGCCAAAGTGAGGTTAAAACAGCTAAAGTTCTTTTAAGGAACAACAATGCTGCATGCACTAACGATCTAACATCAAAGCTGGCTAGGTCCGGGTGTGATGAGTTGATAAGAAACATACATCAACTCATCTGTTTGACTAGACGAAGGCATGCCCGATGACTGAAGCCTCAGTTTCCTTTGTCCTATCCATAAAAAGGAGATAAATCTGTCCACACCAACTACAGGAGTAATTTACGGCAGTCGGATCGAAATTTAAAAATTCTTATAAGAAATCTTATATTAAAGGCATTAACAACACGATCGATCGAGTAGAATTTCGATTCGAATCTGATGAAGTAATTTGCCACTAAAAGTATAGGTTTTGGCCCTAGTATTGTGTCAAACCAAATGCTTGTAATATCATTGGACCATACCAATGCGGCTTTAGACCGTACAAACCAACTGCAGACCATATGTTCACACTTCGTCAAATCCTAGTAAAAAAATTGGAAATAATATTTCTAAAGCCGTAGGATTCAGACAAGGGACTGTTCATTGTGTGTTCCCTTTAAATTTTCCTAAAAAAGGTAATAGGAGATGCTGCAGTGAACAAACGTAGCACCGTTTTTAACAAGAGTCACATGCTACTTGCATTTTCCCATGACATTGAATGCATGAAAAGAAATTTTCAAGATGTAACAGTTGCCTTTGCAAACATGAATGAGATAGTTTGAACGAACAGAAAGTCTATTAGTTTGGGTGGAGTTGTGAACGTTGGTAGTTATCATTTCGAGATTTTAAAAGAGATTGTATGCCTCGGTACCATCATTAATAAGGGTGTTACTTACGGCTGAGCAGGCAATTTTCGAGGTGGTAAAACAACACTGTGCCTGTCCCGTAGACAACCTTGCGCAAACAGATGAAACTGTACTTGGCGTATTCGAGAAAAAAATTCTTTGTAAAATATAAGGGCGGATTTGTGTTAAAGCAAATTACAGGCATCGCATGAATTATAAGCTGTGTAAGCTGTATGCCGACATTGACGTAGTAAAGCGCGAAAATAGAAAGGGTGTGTTGACATATAAAAGGAGATGATTCGGCAGGAACAGTTTTCCAATATGATTTTAAATGGCTTGCGAAAATGTGGAGGATCGAAGCCTTGTTGGGAAGGATTTGAACCTAATCCTTTCCTACTTACAGATCTAAATATCGGAAAAAACGGAGAAAATCGAGGCGCTTGAAAATCAATCTTATCTCGGCTAAAGACCTAACTAGGATGTGGAAAGTTATTCCAAAAGTAGTGTGATAAACATACTTTTAAGTACTTTGTGTGCTTTTAAATAAATACTTAGAATACAATTTTAAAATTGTTTTGGAGAATTTAAAACATTGTTTAAGCCAAGGAATAAAAAAAATAAATACAAATAGAAAAGGTATCAATTTACGAACTTTGAAATAATTTTCTACATTAAAATATATTCAAATTCCAATCTTATTCCAATTTTAAAAAGTTTATTACAAAACAAAAACAAAACAAAAAATAATTACTGAATACATCTGTATGAACCCTTTAAAAGAAATATTTCTCCAAGTGTCTCTATTGCTCCACATCAGATACAGCAGAGTAAGGTCATAAAGTCTTAAATTAAATCTTTAGATTTTTCTCTACTGACTGTTGTTGTAAGTTGTAACAAACACACAAATAATGACAAGAACAAATGATGATTACGTACACATGTAGAGTTACATTGAGGTGGACGGATAAATGGCAGCCTACAAGAATATTAACAAGAAGAAGCATTTAAAAATGTTCAAAATGTAAAAGAAGAAAAAACAACATTTCTTTTACATGATGTATGGCACGCATTTCCTGCTTAAAACGAAAATGAATACAAATATTTTGAAAAATAAAAACAAAAAATCCAAATAACTGAAACTGATACATTTTTAAAGCATTAACTCACTTGAACTTTCATAGACTTAATCTAAATGGAGGTAATGTGTTCTTTAATTGGGGGAATTTTCCATCAAAGTGACTGATGAATCTACAATTTTTAAAAATTTCGAAAAGTGTTTTAAAAACTATTATATGATCATTTCTTTCTTGTTTTATTGTAGATGTTTTTCGAGAGAAAGATTTATTACAGCTAGAGAAGAAGATCAAGATGAAAACAAAGAAATTTCTCATATGTTTGACTTACTTGGATTATTGTTGGTTTCACGCCAATGTGTTGCCGCTTGACAGCCAAATGTTGAACGACTAATACCCTGACAGCAGGACCATCTTTTGCCAGACCAGATACCAGGATGATAACGAAATGACTTGGGGGTGTTTGTATCTTCACAAACTGCAAAAAGAAGGGGAAACGAAAATATTAAATGAAAAATCTTAACTTTACAATTATTTAAGATTAGAAACTTCATGTCAAATTACTTTTTTAATTTAAATAAATTTTTAATGATTTTTAAAGTTTACAAGTTTATTCAAGTCAATGTTTCATTTCCATAAATAATCAGATCTAGGTGTGTTTATTCAAATAAAGCTGAAATAAGTCGCAAATGAAGTTTTTTAAGTAAAATAAAGCATTTAGTGATCTTAAAATAGAAAATGTGCATTAAGGACTACAGAAAAAACCCTTGGATGTATAAGGGGATTAAAAAAGGAGTCCCTTACGAACGCGTTTTTGTCTGAGCTTCAGTAAAAGTGTGCGGCATGCGGGAAGATTTGCTTTACCTCTTTCGTATTTTGAAGTGCTGCTAAGGCAAACCGATTGCCCACCGATGCTTAAAGTTAATGTCTTAAGTCGGCTTAAACGTGCGAGAGATGGTTTGTCCGGTTCAGAAGTAGTAATTTTGACACGGAAGACAAAAATCGTCTAGCCCAGCAAAAAAAATTTAAAGGCCGAGAAAGGGACTTAATCCCAGAAGATTTTTGTAAAACTTAACAAAAGCTTGCAAAATCAGTAGAAGCTTTGTAAGCAAAACTTTCAAAAAATTTGCGAGCAGCAGAATTCATTTTAGAAGCAGGGAATATGGATATCAACAAAGAGCTCACAAAAGAGCTATAAAAAAAATTCCGAAAAAGCGACATTTTACTTGCTATAAAAAACGGATCTATTACGAAAGTTTTACCAAAAGGCATCTTAGGTGAAGCCAGAAAGTCAGCAGAGTCGAAACCAAAAACCAAATATTCATGGCGCCAGGATAATACCTTGTGTTTAGTAGAACTAAGAGTACTATCTACATATTATGAGTTGCTAACGTCTGGCCAAAACAATGTAGAGACCCTGTATCAAGAGCAGCTGATTAGTTTAAAGCGATCAATGAACGAAAAACCGTCCAAAATATTAGGACAGACATGAAACGGCATTGTTCTGTCAGGACAACGCGCGACTAAACGCTGCCACGTTTAGAAGTTTTGCTTTGACCGACCTTGCCCCTTCCGTCGATGAAAATTTTTCTATCAGGGATACGCTTCACTTTCAAATTCGGTTTTGAAATTGGATGGAATCGTTTTTAAGTATAAGCAGTCCTTTGACCGAGAAATCCATACATACATATACTAGTTCGTAAAAGCAATAAAGGGTCTCCACAAAAAAACTTCCAGTCGTTCTCGTTTGATGCTATATGTTCAATTTAACTGCAACTTTTTCCGCATAGGAAACTTTGGTATCTGTCTTTTTAAGGCGTCAGCGGGACGACCCCTTTTCCACTTCCGTTGATGTTATATTCGACAGCATCGCTCGTGATGTAATCGAATAGGCACACTAATATACAGGATGTCCGCCGGCACGCTATACTGCTTTGTTTGTTTATAATTTTTGATTAAATAAAAGATAATGCATCTTATACTTCATTAAATATCGGAAATTATGTAGGAAATACAATATCAGATAAATGTCCGCACATTTGATCACATTTTTTATTACATTCTCACACATTTCACGGGGTATTTTATTAATTTCATCACGAATATTTTGTTTGAGTTGCCCCAGCGTTTCTGGTTTGTTTGCATAAGCCTCGCTTTTCAGATATCCCCACAAAAAGAAGTCCGGAGCAGTCAAATCAGGCGACCGTGGAGGCCAATTAACATCATCATTTCTTGAAATGGCTTATTGTGGAAAGAGGTCTCGCAGCAATTCCATTGTTGGCTGTATGTTATGTGGCACCGTCTTGTTAATAGCACATGTTAACCAAGTCCAAGGCTTGCAGTTGTTGCATAAAAGTTACCGTAAAGCCGTTTTCAGTTTCAAAAAAGTATGGTCCAGTGATTCCTCCTAACCAAATTGCACACCAGACTGTCATTTATAATGGAAGCAAAGGGAACTGATGAATAAATTGGGGGATTTCCATTGTCTAGAACCGACTTTTTTGTTTATTATGATTTTTTCATGAAAATCGGGGTTGTATGTACATCATATGAACGGCGGCGTAAATGGTCTTCTGGAAGAAGCTCTTGTGTCAGCTGAATTTTAAATGGAAACAAATGTAAATCCGTGTGCAAAATTGTGGCCAAAGTTGTTCTTTGAAGACAAAGTTCCTGAGCACGGCGTTGAATTGAGGTTGATGGATTGTTTTGAACACTTTCTTAAGCGGCAGTAATGTTTCCAGCCGATCTTGCAGTACGTTGTGGTCCATGCTTGGGCCTATCAGCTGCAGTCCCTCTTTCTTCGAAATCATTCACTACACAATAAATAGTGCGCCTTACTGGCACGTTGTTTCTCCTGAAAATTTCACGTAACTTTCTCATTGTCACAGTAATCGATGATTGATTTTGATAAAATGTTTTATCGATTAAAACACGTCTCTACTTCACGACTGCGAAATATGATCTGTCCAGGCTAATGTTTACCAAAATGGCGGCAAAACAGAGTACATAATATACCTTGCCAGCGGACACCCTGTATAGGGCCAAGTAATTCCAGTTTCTTTCTTCATGAGTGCCCACATTTTGTCGTTCGGAATGAAATTGGGCCAGAAGATTTAAAGAGTTCTGCTTAGCATCTGTTGAAAATTACCCAGAGGACGTTACTGACCCTGGCAACCATGTTCCAGGTTTCGCATTTATTAAGTAGTGTTTGTCGACTCTAACACAGGTGCAGACGCAGGAAGACTTCCAGACTGTATTTGACTAAATGTCTGCCGCGGCTAAGGATCCACCGTTTAATGTTATGATGCTGCCAAGTTAGCAGAACTAGGTTGCATCTTGCAGTTCAAGGTTCTAAATGTGGAAGATGTTAGTTCTCAGACCTGTCTTTGCAGCTTCCTGTAGCATTTCATTTGACTTTATCCAAAACAGTCTTTAACAGTAAGGGGAATGGAAACATCCTTTACGTACCCCGACTTTTATTTTTATGCCCGTGGACAATACGGAAGTTTGCGTTTGTATGAGCTTTCTTTATTATATAGATTATTTTCTTTGGTATCCCTTCCCTTAATACTCGACAGCCGTCTGAAAAGCAGAGTGAGTGACTGACTGTTAATTCGCTGGCTGACAATGTAGTGTACGCGTGTTTTTCAGAGTTTTATTGCGTTGCGAAGGTTTCCAATAATGTTACTAAGAGGCAAAGCGCCTATCTCGGGTCTGCTTCCAATAATTCTTAACTGATATCGTCAGGTTCCAAAGCTTAGTAGTTTTTAGGGGTTAGAATTGGATTATTTATTTCAAATATTGTGGGACAGGTTGTAGGAACGTCCATCATTTTTACGTGGCAGTGGCGTACATATTTGCGTTTACTGATAGTGCATGGGAGTAGTAAGTTTGCTCTTTTTGTCAACAGAACTGCCTAGACCATAAGCCCCGCGCTTAACTTAGCAAAAACAATCTCTCTAAACATTAGTTTTCTCCAAATATGTTATAATTTGCCTTTCTTGTTTTCTCTCGCATATAACGTCCCACAAGCTACACGGTTTCCGTTGCTTTCTTTTCTTTGGATTTCCTTGAGTGTTTCAGTGCTCGCGTTTACGCAGATTAAACGTTTGGATCTATAAGATAAGGACATCGGATCTCTTTTGAGAACTAGTCGTTGGAGCAACCCGCAGTTAAGATAAGATAGTTAAGATAATTTGGTAGCGTTGTGTAAGCGCCAACTTTTTCAAAGATGTTCGCCTAAGTTTCCCCAAATTTCTAACGCATTTTTGATAAAACGCAAGAATTTGCCTCTTTTAAAATACTGTCGAAACATTCTATACAGTTTTTTATTGAAGTTAAAAAATTATGCGGTTTAATTGTGTTAGAAATTCCAACGCAAAGACTTTGCAATACAAAATGGGTCAACACTTTAACGAACAGTTCAAATTTGCCACAGCACTAAGTCAAAAGATCACGACATGATGAAGGAGAAACTGTAGATTTAACCACGTTATAAAACCAAAAGAAAAAAAAGTAATATTTGCGTTGTAACAACCAATAATCTTTTGTTGCAAACATACATACAAACAAATTATGAAAGAATAGGCAGCACCATTTGAACAGCCTTAACAAGCTTTTTGCTGAAAAAGACCTGTTAAAACAAAAATCCGTTAGCAAATCGAAAGGTATTTTTTTTGAAGCAGCGTGAACTTAAAGGAATTAATTGATTTCGTTTATTGCTAAAATAATCGATTATTTGGTTTTATTTAAAGATTGCATGTAAAGTTTGGCTTTAAGTTGTTGCCCGCCGACACGAATCCAAACGCGCATTTGACAAAAATTCAAGCTTCCTCATGCAAAATTTTGTTGGGTATTAATCGTTTTGTAAATGATCAGTCTAAGCCAAGGCTTAGGATCTTTAGACTTAGTGATTCCCGTGACAACTAAGATAGACCCGGACTGGACGCCAGTTTTTTATATTCATCCTGTGGCTGTCGCCCCATTTCCACTAATATATAAGCATCATGGTGTTGCCATTCGCCAAGAAATTATACTCTGAGACATTATAAGTATACATTGTTATTTACATTTTCAGAGTTCAACATCTCTTAGAATCATTTAATTGGTTGGACAGTTTCGGTGTAAAGCGCATTCATTTGGTCCTGAATATCAAACTCACGTGGTGTCTGGAAAGAAGTTTCTCTATCAACGTTTTAGAACAACACTGGTAACTTTAATAAGGAGAACCATTATTTTACTGAAGAAGCGCACATTAAACGTTACGACCATTGACTATTGATTCAGATTGATTCTGAGGATCATGCTGAAAAATAAATATTATGGATTATACATTTTGAAAGAAACTACAAGAGCCTTCCATGCTTCACAAAGGCTGCAAGGCGCAGTCGGTTTTGACTGACTATAGGGTCGCGAATCAAGAGTTTGAGGCCACATCTCGGGTATTGTTCCCATACAGTAAAGGCTTTTACGATGCAGTTGATAAGTCCTATTTGTTGGGTGATAAATGACTGGGTAAAAGGTTACGTTCCACAGGGTTTGGCACTTGCGCATGCTTCGACGAACCCTGCTTTTTGCATTTTATCGAAAAGGATAGGACCCAAGCGAAGGTATCAAGATTGGAAAATTGTATTCCTTACCGCCATTCGGCATTAAGGATTCCTCTCGATTATAATGTTTAATCTGCACTGTTTGCTTAGAAGTCTTGATGCACATACTAATTTAACGCTGCTACGAATCTCGAGCCATAAGAAGCATGGATACGATAAAGCTGCCTATTGCCATATCAACAGACCAGCCCAAAACCGTTTTGAGGTGTTCCTTCAGTCTCTATTTAGGAAATTTTATTCGCTTTGAGGGATGGGATAGACCTGTCTAGGAGCAATTCTAAGGGTATTCGTCCCCTAGTATAGAAGATCTGAGAGTTCTTGCTGGGTTTCTGACCGTACTAAGGCGAGAACTACAGCCTGTCAAATTCGCACACAAAACCTGAGACTAGAGAGCATTTGCTCTGGGAATGCGCAGCATTTGGTTCTAAGAGGCTACCATATCGGTTTAAATCTCCCGAATCTTGGACAATATTTATTATCGCGGCTTGCAAAAAAGGGTGATTTTTTTAAGTTATATAGAACTTTGAAATGGAATAAAAGAAAGATGATTTTTTTAGTTGACATGCAATTTATTTTATTCGAAAGATAATCTTGTGGCATTATAATTAAATATAATTTCTGGCTAGCTCGCAAAAAATCTAATCTGGAGGTCCAGCTGCACATGTCTTTTTCCAACATTTGCGTATATCGACGATAACGCGGCGAATGTAGCCCTTCAAGTAGTCTGGCCGAGTAAAGTCGCACGATTTTGGAGGCCAATTCACCTGTTAGCCAACGTTTCCTTCAATAAATTGTGGGACGAGCTGTGCAACATGTTGCGCCGTCTTATTGATACCACAGCTCCTGTACATCATGGTTTTTCAGTTGACAAATGAAGTAGTCAGTAATCATGCTTCTATAGCGGTCACGCTGTACGAACTGTACGACGTTACTGTGGATGCGTGCAATCATTAAGAGTGAACGTGGTGCGAAAAAATTCCATATGTAATCGATTTATTTGCTTGATGGCAGTTAATTTGGCCATAAAATGGACGTAATGCGCAATACGATTTCGAACAGAACCATCATTTATGAAATAAAATTGCCCAATTTGGAAGATAGCTTATCCAGTAAGACTTTTGAGTTCCAGAATTCATCAATAATTGGTGCCATGGTTGGTAGATGCATTTGTGTCTATTGTGTAGGAATCGCGTTAGATAATTTTACACGATTCTAGCCACAACTTTGAGAAAGCCTGCCCTTTTTTTTTGAAAAACTTTATTAAAAGCAGATCGAAAGCCTTAAACCAATTTTTAATCGAGGAGGTATATTTAAAAAACTAGTGGCTTAACCATCAATATTTTTGAATGGCTGGACAATTCCCTGGAGTGCTAAACCCTGTGTAAAATTCGAAGTTCAAGTGTTCGCGCGAATAACTGCTTTGGTAAGATTCTACAGACAAAAGCAACCTATCGACCGATATTAATACAAAAACAGTAAGAGTTTAACACATCTTACAAACATCTTGCTATTGACTGTAGTCTACAAGGTTTTTGACGCATTAAATAAATAAAACATACTTAAAAACAACAAATAACAATGAAACCGCCGAAAGAACGCTTAATATGGAACGAAAAAAAAACATTTACGCCTTTTTGTAAGAAATCCTTTTGTTTTGTTCTTCAAACATTTGACTAGTTTAAACTGCTGACTGCGAATACACCTAGAAAGGGAAACAAGACACATGAACTGGAAGAAAAAAAAAGACGTGAAAAGCCAACAAGTTTTTTTACAATATTTTTTGCAAAAATTTCAAATTTGTAATTAACTTAAAAAAATACAAAATTTCACCAATAAAAAATAACAAAACATGATGATAACCTAAAAAAATATGTTGTAGTAAGTAGATAGTAGACATCTGCATGGCTATATTCATTTAATTGCCTATACACAACAAAAACAATATTCATTCAAACATTTTTCATTCTATGGGAGATAAATAAAGTTAAGCCAGTAACAACACAAGAAAGAATGTATTGTGTGTTACACTCAATGATACAAGAAGAACACATTCATTTTACAGTTTTCGTTTTGAATGTGTATAAAACACACTTGAAAATACAAAAACATAGCAAAGTCTCATTACAGTTAGAGTTTTTATAAAAACATTCAGGTGTTTTTTCGAGTTAATGAATGTTTAACAACAACAATAACGACAAATTTGCAAACACAAATGAATAATAATTTTGTACACCAATCATACAGCAATATTCACACATTCTATTCAGTATTTATTTATATGAATGTATGGGTAATATTTTGTTTTCGGTTGAAGTTGTTTTTTATTTGCTTTCGCTTGTGGGCTCATTCACTTAGTTTGTTTAGCATTGAATGAAAAACACTATGTTATTGAAAAACAAACGAATGTATTTAAACGGCATTTGGGTGTAGTCAAGCAGACCTCTAGTAGATAGTATTGTTGTTAGTGTTGTTACTTGTCCCTAAGCAGACAATAAGCAATTTTGAGGTTATGTTTTAATTTTTTACTTAGTTCAGTTGATGATTATGTTTCGTCTTGTCTGATTATGTGTAACTTTGCCCAAGGTCATGAAACAACATGTTGTTGAATATTTTTATTATTATTGTTATTATTATTTTAACATTTTGTTTTTTTTAAGATCCTGTTTTGATATGCTATCATTTATTTAAAGTCAAAACATGCATATGTACATATGTAAGTTTTGGCAAAATTGTTTTCGATTACTTGTTTAATTAAAATCAATTTTCTATAATTGTGGTTAACTTTTCTAAGTAAAAAATTTTTAACAAAATAGAAATCTATTATTTTCAATGCAGTTTTATGTTTTGCGGTTTTTTTTTCCAAAAAAACTTCACAGTATTCTTTTTTTTCAATATTGTTTGTATGGAAATTTGATATTAAAAACAAGGCGCATGTATATCAGGTGGCCTTACTTAATCAGCTGAGTAACGTTATATCGGTTTTATATGTCAAATTTTATTTATGTTTATGTTTCTCTTCTTTTTTGCAAACAACTGTAGTATTTCAAGAAAAGCTCAAAAAGAAGAAGAAAGAATTTGTGAGTTTTTGTTATCAGTTTTTGACATTTGTATGTTTAGTTTTTTTTTTTGTAGAACTGATCCCACCTGATATACATGCGCCTTGATTAAAAGCAAAACCCCTTACGCGTGTGAGTGCTTTCAAAGCTTTGAAGAGGGCAAGAAAAAAAGGCTATTATAGTTTTCAACCTGTACAGTTATAATTGATCCTTTATATAATGTTCAGATAAAGGAGGGAATTTGAGGGGCTTGGCAGAATGCCTATCAATGATCTAAGCTGGCGATCGGCAAAACCCCATACGCGTGTATGTGTTAGTCTCAGATGAACTTTAAGACAAGGCGGATGATTATCGCCTGTTTACACTAACAGGAATATGGAACTAATATTATCTAAACATTATCTAAAATGGCACATGTACGAAAACAAATGCAATAGTATTAGTTGCCTATCGCTGGTGTAGATGGTTTGTTAGTACATATGTACTTCATTTAAGTTTATTAAGTAGGGATAACATAATTTGCAAAAGAATGTTACAAAAGCGTGGAAGCATTTATCTTTGTTTAAATGTAATTCTCTTTCTTTCCACATTTGTGTTAATCAAAAATAAAGTTCAGCATTAACACATTTCCTCTTCACAAATTTTTTGCTTTTCAATCTCTTTTTTCAAAACACGAAAAAATTATATTAAAATACCACTTTTAACTCTTTTCCACACGCTTACCTTGTCTTATGGCACGTATCCAATCTAAGCGTTCTTTTTCACTACTTGCTACCAAATACAAAGTATATTGAGGAACAGTACGTTGAGATTGATCGTCGGAGGACTCACAATAGCCTACTTGAAATGGAAAACCCTAAAGAAAAAAATAAAGAAAAAAATAAAGAAAAAAATAAAGAAAAAAATAAATAAAAAAAAAAATAACAAAAGAATAAAAAAGAAAAAATATACAAAAATAAAAACAAAACAGAAAACATTTTACTTACATCCGGCGCAAAAGGATCACCGCCCTCGCCATTCACTGTTGCTATTTCAACAAGTCTAACACCTTTAACAGGTATGCAACCACGTTCGCGACGACGCTGCAATAAAAAAGATGAAAAAAAAAATTAAATTAAACCATGAAAACAACAACATAATAAAATAAAAAAAAACAAATTAAATTATTATGGAGACCTGTTAAAACAATGAAAAAGAACAATTTATTCAAGAATTTTTAAGCAAAAAAACTTTTTGCACTAAACAAAGGCACGAAAATAAACTTAATTTACAGGGCTTGTTGTAAGTTAGTGGCCAGTTTTTAAGTCAAATGACTACCATTAGGAGATATTAAAACAGAAAAACATTTAAACATAAAAATCATGTCTGATATTATAATCACAATAATTTTGACAGTATGTTTTTGTTTTCAGTATAAAAAACCATGTGTTTACCCGATTCCATTCCATTGTTTGTTTTGCCTTTACAGCTGTTTTTTATAACTTTGCACACTGTATGCAAATCTTGTTTATATTTCAATTTAACTAAACTAAATTTATCTTTAAACACAAAGTTAAGAAATGGCCTTAAAATTGTCTAGATGCATTTCATTAGTTCTTACAGCAAATAAGCAGCAGGCTTCAACCAAAGGCAAACCTACCCTACAACAAACCCTCTTAATAAACCAAAATTAGAATAAAATCCTAAATAATATTTCCAACTTTTCCTTTATAATTTATCAAGCTAATTGGTTCAAGTTTCATTGTGATAAGATTTTTGTTGAACAAATATTTTGAAAAAGTTTAGTTTCCCGACACTAGCCGAGTGGAATGCATTTTCAGAGCCCGCTACAACTCCTCATCAGCACTCTTTGTTCGGTACTGAGCATTGGTAGTAAATATCTTCTATTTAACCCAAATTTTAATTGAAATTTGAATACGGAAATACTAATTTGTATTTTACACATACCCTCATTAGCAATTGTTAATTCTTGGGTTAGAACGAAATTTACGGCCTGCCATTTTTTAAATCATGGCAACACCTTTTCTTTTATTTATTCTTCTTCTTATCACTTTATTTTTGCCTTATTCATCTCTATTTAGATGAGTATGAAGGCAGCATGCGTTTGCATGCATTAGTTTTGTCTCGCTTTTGTTATGTTTTTAAATTTTATTTTGCTGATCATCAGTCGTCAGCGAGTTGTTGAACATATTTTTAACTTTGCGGACGTATTTTTTTACACCATGCCTAGTGTTATTTTTAATATTTATTTTTAGCGTATTTTTGAACAATTTTTATTTCTATAATTTCCTTTATAATTTATCAGGCTAATTGGTTCAACTGTTGAAAACAAACTTTGTTTAGAGCAAAAAATTTAAATTTATTCAAAATGTTGGCTTAAGTTCATATAATTTCTTTTTATTAGAAGAAATTAATATTTTCCGTTAAGGTCGAAAGAAACTTTTATTTGAAAAAACCTGGTTTTTTCTACCGATACTAGCCGAGTAGAATGCATTTTCGCAAGCAGCTATGTAATTTCATCATCAGTACTCTTTGAACGGTAGTAGTTAGTGTCTTTTGGTTGTAAACATTACCTTTTTAACTTACACGTAACAGAGAAAGGGATACGGCATGACTGTTTTCCCTCTTTTCTTATTCTGTAAGTTAGGACGAAGTTTACTTTTCAAATACACTATGGTTTTTTCCATTAAAAGTCTCTTTGGCAACATTTGACTAACGGACAAGCATTAATCCATCTCTCAGATTCAAAATTATTCAAAATTTAAAAACATATATAAGATGATTTCAAAAAGTAATAAACGTTGCCGAGGGAGGGTGGCGCCGTTGGAATTATGGATTGTGCGGCTTTGTCAATGATGATGTCGCAGTGATCGAGTGAACATCGCGCGTTCGCTTTAAAGATATATTTTAAGGGTAATGATTTTTACGTAATCGCTTGACGACAAATTTGTTTAAAGTTCGGTATTCGGCGAATTCGTTCGTTGGTGCAGAGGTTCCGCGCAACTGCAGTCGATCCTCAAGGACTTCCGAAAACATTAAACTGGTTAAAAGCAGTTTACGTGCAAATCCACAACTTTCAATACGCAAAAGAGCAGCCTCATTGGGAAATTCAAAAGCGATTATTCATAAAATTTAAAAAAGGAGCTGAAGCTTCATCTTTTTAAAATTCAAATCGTTCAACAACTGAAAGAAAGTGACTTTGACTTACTCAAAAATTTTTCTGGAACAATTTTGGCGCAGAGCGGAAGGCTCCATTTTAAACAGTGTGTTCAACTCGACGGAAGACATCTGGATGACATACTGTTTAAAAAATAAAAACCCACATTTCCATTCTATTATTCAGTGCTCTTACAAAAACTTTGTGTCAATTATTTATTACGTTTATGGCAGATTTTGGTCAGTAGAGTGATGTTGTTAATTTGTCCCCTCCGAAGTATAATAGTCACCCTAGTGACGGTAGTGCTTCGAATAAAAGCAGGTCCGATCCCCGGGTTAAATTAGGCGCTGGAGTGTACTACGAGCGTCAGAAAACAGCCTACAAAACCTATACCGGTACTGATTATAAGGGGATGTCTTTATCAGTCAGGAAACTAGATAGATCGATCTCTTTAGCAAGGTGCCTAATAATTACCCAAAGTCGTAACAAACACAAAAATGTTTACCCAAATTTAATCTAAAATGTTCTTTAATGTTTATGTTATGGTAATATTTTTTATATTCATTCGGCTTAGCCTTAGCTAATACACATTACAATAATTCAATACATAAGAGTTATGTCAAACAGGATTTAAAGTTTCGTTTTAGTTTAAGGAGTTTGCTGCTTGTTTTATATAAAATTTTAAATAGCTTTGGAATAAAACAATTTCTCAGCGTAAGTGCTAACAAGTGTAAGTAATAATAAGTTTTTTTCCTTTTCCTCTTTTACACTTAAAGTTTCTGTTGTTAGTTTTGCAATTCAATGTAGGTTACAAACAATCTTCAGACAACCACATGTTGCCATACATCAAGGACATGCCACAGTACCATTTTTAAGGCTTCTTAAAAAGCCAAGCAAAGTGTTCTTAAAGTATTAGGGTGAATATTAAATTTAACTTAAATCTTTTATAGGGATTTCCTTATAAAAATACAGTTTAAATGTCTGATTAATAAATCATTTTGCATTTTAGACAAACACTAAGAAAGTACCAATCAAAAAATACTGATGACGTAAGTCCGTCGCCATCCAGTAAACCGTTAAGACTGACTGAAGTTTTAGCTACTTTAGGAAATTATCTAAAGATCTCGCTTGTGATAGTCCCTAGCAGAGTTGAGACTGATTCTGCATTATAGGTTTGTAGAGCAGATCTAAGCCAGCTCGTCCACCTTTTAATTACCAAAGTATTCCTTATGCCCAAGGACATAAACTAAAGTAATATCAGGTAACCAAACAAGACCTGACAACCCTATCTTACTTTGGCTGAAAAGTAAAAACGTAGTAATGTGCAAACTGAGTGACAAATGTGTTCAAGATCAAACGCTGGCCCAACTATGCAGTGGTCTTAGCACAGGGTAAATAAAATGTGTCGCCTAGCGCTTCTATGCATGACACTTTGAAAGCTTGGCAGTCCAAATAAAAGACACTTGGGTATGACTACTTCCCTTGGTGAGAAGAGGAGCCTGTCTAGCACTCCTTTCAATCTTTTCATCACGGCACCGAGGTTCCGGTGCGAAACCACAACCACCACGTTGATTCTCAACGGTAGAGCTCCAAACAGCTCAGGAACTGTTCGCCCTCATAGCCAAAACTATTCCCAGTTTTGACTAAATCTGGACCAGAAACAACATGTTAAAACAAAAATGCCGACGAAAACACACAAATTAAACAGCCGTCCGCACGAGCCACGTTTTGAACACATAGTGTGGCAATGGCAAAATAAGTACCCTCACGGGTAGACTAACGTCACTTAGGAGAGCTTCATGAGAGACTAGTGGATCCCGCAAACATCACTAGAGGTCATCAACGGCACGAATAACATTAAACGACGGCGAAAGAAATGGATCCAATTGTTCGTCTATATGACGGAGAGGTAGCGATGGCAGATTCAGCAATCTGCAATCTGCAACTGATATGGCAGAACCCTGCTAAACCAGAGACAGACGATGATAGACGGCCAGCGCACTGGGCAATTAACACCACCCTAGTGAACCTTATTGAGGCCAGCCTTCACTAAGCTTGTTCCTCATCCTCCTGAATACTAAGCGAGCAAACGCTCGCAACCAAGCAATGTCCGCTCGTCCTCCAAGATTTCACTTACATCTCAATCGTGACTCTTAGGAACAACGCCCATTCTCTGCAAACCTTTAACGTCATCATAGTCGGCACAATCCGTTAGCATATGCCTTAGGTCCTAAGTATCAGACGCGCAATCCAGAATTTCCCATCTGATGCAAAAATGCAATAAGCGAGCCATCGTCCATCAGCAAGAATCAAAGTCTGAAGACAAAGTCAAAGCTTGGGCGTTGTTGTGCGAACGTGGCGCCACGTATATGACCATACGTTACTCTACCTTTGTCACTTTTCGCTTAGCATGTCCTCCACCTTGCATCAATCTCCATCGCGACATACTGACATATGTGTCATCAAACAAGACCTTGCTTCTGCCGGAAACAAACGTAACTGTTACTTACTACACGAAAGCAACATACGTTGCACAGGCAACGAACAGCCCCTCGTATATGTACGGGCAGCATTCCTTTTAAGGTCCAGTCACTTCTCGGGTGGGTTTTGCCCTACCTATAGCAACCGTCAACTTGCCTCTCACATTAGAAGGTAAACGAAAAAGTTCATTCTCTTACTTATATCCGAACTGCGTCCCATATCTAAGACTAACGTCGGCAGACTAAAATAACAAGAGGTGCCCATTTGCCAACCTGCCTTAGAGCAACATTGTCACGGTTTTGTTCGTGGCAACCTTAACTTCCGCACATGACCCATCCACATAAAGTTTAAGTTCAGCACGAGCCTCAACTTTAGTCACAATTAGCATCCGCATTCGCTCCAATGACCGCAACAGAGGCTCCATTATAAAGTTTGAATTAACTAAAGATAATCACGAAATACGCGCTTTCATACTCTTTATGAGCGATCATGCCATTTTATATTTATAATATGAGCCAAGTGCAGCATAGTTTAATGTATCTCTAAAGGAGTGAAATAGAATTTGCCTGTAATTCTATTGCATGCCAATCTTTGCAATCTACATTGTGGCAGAACAATTTTCAGTGTATTTTTTTGAATTTAGTTTCGTTTATACCTTTACTGCAAATTTAGCGAAGTATTCCATTCACAATAAGAAACAAAAAAATTAAGAGTAAAATTTACATTAAAATAAACTCTATTCGACTGAATCTAAATGCAAGAAGTTAATATGAGTGAGTGAAGTAAATAGTAAGAAGTTCGTGATTAATATAAAATTAATTGACTTTCACTTCCTTTTAGAGTTTATAGCGACTGTTCGACACATATCTTTTTCGTGATGATTTTATGCTTAAAATATAACACGTTTATAAAGGGAAATTTTAATACACATTCAGTACAAATGTATGCCAAATGTTTTTAAGGCTTTTGGACAATTTCAATATGGTTTTGTGTTTTCGCTTATAAAAGCAATGAAAACTTAATGCGTTAAACTACATCTGTATAGTTTTTAAGATAAGTGTGATTAAGGGACATAAATTTAATTAAGCTGAGTTAGAAAATATCTGCATTTTTTTAATAGCCAGCAGATACAGGGTGTCTGGTGGCAGATTTATATTTTCAAACTAAAATAAAAATCGTAATAATTGCAACAAAGTTTTATTAGGAGCTTTGAACGATAGAATGGAAATGCGGATTTTATTTTTTTTAAAGAGTATGCCATCCAGATGTTTTCCGTCGAGTGGAATCCACTAAACCACGTGTGTGAAGAGTACGGTGGATGGGCTCGCAGGTGTGACAAAAATAATTCCGTTATCATGCGTCGATTATTTTCACCGTTGACATTCGTCGCCTGACCTCGGGAATTTTCATAAAATATTGTCCAGTTATCTCATGCGTAGATACGATACGCCAAACAGTTACCATGGGGCAATGCAATGGATATTGATGTTTTAATCAAGGGTGGCGGGTTCTTGGAGAGCAGTAACGGCAGTTATGCTTATTGACGTGGCCGTTTAAGTTAAAATAAACCTCATCGCTCCAAAAAATTGCATTTACAGTGCGAAATTGCTCCCACATTGTTTCACAAAAATGTTTGCGTAAATCAAAGTCACTTTCTTTTCGTTCTTGAAAGGTTTGAATTTTAAAGGATGGAACTTTAGATCCCTTTTTAAAATTTTTGGAATAAACGCTTTTGGAAGTCCCAGTGAGGCCGTTCTTTTCCCTATATAAAGTCGCGAATTTTCACGTAACCTGCTTTGAACCAGTTGAATGTTTTCGGGAGTCCTTGAAGATGGGCCCTGGCCAAGGGACATTAATAGCCGAAGCAGTTACCCAGAATCTCTACACCTACGAACCTGATCTATCACGTATTTGCCGAACACCTAACATTCAACAAAATTGTCAACGAGCAATTACGTAAGAATCATTACTCCTTAAAAATGTATCCACACCGTACGCGCGATGCTCGCTCGACCACTGCGACATCGTAACTGACAATTCCGCACTAACGATAATTCCAACGGGGGCACTCTCCCTCCGCACCGTTTATTATTTTTTAAAATAATCTTGTTAAAAATATAAAAATATATATGTAAAACTAATTTAGACTGAATACGAAAGTAATGTAATAAATCGAATTCTTTTTTCATTTTAAAGCTTGGAAAAGGACAAGTTAAGTTTCAATAGACACGCTAAGACTTGCAAGGATTTTTCTCGACAGGCTTTAAATTTGTAAAAAAAAAAAAGAGAAATTTCAAAATGCAGATCATATAATCTAATTTGTTGCAACAAATTACATTAGATAAAAGAACCTAAAAGAACATTATCAATTCCATCATCCAATATCCTAAATACATAATAAAAACCTAAAAAAAAAACAATTTCCAACTTCCAATTTACACAATTTCCTTTACGTTACTAAAGAATAAAAGTAACTTTATAACCTCAATATCATTCTTAAACTCAATTATTTTTTGAAACTTTTTTAAGGTTTTTTGTCGTTTTATTTTCCGCTTTGCCTTCTTTAAACAACAACTTTGTAATCCATCAATTTTTGCCGTAAGCAAATTCGTACCTACAATAACCACAAAAAAAGATAATAGTCAAACTAAAGATTTAACAGAGAAGAAAATTTGTTTGACATTTACACCACAACCATCAACAACAAATAAAATTTGTCACAATGAATGACAGTGAGAGGGAAGGAGTAACACAAAAGTTTATTTATTTTAAGTTAAAAGACGAAAACGGGCTTAAAGTGCTGGAGGTACAAATAGGTATTTGATTGAAGCAAGAGAGTGATGGGGAAAGGAAATAAAATAAAACTTAAACAGTAAAAAGTTACACGAATACCACGAAAAAAAAGAAATCAATAGACAAATACTTCTGATTGCAAATTGTACAAATTGATTGAAGTTTAAAAAGAGAGTGTGAAATAGAAAGATTTAAATTTTTATCAGCTGGAATATATGTACAATGTTGCAAATAATTAGGTCGAGTTGAAAACGATAAAAAAATTAACAAAATTTTTTTTTTCTACAAGAATGGACATACGTTTCTTTTAGAAAAGAAATTTAATAAACGTGGTTTGGTTTATTGGTATTTAGTTAATGTGCTTCCTTCACCTCTATTGTGACTTCTCACGGTCACTCTTTATTGAGCAAGTTTGATAATGAAGAAAGAAAGATCGTTGCGTTTTTATATTTCCCCTAGGCAATATAGGGAATCGGTTTTAGAGTCCCAATCTCAATAGGGTGAAGCTAAAGCTAATATGTGCGTCTAAAGATAGTAGTTCTATAAAGCAACCCATCATGGGGAAGGTATGGAGAGAAAAGGGTAAAAGGGGCATAAACGCCTACTGCACATGCAAAAAATCCACAAGAGTGTTGCAACTTAAGGTGGTAGTAGACTGGATTTACACAATAGTTGTGAAACCCCCTTCTAACCTACCATGATTGCAGTGTGTAGTGGCAGGGAGAAAAAGTAGTTATAGGAAGCTTCTTACTAAGGATAAAGATGTGATTCACTTGGATGCACTGGTGCTATAAGAAGTACATCATAACACGGTAGCTGTTGAATACTGGGTGATGCAAAAGCAATTTAAGGGAAACTGAGGGGTGTTTATGTAATTCGACTCGAATCGAAAATCTTTCGAATTTGTACAAATTTAATTGCATTTTACAAGTTTTGTGAATTTGTTTACAAACGTTCGGAGATTACCATTAACTTTTAATAAAAATTTTAATTTTTAGAATTTTTTTTTAAACCTAAAGGTGCTACTAAGTTTTTAATATGTTTAACTTCAGAATCAACTAAAATTTACCTTTATTTATTCCATTAAGCTATGAATCTTTTAAACCTATTAGATAATAAGATTTGCCTTTCGAATCAAAAATTCCTTTCGAAAGCCTTTTTGATTCGAATCGAAATACATAATAGTCCCCCAGGTCTTAAGGATCTTAGTACAGGCCGGGGACCTAAGATGGACTATATGGTCACAGAGGATAGTTATAAAAGATCATCACTAAAAAAAACCTAAAAGGGATTATTGGTTGGAAACCTATAGTCTGTATTAAGGATGTTCAATTTTAACTCAAAAAAACTGAAATACCTAAGAGCCCCGAAGCCGGGGTCTCTATCATGGGACGGGACATCGAGTTGTTCTATAGACTACCTGATGAGGCTTAAGGGCAATGGATCTTAAAGTTCAAGATATCAAAAGAGTTATCGAAAGGTCTTATTTTGAGAGTAAGGGGCCATTAAGGCCTTGGAGTCGCGTTCCGTCAAGTCTAGGTTTGTAAGTGGTTGTAGGAAGGCCATTGGGGAATCAAGGACTACGTTGTGTTCGATAAAGATACTTAGATTACACGCTGTCCGGTCGGATCTAGGGCGAGCAGGTGGTAATGCTGCACTCTGGATAAAGTGTAAGGATAACAAGGAGTCGCGTTCCGTCAAGTCTAGGTTTGTAAGTGGTTGTAGGAAGGCCATTGGGGAATCAAGGACTACGTTGTGTTCGATAAAGATACTTAGATTACACGCTGTCCGGTCGGGTCTAGGGCGAGCAGGTGGTAATGCTGCACTCTGGATAAAGTGTAAGGATAACAAGGAATTAAAGAAGGTAGAGCATGTTGTCTGTTACTGCCCAATAATACAGAGCCATAGGGTTAAGTGGTAAGGACGCTTACTTGAAAATATTTCCAATTCTTAGACTATCTCTTGGGTCGGGTTTGATGGTCAAGAGACTTGACTTTTAGTACTTACTTTAGCTAGTGTTTTGGGATAGGTAGACATTGAAGGGATCCAAGAGGCTGTTTGTGGAGTGTGCAGTGAAGCATCGCAGATGAAAGTGGGCACCAGGGCTGGTGTTTATATAACGAATATGGACGTAGAGATGTCATACAGACATTCGGACGAATGTAGCGTTTTCCCGGCTGAGATTCTGGTGATGGCGAGGTCCGCAGAATTGATCGGGGAGGACCCAAAGGAAGGAGAAGACGTGACAATCTACGTCTATAGTCAGAAAGCGCTCAAGGCTCTGTAGTACGCACAGACATCCAATACATTAGCATTTGCAATGTTAAACGTGCTGTTCAGGCTTTCTTAAGAAACGTACTCTTGTTGTTCATTTCACACTGTTGTCAGTGTAATTTCAATAACAATGGATAATACAACCAGTATTTTTATAGTTTTAAACAAGACTGATTAATGTTTTTTAGTGCTCAGCTTTTGCCGATGGACGCTTTAATGGGGCATTATGTAAGGTCTAGACTTGTGGACGTACTCTCAAGATAACCTTGGAGACCCGCAGAGTTAGGTTCTGTTGGATCTCGTTAATGATACTCCCAATAAATTGGCGATACGGGGATCGGCCCGGGATATTGGGCTGAGTTGTAAGCCGGTAAGTTTACCAATAGGTTTCTATTATGGATTGATCATGGGCAAGGTGAAATAAACCTGGAGGGACAGAGCAGATGCCGTAAACTACAGGCTTCTGTAGCCCAGGCTGGACAAGAGAGGCACTGACTTGCTGCTCAAGGAGAGCGGGGTTCTAAGGAATATAATTAGAACTCTCACAGACCACTGCAATGTGAGAAAAAAATTGGATATAAAATCTTCGAAACTCTGCAGATTATGCGGGAATGGGGAGGAGATAGAGACTGTAGAGTACCTTGCCTGCGCTAGGCTGCAGATCCGCCGACAGAAGTTGCTTCTTAGATGGACTTGGTGAGTTCTGTGCGGATTGGGGAGCATCATAGTTTTCGTCAAAGGGGTTGGGTAAAGAGGTGGTTTCTTGCTTTATTATTCTTTTATTGTTCTATATTTAATTCTCTTTGTCTTTCTTGTTTCTCTTTTTTACTCTTCTAAAGGGATTCGCAATGGGCCTACAGGCCTCTGTGAGGAGGTGGCGAATTGCTTTCGTCACTACCCTTCGTGACCTAACCTACCCAAATCTTTTAATTCTTGTAAGTCTTAATTGCTTTTTCTTTTTTTTACTTGATATCTTTTCCTTTTTAAGTTAAAAGTTAAAAATAAAATTTCTGACATACAATAAGAAAGCTCTGAAATATAATTGAAAATCTTGTAGAAAAACTAGGGTTAAAATACAACAAACTTACGGTAAATTACAGCAGAACTAAATATAAACAGGGCTAACTGTAAAATCTTAGCTGGTTTTGAGAATACATTCCACTTGGTTGTTACCATATCAAAAAACGAACTTAAAGCCGAATAAAACAAACTCTTTTAAAATAAAATTTTTTCTAGGTTTAGCCCATTTATTTAATGATTTTATATTTTCAATAATGGAATATCGATGCTCTAACAAATTTTTTGTTTACTTAAAAAAACCTAAAAAAAAATTAGCAAAAATATGGAAAACCAACTAACAATACGAAGCTTTAAATATATTGATGTGGTGTTAACCTTATTTTAAAGGGCTTATAAATGGAACCTCTAGGTTTTTTAAAGGTATCTTATCTCTTCTTTTACTTTTACACATTTTATTTATTTTAAAAAATAATTCATCAAACTTGTTTTATGGTAAGCAAAAACAAAATAACATTTAACTTTTTGTAAAATGCATTAGTAACGCCTCTTACTTACTCACTCAGTCTATCCAAAAGATATCAAGTTGAACAAGAATTATGGAAAGAAATAAAACAAAAGAACATGAAGCAAATCAATAAGAGTAACATTTCAGGCCTTCTTTTCAACTCTTCTTGTATTTTATTTATAAAAGAGTTTAGGGTCTGGCTATACAGACAATTAGGCCAGGCTTTTCTTATCAAAAACAACAATTATAAAACCAATGTGAGTTGTTGTTATTGTGAATGTACATATGTGACTCATTAATCAATAGTGTATTTACATTGATTTCATATCAAAAAAAAAGGGGGGAAGAAAACGAACAGAAAATATTATTTTACAACAATTGATCACATTGTCGACATCTTGATCGTCATTGAAATACAAGCCTAACTAATATCAGACATTACAAAAACACTAAAAATCATCAGCAGCAGGGATGGGGGTTATCCTAATATGAAAATGTTTAAGTATTCGTGACTTTTATTTAACGAACTCTTCCATACAAAAATGGAGTCCCACATACAACATTACTACACCGAAAACCCATTCCCTACAATAACATGCTGCGTTTAATAACCAAAGAAATTGCCGTTATGTTTTATTTAATCTTCTGATTATTGTCTGTGTTTTGGCCACTTTTTTTTAATAAAATTCCACACCACCAACAGAATAACACTTAAAGGTTGGGTTTTAAAAAAGAAGGTAGTTTTTTTTCTCGTCATCACATTTTTTGTCTGATTTTTTTCTCCTTTTTTGTATTTTCTTTTTTATCTGAATTGGGATTTGTGCCACTTAAGCCGTTCATTCAATTTAATTGATGCGATTGTCTTTCTTCTGTGTGTTGGAGAGCGCGTGTGTGTGCGTTTTTAATTTGATTAATCTGCATTTCTTTACAAGACTTTCAATTGGTTTCGCTTTCGGTAATTCTGTAGAAAAATATTTAATCTCTTCTTGTTTGTTGTCGGATAATTTTTTTTCTTTAATTTTCTATGTGTGTCAAATTAAAAGGATTCAATTAATTATGGTCATATTTGTAAGAACAAAAAATGTTCTTCGTTATGGAAATTTTCCAATTGGTTTTCTTTGTTAAGTATAAAAGAAAACCAAAATTAATGATTAATTCGTGGTTTAGAAATGGTTAATAAACAAAAATCATCATGAGCTTGCCATTTTTATATCTATCGATAATTAAAGCGAATTATCGCTTTTGGAGTACAGAAAGTCGGCGGGGAGTTATTATTATTATTGCTTATGTCCTGTGGTTCCTGTAGGAAGCAAAGGGCCACACTAAAGTTATTCCATTCAATTCCGTTAGACGGCTTAAGGCTAATATCCCTCCATTTTACACCGCTTTTTCCAATTTTCAACTAAAGTTGGCAACTTTAACCCTGCGGTGTTTATCAATAGCGGATTAGGCTTAATGCTTCCTAGAAGAAACGAAGGGCCACTACAAAGTTCTGCCATTCAAATCTTTTTGACGATTTATATTTGATTTAACTCCATCGTGTCCGCTTCATCTAATGTCGAATTTAAGTTGAGGCCTCTTTATGTCCAATGGGCGATCACGCATCCTGCATGCGGTATCCTTTCGATGGTGGATATCACTATGTCAGCCGCTGGTGTGCGCAGCGTGTGATTAATCCATCTACTTTAGCGATTGAGTTTTTCTACTTGAACGGGCCTATATTATGTTCTCGTCTCAAGCCAAAGTAAGCGAAAAATCCTTCGTAACGCGTTGACTTCCATATTGGGTTTAACATGCCGACTGCTTGATTTACTTCAGATATTCTGCATGCCACCTAGATAATAGATTCACCCCGCTCAGTGTTAATTCTCAGACGAGCTCTTGCCGCTTCGAAAACCAGTGCCATCATATTAGATACCATATCTTTGTGGCTGTGGGACAACAAGCAGATATCGTCTTCATATTCGAGACATTTAAGTAATTCATTGAGACCCCACACTATTAAATGTGGTTCCCATTTGGTGGGCTGGGCTGCAATCAAACGCAGGGCATATATATGATCAGTGCAAGAGTTCGCAAGCCCGGAAGAATATCTTTGGCCATTCCTTTTTGGAAATATTGACGACGGCCGATTTATATTTAGCCCAAAACTCATCCGACCAAAAGTTCCGATTTTGTTAAGAATTCGTTACGACTAGTCGAAAAAATCTTTCAAATTCAAAAGCAAAATGTTCCCGAAATCGTTACGATTTTTACATGAAAGGGTTGACACCACTTCATAACGATATGCTGCTAGAATTTCTGAACGAATCCTCTGAATAGTTGGGCTAGCTTTGAAAGATCAAGGAGTATGCGCACTTGTTTAAGGTTTTCATCTTGGGAGTTGTTGGTTGTTTTTTTTGCTGTGATTTCTGTAATCGATGATTTTAAGGATGGTTAGGCCTTCGTTCCCAATCCCTGTGTTGGAGCCTAAGGGCATGCTAGCGGATATGCGACTAAAGTTTCAAAGTTGAGTTTCAGTAAGTCATCGGAGTTTCGTTGTAACAATATTACCTAAGGTGCACGGGTGTCAATGAGCCAGTCAATTTACTCAGCGGCGTGCTTGTCTTCTTACTCTAGCTGCCGCCACATTGGTGCATTCGGAAAAACATAACAAGGGGATAGTCTGCCAATGGTCGGAAGTAGTAAGCCGCTTGAGTAACTCTGTAAGGAAATCCCTTCTGCATTTTTAAATGAATAGCGACCACAAAGCTTTCCATCTTTATAAAAGTTCTTATCCTCCATTTCGCTCTAAGTAACTGTATACTACAGGGCTATGCCCAACGACTTCCTCTTAGCTCAGCGGGACAATTTAGGACTGCAACATATGTAGTTGTAATAAAACAGAGCAAACGGCTCATAGTGCACGGCCTACAAGGTAAAGTCTGTAAGCAGCATTTCCTAATTACTTTAGGTCTAGGAGGTCTAAACAAAATCTAAAGTGCCGACAGATGCTATTTGTAATAGCGGTTAAAATTTTTTTAACGAAATTCTTTAACTTCGGTAGAGTGCGAAAAATCGGTAGCTAGAAACTGTAAAGGTTATTTACCGGAATAAATGGCCGCAGGGAACGATTGCTTCGGTTGACCGTATCTACTGCCTGCTCATTAACAGCAGCTTTGTCCGTTTCTTTCTTTCCTGCAGCTTCGGCTGTCTGTGCTTTCACTGCGGCTTTGACTGACTGTTCTTTTATTGCGATTTGAGGGTCCAGTTTTCGCTTTGGCTGATTGTTCTTTCACTGCGGCTGTCAGTTCGATCATGGCGGCTTCCACTGCTCATAGAAAGAGTTCCGTAGCTAAAATTTTAAAGTCTAGATGTAAGAAAATATTGTACGTATAATACCTAGAGCACTAAATAAAAATTATATTTTAGTATTGTAAATATTTTCCGATTCAGCGAAGTACCAATCATCAAACAGTCAGCCAGAAATTGTCGACGACTTCGCCGGAGCCTACACTGCAAAATCGATTCAAACCTGTTACATCAATCCGACATTATCGTAAATCGTACTGGTAAGCCCATATCACCAATCTAGGACTAATGGCGCCGATAAGCACATTTTATTTTTTTTATACATATGCGCCCACTAAATTAAGAGCTCGATTCGGCCGCTTTGTCAGGCCTAAAGAATCACATCTATTATTTCTTGCTGGAAAGCCAAACGCCCTTTACTGCCAAAAAGAGCAAAAACCGTTAGTCGCGTCTATTTGCAGGGATCTTTCAAGGTTTTTTGTTTCAAATCTTTTTAAATGCTGTTTTATAATTATCATCATGTGCAAGAGAAATAATGGACCTTGCCATTGGATTTTGATCAAACACCTTTGCTTTTGAAAAAGACAAGATAAAAAATATTTAAATATTTTCTTCAAGCGGCATCACAAATACAATTTTCATTTTAATTTTAAATAACTTACCATAATACTCTAAACACAGCTGGGACGAACGACGAATTTTTTCGTGGCGAATATTCGTCTTAAAAACTAAAACCCATTTGTGTTTATGAAAATGCACGCGAACAAGGCGTCGACTAAGATTCGTCACGCGTAACGGACTCTGCGATGGGTTAATTTCTATTTCTTAAGGTTCATTTATACGTGACTTAACCATACCACAGTAAACAGCTGTTCGAACCAAGCTTATGGGCAACACTGTATTTGATTATAGGCGACTTACCATTACGACATAACCATAACCATAGAAACCAATTCAGTTTTGGTTTTTATGGCAACGGTTATGGTAACGACGTTATGGTAAGTCACATATAATTGAACCTTTACGCCGACGAACGACGAATAATTTAGCAAAGTGACCATTTTTTTTTTATTTTTTTATTTTGTTACTTTTGACTTTAAGAATTATTTTCACTTTTTATTTGTTGCAGAAAATACACTTAATGTATTTTCAATGTTATATTTATATATTTAAATAGTTTTTTAATTGTTTTTTCAATTAATTTTTTTTTTAAGATATATGGCCACTCTATCACAGCTGTTTTATTCGTTCTAAATGTGTTTTAGTTACCGAATTTACGCAACGAATTTCAACAGACGAATTCTTTTTTTAGTGCGAAGTTCGTCGTTCGTCCCAGTTGTGTTTAGAGCATAAGTCAAACAGTTACATATCGTCCGCTGATATGCAAACTAACAAAAAAAATTTTAAATATATATTTTAACATACCTGAACATATATTATCAAAATGCTCATTACAATAAACTTATTTAATGTTACAAGCAAGACTTGAAGTATAATTCCTTAAAAAAGAAACAATTTACAAGCAATGCCCAGCAAGAACTCGGTAGTTATTACTCATTACAAATAACAGATCGTCTGCATTACTTAGCAGTTGTTGGATAACGAGTTATTTCTTATCTAAAATTTAGCAGATGCTTTTAGTTTTACAATTGTTTATCTTATTTTAATCTAATATTTTAATGCAGTTTTAACCAATATATCAAATAAAAAAATTTTATTTTAATGCCAATAAAGTAATAGCTTATTTAAGTTCCTCTTTGTAAGCGAGCGTGGTAAGTACTTACTTAGCTTCCTCTTTGTAAGCGAGCATGTTAAGCACTTGCTTCTAATGTCATCGCCATGTTAAAATATTAAGTTAAACACTAATGAGTAAGTAATTTATAGCATTTTAACCCATTGCAAAGCAATGTAAGTTTTTGCTGGGTGCCTTTGTAATTTAAAAAATGTTTTTGTTTCTCTTATAAAATTTTGAAAAATTTAGTTACATGGTTTTGCATTTTCGCTAATGATATATATTTTTATATTTATTAAAACTTTTTATTAAAAGTGATAGAAATTGGGAATTTCTCACACCAAAAAAAATATAAATTGTATGCAGACGACGATCACGTCCAGACATTTTAAACTGCATATAATTTCAGTTTAAAACAAATTTTAATTATAAAATACTTAAACGGACATCCTGTTGTTATTGTTTTTGACAGTCGATTGACCGGCCGGCCGGTCTCACACCATTATTGTGTGTCTTTATTATTTTACGAGAAATAAACAAACATTCCCAGGCCTAATTTGTAGCTTAAAATGCAGGTTTTTCTCTTCTTTTAATTCTCCTCGCATTTATTATTATTAAAATTCAGTAAAGAAAATAATTATTTAATGTTTATTTTTTCCCTTTTATATATGTAGTTTGTATGTATGTACGATTAAGTAATTGTGGGGTAACGCCTACAACTTTTTTACATATGAATTTATAAATTCTTGAAAAAATTTTATTCTTTTCATTTGTTTTAGAAAAGTCAGTCAACCATTTATATTGTACGATGAAAAAGTCTTTTTTAAACAACATAATTTTCAGTTTTCACTATTTTTTCAAGTTTAATCCATTCATTCGCTTAATTTAAATTTGTTTTTTTGGTGGCTTTGTTCTCTTCTTAAGAATTCAAGTGTTAGAGCGTGAGTGAATTTATTATCATCCGACTTTTGGGAAAAAGCATCAGTTCTAGACAGGGGGTTAATATTTTGTATTTATAATAAATTATTATTTCTTATTTCTTTTAAATTAGAACATTTGGTGTAAACGTGTGTGTGTGTTTGTTCGAGTATAAAACTTCAATTCAAATTTATTACCAAATTCTATATCTATACCCTTCACATAGTGATAAGGGTAGATATCAGTTTGTCATTCCGTTTGTAATTTCTACAATATTCACTTGCGACTCCATAAAATATACGTATTCTAGATCCTTATAGATAGGGATGTCGATATAGCCATGTCCGTGTACCCGTTTGAGTGTCTTTTAAAATCAGGATTCCAGAGCCAAATATCTCAGTAATTATAATCACTCTTGTCACGTCTTGGCACGGATACTTTGAAGATATGGACCTAAATTAGGGAAAAAAAATTTTCGGATAAGAGCAGGGGAAGTGGTATCCCCTCACCAATTGCAGAAATTTTGTGAAATATTTCATGTGCTTAATCTGAGAAACTATAACAGCTATAGAATCAAAAGGTTCTGCACAGTAAATGGGTTTTCAACAGGGACGCTACAAAAGTAGAACGACAGGGACAGCAGACGACGCCATATTTTTTGCTGCTCTTTTGACGGATGGAAAGATATACGAGCCAACAACGAGTCAAAATTATTAAAATTTACTACCGAAATTCGAAATCAGTGACCTCAACGTTAACAGCGTAAAATTTATTATCGTCATAATCGTCCTATCAGATCAACAATTGAGCGTCTAGTGGAAAACTTTAAATCCACAGGCACAGTACAAAATGTCCCCGTGCCAGTGAGAGAAAGAAGTGCCCGTAGTGTCAAGAATGTTGCTGCCGCTGAGGCTTCAGTTGAAGAAAACCAAAATGTGTCTCTCACACGTCGTTCTCAAGCGTTGGGCATCTCTTTCACGTCGTTGTGGCGAATTTTGCGAAAAGATCTTGGCCTACATCCTTACAAGATCAAATTGACGCAAGAACTGAAACCGCTTGACCACCAGAAGCATCGTATGTTCGTGAATTAAACATAATATGCGTTATTGGTTAGGCAGCAATCCACACGTACTCCATGAGTCATCATTGCATTCCTAAAAAATTACGGTTTGGTGCGGTTTATGGGCCGGCGGCGTCATTGGACCGTACTTCTATCGTGATGATCAAGACCGGCACGTTACTGTGAATGGGAATCGCTACGGTTCAATTATAACTAAATATTTTATGCCCCAATTGGTTGATATGAACTTGGAGGACATGTGGTTCCAACAGGACGGCGCCACAAGCCACGCAGTGAATGTCACAATCAATTTATTGAAAACCAAGTTTGGAAAACGTGTTATCTCACGAAATGGTCCAATCGATTGGCCGCCTCGGTCGTGCGATTTGAAGCCTTGAGACTATTTCCTGTGGGGCTACGTCAAGTTTATGGTCTATGCCAACAAGCCAGCGAAGATTGATGAACTTTGAACGTGAAATTGCAGAAGTATCGGCCGATTTATGCTTGAAAACCGTCGAAAATTTGGTTTAGCGTCTGGACTTCTGCAAGCGTGCCTGTGGTGGCCATGCAAAAGAAATCGAGTTCCAAACATAATGGCATCGAACGTGCTTTTACAGAAATAAAGAATTGCATTGATATCCAAAACCGTTTTTGTTTAATTTAAAAAAAACTTTTGTAGCGATCTTATTGAAAAACCCGATAGTTTTAATATAAAACATACATAATAGAAAAAAAATTTTAGGTAGGAGCAGGGGAGAGGGACCTCCCCACAGCCCTCACACAAATAAACAACTGTAATTAAATTTTTGATACTCTGTGTCTCGAAAGCTATCGACTTTAAATGTGCTACAAGTAGTTGTACAATAATCCCTATATTTAGGAAAAAAAATTAGTTAGATAGGAGCAGGGGTGAGGTAGACCCCATACGAATAAATAACTTTTATGAAATTTTCGATACGCTATATCTCGGAAACTAAAATAGCTATCGACTTCAAATGTCCTACAAGAAGTAATTGTACAATAATACCTACATTTTGGAAAAAAATAGTTGCATGAAGCAGGGGGAGCGGAAGCCCCCATACAAATAAACAATTTTTATTAAATTTCAAATAATGTCGGAAACTGTTAAAACTCTAAACTCAAACCTTTTACAAGATATTTCTATTACATCTACATGCAAACGTTAAAATTTTCTACAGTTTTCTCTTTAAAAACCATGACAGATATCGCCCTCAAAGCCCGGCACAAAGTATTTTTATTAAAATGTTTGCGGTACAAAAACAACTCGGCCAGATCAGATGACTCTTTATACAAAAACACCAATGTAAAGGGTATATACTATTCGGCACAGCCGAATATAGCGCTCTTGCTTGTTTAATTCTAAGATCACATTCAAATGTGTTGTGGGAATTTTCTTCCTTATCTTGATATTTGTGTGCTTGTATGGATGTTTATTTAATTAAAATTCTATTTATCATAATTTAAATGACAAGCATTAATACGTATCAGTTAATTTCAATCTATAATAAAATAGAATATTTGTACAGCATAAATCATGTGGCCGAAATAGCTCAGTTGGGAGAGCGTTAGACTGAAGATCTAAAGGTCCCCGGTTCAATCCCGGGTTTCGGCAAATGATTTTTTTTTAATTTTTTATTTCTTTAAAAACCAGCTAAGAATTAATTAAAACATATAATTTGTTTATATTCGTATTGATATTTGTAACGCTCTAACGCCAAATGTCAATAACAGCCTGAACAGTCTGAAGGGGGACAATATATATGGACAAAGTTTGGTTTACTTTACGTTTTTGACAGAGGTGCAGGTTATTAAAGATTTTTATTTATCCTTTTATTTAAAAGGTTTGTTGCTTAAACAAGGGTTTGTACCACCAATTTATATTTTTTTTTATATTTATAGTGCGTTTGTAAATAGGGCCCAAAATATATAACCCAAGGCACAACGATTAATTTATCGTAATTTTTTGACGTGATAAACCTGGTGTTAACAGAAAATATTTAATTAAAAAAAAACTTTATCAGTGTACATATTAAAATAACTACATCCATAAAATTTAATTTTTGCCAACCAAAACCAAATCTTGCAAATTTTTTCCGCTTAAAAGAACAAAAACCAACGGAAGTAGGTGTTGTTGAAAATTTTTCAACATTAAAATTCCTTTAAGAATATTAAACTTGTTAAACACACTTATTAACTAAAGAATGTTCTCAACAAACAGTACTAAGGATTACAGAATAACACAATTTTCTTTTAGTAATTTAGCTTCGTTTTCTTATAGTTTTTTTAGCATGCGGTTGGCCTGAGAAAAATGCAAGAAAAAAATTGATAAACAAGGAGGAAAATTAATTTATTATTAATTAAGACTTTTATTGTTTGTTTCAGTTTTAAATAAAAAGACACATCAATTTTATCATAAAGAATATATATATATTTACGATTATTTTATAAACGGAAGTCGATTTAACCATATCTGTCTACCCGTCTGTAAAAATTAAGTTTCCGGAGCCAAACGAAATTCTACAAGGCACGGCTTGAAGTCAAACTATTAGAAATATTTTATAAGCAGATTGCTATTTAAAATCAACCAGATCGGTTACTTACGGACAGAGATGTAATTAAAATTCTAAAATAACAAGTTCTTTTAGGACCAAATCCATGCATATACCGCAAAATATCTCAGTTATTACAGCCACGGTTACCACGAAACTTTGCATAAAGATTATGAAGACAACAAGCTAATTTGCGATTTTTTTCATCAAGAAAAGGTGTTGCCCCCTTACATTTGTATATATGGGTGCCCCGGTAGGTCAGTGGTAAGTGCACGAGTCTACCAGTCAGGGGGTTGTTGGTTCCAGAGACCCTGGTGAGTTTGCTTTATTCTTCTGTTCTTTCTTTCTTTCTTATCTATCCTTCTCTAAATTTCTTCTTTCCTTCCGTCTCAACCTATTCTATCTGCTTCTCCAGGTAACACAAAGGGACAGAATTAAGCGGACGCACGTGAGCTGAATCCTTTCTTTCTACGGCTGCCTGTTCTACCTAACCTAACCTACATTTGTATATACTTAATGAGACTTTTTGATATTTCGGAAACTGCAGCATCTGTCGACCTTAGACCTACAACCATGATGTTGGATAGGAGCAAGGTTTAGTTGGAATCCCCCATACAAAGTAACAGTTTTCATGAAATCTTTGACACGCTATAGATATGTCGGAAACTATAACAGATATCGATCTTACTCTTTTACAAAGTAATTGTACCAAAATATCTACATTATAAGAAAAATATATAAAAAAGTATTAAAAGGGAGGGGTAGCCCCATACGAACGGACAATTTTAGGTAAGTTTTTAATGCGTAATATTTTGGAAACTCTAACACTTACAAAGTAATTCTGGGATAATGTGAACATTTCAAAATTAAAAAAATCGTCCCCATACAAGCGGGCCAAATTAGTTAAACTTTTTATGCACTAAGTCTTGAAAACTATTTCCCTGCGGAATCGTGTGTCAATTGGTTGGCGTTATTAGTCGAGATTGGATAAAAAGGCACACACCACGTAACTAGTTAAAAGGTGTTAAAGAAGTTAAGAGGGAAAATAAAAATACCGGTCCCTAAATATAAGCATAAAACTCTTTATACATACACACATATCGTTACTTAAAATGCAAAACGTCCTAACTAACAAAAAAATTCAAATTCCGATGTATCTCAACAAGGTACGTCACCGCAAAAAAATTTTGACTTCCAAGAACAAAAAACCGGCTTAATTGGCAAAATCAAAAAGCCTTAACAACAACAACGATTGCATTTTTAACGTAAAAACCCCTAACAAATTGCTTATGCATACTTGACAGAGTTGACATATAAAACTAAATTATTATAAAGATTTGTAAAATTTATGTAAAAGTAGATGTTAAAAAAATTCTTACACAGAAAGAAAAGAATGCGTTCTAAAATTTCAAGATTTTTTTTTAATTTTGTCTATATCAGACTTAAAATTTTTAATATATGTATATTTAGGTTTCCTTAAACCTTATGAGTTTGGATAATTTTAAAAATCCAAGCGAAAAAATATTTGTTGTTGTTGTAACTTTCCATTCTTGTTTAATGTGTAACGGGAGAAGAGGAGGGCCCCCAGGCAACTTTCCATCAGCACAAGTGCCTAAGTCTACCTCCTCGTGCTATCAACCGGGTAACTTTCAGTTTACTAGAAGGCTAACAGACATGGCTAAATTGGAAACAATCTGTCTTGGGCTAAAAGGGATCAGTGGTTATTAACTTACTGGTCTGGCTTGAGGCAGGTTGTCCTTGTTGTCGCTGTGGCATGAACGTCACCAATAAGTGGCACAGCAATACAAGGTTTTAAGAGTACCAATACCTTTTCTGTGTTAAATATAAATTGGTAGGAATTGTACGGAAGTAGATTTCCGAGACTGACCAGAGTCCTTTCTGTTACCACGGAAACCAGAAAAGCCCCCGTGTACTTATGTGGTGCATGGTCTGAAATTTGGTGAGGTCTCCTTCTGGAGTACACGTGGTGGCTGTTGTTATCCCCAAGCGGGGCAACTGGGAACGAAAGTTGATATGCTGGGGTCCGTCTTGTACGGGCCTCAGAGTAATCACGTAAGCGGTCTTATATGAATTTAAGGTTTTCAAGATAGAGTCTCTAAGTTTTGGCGGGTCTACCCAGGCACATGAGCAACTGATGAAGTAGGCTAATAGCTGAAAAGGTGTAATTGTGTTTGGAAGTAGGTCAATAGGGAAACTGGCTACGGCTGGGGACCCTAGAATCTAAAACAAGATCCCGTCAGAGTAGTAGCAAATAATGAGATGGCCGGCATTGGCATGTTGAAGCATGTGCGTGGTTCGGTCCTGACTGGCGGTGAGAAGATTATTATGAAGGGTTAATGAAAGTGGAGAGATTAATTTGTCTGAATATGAAAATATCTTTCGAACAGAGCTGGGTGTCGCATTTGTTGGATGCGACATGATAATCATAATCTTTCTTGCTTAAGGTTGGGTACTGTTTCACAAGCGTGTGGAGATGTGCCTTGTCGGCGCGGATCTGTTTTTATTATGAAAGGCGAGATCAAAACTAGACACAATTCGGGTTTAGATAGCCCAACTGCTCAGCAAGGAGTCTGTTATAGCTTACACAGAGTCATGTCAGAGAATTGCAACCTGGGTGGCAGGGTGATCCATTCTGGGGACACTGGTGGACGCTTTGTTTCCACCAAGTGTTAAGAGCACCGTGAATTATTAACGTCTGTAGGCCTTATGAATAAATAGGCCTCATGAATAATATACCGAAAATTTTTATTCAGTATGTGTGCAAAATTTTTAAAAGGTGAAGTAATGTTAAAGCCCTTTATAGCACAAAATGCTAATTCCGAAAGGACATTTGTATTAGGACTATATCAAAACATGGGGCGATAATATTTTTACCCAGTATACTAATTACTGGCATGAAGTTAGACATATGTGCAAAATTTAGTGAAGATAGAGAAATAATCGAGTCAGTTATAGCCCAAAATGTTTATTCCGGGAGGACATTTGTATGGGGGCTATGCCAAAAATAGAACGGTCATCACCAAAAGCAATAATGCTAAAAAACTTATCAGTGCCAAATTTCATCAAAATATCTTCAAAAATTGCGACCTGTAGCGTTTTCGCAAGAATACGTGGACACCCAGCCAGCCGGACGGACATGTCTAAATCCACTCAGGAAGTAATTGTGAGTCGATCGGTGTACTTCAAGGTGGGAATCAGACCACTACTTTTAAAGGGAATACAAACATCTGCACAAACGCATAATACCCCAACCAAGTATGTTGTGTGTGTATAAAAATTTACTTAACACAACAGTTTCTCAAATTAACTATTAAATTTAAATTTCTTATAAACAAAAACCATTTAGATTTACCCTTTTTTCCACATTTCCAGTGATGTTAAACAAACCAACCAAAAGCTTAATAAAACAAACAAATAATTCATAAAAAACGTTGTCAATTTGAAACTGTCTATCTTAATAAAATTAAGAAATAATTGAATCGCTCGCTCCCTCTTTTAACACTTTCATCCATCACTTATTCTTTCATTAACTTGCTCACACGATTTTCAAGTATCCATCCACTTCATAAAATCTTTTAGCCACTTGAAAGCTAAATAACATCTTATTTGAATACTTTTTTTTAAAAGATTATAAGTTTTAAGACGCTTTTAAATAAATTGGAGGGAAAAAGAATAAAAAACAATTTTTTATCAGATTTAATGCATTAAATTAGATAAAACAAATTTTTTATTAAAATCTTTGTAAATTAAGTGATTCAATTTGTATGTGTGTGTGTTTATTGTTATTGCTGATGCCGTTAAATTAACCATAATTGCTTTTGAAAAATTTTAATAACTTAAGTTTTAAAAAACCTTAAACAAATTAAGTTAAAAGTGGAAGATAAAAAAATCTTGAGTTGTTTGTGGCAGATAAGTTTATAATTTCACTGTCAAATATGCCACATTTATTTAATTTTTTTGTGGCACTTTGAAACTTTGTTGTCTTACTAAAACTGGCAGCTTAAATTAGCTGCATATGACTGATTAGTGATTATGCATATAAAAATCGATCGATACCCCCTTGTTAACGTAAAGTTTTATATATCTTTAGGTATTACATTATTAGTATTAAAATAGTGCCTATAGCTATTATATTAGGCAACAGTAACGTGACATTAAAGACTTAATTAATCTTGACAGAGATATTTTGATTAACGAGAGATACGCTTGTTATGAATAAAGATTTATTTATTTACTTCTTTAAACTATGATTTCCAAAAACTTACGAGTTTCTCCTGTTAGGGCTGCTATGTGTCAACTATTTATTAAGTAATTAAATTACATTTCGTTTGAAAATTATAACACTTGATAATGTATTCGAACAGCGCACAGTGTGATGAAGGCGCCCAAATTAAAAAAAAATAATTTTAGAACTTTAAAACCTTACTAATGCAGCTTTGATATATGGACTTTATTTTATAATAAACAGACAGAATTGTTTAAATATGTTCATTTTTTAGGAAGTTGCGCCTAATTAAAGTTTTTAGTGAGTATGTAAGATATCAAAAAATATTCAAAATATTACGAAAATTTTAAAAAGGTTATTAGGCAGTTATTGTGAAAAAAGCGGTTTTTTAATTTATAGTTGAGTATTTTGTCTTTAAAATATGGCAACTCTATTTTTTAAAGAGTTAATTGGTCATATATTCTTTAATCTTATTCTAAAAGTGGGTAAAAGTTAAAAGCATTAATTTTTGGAAAGTTTTAAGTTTAAGTAGACTAAAAAAAAAAACAAAAAAAAAATTATTTTTATTTTTAATACAGGGTGTCTGGTGGCAAATTTATTTTTTCAACTACTATTATTTTAAAAAGTAATAAACGGTGCGGAGGTAGGGTGGCGCTGTTGTAACTATCGATTGTGCGGATTTGTCAGTCACGATGTTGCAGTGATCGAGTGAGCATCGCGCGTTGGTTGTGAATAAATTTTTTAAGGCTAATGATTCTTACATAAATGCTCGTCGACAATTTTGTTTAAAGATCGGTATTCGGCAAATTTAATTCTTTTCTGGGTGCAGAGATTCCGCGCAACTGCTTTGGCTATAAATGTCCTACGGCCCGGGCCCAGTCAATCTTTTAAAACTCCCGAAAACATTAAACTGGTTGAAAGCAGTTTACGTGAGAATCCACAATTTTTAATACAAAAAAAATAGCCTTTCAGGGACTTTCAAAGCCAATTTCTTTTCAGTAAATTTAAAAAAGGATCTGAAGTTTCATCCTTTTAAAATTCAAATCGTTCAAAAACTGAAAGAAGGTCACTTTGATCTACGCAACATTTTTTGTGAAACCATGTTGGACCGTTTTCGCACTGTAAATTCAATTTTTGGAGCCACGAGGCTCATTTTCACTGAAACGGACACGTCAACAAGCAAAACTGCCGTTACTGCTCTTCAAAAATCCGCCACTCTTGATTAAAACATCAAAACCCATTGCATTATTCCATTGTGGCCCTTTTATAGGGTACTTTTTAAGGTACTTTTTGTAATTTCTTAAGCAATAAATATAGGAGCATAATTTAAATTGATATTATATGAAAGTTTTTTCAGCCCTTTTTTCAAATTTTTAAACCTTTAGGGTGTAAAAAGGTGTTATTATTCTACTTTTGATACTTTAACGGTACTTTTTTGAAATTTTTGCGATTATGAGCGAAAGAAATGGCTTTGGGCCCTGATTCAAGCCGAAAGCCAACAAAGTAATCAAAACGTATTTATTTTAAAATATTCGATACTTTTTGCATTTTTTGAAATTATGAGGCCAGAAATACAAAATTAAGGACAGATTGAGGTCGAACGTCAGCAAAATGGACGAAAGTACTATTTTCAGGTTTTTTGTACTTTTTGCGGTTACAAGTTTTAATATTTGAAATTAAGAAGAGATTGAGATCGAAAGTCCACAAAGTGGACAAAAAGGACTTTTTGCACATTTTTTTTTACTTTTTGAATTTTTGGACTTTATTTATATAAAATTAAAAGCTATTGGCCCAAATTAAAGTCGGAAATCCCAAAGTGGACAAAAAATAATTTTCTCACATTTTTGTTACTTTTTGGGTATTTTTAGATTGTGACTCTAGAAATACATATAAAGTTAAAAGCTATTGACCCAGGTTAAGGTCGGAAGTCAGCAAAGTAGACAAAAAGTAATTTTTACACGTTTTTGGTAATTTTTGCTTATGAAATAAAAGTCTAAGGACAATTGAGGCAAAAAGTCATCTAAGTGGTCTAAAAATACTTTTTCCGAATTTTTTTAAACATAAAATTGAATCAAAATTTCGCTCGATCGATTGAGTTGTCAATGCTTTTAATATAGGAGTTCTAGTAGAAATTTTTTATTTTCTATTCGAATCGAATGCCGTAATTTGCCCCCAGTATTGAGGTCGAACGTCAATTGAGTGCTAGAAAATACTTTCAATATGAAATTAAAGGCTAATGAAGCTGATTGAAGTTAGAAGTCACAAAAATAAAAAACTATAGATTCTGAGTGAGTTTGTGTAGAAAATCTTGCAAATTTTACTTTTTTATGATGTTTTTTTAGTACTCTGTTTTACGATTACGAAGTAGCAGGTTAACTTTCGGTTTAAATAAACAGCAATGTTAATATTTAGAGCCCATTTTCTATAAAAAAAAAACAAAAAGAATAGGTGATGCGCTCTAACCTTTAAACAATTTTTTTATTTTTAAAAAATTTTTTAAATACATATTTATTTTAATTCTTTTTTTATTTTTGAACCCAATATTGTTTCAGTTCTTGAACTTAATATAAGTCACCTTTTTAACAAACAGAAGACAATTTGTGTTGAAACTTTTTAGACCCAACAAAGCAAACCCGGTTTATCTAGTTCAAACTAATAAATAAAATCAAACAAAAACAAAACTGTGTAAATATTTATTTTGCTTATCTTTGGAATGTTGTTGCTTGCAGCTTGTCAATTGTTTATGCCGCCTTATCAAAAAAGCTCCGAAAAAAGTGTCAAAAACAATTTTAATCTTCAGTAAATCGTGCGCATAAGTTTAAATAACATTTTTGGTTTGTTTTTGGTGTTTGCTCTAAATCGTTATCGTGAATTCCATTACTTTATTTGGTTAAAATTTTTTTTATTTATTTGTTTGTTACTTCGCTGGATTAACACAAATAGTGAAAACAAATAACGTTTTTGTTGGTTGCTTGTTATTGTTTTTTAATGGACGTTTGTTCCATTTTTCGGGATTTGTTTTTCATTTAATGTTGTTATTTAAGTTGGGTATAAAATAAACAATAGAGTTATATATCATGTACTTATACAGGGTGCATAGTTGCCAGATAATTTTTGGTCCAATATCGTCAAAACTTTGGAAAAAAATCGTCAAAACCATCAAAACAAGTTTTGGAGATCGGCAGAAAATCGTCAACACTAAAATGTATGTTTTTGGTTACTTTTTTACTTAACAATAATACAAATTTCCCCATTTTTTACAGGTAGTTTCGTCAAAAGTAGTAGCATTAAAGACAAAAATTTTATTTAAAGGAAAACAAACTGAAAATGGAAAAACACAAAACATGACATTATATAAAATTTGAAAGTCATCCTTATATGTATATAACGAAATGTGTAGGTTATGGCTTAAGTCGAAAACCGTTATAAAGATCGTTAAATTTGGGGGAAAAATCGTCCAATCGGCAGAAGCCATTTTTGGGACCAAAAATCGTCAAAATAACGACAAATCGTCAAATCTGGCATCTATGACAGGGTGTTTGGGGGCAAATTTACATTTTTAAACATGATTGTTTCAAAAAGTTATTAACGGCGCGGAGCAAAACTGCCATTACTGGTCTCCAAGAACCCACAACTCTCGATTGAAACATCAAAAACCATACGCATGACTTGATTGGACCATTTTTTTCGAAAGTTCTCGAGGCCAGGCAACGAATGTCAACGGTGAAAATTATCGACGCACGATTTCTGAATGCTTTTTGCCAAACCTGCGAGCACATCTATCGTACTCTTCACACACGTGGTTTCAACAGGATGGAGCGAAAGCACACACAGCCAGAGCTTTCATAAATTTTCTTCGGAAAAATTTTTTCAAAAACTAATGTCGCTTTGGGGACATCCCATGGCCACTGAGATCGCCTGATCTAAGTCCCATGAATTTTTTTTATAAAGATGCCTCAAAAAGAGGGTTTATAATGACCATCCCCAACTTCTTGTAACTTTAAAGGAAAATGTTCGTCGAGAACTCATCTCAATTAAGGCAAGTTTACTGCAACGCGTGGCGCTGAACACAGGACTCCATTTTGAAAAGTGTTTTCAACTCGACGGAAGACATCTGGATGGCATACTCCTTAAAAAATAAAATCCGCATTTCCATTCCAACGTTTTTTATTTAAGTTAGAAAATGTATAAATCTGCCACTAGATACCCTGTATTCTGAATCCGGTACTTTATTTAATACTATGTTGGTGAAGCAGTTTATACTTGCTTTTCGGCGGATTTAACTTAGTCCATAGGTAAAGGGAAAGTATTTCTCAGTTGTTTGTTGACAGGTAAATTAGATAAAAAAATTATTAATATGGATTTATTTTAGGGTTTGCGGCAACAATAAAAATACCAAAGAGGGTGGAGTTAAAGGAAAGCACCGGTTTGTATGTGTTTTACATTTTATGCGATCAAACTTCAAAAAACCAATACCTATTACTGTGGAGCATGACTCTTAACTTGTTATTAAAGAATATAAATTCAATATGTGGCGCCTATCAGGATACCATTTCTGATAAGATAGAGTTAACTTTGAGGACACTTATTAAGTTAAGCGCAGGAAACGAGGTGTCTATTAACCCTTCCAAAACGGAGAACAGAAACATGATTTCTTTATTTGACTCGCCAAAACTGACTCTGTCAGAAGCGCAAAGTATCTGAGGGTATATTTGGATATTAAGCTGTCTTTGAAGCTAGAAGTGAAGGCGAGAGTGTGAAAGGTCAGACGAATTGGCAAGACAAGGACCTCAGTACTTGGAGCATTAGCTAGTTCTACAAAACGGTGATAGAACAGTTTCCTTTATGAAGCTATAACCCGGTGGAAGCCTATGTTCTATTGCGTGAGTCATATACATATTGAGAGAACGATAAGCAATAAAGCGATTCTGATAGCAGGTGCAATGGGATGGACTCCAACTAAGCTGCTTTTGACCACACTCAACTAACTTCCGACGGATCTCCTAATGAAGAAGTTGACGCTCAATTCCGCGATAGCAATACAGGCGAAAGGAGACACAGAACATACGATTATGCAAGAACTTTTGGAACTATCTTCTTTACTTTTAATCTGATTAAATACTGCACTGTGGAACCATTCTTTCAGACAGCGAGGTGTCTTTAGGGTCCCTTGCGGCCTTATGATGTAAGAACCTCACTGGTAAAGGAGTGCGTGGACACTCTAAATAGGTTTGGTGCGCGCAATAACGTAACGCTGGTATAGGTTCCAGGTCATGAGGGTCATGTGGGCAACGAACGTACCGACCGTCTTGTTAACTGCAGGGCAAACCGCCCTTTTATTAGACCAGTTTTGCGGTATTTCTCGCGACTACTATCGTGAGAAGTCGGCTGCTCTAAAGGACGCTGAATTTGCTGCCCACGGGAGTGTGGCCAAGGAACAGCGACAAACGAAGAGATTCTTGACTCTATCTGGAGGAAAGTCTACGGGGCTTCTGCCACCGGTCACTGTAATCTGATACCACCAAAACCACATCGACAGTGCCGACACATTGACCTGCCGTTTTTTGCTGTATGAAGTATGAGACATCAAAGTATGTACTCTTAGAATGCCCGGCATTCTGTGACAGGAGACTGCGTTTCCTGGGTGGCAGTTTTGCTATAGCGGCAGAAAATTGAAATTCATCGCCGCGTAATTATTAGACTTTATACAGATCCTTACCTTGAAGGCTATTCAAGCGGTTGCACCAAATACCTTTTCTTGGTAGCGGTGCATTGTGCCAGTACCCTTATACATACAAACTTACATACATACAAACAAAAATCTGCGCTTATAAAACATACGACTTGGATTAAGGCAACGATATGTCGACAATAATTTGATCAAGCTTAACCGACTACAACTTTGATAGTTAACTTCGACCTCCTTTTTTTTTGTAATTTGAAAGGGCACCCCTTATCACAAAGTGTAGATGCAGAGAACTTGTTTATTTTTGTTGGAATTTTTGGGAAATTTTGACCCAAGATTCAATCTATGGCCCAGATAAAGGTAGAAATTTTAATAAAGAGGGCCAAAAGTACTTTATTATATTTTTTTTTAAATAAATATGAGCCTTTGTTTTGCTTCCTTTTCCGACTCCAATTTGACTTTACACATTAATGAATTCAGAAATAAAAATTAAGGATGCTGATGATAAAACTCTCAGCTGGTTTCGAAAATGCATTCTACTCGACTAGTATCGGTAAAAACTTGCTGTTTCAATAAAAACTTTTTTCAAAATTTAACGCTAATAGAGCAAAAAGATTAAAAAAATTTAATTTCTTTATTTGAAAAAATGATTTTGTGGGATTTGAACCTGAGTCTAACAATAACAAAATTGTTTTTAATTTATACTCCCAGAAACAATACATGGCTAAAATAAACCAATATTTTTATATTTTCTAAGCCACCCAGTCTAAATTTTTTTGTATAAAAAACCCCTTTAAGGTAACAAAAACCATATGTTAGGCAACCATGCAAATATTTTCCGAAACAAAATTAATCACAAGCAAATCAAAATAATATCAATTATTTTTTAACAATAATCATGTTAATGATGAAACTTGACCTGTTTAAATAAGTAGAATATTTATGAAACTTTAATTTTATTCAATTCTTTTTTTCTTCAGATTATTTAAATCAATAAAAATATTAACGATATTTAAAATAGGTTTATTAAACCAAAAAAAACTTATAATTTTATTAGTAGAAATTTCACTTAAAATAAATCGAACGAAAATCTTAATATAATCAAAGTCAGTGGTTTATAAGAAATAGGCGTATCAAAATTCTTGGTAACAAAATACTATTGTCATTTAAATTAGACGAATCGCTTCTTTTGTAGAAGAAGCATTAATAGTATTAAAATGTTATTTTTTTTAATTATTTGTCTTTATGCAAAATACAATTTAATGTGTTGCCGGCTTTTATATATTTTGTCTTTAAAACATCTACTCACACATAGTTTTTAATACCCTTCACATAAGTTATAAGGATCAATATCAGTTTGTCATTCCGTTTGTAAATTCTTTATTAACCATTTGCGACCCCGAAAAGTATATACATTTGGGATCCTTAAATATAGGGAAGTCTATATAGCCATTATTGTGTTATGGTTAAAATCAACTTTCCTAAGCCCTCCGATGTCGCATGTACCCGTAAGTGGTATCAAACTGCCAGAAATATTTGCGAAAAAATCAGCATTGAAATTCAGCAAAATCGCGCACAAAATTTACAAAAATGATGTAAAAACGCCAATATCTTCTACAGAGTCGGTCAAGAGAAATAAAATTTACGACCGACCCCTATTAGTTTCTACTCGCAAAAATATTCCTAAAACATTTTTGTCCCCTTTCTCCCCGCCTTAAGAGGGTTGCCATACAAAATTTGAAAAAAAGGGTTAAATCCGCTACAGCTTCTCCGGACTGGCCCCTAGAGGAATAAAATGTATTACAAGCCCCAATTAGTTTTTGCTCCCAAACGTATTTCTAGAATATACTCACCCCTATCTCCACGCCCTAAGAGGGTTGCCATACAAAATTTACAAAAATTATGTAAAAATGCCCACAACCTCTTTAGAGTCGGCCTTAGAGCAATAAAGTGTACGACAGACCCCCATTAGTTTTTTCTCCCAAACATATTGCTGGAACATACTAATCCCCTATCTCCACGTCCTTAAGGGGGTGCCATACAAAATTTACAAAAATTATATGAAAATGCCCACAACTTCTTCAGAGTCGGCCTTAGAGAAATCAAGTGTACGACCGACCCCTAATTAGTTTCTTCTCCCAAACATATTCCTTCAATATACTTACCGCTTATTTCCACCCCCTAAGGGGGTTGCCATACAAAATTTGAAAAAATTAGGATAAAAACCCCTACAGCTTCCCTGTAGTCACCCGTAGAGCGTTAAAATATGACACCGAGCACTATTTAAAACTAGAAATATTTCATAAATAAAAAAAAATTAATAAAAATAAACAAAAGTTCGGGGTTTCAGAATACCAATGTGAAGTGTATATAAGATTCGGAACAGGCGAATGTAACGCTCTTACTTGTTTATTATTAGTATCATACCGAAGAATATAATAAATATATAAATGGTGCTAGTAATACAAAAACCTAATTTGTTTGCAAGATCACTTCATCATGCGGAAGGAAAAATAGAAAGTAGATATGCGCAAAGCAGTTTTATTATAATATTTGGCTGGGTACTTTAAAAATCAATGTGAAGGGTATATAAGATTCGACACAGCCAAATATATCGCTCTTACTTGTTTTTAATTAAAAAAGTAAGAAAGTTATAGTAGGTCAAGCCCGACCATATTATACACTACACTAGAAATAAGTGATCCCGAGATTTTTAAAGAATACTGTTAACAGTAAACGTGATTTTTATATAACAAATATTTTAAACAGTGACGGTGATCGCTGTTTATAATTTTTCACAAGCAAATATGTTAATAGTTACTTCACAGGAAGACCCAAAAAGTTTACTTTTCAAAACATTTCAAAGTAACTACATCGCAGTTACTTCACAGTTTATGTCACTGTCGTCACCAGTGATTTTCAAGTCACAGGTAAAAAATCACAGGTACAGAAATATGGCTCATCTCTAATTGCTAAGCCGTTAAACCTGCCCTCAGCCATGTTTTAACACAGCGAAGGTTGGAAAAAGACCTTAAAGCCGCAGCATTACTGAACGGCATATCTGGTTTACACCTTGATAAAACATCTATTATATTTTTTTGTTGGTTTTTGTAAACTTTCCATTTGTGTTTCTAATGCAAAACTTCAGTCTTTAATTTCGATAAGCAGTTTTTTTTTATAAAATTTTTCAAATTTTAATAAATTTGCAAGTTGTGGAATTTAAGTTTCCAATCAGTAAATGTTGTAATATTCTGATGCAAAAGTTGAGGGATGTTAAAAAAATTAAAGACTTCCTCTGGGACACGTGCTTCTAAGTCCTGTAAAACAGATTTAATTCAGCGTATGTAGCCCTCAATGCGGTAGTATACTTCGATATCTTCAAAATCCTTCAATCCTTTTATTCAACCGGCATATTCTTAGGTGAGTCTCAGACTATTAGCTTTGGGCTTACAAACATTTGCACAAACGCATAATAGCCCTAACCCGTATATGGTGTGGAAATAAAAAGTCAGAGAGTAGTATCAGTTAAAATGTACCTACAATACAACTAAATATCTTTACCTCAATAAAAAAGCACCTAACTCGTATTTATATAGAAAAAATTAAGGTAACGATACATAAATGCTTCGCATCACTTGCATTATATTGTCATGTTGTAAAGAAAGAAGAGTAGAAAAAAAATCAGAAACTAAATTATTTATAGAAAATGATTCAATAGAACTGGATGATAAGTTGTAGGAGATCAAATGCACAAAAGAACTACAACCCAAACAATATCTGCTATGACAGGCAAAACATGTGTATGACAACAACAACAACAAACAAATAATTGTGCAAATCTAAAAATAATATAAATAAAAAGTATTCATCCAGAATCACTATTTGTATACTTTCAGGATTAAAGTTATAAATAAGATTTTGTCAGAGGGTTATACAAAAACATTTAATAAAGAAAAATAAAACGAGTTAAATGCATTTTCTAGAAACCAAATATTTCTTAACAGAATACTTTTGACGCCCACTGTTTCTAGTTTGTAAAGAATATAGCAATAAACTTCATGACTTGTAAAAGTACAAATATTAGTTTTAGTATTTTATGTTTCTGAATTGCATGTTTTATTGAAAAATTACATATTCCCAGTATATTGACACATCCGTTTCACATTGTACAGCAAGAAAAACACAACTCAGGAACAGAAAATGTAGCAACGAAAAAGGAAACACAAAAGATGGGACAACTATTATGTTTTTAAAACTTTTTGCCGCAGAACTTTTAATATAAATCGAAAAAGGAATTAGAGCATATAAAGCGGTTTGAAAAAAGAAAAACTAAGAGCACTACATAGGTATTCGGCTGGGCCGAACCTTATATACCCTTCACACTGGCCTTTCGAAACCACGAATTTTTTTTTATTTTTATCCATTTTTTTTATTTATGAAAGTATTTCTAATTTTTAAATATTAAAAACCCTCTTAAGGTTCAATTACATGTATGTGACTTACCATAACGCCATAACCATAACCATTGCCATAAAAACCAAAACTCAATTGGTTTCTAAGGTTTTGGTTATGGCGTAATGGTAAGTCACCTATAATCAAATACAGTGTTGCCCATAAGTTTGGTTCGAACAGCTGTTTACTGTGCTATGGTTAAGTCACGTATAAATGAACCTTTAGGGTGACTACGGAAAAGTTGTAGGGGTATTTACCCTGATTTTTTCAAATTTTGTACATCAACCCCCTTAGGGGGTCAAGATAGGGGGTAGGTATATTCTACAAATATGTTTGGGAGGGTAAACTAATGGAGGTATGTGATATATCTTAGTCCTCTTATGGCGACTCCGGGGAAGTTGTAGGGATTTTACTTAAATTTTTTTTATTTTGTATGGCAATTCTGTTAGGGGCTGAAGATAGGGAGTAAGTATGTTGCACAAAAATGGTTGGGAGAAAAAACTAACTGGGGTCGGTCTTACATTTGACCTTTGCAGGTGCACCCTAGAAGCTGTAGGAAGGAATTTATTACAATTTCCCAAACTTTGTATGGGAGCCCCCTTATGGGATAGAGGGTAAGTATGTTCTGGGAATATGTTTGAGAGAGTAAACTAAAGGGGGTCAGTCTAACGCTTTATTTGGGGTCTGGGGAAGTTATGGCCGTTTTTTCATAATTTTTTGAAATTTCACCTTCAGGTCAAGGGGATAGGGGGTAAGTATGTTCTAGGAATACTTTTGGGAGGGACAAATAATGTGTCTGTGATTTTACTTTATTCGTCTAAGGGCGACTCAAAAAAAGTTGTAGGGGTTTTTCTCCTAATTTTTTTATATTTTGTATGGCAACTCTGTCAGGGGCTGGAGATAAGGAGTATGTATGTTCCACAAAAATTTTTGGAAGGAAAAAATTAACTGAGGTCGGTCTTACATTTTACCTTTGTAGGGGTGCACCCTGGAATTTATTACAAATTCCCAAACTTTGTATAGGAATCTCCTTAGGGGATGGAGATAGGGGTAAATATGTTCTCGAAATATGTTTGAGAGAAAACTAATGGAGTTCAGTCGTATACCTTATTTCTCTAAGGCCCGAGTCTGGGGATGTTATGGCCGTTTTTACATCATTTTTGTAAGTTTTGTATGGCAACCCCTTTAGGTGAAGGGGATAGGGGGTAAATATATTTTAGGAATATGTTTGGGAGGGAAAAATAAAGGGGGTTTTAGACACATTTTATTCCTCTAGGGGCGACTCCAGGGAAGTTGTCGGAGTTTTTACCCTAATTTTTTTACATTTTGTATGGCAAATCTGTTAGGGGCTGGAGATAGGGGGTAAGTATGTTGCACAAAAATGTTGGGGAGAAAAATTTTATTGGGGTCGGTCCGATATTTGACCTTTTAAGGAGCCTTCTGGAAGCTGTGAGGGCGATTTTCAAAAAAAAAATTTTAATTAAACTTTGTATTGTAACCCAGTTAGGGGTGTAAGTACATTGCACCCGTGTAGGGGCAGCTCCGAGGCAGTTGTAGAGGTTTTAGTGTACAAATTTTAAAGAAATAAACAGACGCAGCCTTGGATTTTGGCTTATATGTATCTCGGTCAGTTTTTGGGCGATTTTGTTGGATTTCAATAGCAAAATTCTCGCAAGTATACCTGATGTTTTTTGATACCACACGCAGGTCCGAGAAAGGTTAGGTTAGGTTAGGTAGAACAGGCAGCCCTTGAAGGAAAGAAAGCATACAGCTCACTTGGATCTGCTTAATTCGGTCTCTTTGTGCTACCTAGAGAGACAGATGGAATAGGTTGAGGTTGAAGGAAAGACGAAATTTAGAGAAGGATAAGAAGAACAGAAGAATTAAGCAGACTTTCTAGGGTCTCTGGTGGGAATCAAACCCGCAAACCCCAGACTGGTAGAATCGTGCACTTACCAGTGATCTACCGGGGCACCCCAGGTCCGAGAAATATCAATGGACTTTAGAAACTTGACTTTGACAGATAAAAGGACAGACAGACGGATATGTATACTTTATGGCGTCGCAAATGGGTATTAAAGAAACTGAATGACAAACTTATATATACCCTTATCAGTAATGTGAAGGGTATAAAAACAAACATGAGCGCTGATATAAATTAGAATAAAAACTTTAAAAATCAAATGAATATGTTTAGTAAAAAATGCGGTCTACTTTCAACATGGTGGCGTCGCGCAGTGGATAGATCGCTGGCACGCCACACAAGCAGCCCAAGTTCGAACTCCAAAAAATTTATTTTTTTTTCTTTTAATTAGTTGATTCCTTAAAGCAATTCAAGTGTTTTAAGTTTAATTGGATAAAAGTGTTTTTTCTCCATTACACAAATTTGAACATTTTTTTAATTGATTCAATTATTTTGGTAATTGAAACCATTTTATAGTTTTTTATGTGTACAATTTTCGGGCATTACAAGCATCATACCCTGTATGAACTTGGTGTTGGTAAAAAATATTAATAAGAGCTTCCTTTAAACAAAAGTTGATCATAACTTTTTTTCAAATAAAAGAAAGTATATGTCCTTTCTCTTCTCTTGTGAGCATTAGCCCGCGAATAAAAACTAATATTAAGAATTAATTTTGTTCAGTGTTGTTTTGTTTTCACTTAAAATGCGTGATAAATCATTTTTCTTTTTTATTTTTTTGTAAATTGCATCACAACTTTGTTTATTTAACATTCAAAATTGAAAATGTGTCTCCAGCACATTTTCGTCAACATTTATTTTTTAATGACTCCATCATCATTTTCAATAGATAAAATAAACATTACTTATTATGACATTAAAAAAAAAGAAAGACGAATTTAAATTAAAGAAGAACAACTCTAATTCATCAAAATTTTGAAAATTTATTACCGAAACATACATCATACTTTCAAACAAACAAAGAGACAACAAATAAAAACCTTTTTCTAAAACAAATTTACTGTCAAGACCTAAAACAACAGTTTTTTTTTTTGAACAACTCCAACAATAACTACAACAGAAAAAAACAAATAAATATGTATTTTTGTAATAATAGTAAACGTTGAAATATTTGTTGATAAGAGAAATGCATTTTGTTAGTGGGCCGTTTAGTTAAAATGTTTGTCCGTCTGTCCGTCTTTAGGAAGAATAAACAATTTGAAATTTAAGTACAAAAAACAGCTGCATGTGCGGCAGTTATACCCACCCCACACCATATACGGGGTATTATGGGGTTGTGTAGATGTTAGTAACGCCCAGTAATAAATGTCTGAGACCCACCATCAAGTATACCGATCGACTAAGAACCACTTTCTAAGCCGATTTAAGAATGTCCTTCCATCCGTCCGGCTGGATGTTTACGTAGTATTTTTGTAATCAAAGTACAGGTTGCAATTTTAAAGATATTTAGATGAAATTCGGCGCAGGTAAGTTTTTTGGCGCGAAGCCTATTGTTTGTGGTAGTAATCGGTCCGTTTTTTGTCATATCCCCCATACAAATGTCGTCCCGGCATAAGCATTTTGGCTATAAATGGTTCGAACATTACTCTACTTTGACAAAATTTTTCAAACATGTTTTTCTTTATGCATCCAACTATTATACTGAATACTAATATTATCGATCCATTTTTTTATATAGGTCCCCTACAAATGTGGTGCAGAGCATAATATAGTCGAGCTTGACCGACTATAAATTTCTTACTTGTTTTAACTCTATTTTTTTTTTTGAACAAACAGAAAAAAGAACAAATTTCAAATTCCTAATCTTTTTAGATTCCATTTATTTGTTAGGGTTTATTTTCCAGTTGTTTATACACTTGGAATTGTTACGTTCCTTCTTATCTTTATTACAACAAAAGTATTTACGAAGAAAGTCACATAATAATTATTGATCATTTTGTGAACACTCGTCTCTCCTCGAAATTTATTTGAAAATAATCAGCCACTCAAAAAGTGTTTTGAAATTTCATATTGTATACACAAACTTATGTTTACATATATTTTGTAAATAAAATAAGGGTAAATGTAGTTTTGTTAATAGATGACGTTTCTTGCATTTTGTTTACTTTTCATAACAGTCAAGGGTTCAAATTTGTTGATGACCTTTTTCTAAGTCAGCTCAGCTCATTTCCTGTGGACATACAATTTAAATGTATTTTTTTTATTTTATGGAATATTTTTTTACATTTTATGGGGCTCATGTATTTATTAAGGTCATTACTTTTTTAATTTTAATTCTTTCATTAAAAGAACAAAGAACGCTTAAGCCCGTAAATAGTTTTATAGTTTGAAAGAAGTAACAATAACAATAGAAAGAAATTTGAAATAAATTAAAGGAAAAACAATGTTAAAAACAAAGAGATCATTTAAAACCCAAACCGTGCAGAAAGTTATTTCCACCAAGTCTGTCTAAGAAGCGCCCTTCCATCCACCTAGAACGGCATTCTGCTGCCTGGGGCAATGGCAGACAAGGTGTTTCACAGTCTCTATCTCCTCCTTATTCCTGTATAACCAGTAGAAGATCAGAGAGTTCCTGTCACATTTATTAGCCATATCTCTCACATCGCAGTGCACTGTGAGCACTGAAGTAGGAAGGGCATTCAAGGGGGTTCACTGTCCCCCCAAAATTCATTTTACCCCCCCCCCCACCCAATTAAAAAATTTTCTAGAAAGTTTTTTGGTTGGTGCACTTTATTTTACGTGTCTAACTCCCCTCTACGCTACGCTAATGACTGTGAGATCCCAATCACACACCTCAGAACCCCCTGCTCTCGCTAAGCAGCAGGCCAGTGTTCACCATGTCCAGCCTGGGCCACAGAAGCCTAAACCTCCCACAGTCAGCCCTATCCTAGCAGCTTTGGCTCACATTGAATGTTTATGAGTAAAACGCGGACTGTATATTTAATTCCAAGTCCATATCAATACATAATATAAAACCCATTAGTGGCCTTACCGGTTTACAACCCAGTCCAATATCCCGGGCTTATCTCGGTCTGGCCAATTCATCAGCGTTTTTATTACCGGCAACGCCACAATGACCCGGCACTCAATATAGCGTAACCCTGCCTGTCGCCAAGATCGCTCTAAGAGCGATGTCATTCTTCCGCTTCCTCCCCTATTTACTATCTGTTCCCAGGCCCTCGTCAGCGCATAAGCTCAGCCTGAAAAACGCTGCACTCGTCCCGAAGTCTGTATGACATCCCTACTGCCGTGCCCATTATACAAACAGCAGCCCCAGTGCCCACCATCATCCTCGATTTATCAGTAAAGACTGCACAACTCTCTTACAGCCTCTCGGCTCCCTTCCATGCCACCCTATCTAGAAACACTACCTGAGGTAATATCCCAAAGCCAAGATTCGCGACCATATCGTCAAACGACTCTGACCGCCGCAAGTCTTAAAACGGATGTGCAAATCCAGTTTACCATAACTGGTTGCAACCCCCAGGTCTTACCTATGGAGTTTCTACAGGTATATCAGGCATTGAGAACCTTCCAAAACCTCTTCCCCCATTCGCTCTTCAAGATAGGTTGCCATCCAAGACAATCCCAGATACCTGGTCCTTTCCGCCAGTCTTAGCTCAACTTCCGTCAAACACCGGTAGCCTTAAGTCTGCCACCTTGTACTTTCTAGTGAAGAAAATATACTCCGTCTTTTCTAGGTTTTCTCCCAGTTCCTTATAAATGACCAAAGCAGATATATCACTCCGCATCACCTCGCTCGTGGTGGACAAACATTTTGCCGTCACCAAAACATCGTTTATGTCTGCATAAGTCACTAACTTTATCCACACTCTGATCGCACTCCTCGTTAGGTGTTTATTTCCCAAACCACAGTAAATAATCCTGCGGCCAAACATCGAATATATCAACTTTGTTAGGATGCCCTGAACCCTACTTCCCTTTAGTGCGTTCATAACAGCCTCTACCGACACGTTATTCAGCCGCCAAGCCAAGCTTTCATTATTGTTCAGTAGTAAAGACGCTTTATTCTAATGACTTTCACATTTCTTTGAGACCTGTCAAACGCAATTTGAGTTTTGTTTCTATCTATATTGGTTCCCAAGTTACAAGATGGACTTCAAAAGTACTAAAATAAAAATTTTTAAGATTTTTAAGTCCCAAACTCACATTCATATTTTTAGAGATCTGTCCAATGCAGTATTAATTTTGGATATATGTACATATCTTAATTCGTTTAGAAGTTACAATAAGTATCTTAATATTAAGATCAATATAAATATGTTGTCCTTTTTTAACCCCCAAGGGTCAAAATTTTAAGAATTACTAAAAAAATGTATTTAAAGTTTTTAAAGCTGTCAAGCGCAATATGAATTTTGTTTCTATCATTTTTGGTTCAAAATTAACAAAATGGACCTCAGCAGTATCAAAACTTAGTTTTTATTCTAGACATAGGTCCGCTTCTATTTTGATTAAAATAAGAAATTTTTTTTAATTTGTTTTTAACAATTAAACGGTTTTCCCATATTTGGTCTATTTCTTCCCTTTTTGGGCCGATATCCCGTCTTGTTTGATACGGAAAAGTGCCTACATTTCAATCTCTTGTTTAATGCGTCTAGAATGTGCGTTAATGAATCAGTCAGCCAATAACCTTGTTCCTTGATGCATACAGACAGATAAATAATGAAACTTGCTTACTTCTGAATATTGACCTCGATGCGTGCCTGTAAAACATTGTCCGATTCGGTTAAAACTTTAAGAGAGCTTTGAGACCTAGTGGCACAATATTCCAGTTGGCAGCCCCCAAATTTCAATTAAAATTTTTTTCATTATATCTATTGCATCCTTAATCGGGTGTAATTCAGCATACTCATTTTAGACTTCACAAAAAAGTGATACCTCAAACACAGAGCACATTAAACCCAAAAATCTAACCCAGGGCACACTTATAAATACATATTCTAATTTGGGATAAACAACACGATTATCATGTTTTAGTAGAGTTTCGCTAAAGGGCTTATAAAACCCCCACTATTCAAACACTTAAAGTAGGTATTACTAAAAAATTAAATTAAATCTGTTTAATTTGTCTAACCTTCAAGAATCATCACCTTACAGATGCTCAGAAACTATTTTAAAAAAATATTTCTGCACGTGTGGATGTTTGTAATATGTTGCATAAATAATAAAAAGGGGGGAAAGAGGCAAACAAAGTTTAATAAATAAAATTCTATAAATACCTAGTATGTAAATATTATGGTAAAAGCCCCATGCTAAGAAAACATAGTAGATAGGTACTTATAAAAATATGCATTTCTGTCTACAAATGTAAATGAAAAACAAAAATTAATATAAAATAAAATGCATTTATTTTGAAAAAGAATTAAAACAAATAATTTTTGTTCGTAAGTTTTTTTTTTAAATAAAATCAAGCGAGTGACTTTTCTCATAGAAGTAACGAAGAGCACCGGGTAAACTAAAAACAACAAAGCAAAAATATATAGTATGCTTGCAAAATCAAAAATATTTTTATATCATGCTATACATTTATGTGTTCTAAGCTTATAGCATGATATCAAATATTTACATATGCATGTGTGTATATGAATGTGTGCACGAGTTATTCTACACAATATCAGCCAAATCAGTAAACAAATATAATCTTGCTAACTTGTATGTTCAGTTTAGTTTACGAATAAGTTTATCAAAACAAAAAGAAACAAAACAAAACAATTATATACCGTAAGAGAGAAGCGTTTGTTTAATTTTCCGTCTCTTTTTATCTTCTTCCCTATAATTCTTTTAGAATTCTGGGAAAACATTTTAACAGTCGTTTAGTGCTCCAAATGGTTTTTTCGGTATACGTTGGTACGTATGTAAGTTCACTAGCGTGCTGGTGGTGGTTGATAAAAATAGTTTTATATTATTGTTGCTAATTAGAACAAAGAAGTGCAAGTGCCCGGGTAGCTCAGTCGGTAGAGCATTGGACTTTTAATCCAAGGGTCCAGGGTTCAAGTCCCTGCTCGGGCGAATAAATTTTTTTTTTTTTTTGCAAAATTATAAGTTTTTTATTTGTTTTTATTGAAAAAAATATTAAAACGTTTAACGGATTAAATTAAAATTTCGTACAAAAGTAAATTATTTTAACATTTAAAAAATATGGAAATTATTAATAAAATATAAATAAAATATAAAGTTCTTCTTTAATAAAGCTCTCCCCATATGTCAAAAAAAATGACATTTAGTTTTAGAAATAATCCCGTTTACGGCTTAAATCAATCTTTTTTGGCTTAAATCAAGTACGGTTCCGAACTTAAATCAATCCTTTTTTGGCTTAATTGTGGCTAAAAGTAAGAAATTCGTAACTTATAGTTAATTAAAAAAACCAACTTAAAGCTAACTTAAAGTAGTAAGTTTATAGCTAGCTACAAAAAGTTAACTTTAAGTTAATTAAAAGTAATGCAGAATCGGACAATTGACTACTTCCTAGGACATCGCAATGTTAAAATAGTTAGTTAATTCCATATAAAAGTAATGCAAGTGTCAACCACCACTACTTGAGAAATAGTTAGCTTCAAGTTAATTTTAAGTTAACTGAATGTCCGACAGGGTAGCGATAATATCGCGCACTGTTGATTTGATTTTTTAATAACTTCAATACTTCCCGCCAAGATTTTCCTTCTAAATGCAGATATGCCAAAATATGCTGTTATATACAAAATATGCCCTAACAAACCAATGCCAAAATTTTGCAAATGTTCTAAAACGGATGAATAACAACATTATAGGTTAATACGACCAAAACACAGAAAAACATATGATTTTTCATATTTTTGGTTGCCCTGATCATAAGATTAATATTATTGCTAAAGGTTTTTTAATGTGTCTGCTCGACTTTAAACGTGAGTGACTGTTTGTTTAACAGCCTCTCTTCCCCTTCTACACACTGATCAATTAGCAAACCAAATCTAAGAAGGCCGGTCAGGTCACACCTTCATCAATGAATATTTTACAACAACTTACTGTTTTGAACCATTTGAATAAGAAAACAAAATACATACTTAAGTTCCACAAAAGCAGCAACATAAACCTTAATAAGCCATGGGAAACTGCCGAAAGCTATAAATGCATGATGTACAACAGAAATTGATGGTTTGATGGCAAAAGATGTTGGCTTGTATTGATGTTTTGTTATTTCAACACCAAATAATTTAATCTCTGTACTTTTTGAAAATTATTTCATTCATACTTAACAACAAAAATCATCCAGCCAAGTTTAAAAATACATATTGCAAAAAATGTGCAGTTTAAACTTTGCAAGCAAAACTGAGAAGGATACCTGTTTAACATAAAGTTGCACCTTTCATAAAGGTAAACATGAGGAAAGTATTTCTGAATTAAAGCTGGAACTATTTACTAAAGGAATAATTAAAGATGTTTGTTATAAAATAAAGAATTATTAACGGATTTCTTAAAATTAATAATACGGGGAAACAATTTACCAAATAGGTATTTGCTCATATGCCCCTTAACGAAAATTTTTTTTCTTTAATGCTGTTATTGGTTTTAAAAAGGCATTTTTAGGCTCGTATTGAGATTCTTAAGTAAATCTAAATTTACGTTAAGGTTCAATTAAAAAAATTGTTCAAATAACGTATACAAACGCCATTAAAATTTTGTATTTTATGTAAGCAAATTAACAATATAAATACACCAACTTTCCAATTTATGCTACTAAAGCTATGCAAACAATCTGTCCTAAAAAGCGTGACTACTATGAATTATAGTTCTTAGCTCTTTAATTTGTAGAGGTACTTGTATCGTTAACATTGCTAAAATATAAATCAATTTTTTTTTTCATGTATTTTACCACATTTGCTCGAAAAAACTTATTTTTAAAGGCACAAATCTTAGACCAATTTTTTTCTTAAAATAATCGTAACGATTTTTTGGCAAATATTTGAGAGATGGGACTGTAGCAATTAAGTAGTCGTAAACATTTAATGAAATATAGTATAACTTTCTAGGAGAATTATATACAATAAGATCACCAGATAATGTTTTGAAATATGTAACCCAATTAGGTAAAACGTTTGTTTGTTTTTGTTTCTATAGATTGGCTAATTGACGGACTGATTCAACGTCGTACCGTCTTAACACGTAAAGCTATAGACTTAACACTTGTACTAAGTATACCTTTTCTGACGTACAAATCCACCTACCCAAATCTGAGTTATGAAAGTTCGAATCCAAAGTTACAAAAATTGGTCAAATAGAAAAAAATTGGTATTTTTCTATCTCCTAAACTATACACAATATAAACAAATTTAAAAAGAATCGTATGCTACTCAAAAAAAATTAAACCGTATCTAGCACCTTTTCAAAATTTTGGAACTTAAGAAATAAAACAGGGTTTAGGGCAACATAATTTAAACCCAGTTCCTTTAAAAACTATATTTTGGTATTTGATGTAACTTTTAAATCAAAAAATATAAAAAATAGTTAAAATTTCGATCGACAGCTTTCGTAATGAAAATTAACATGTTTTTGGTACTTTTTTTTAATTTTGGGCCCTAAGAGGAAAACAAACGTAAATTTTGTTATTTTGGTTCTTTAAGAGCTATTAAGCCAATCAGTATAGAAACAAAACTTGAGTGGCATTCGATATGTCTTGAAAATGTATAAATACATTTTGGGAACTTTTTTTAAAATTTTAGGTCAAAATAGGTATATATTAAGCTTTGGTACTTTTCAGATATTTATTTTGTATCCGCTTAGTTAAGCTTGGCCCTCAATCGGGATCAATAGTCTTTAATTTCATAATTATAAAATCATAACCTCAAAAATTTAAGAAAAGCACAAATGTGAAAAAAAATTTTTTTTCGATCTTAATCGGTGTCATCGGGTCTAGTTTCATGTTCAGCTCAAAAAATAAAATACCGAACTTATAAAAAATTAACTTTTTGTTCGCTTAATTGACTTCCGGCCAATATCGGGGTCAATAGCCCTTTATTTTTGGTTGAATACTATTAATTCCATATTTATAGAATTCAAAAAGTTAACAATTGCATTAAAAAGTACTTTTTTGCAACCTTATTGACTTCTGGTTTTCATATGGGTCAATAATCTTTTTTTTTAATTTATTTAGACTCATTATCAAAAAAACGTATTTACATTTTGTTTCTATCCTTGATTTATTTCGGCTTGAAAGTTCAAAAAAGTACTTAATAAATATATTTTGCCATTTTCTCCAACCATTTTGTTGAAAACTCTTGAATGTTTTGGTTTGTTTAAAATAATTCTCAATAAGTTTATTGAAATTATTATACAAAGGCAGACAATATTCATCAGGTTTTTCAATAATTTGGTTGAAGTCTACTGATGATTCAGTGGAAGAACCAATGAAATATAAGCATTTCAAACAAACTTAACCTACAACAAACCCTATTTATATATTTATTTAATTTTAATTTGAATGTCATCATAGGCATCTCACTAAAAAACTTTGCTTATGGAGTAAAAGCAATTGCAATAACTCCTTGTAATGTGGTGGCTTATTTTGTATGCAAGAGCGCACCGATTAAACTGATATGACACTTTATTGTAGATCTAAGTGAAATCTTCACTACTGATTGCACGAAGTACTGCTTAGCTCAGCGATTACATAATGGGTAGTTTGGTCCGCTGGGGGTTTTCCCATTTCTAACTATATCACCCTTTAAAACATAACATTTTTCTTATGGACGTTTTTGCAATAGAAGTTACAAATTTTAAGATCCAAACAAGCAAGTGTATGAGTAATCGCTGCAAGTCAACTGGTAAAGTATTTTTACCGAAAAAAAAAACAGTCTTAAGGTGCAACAGAATCAAGGAAACTGAACATTTTGTGATTAAAAACAGACAAGTTACAGTGCTTCTCAAAGAGGGAACTTATGACATATTTCTATAAATTTAAATTGCATATGCTATCCCGCAATCGAAATTCAAAAATAATTATTGGATTCTATAGCAAAAACGCTCTTTTGACATCGAGCGCTGTCAAACAATTATAAGTAAACATCCCCACTAGGAGTCTAAAATCTTACTCTCGCAAAAATATTATAAACCTGGTCAATCTCGGGTTTGGTATTTCCATACACTTTCGTGCCTCTGGCCTTAGTCCCAATGCATATAATTGTATTGTATAACTGAAGTGCAGCGAGGACATTATTAGATCTTTTTCTTTAGCGAATAGAGGGTCCATGTATTCCCAATTCGTCAGCCCTTTCACTACCCTAAATACTTTTGTATACCTGAACCTACTATATGGTCACCTTTCTAATGGCACACCGCCAACTATGGATTCTTTATAAGATTTGTCAATTTAAAAGCAAGTTAGGATTGCGGAGGTTTCCTTGATTACTGCCTACAACTCGTCAGTGTAGGAGAACAAAGTACGATCAGCGTTTAACTCGGCTGCTGCATTTATAACCTAAAAGATACTGCAATTATCCGAAAGTTTATTTGACTCTCTTAAGCCCTGTTCTCGACAGTAGACAGCAACATTTAAAAAATGCTTTAAAGATTTTCCTATAACACAAAGTTATTCTTTGCGAAATATTAAAAATAAAAAAAAGCTTAAGAATCACTGCCACCAATCGACTAAATGACGGACAAAGTGCTGGCATAATTTTACGTGCTGCCTGTGGCAACAAGACGAAAGTATTCCTCATATTAGAAATTAAAGTGCTGCTCTTGCTAATGTCCACATATTCCAACGATGAGTGTTATTTTGGTTTTTATTTAAGCTTGAGAAAATTGTGTTTTGGTAAAACAGTTTTAAGCCAATTTTATGCGATGCATGTAATTAAACCGGAAATGGGGTGGATGCCAAACGAATTGAATCAACTTGTAAGCAGTAAAAAATTGTTGTGTTGCAGTTAGGAGGAGTCATCAATATGAGTAAAAATAGTAAAGGAAGAAGTGAAAGAAATTATGTTTTACTTTTTAAATAAGATGACAGACAACAGACAACATGTTGATAATGTTGACAATCTTTTGTTGCAAGATTCGTAGAATTTCTTTGTTGCAAATATTGACTCATTCATTTTGAATGCGTGTGTGGCTTTAATTTCGGGAACTATTCAATGATTTATATTTTTATAGTTTTTTAATCAGTGAAATAACTGTTTGGTGTTTACATTTGTTTATTTATATCATAGGTTGTCAAAAATTCATTTTTAGTGCACAATTGTGCTACAAAAACAATAAAAAAAACTCACACCGACGCTTGTTCTCTTTTATTTCAGTTTGATTTCAGTCGTTAATTGAGTGTTAACGAGTGCACATGTGCGGATGCTTACTGCTTTTTTTTCAGCTTTCTTGTTTTTTCAGCTTTGATTTAATTTCAAAATAAACCAGCAAACAAAATAGTATAATGGAAGATAAAAATTTTGTTTCGTCATTAACAATGCTTTGGGTAACATGCAATGCATTTTATATTACCAAACATTTTAAACAAAGAAAACAAGAAAAACTTAATTTATAATACCTAAATACACTTAATTTTTTAAGTTTTAACTGTAAATTAAACTCGCCCAATGGAATATGTGTGAAAAAAAATTGTCTAATTCTGTAATAACTGAGGCATATTTTGTATTTAATTTTAATAACTTTTTTTAAACTTTATTTCCATTTTGCTTTAAAAAGTAAAATTCATCACATTTGCAATGCTTAGTTTTTTGTTTGCTGGGCAATTTTCTCTTATCCAATACAGACGCATTTCATTAAATGAGAGTTTTGACAACCTATGATTTATATCATCGAAATGCAAATTTTAATTTAATATGTTGTTGTAATTCTTACCACTTTTGGGTTTTCATGTGCAAAACTCATAGGGAATTTCAAAAAGTGTTGCTTACCTGAAATAAAGCATGAAAAAAATATTAATTAAGTTCGCTTATGGGCTTTTTTTTAAATTTTAAAAACAAATTAGATCTAAAGCATAAAACAGATATCATTTATTGGATTCGTAACAAATAGGTTTATGGAAACACATGAAATAGTAAATATTGCTACTTAAGCTACATTTACACTACTTTACAGGGTATCTGGTGGCAGAATTATATTTTCCAACTTAACCAAAAACGTAATAAATTTTATTAAGAGCATTGAAAAATAGAATGGAAATGCGAATTTCATGTCATCCAGATGTCTTCCGTCGAGTTGAACACACTGTACAAAACGGACCATTGTGTTATGCGCCACACGCTGCAGTAAACTTTGTTCAATTGAGCTGATATCTCGACGAATATTTTCCTTTGAAGTCACAAGAGATTGGGAATTGTCATTAGAAACCCTCTCTTTAAGGTAGCACCATAAAAAATCTATGGGAGTTAGATCGGGCGACCTCGGTGGCCCTTGGATATCACCAAAGCAACTAATTAGTTTTTGGGAAAAAGTTTTCCCAAAGCAAATTCCTCGAATCTCTGGCTGTGTGCGCAGTCGCCCTATTCTGTTGAAACCACGTGTGTAAAGAGTACGATGGATGAGTTCGCAGGTTTGGCGAAAAATTTAAAATAAAGTGACTTGGCCACAGAAGATTTAATTTTTTTTGTATTTTTGAAATATTTTAAAAACTGGCGTATGTCTCGATCAAAATCACGAATGCAAGTGTCCCAGGCTAGCAATAAATCTGACGACGGTACGCTCGGCGGCGACTCACTTCATTCAGCAGGTGTTAGCACGGCCTGGTACACTTACATCCGTGCACATAAGACATGGTGTTGCCACATGGCAGACGCCAACACCAGTTTTGCTTGTTGACGTGGCCGTTTGAAATGAGCCTCGTAGCTTCAAAAAATTGCATTTTTAGTTCGAAAACGCTCCAAGATCGTTTCACAAAAATTTTGTCGTAAATCACAGTCACCTTTTCAGTAACCAGTAACAGAAGCTTTGATTGCTGACATGAGCCTCGTCACTCCCAAAAAACGGAATTTATAGTACGAAAACGCTTCAACATCGTTTCACCAAAAATTTTTGCCTAAATCAGTCACTTTCTTTCAGTTTTTGAACGATTTGAATTTTAAAGGGATGGAACTTCTGATACTTTTTAAAATTTCATGAATAATCGTCCTTCGAAGTCCCAGTGAGGCTGCTCTTTTCCGTATTGAAAGTCGCGAATTTTCACGTAAACATTTTCAACCAGTTTAATGTTTTCGGGATTCCTTGAAGATCGCCTGGGCCCTGGCCCTGGAAAATTCATTTTATATTTATCATTCTGCCTTTCAGGGGGTGAATAAAAATATATTCTACAGCTTCTATCATATAAATTATTTTAGCAAAGAGCTGACAGGTTGTTATAAGGAATAATGACGAACCCGCCCCCTTTTTCCCCTCTCCATACCACAAGAAACCCATTTTGTGTCACAAGCTTAGCACGGATTAGTCCTTGGACTTTAAATCTTTCACGAATATCGCTGATAATCATATCTCTACTTAAGACGGAAATCAAGATGATAGGGACGGGGTTTGTTTTTGTACGTCCCATGCAATTCAAACACAGCTAATTTTTTTCCTTTGTTATTATTCAACATACTTACAGACAAACCTAAACAAGATCAAAAGGCGTTGCTTTTTTTACCGCAAAGCTCTAAAGATTAACTTAAATACCTAAACAAAAGCAGTAGCCATTGCGACAATATTTTAAACAGTGCTAGTAGGGACTGGTAAATGGACTTCAATTATAGTCGGAAGTCGATTTAAACCCAAAAAAATCAATTGTCTAAAGTAATCGGGTTGATAAGTTACTGATAGAAGAGGAGGACCCTGGGGCAACCTTTCATCAGCGCAAGTGCCAGCGTCTACCTCCTCGTAGTTTCAACCGGGCAACTTTTAGTTTACTGGAAGGCCAACTGGCATGGCTAAGTTAAAAAATTTGTCTTGGGCTTAAAAGGATCAGTAGTTACCTACTTACTGGTCTGGCTTGAGGCGGGTTGTCCTTGTTGACGCTGTATCATGTTACCTTGGCAATAGCTGGTTTAAAGAGTACCAAGTAAGGTATATCTGTTCTGAATAGAAATTGGTAGGAATTGGAAGAAGACGATTTCCGAGGCTGACCAGAGTCCTATCTGGTACCACGGAAGCCAGAAAAGCCCCCGTTTACTTATTATTGGTGAGGCCTCCTTCTGGAGTACACGTGGTGGCTGTGGTTATCCCCAAGCGGGTAAACTGAGAACGAAAGTTGATATGCTGGCGTCTGTCTTGTGCAGGCCCCAGAGTGATCGCGTAAGCGGTCTTGTATGAACTTAAGATTCACAAGATAGAGTTTTTATATTTTGGCGGGTCTACCCAGGCACATGAGCAACTGACGAAGTAGGCTAATAGCTGAAAAGATGTAAGTGTGTTTGGAAGTAGATGAAAAGGGAAACTGGCTACGGCTGCGGACCCTAGGATCTAAAACAATATCCCGTCAGAGTAGTAGCAAATAATGAAATGGCCGGCATTGGCATGTTGAAGCATGTGCGTGATTCGGTCCTGACTGAAGGCGAAAAGATTATGAAGCGTTGGTTAAAGTGGAGTGATTGATTTGGATGAAATAAGTATCCTATGAAATGAGCTGGGCATCGCATATAAGGAATGTGCGACTTGATAAATCATAATCGTTTTCGCTTAAGGTTGGGAACTGTTTCACAAGCGTGTGGAGATGTATCTTGTCGGCGCGGATCTGTTTTGCATGGAAATGACGAGATCAAAACTGGAGACGCTATTCGGGTTTAGAAAGCCCAACTCCTCAGTAAGGGGTCTGTTATGGCTTGCATAGAGTCATGGCGAAGAATTGCTACCTAAGTGGTCTGGTAAGCCATTTGGGGTGCCAAATCACGGGTAATATCGTGACGGTCACCGTGAGATTAGGCCAACGCGGCAGGTGCTCACGGGAAGCTTTTCACAACTCTGTCTAAAGTAATCGATCAACAAATTGCATGTTTTTCAAAACTTTAAGGACCTAAATATTAAAGCCAATGTACGTACGTATTGTGGTTGAGATAAAAAATTTTAATTAATTTTAAGGTTTTTGCATATTCAAACTGCAGTAAAAAACGTTATATGTAAATTTGTACATATGTGTACTCGTATGTGTACATTTTAACACAATAAATTGAAGAAATTCCTTACGAAGACTGATGTAACCTCAATGCAATAAAACTTTTTAAAGATTAATTTTTTATTCGTAAAAAGCAAAATTCCTTGAATTCGTCTTCAATATTAATAAGGAAATGAAAACATTTAAAAAGTCAAAATTCAGTTGTTTTTAAATTACTAAGAATTTAAAAAAAAGTGTCAAGAAGAAAAGGCAGTTTTGAAATGTGTTTTTAAAGGAACAATTTGTAACTACAAAAGCCATAAAACAATACAACATGAATGTAGATGAAGAAATTTCTGTTTCGATAAAATATTTTATGTTTTCCATTAAAAAATAAATAACTAAACTAACTTGGGGCTTTTAAAAAATTGTTTAAAATAATAAAAAAACAAAAGAAGTAAGGAAATGCTTAAACTATAAGTTTTTTAATCAATTTTAAACTTATTGTAATAAGTTTGTCTCCTTGTTTTTAGAAATAAGATTAATATTGGAAATAAAAAGTTATTCTAAAAAAGTTATTAAAATAAAAAAATATTTTTACAGTTTCATTAAAGTTAATTTTATAATGAACATTTTTATTAAAGAAAAATACTGAAAAAGTTATTTTCCCCACACTAGCCGAAGCAAAAACATAATGAAAAGAAGAAAAAAATTAAAAAGAAAGTGTTGCCATAGAATGGAAAATGGCATGATGTAAACTTTATCTAACTCAAATTAATAGTTAAATATATGTATATGAATTATTACAAGAAAAGAAATCCTTAATTTAAATTTTAACAAGATATATAAAGAAATAAAAGATATTTACTAGCAACACTCTAGTATCAAACAAAGAGTGTTGACGAGGGACTGTAGCGGGTTCCAAAAATGCATTCCACTCGGCTAGTGTCGGGAAAATAAATTTCTTATTATTATTCTTCAATAAAAATCATTTTAAATTGAAAAAATTTTAAAAAATTGAAAAAAAAAATATTAAGAATAAAATATAGTTTATAAAATACGCTACAAAATTATGAAAGAAAAGTAAAAACAATTATCCTGCTAAATTATTTTTAAATAAAAAGAAAGAACTTGGGTCTCGTGCCTTGTAAATATAATTAAACTAGTAATCCAATTAGGAAGTGGTTGCCTTAAAAATTCGTAATTCCACACTCGATTACTTTTCAGAGCATTCCTGCTGAGTATAAGTCGCATTGTTGTTGTTTTTTTTCTACCAAATACAGTAAAAGAGAACTTACGAATAGAGCTAACTGTCAAACGAGTTGTCATAGTGCGCTCATTTTGTTATCATTAAGCCCTGGGGAATCATATTGAATAGATTGAGGCTTGAACAAAAAATTTGGTCGATGTTTCAATTTTAAAAATTATTAAGCGATGACATGAATAACCTTGATTCGGGGAGAAAATGGTTAGGTTGGGAAGAACAGGCAGCCGTTGAAGGCAAGGATACAGCTCACTTGGGTCCGCTTAATTCGGTCCCTTTGTGTTACCTGGAGAGGCAAATGGAAGTGGTTAAGAGGAAAAGAAAGAAGAAATTTACAGAAGGATAAGAAAGAAAGAACAGAAGAATGAAGCAGACTGTTTTTGTTAGTTGGTGACCACACAGAGTGATTTCCTTATATCAAGATTAGATGACTATTTATTATCGAGAAATGGTCGTAGTTACCCTTGAAGCTCCTGTTGGCCAACATTGCTCGAAAAGTTATTCCAAAGTGGACATCTCAAGTGCGCTTCGCCAGTAGCCATATGCTTTTATTTATTTTAAATTTTTTGTTATTGTGTTATATTATGCAATGTTTTACGATTCCTTCAAGAAACACCTTTAATCTAAGTAAGCAAAAGTTGATATTCATACATTTTTTTTATACACTTCACATAGTTATAAGGATATATGTATATCAATTTGTCATTCCGTTTGTAATTTCTACAATATAACCTTTAGACCCCTTAAAAATAGGGAAGTCGATATAGTCATGTCCGTCTGCGTATCTGTTAAAATCAAGCATCCGGACTCAAGCAAAGTCGCACAGAAAACGTTTTGATATTAAACAATCAGAAATATTCCTGAGACAATCGCTTTCTAAAATCAGCGAAATCTTTTCAATATTGACCGAGATATGCGAAACTCCAAAAAAACCTATTTTTTAGGAAAAAAAAATCCGTGCATATATCCCTATATATCTCAGTAAATATAGTCACTCTTACCACAAAACTTGGCATGGATACTCCTAAAGAAGGGACCTTAATAATGGATAAAGTTTTTTCAGATAGGATCAGGGGAAGGGGTGTTTTTCTTACAATTGCACAAATTTTGTAAAATATTTCATGCGCTTAATCTTAGAAACTATAAAGCTATCGATTTCAAATGTTCATTTTGAAAAAAAAAATTGGTTAGTGGCAGGGGAAGGGGTAGCCCCCATACAAAATAGCAATTTTTATGTAATTTTCGATACACTATATCTCGGGAACTATAACAAGTATCGACTTGAAATGTTCTAGAAAAAGTAATTGGACAATAAGATCTTCATTTTGGAAAAAAAAATTGGAAAGGAGCAGGGAAAGGGTTAGCCCCCATACAAATTAATAGTTTTTATAAAAATTTCTATACGATATATCTCGGAAACTATAACAGCTATCGACTTCAAATGTTCTACAAAAAGTACATAGTTCGGCAATTAGACCTGCATTTTGGGAAACAAATTTTTGGAGAGGAGCAGGAGAAGGGGCAGCTCCCAGACAAATTAAAAATTTGTATTAAATTTTCGATACGCTATATCCCGGAAACTATAGCAGCTATCGACATCAATTGTTCTACAAGTAATTGAACAATAAGGCTTAAATTTTGAAAGGGAGGAGAGCCCCCCATATAAATGAAAATTTTTTAAAATTTTTTTGATGCGTTATATCTGTAAAACTATAACTGCTATCGACTTCAGATGTTCTACAAAAAATAATGATACAACAATTCTTACATTTTGGAAAAATTGTTGAATTTGAGCAGGTCGGGGGAACCCGCAATAAAAACAAACATTTTTTTTAAACTTTCAATACGAATAATGTCGAAAACCTTAAAAACTCTAGAACTCAAACCTTTTACATGTTATTTCTATTATACATACAAACGTTAAAATTTTAGATTTTCTTTTTCAAAAACTAGGATTGCAATCGACTTCAAACCTGGCACTAAGTATTTTCATTACAATATTTGCAGTACGAAAAAACTCGACTAGATCAGATGGCTGGATAAACAAAAATACCAATGTGAAGGGTATATAAGATTCGGCATAGCCGAATACAGCGCTCTTGTTCAAATCATGATGGTGATCCATAGTAGTAATTAAAAAGTTTTTTTGATGTCTCCAACTTATACACAATAGAAGGATTTTATTTTGGAATATATTAAAACACACAAAGATATGTAAGAATTTGTGATGTTATGCTAAAGCCGACAAAGTTCTAGATATAGAAATGCAAAACAAGACAAATCAAGCTTAAGGTACAGCAAGAAAAACTTCATTCGAAAGTTTTTCAGTACTTTTAAATAGTTTAACTTATCAGCTTGCAAAGGATTATAAGGTACACTTAAAGAAATTTTGTTGTAGATAAAAAATACTTAAAGCTCTTATAAAATTTCATATTTTTGAATATTTTTCTTAGAGATTAAACTTAGTAGAAGTTTGCATTTCCTTACGCTGTTTAATTCTACAACACTGTTCATGAAAATACCTGCAAACCTTGTATGGCATATATATAGGGTGATCGTTTGTACTGATTTCATCAGTACATGTACTTTATTTTTCATTTGGAGTACTGATCAAAAATTTGTGTGCTAAAATGTACTGATTTAAAACAAAGTACTGACTGTACTGATTTTTTCAAGATACATTTTAAAAAAAATTTTCGCAAAAAATTTTTAAATTAGAGCAAAAATAGATAATTAAGCATTTCCCTAGCAACAGAAAGTGTATTAAAATTATTTTAATCTCTAATGTTACAAATTTTTTGTGAACTTTATTTTCTGGAAAAAAAATATATATACGCGAGCTGTTCTTTAACTATAAGAATACAGACACCAACCCAGTGGGACGGAGGTGATTTTAATTCGACCGCTAAAAAGCGTACTGATTTCGACCTAGAAATAAGTGATCACCCTACATACTTATATACTTATTATTAAAACAATTACAGCAAAATATTGATAAAATTTCCACTCTTATATAAATAGGTAAAAAGTCTTAAATAATTTTATTTTTTTAAATTAATGTTTTAATTATCATATTTTTTTTGGGGGAAAAATTTTTCAGTGTATTTAAACCAGGTCCAAACTGAAAATATTACGATGTGTGTAGGACATTAGCAGTAATCATTATCATGAAAAGGTTTAAATATTCTAGCAAAAATATGACGACACTGTAAACACAATAGACTCATCTTACCACATGTACATGTATATATACCAGGATGGAAGAACTAGTTATGATAAATACCACAAAACTGTGGGGACCAATTGCTCATTTTTCTTTACAGGTTTAATTTTCTCTGGAAGGAATAACACGCTCGGTAATAATATATTTAAAACTACAATCATTTACCTGTTTTTTTTTTCCATACTAATTAAACAATGAGACAGGAGTCTCTGCAGTGTAGCTATGGTTATACGGCCAATGCTCAGCTCTGCAAGCACTAGGATGCTCATGGATTTGGGGAAAATGGTTCTAAAGACCATAATTGGGGTCATAAGTTGACGGTGTCCGATAACAGCTGGAACGAGCAGTTGGAATAGCGGTACTTCAGACCAATAAAGGATGTGTAAAAAAATAAAAAGGAATGGGAGATGATAGAGCAAGATGCCTTTTACTGCCTAAGATTACAGAAGCAAAGGGTGAAAGGGTTGGGTAAAAAATTCCACAAAGAACAAAGCTGTTTCGCGAAGTAGCAATCAAAGTCTCTAAGTGCTTATATATTAGAGGTTATGGCTTTTATTATTATTACCCTTCACAACATGACCTCTTTTCTCACCTATCACCGGACTTAAAGCAAAACCAGCTTTTGAGAATGGCGAAAGTACCAATCACTAATCAAGAAATTCCCGCCACATTATTTAAGGGGATCTTGGGCATAGAGGCTTTAAATAATTTTAACGCTAAAAAAAACTCCGGGTATTGATAAACTACACAGCTAAATGCTTTTATAAACGCTTTGCATAGCAATAATTCATTTATTTATGAACGCCACATAACGGCTAAAATACTTCCCGCCAATGTGGAAAGTTGCTTTGCTAAAGACGACTCCTAAGTAAAGTCTTACAGGCCTATAAGCCTGTTAAAAGGTGTTGACGTTTTTCGAGAAACTACTTAGCAAAAAGCTTACTTCGGGATTAAGCAATAACAACTGTATTCCTAATCACCAATTTGGCTTGAGACAACATCATAATGCCAACGGATAAGCCCACAGGTTGGTACAGGTAATAAGGTGAATGGGGTGAAAAAATATTGCTCTGCGCTCTAAGTTATATAGGCCTGTTTACAAAACTAAGAATTAACCTATCTGTAAATCTGTTCAGGGTGTCTGGTGGCAGATTAATATTTTTAAACTTTAAGAAAAAACATAATAATTGGCACAAAGCTTTATTAAGAGCATTTAACGATAGAATGGAAATGCGGATTTTATTTTTTAAAAAGTATGTCATCTATATGTCTACCGTTGAGTTGAACACACTGTTCAAAACGAAGCCTTGTGTTCGGCGCCACACGCTCCAGTAAACTTGGTTCCATTGAACTGACTTCTTGACGAATATTTTCCTTTAAAACCACAAGAGATTAGGGATTGTCATTGTCAAAAATCAATGGGAATTAGATCGGTCGGCCTCGGTGGCCATTGGATGTCCCCAAAGCGACTGATCAGTTTTTAAGGGGAAATTTCCCCGAGGAAAATTCATCGAGGCTTTGGCAGTGTGTGCAGTTGAAACCACGTGTGTGAAGAGTTCGATGGATGAGCTCGCAAGTTTGGCGAAAAGAATTCCGTAATTATGCGTCGATAATTTTCACCGCTCATACTCGTCGCCTGGGCTCGTGAATTTTTGAAAAAAAAAATTGTTTAACCTCAAGCGTGGATAAGGCATACCAAGCAGTTACCCTGGGACAATGCATTGGGTTTTGATGTTTTAATCGATTGTTGCGCGTTCTTGGAGACCAGTTATGGCAGGTTTGCTGGTTGACGTGGCCGTTTAAGTGAAAATGAGTCTGAGGCACCGAAAGTTATTAATCTAGGAACAGTTCTGTACTCTCTTTACACATCACACGTGCAACCAATTGTCAGTATACATATCTACATTTGCAGATGATACTGCTTATGACAGTCCTCATGAAGATCCTAAAGAAGCATCAAACCACCTACTGCATTATAATAACCAAGTAAATATATGGGCAAAATTATATGAAATACAAATAAATGAGCAGAATCGTAAATACTTAACCTTTACTTCACGTAAAGAAACGGACCTCTTAATAGTTATGAAAAATCAGACGATGCCTCAACGCTTTAAGGGAAAATGCCTTGGTAATCACCTTGATCGTCGACTCACAAGGAAGTCACATAGAAATGCGGAGTTTGCTAACTAGAAGAAACTCTCTGCTTCGTCTTGATTGCAAACTTCCGCTCTGCAACTCGATTTTCAAAGTAATGTGGTCTTATGGCGTCAAAACAAAATTCTACGGATTAAAATTGCCGCTGCTTGGTTCTTAAAAAAAACCAGCACTCTTATAGATCTACCAACTTCACTGTTGGACACTCCCGTTTAAAGAGGAGAGGTACTCTTACCCTCAAGTGAAACCATCGGAATTGATAAATACTTTAATTTTAGATTTTAAATTTAGTCTGGCACTGGCGAACCGTTTTTGTGTGCCTGCAAGGTAGTACGGTCTAGTAAACCCCCATCCAAATGGATGGACTGACTTGACTGAAGGTGATTCTAGACCGATAAGTGTTACTTATGGTGATTGTAGGCTGAAATAGTTGTCTAAGAATGCTTCAAAAGTTTTAAAAAGATTAAGCAAAAAAACAAATTGAGTTTCTAATATAACAATGAACAAATAGTAAACTACAAACAAGTTTGTTAATTATCCATCCCTGGTCTGTATTTACATATGGTGAATTCACAAGGTCTTGTGAAATCATATATTGTAAAATAATACAACCAAAAAATATGACCGTTGTGAACAACTCTTCGTATATTTGTAGGTGTCGTATTTAAAATCTAAATCAGCTGATACGACCAAACGATAGAAAAACAAACACATATTTATGTACATAAATCTGGTGTTGCTCTTGGCTTAACTTAATAATTTGTAGAAATTAGACCCATGAAAACACAAAATAGTCTATATCTAACCTGGTTAGAATCTCTAAAATCCATTAAAATAAGCAAAGTTTTAGTAAAAAATCACAAGAATTTTGTTATTTTTTACGTAAACAAAAAACAGCTGATGTGTCAGAGAGCAGTGCCGGCTATTTTTGCCGGCGGAGGCGGCTTAAGGAATCTTCTTTGGCGGTTTTGCCTAAGTTTTTAGTATAGACGTTTTTAACGGATGCGAGTGCTAGCGGCTCTAAAAATAAATTAAAAAACTCGCCGTTTCGTTTTAGGCGCTTGGCGCATGACTTTGTATATAATACGACATCACAATAAACATATCAAACAAAGTTGTATTGTTTCACAACAAGTTTCGTATGAAAAGCAACAACAAAATTTTTATGCTATTGTGAAATTATATGACAATAATACAATATGCTATCGTATCGTACCTTGTGAATTCGCCAATAGATTCGTTGGCAGTTTCTTAGGTTGTATGTCAAACTGACAGAAAACACATAAAAATAAAGTATAACATTTCTCGCATTGTAAAGTGAGTATGAGCATCATCAGCATCAGCGACAATTGACTAAGTTCGTCTCTGAATGGTCGTATGTGAAAAAAAATATTTTTTCCTTCGACAAAAACAAAAGCACTCGCAACTGGCTGTTTGTTGGGATTAAAAACTGAACTGAGTTGGATATTTAAAATGAAGATTAAATGATGTGCAATCTGCTTTTGTTTTCGCAATAGAATCAATGTTTAACAATAAAATTAAAAACTTCATTTTTGTACCCAGATCCTACACATATTGTTCTTGTTGTTGGTGGTGGTGCTGGTGTGCTTTAATATGCTGTAAAAACTTCTCATTGTTCATTTAAGTTGAATTAGTTCTGGTTGAATTTTAAAAATTAAAAAATAGCACAGGAACGGCTACGGCGGCAAAACAACTATTTGGCATCGAAAAAGTTTGTTGAACGTCTGTTGTTGGGCGAATGAATACATCGATATGGAGGAAAGCTTAGATTGACTTTAATTAAAAAAGATAAATTAGATTTTTTTTAAATAAAACTTATTCAACTTTAATTTAATAAAAAAAAAAGGATGCATTTAATATTCTTTTTACAAACACTAGTAGGTGCTCTTTAAAGGCCTTAATCCTTTTTTGAACAAATGAAAAAATACTTTTATATTTTGTTATTTTTAACTACTAAATTATACTATTCCCATAAATAACATGCTCTTAAGTGCTTATTAGAAAAATGTTTAACATCATTAAACAGCAGCAGCAGCATCAACATATGGAAGTGTTTGCAATAGAAGATGCAGCAATATAAAACACACTTCACTTGAATTGCACAAAGGCGTATGTTTTTCTTCGTCCACATAAAGGAATAAATATTTTGAAGGATTTATTTGCAATAAAAAGTCTTTCATTTATATTTAATATACAGACATGCACAACATCTTAAATAATTAAGACTTTTGTGAGTTGCCACTATAAATGCAAAGAGAATTATAAAAGTTGAATGAACAGTCATTAAGAGGTGTAAGGACTATTTAAACACTCTACTGGAAAAAGTTTTTACAACTTTTAAATTAATTTAAATTTTTTAGTTCTATTCTTAAAAAATAATTTTTTTTTTTTTTAACTCCGAAGGAAAAGTTTTTAAAGCTTTTGCTCGGAAGATTCGTATGACTCTTTTGTACTACAAGGTGGGCCAAAAGATGTCATCCGATGTTGTTTAGCTCTCATTTTTTTCTAAATGTAAAAAAACTTCGATTCTGTTTTTTAATTATGGCTATTTGAATTTTTAGAATTTTACTGGTCAAGTCGAGTAGATGATATCGGCCAAATGGGCGCCGTCATAATTGATTGCTATACGGCCTCGCTTTATGGCACTTTTCATCACTTCGGCGAGAACTTCGGGCGACAGATTGTCGCACACGTGTCGAGTGTTTTCCTTGAGAGCTTCCAGGGTTTCGGGCTCGTAAGCACGGGTTTTCAAAAACCCCAAAAAAAAGCCTGCAACGGTTTAATCGGGCGATCTTGCGGGTTAATGTAAATCGCCAAAACGAGAGTTGAGGCGACCCGGGAACGCCGCCTTCAGAACATCGGTTGTGGCTCGCGCAGTCTGTGCCGTTGCTCCGTCCTGTTGGAACCACAAGTAGTCCAGTCCTAATTCGTTCGATTGCGGCAAAAAAAAAAACTCGGCTAACATGGCCCTATAGCGCGCACCGTCCGCTGTTGTCGTTTGACCAGCGGCGTCCTTGAAAAAAATGGCCCGATGACTCCTCCAGCGTGAACAGCGCACCATGCAGTCACCTTGAGCGGGTGTAATGGCTCCTCGTGGATCACTCGTGGATTTTTGGTGCCCTAGAAGCGATAGTTTGGCTTGTTCAAGTACCTGCTGAGGTAGAAATGAGCCTAATCGCTCATTAAAATTTTGGTCGAAAAATAATCCACTTCGGCCTCGAGATTGAGGATGGATTGGGTGTAGGTTACACGCGTTTGGCGGTCGACAGGCAGCAGCTGATGTACGGACTGGACTTTTTACGGGAATACGCACAGCACTTTGACCAAAATTCGCCTTAGGGCCGACCCTCCGATAGCTAATTGAGAGGCACGGCATCTGGTCGGTGTTTCTGGCGACAGCTCGACATCTTCGCCAACAGCGGCGCTATTCTCGGCAGAACGGGCGCTCCGGGTCCGGCCATTCTTGGCGTCTCGAGTGGTCCCATACTCTTTAAGGTTTGTGGCCAAATGGCGCAGTTTTTACGCAGTCGGTGCCGGACGACCGGGCGACAGAATTTGCGCTGCGCCAACCCCACAGACGAATTGTTAACCAAAAAAAAATAGAAACGATTATTCCGCGTTCTTGGGGGGAGTGTATCGACTTATGGCTTGTTCACTTTTATTCTACATCTGTCTAGTTCACAAATGTTAAAACAGATTTGGCATTGGCCGCCATATTCAAAAATAAGATAATTTCTTTTGGCCCACCTTGTCCAAATAAACTTAATAAAGTGAGCGCACAAATTCCGTTTTTCCTCCAGACGACAAACTCCCCATGATGCCTATAAAAGTATGGGATAGTCGGTGATGGGAATGAAAATAAGAAGCTGTAGTCAATCTAGATGAGCAGGGAATGGAAAAGATTTTTAATGCCGGCCATACAAAAATCTAATTAATGCCATTGGAAAGAACCTAAGAGAACCTACAGACTATCAAAAGCTTAAAGGAAATTTTTGCCTAATATATTAGATATATATACTGAGGGCAGAAGATGACATAGTGAACCATGTACCAGACGTTTGGTCCTTAAACGTTGCCTCCGCTAGGTCTAGGAGATTCTAAAAAATGCGGATTTTTATTAAAAAAATAAAAGTTAATTTCCAAACGCTCGTAAATAAATTTTCGAAAATCATACTATGTAATTCAATTGTACGAATTCGAAAGATTTTTGATTCGAATCGTATTACATAATAACCCATCTGAGGTGCAGCCATTTATAGCGATCCTTAACTACTACATAGTCGGAGTTGTAAAGTTGCGGCTGATGGCAAGCTTATACAAAAACGAACTCTGAAACAAATCTATCATTTACCATCTGAAGAGTCCTTACGCAGTCAACATGTTCTCCCGACGCGTGTGAATTCTCAAATTTATCACAACAACATACCCATTTCCTTCTATAAAGACCAACAAGGCATTCTAAAAATCTGGAAGAAACAAAAATAAAAACTGTGGATAAAATAATCGGTTCTGATCCATCCGGCCGACCGATAAGATATTCACACTACGTCAATTCTCGGAGAAAACATATGGGAAACAGATAGACAATTACTACCTTTTCGTCGATTACATGGCCGCATTCGATAGTCCGATTTATGCAAAGGTGAGGCAATGTCTTGGCCATGTCCAGGCCATGCCTGAAAAGATTTTTTTGAACTGTTGACCACACAACGCGGCTTCGACCAAGGTGACAGCCTGTCCTTCGACGTCTTAAATATATTATTGAAGAAGATCGTGAGTGACTCAGAAGTCAATAGAAACAGTACAACTTTCACCATAAGTCACATGCTGCTCGCATATGCCGATGATACAGGCATAACGAGTCGCCCGTTGCGAGATGCCACAGCTGTCTTTGCTAATTTAAAAAAAAGTGGGAAAAAATAGTTTTGGCAGTTAACGAAGACAAGACTAAGCTGATGCTTTTAGAGAATAGACTCCACAAGCTGAGGACAATCTTTGAATGCCGATGTTCGAGCAATCGTGTGGCTCACGATTTCTAACAGACGTGAACGTCTTTTCAGATAGATGAAGGGTCGGTACGAGCAATTAAGTCTGGAAGCACAAAATCTAGGACAGTGTTGCAGGGCAGAAGATGACTTGATACTTCATAATATGGCCTGGTACGCATCATATAAGTGCCTTGACATCGTGGTGGGATGGCTAAGAAGCAGATATATGTATATGTAAGCTATTAGCCGGCAGGTAGCAACAAAATCCATGTTAAAAACGTGGGAGAAAACTGCCCCCAGGGCGCTGTAAAACAATTAAACGGTTGGCAAAATAACGGTCACTCAATCCTACAAGCGCACCTCCATCGATTGAGGGTTGAGGAGAACGTCTATTGCGGAGCGTGCAAAAAGGGCATGTTTTACTTCTGATGTTATCTGAGGTGTGGCTATCTTGAGAAGTGTTGAGTAGAAAATGTTGGGGGAATTCGTTAGCATTATCAAATTTCTGTGAACTCCACCCTCCTAAAAATTTTTTTTTAATTGTTTGAAGCACTTATTTAGCTTTGACTTGGAGCCTTATTTACCCTTCTTCGGTCAACCTAACTAAAGATCTAATAATAAAATAAGCCGGCATTCTTTTCCCCAGTGGAAAAAATAAAGCGAAAATATATTTTGACCTTCTCAAAGATCGGTAGCTGACTAAGCTGAACAAGTTATTTAAAGTAAGCAACGAAAAAGAAAAATAATTATCTATTTGTTAGTTGTTGTATTTCACAATCATAAAAATGCTAATAAAATGATTTTAAATAAAATCCAATGACAGCAAAGTGCTTTTTTTTCTCTCTCAAACAATATCCAACTTGGAAGTTGATTTGAGTCTGTCTATAATCCAAAGAAATAGCATTTTAACACTTTTTACTGTCGGTGCGCTGCTGTTGGTTTTGTTTTGTGTCATAAAACAGTGTGTCTTATTATGAAGTACTAAACTAAGAGACAAAGAAAAAAACATGTGTTAAGTGTTAAGCTGAAGAGGGTAGACATTTGCAAACTTTTAACACATTTATGGCAGAATGATTTCTGTAGCTTTCTGGTGGTATATTTTTCCTTCAGTTTTTGTATTTATTTTTAAATACTGCAATTGCAAGTGTTAGTTGCCTTAAGGAATCAAAGATATGAGTAAGTAGGAATTATGTGTTTTATTGTTATTGCTTCTCTGTTTTTTTGCTTCTTTTAAGTGTGCAACAAGAAATTATTTAACTTTTTATATTTGTTTACAAGTTGCCACACATCATAATGAACAAAATGGTTTTTATTACTGTTGGAAATAAATATAAAGCTTTAGAGAGGATTTTTAACGAAATTATTTAAGCGAACTGAAGGTGGATGTGATCATTAGTGCTGGATTCTGAATTACTGTTAATTGGTGTTACTAAAGTCAAAAATCTGGTAGATAAACTGGAAAGATGGCAATGCGAAATTTAAGTACAAGGTGGGTCAAAAGAAGTCACCCGATGTTGTTTCACTCTTGTTGTTTTTTTTTTCTAAATAAAAAAACTTTGATTCTGTTTTTTAATTATGGCTATTTGAACCTTTAGAATTTTACTGGTCAAGTCGAGAAGATGATATCGGCAAAATGGGCGCCGTCACAATTGATTGCTCGTTTTATGACATTTTTTTTCACTTCGGCGTAAACTTCGGGCGACAGATTCTCGCACACGTGTTAATTGTTGTTCTTGAAGGCTTCCAGGGTCTCGGGCTTGCTCACGTAAGCACGGGACTTCAAAAAACTCCACAAGTCTGGCACGGTTAAATCGGGCGATCTTGCGAGCCAATGAAAATCTCCAAAACTAAAGATGAGGCCACCCGGGAACGCCGTTTTTAGAATATCGGTTATGGCCAGTGCAGTACATGCCGTTGCTCCGCCCTGTTGGAACCACATATCCTTCAGTCCTAATTCGTCCAACATATCCCTTTAGCGCGCACCGTCCACTGTTGTCTTTTGACCAGCGGCCTTCTCAAAGAAAAATGGCCCGATGACTCCTCAAGCGCGAACAGCGAGCGCACCATGCAGTCACTTTGAGCGGGTGTAATGGCTCCTCGTGCATCACTTGTGGATTTTCGGTGCCCCAGAAGCGATAGTTTTGCTTTTTCACGCACCCGCTGAGGTGGAAATGAGCGTCATCGCTCATTATGAATTTAGTAGAAAAATCGACTTCGGCCTCGAGATTAAGGATGGCTTAGGCGTAGGTTACACGCATTTGGCAGTCGACAGGCAGCAGCTGATGTACGGACTGGACTTTGAACGGAAACATGCACAGTTTTTTGTCCAAAATTCGGATTAGGGACGACCGGCTGATCGCTAATTGCGAGGCACGGCGTCTGGTCGATGTTTCTCGCGACAGCTCGACATCCTTGCCAACAGCGGCGATATTCTCGGCAGAACGGGCGCTCCAGGGCCGGCCACTCTTGGAAGCGTCTCATGTGGTCCCTTTTTTCTCAAGGTTGGTGGCCAAACGACGCATTGTTTGCGCAGTCGATGTCGGACGACCGGGGAACTGGCAACGAAATTCGCGCCGCGACAACGCCACGGACGAATTGTTACGTACAAAAATAGACACGATCACTCCGAGTTCTTAGGGAGTGTATTGCTGCATGGCTTGTTCATTTGTATTCTACATCTGTCTAGTTCACAAATGGCAAAACAGATTTGACATTGGCCGCCGAAAAGACAAAAACGACGCAGCGGGTATAATGTCAACCAAAAGACTCGTCTACTGGCCTCACTTCGTGTAGTAATGAAAAGAGAAATCTGGTGATCGACACGCTGGGGGTGCTAAGAATTTGCTGCAAACTTTTTTCCAGCTTGTTAGAAAAGAAACTGTATTAGAAATAAATCTTTTAATCAATCATGAATGATGGAGTTGAATGGTCAGCCTCTAAACCAGGGACCAAATCGTCGCATTCGATTCGAATCGAAATTTCACTCGATCGATCGAGTTGTCAATGCTTTAAGTATAGGAATTCTAATAAGAATTTTGAAATTTCGATTCGAATCGAATGCGACGATTTGGCCCCAGATCAGGGGGCAAATTACGGCATTCGATTCGAATCGAAATTTAAAAATTCTTATTAGAATTGCTATATCAAGAGCATTGACAACTCGATCGATCGAGTAAAATTTCGATTCGAATCGAATGCCGTAATTTGCCCCCTGGTCAAAGCAGCTATTGGCCGGATTAAGAACAAGGCCGCAGGTGAAGACAAAATAACTGTAGAACACTATACTTAACACTGGAGGAGAAGAGTTAATAATGCGCTTGCATCAGCTAATCTGGACCACCTGGGGACGTAAACGCATGCCCGATGACTTGAACATCAGCATACTATTTCCGATTTAGAAAAAGGAAGGCAAACCCGCTGTCGCCAACTATCGCATGATAAGTTTCCTATTTACTGCTTTTAAGACTCTATTACATACTAGACTTACACGATGAAATTTTTCATAAAATTACTTCCATGAAATTTCTAGTTTCTAGACAAAGGGTGCAGAAAAGTAGGTTCTTTACACTTTTTGTCTACAAACAAATCTTTGGCGCGAGTAGAAGTTTACAATCAAGACGAAATACAGATTTTTTGCCAATTAGCCAATGAATTTGGTTTGGGGACACTTGATTTAAATTTCTTCATATACATATCTTTGAGAAGTTTATTCCACGAATTGTGCTGCTAAACAATTTTTCCTATAACACGAAGTGCGATTCAGTCGATCAGAAATTATAAGTTTGCTCTTCTTAAGAGAAGCGCAGCACATAAAACTTTTTGGGCTTCAGGAACAAATTTCCTGATTTGTTTAGAGTACATTCCAATATAGTATCGATATAGCAGTAAATCACATCTAAAATTACGACGGCGCTCACCGATGAGTACCTTCGCTTGTTCCTGCACGCTTCATAATATGCTTTGAAGCTCCAGCCCATATATGCGAGTTGTATTCCATTTTCGATTGGATATCGGTATCAATATTGAACGCAGATGGTATAAAGTAATTCCTACACCGTTTTAATATACCAATTCATTTCTGGTCTTTTTTCGGAACGAGAAAAATGTGTTCTGTCCAGCAGATATCGCAATGCATTTACATGCTCAGAACCTCAAAAAGTTATACCAGCCCATATTACAGACGATGCACCATGGTCTACTATGCGTTTATGAGGCGAAAGACAACATTGGGTCTTACGGGCATCGACCCTATTCACCCGCCTTCAACCGGAGATTGCTATTAGACCTCAGTTAAATTTATGCTCATACTCTGCATCATAGCCCAAAACTTTAAAGAACTAGGCGTGTAGTCAAACGAGTATATGACATATACTGCTTCAGTCTGTAAAAGAATTGATAGGATTCAAAGTCTGGCAAAGCAGGTAATTAAAAAAGATAAGGACTAAAGTAGTAGAGAGGACGAAGCCTTGCAGTGCCCTTGAATTAATTTGGACTTATTGGAATAGATCTCTGCTATAAAAACACTCGTCTAAAATACAACGAGTTTGGATAGAAGTACACAATGTCAAACCCTATCAAGCGCCTTAATAAATATCTAGAACTACTACTTTCCCTTCGCCAAAATGAGATGCACCAGTAAATTCCAAGTGAAACGGGTCCACTAACAAAACGCTGAACTTCAGATAGTAAAAAATCAGGTAGTTAACAGTGCTTTCCATAACCTTTGAAAGTGATAAACATATATCAACTTTTGGCAGGATAACCCGCTTTTCCCTTTTTGGGGATCGGTGAAAGATTATCTACTTTACGGCGTGGTATACTGCCACAATAACCTCAGCGACATCTAAGGTCGAAAAATATAAAAAGCAAAACATAACCGTTTAAAATTATATTTTTTAGTTTTTCTGTTTATTGTTGAACTAGTTGTATTAAGAAAATTTTATTTATTATTTAGGCTTAAGTTCATTTATTTTATTAAATTTTTTTTAAGTATTTTTAATTTTTTTTTATTTATTCGTAACACGTGTATTTCAAAAATATTTTTTATGGCCCTTGTTTGTCTGTGAAACATTGAAGGGTGATACAAGATCATTAAATTAAAAAATATATAAAAAGCACAAACATTTCTTTCAATTTATGAAATTTTAAATTTAACCAAAGAACTTAAGGTAATTTATTTTTGTTTTTCTTTAGTATTTCTACATTCCCTAAGAAATATACCAACGTATGAAGAAGATGGAAATATTTTTTTTAACTGTTCCAACAACTCTATTCATTAGAATAAAAAATAAATCAATAAAGAGTTCGTTCTTGGCGGCGGCAAGTGCATTTGAAATACAAACAAATAGTTTTTTATTTCATAGAAAAACCAAATCACTTTCAGAAATTTAATGTGTCAACACAATTGATTGAAAGGTGCATAATAAAAGAGATGAAAAATATTATTTATTAATAACAACAACAGCAGCAACAACAATGTGGCTAAATAATGTTACAACATCTAATCGATGTTGTTGATTTGCCGCAAAATTCTCTTTTGTGTTTTTAATTAAACATTTTTCTTTAAATTTTATTGTTTTAGTACGTGTCTGAAATGCTTGAGAACTTTGCTGTTTGGTAAAACTCAAACGACATAAAATATTAAGAACCATTAGTTGCAGAACAGTGTAGACCTCCCAGTAGTTGCGTGTGTAAAAATACCATAAGAAATGTTGGAATATTTTATTTTTTGTCTTCTTTGTCTTTTCCTAAAACTTAAACCACATTTAAATTATGATTGTAGTAATCTTTTATTTAAGGAATGAATCATAATTACTTTAAAAAAAACTGTTATGTGTTACGTGTTCAGAACAAGAGTGATAAAAGTATGTCCGAGATGTTCCTACTTATTGTCTTTGAATAGATTTTAATTTACATTTTACTAGTTTATGGTCAACAACACGATATGATAAAATTGTCAATAAATTTAAATTAACGAAGAACGTGTTTATGCAACCCTATACATGAGTTGTATGGTAAAATATAAGTTTGTCAATCTGTTCTACAAAATGTATTTATTCGCGAATCTAAACTGCAAAAAACTAACAGCGAGCATTTAACATGGCGAGTTCGTTAGTGGCAGTTACTTACTTAATTAAGAGTAATTGAGTAAAAACTCAAGCCGGTTTATATTAAGGAACCCCATCACTTTATTATAGGACGATAATTGATATACTTAACAACAAGGTATAGGCACATATTAATCGGTACCTTCAACGCAAGCGGTGTGGTTTGTTCCCGACCGAAGAAAAAGACGACAGTTTCTATGATTGCCTTAATAATCGCTGCCCGACTTTAACGCCAAAATTGGGAAGGAGAACGTTTTTGACATTTTCAACAACGCATCGGCTTTTAACATGGTGATCAGTACCACTAGATTCACAGATTCCTAGATATTCCCAGATCAGAGCGAGGGGAACCAAATTGGTCATGTTGGGATAAATGAAAGACACAGAACTAGTATATTGGATGTACGAACTACACATCGACTCATACCACTATCTTGTTGCAGCAAAGTCCGCACACGCCTAAATAACTTAAAACTATCCGCGCGGATGCAAGAATAAAACTAGACGTTGCAAAACTGCAATCACAACAGACAGCAACAGGCAACTCCACTTAACTATCTGCTATAGACAAACAATGGACTCACATGTCACACCCAATTCCCATTACCGCTGAAGAGATATTTCGGTATTATCGACCTATGTGGAATCAGTATTATGACCAGGAATGTCGAAATGCAACTGCGAAGACAAATTCTAAACACAAAATTACCCTGCAGCCCGTAAAGAAAGACGAGGAAAGAAGGAAAACAAAAATAGGCGGGAATGTGAGAAATCGGGATGCACTACGACAAGAATAAAACGCGGAGACTCTTTTACAAAATAAAGCGTCAATCTGAAAGATTTAAATGTTGAGCATTTCCGAGATGTCAATGGGAATTTAGTTACGTGCAAGGCATAATGGAGCCGTGGCTGCATCATTTTTCTAAGCTTTTGGCAAGCGATGAAATCAACTTTTCAGCGAAATTGTATCCGAAATTCTGTTTAAAGACGACTACATTGACATACTGCCGCCCGACTATATTAAGATACAAAAAGCTATAGACCGGTTAAAGAACAATAAAGCCGAAAGCTTACCCGCTTAACGGTTTAAACTGGGGTCGAAGAGAGGGCAAGGCGCATGCACCCACTGTAACCTCAGTGTTATCTGCTTTATTCACAAGAAAGGAGATTCTACTCTAAAAAGCTTTATTTTAGACTCCTCTCCATTGCCCACAAAATACTTTCTAGCGTAATACTTATGAGAACAAATAAAGTCTTGCACGAAAGAACTTATGGGAAATATTAGTTTAAATTTAGACCAAACTCTTGAAAACACCCAAAGCTGCATTTGATAGCCTGATAAGAGAAGTTTTATATAGTCATGGCTACGATTGATGTTTCTGCAAAGATCGTTCAGTTTTGCATAATAACATTGAGAAATACCTAACGCTCCTTTAAAATAGGAGCAAGTCTTTCGGACCCCTTTTAAGCAAATAAAGGTTTTCGGTAAGGCAGCGCTTTATCGCATTAACGATACAAACGAACTAAGCTTGGAAGTTAAGCGGAGACTAATTCTTGCCAAAAGATAATATTTTGGGCTTAGCAGGCAATTACAAATCGCTCATCTTTGCCGTATTTTTTATGGTTATGTTTGAGAGGAAAAGTCTCCTCAGCTCTGTACATTGATGACGCCAAGGGTTTAAAGTCCAAGTCTAGGGCAGAAAAAGGCAACAAGATCTCCGTTATAACAACCAGGTGCAACAATATCTTTAGACACTTGGGGTCTCCAATTGGCGCCAGCATACAAAAGACAGGAATAGCTAGATAACGTTTAACGCAATAAGTATAACGGAATTAATAAAAAAGTCGGAATCGAATTTTTATCCTTTTACAGGAAATAGGGGAATAAGTTTTTGGAATATAAAAAATAACTATCAACACGTTTGGAGTCCATGGCTGGTTGTACGCAGACAGTGGAACTATCCGACTGGAGAACGAAAGAACTAGACTAGACCTCCTGAAAGATAATTATTTTCGCCACCCAGCCCACAGCACAGCCGCAGAGGTCCGATCAATCACGAAGCGTTTGTCCTGGCCTCAGAGCGCATTTGGGCCTAACAAAAGTAAATGCCTGTTAGAAAAGCTACCCATCAATAAGAGCAATAATTTTCAAGAGTACCAAATGCAACAAGATGATACATGATTACTCAAAATATGGTGAAGTTCGCATTATGTATGTATATCGTACCAAGTCAACAGGTGACAAACACAGAACCAAATCTATCCTCTTGGCGTAAGGAATTTAAGTAGGTTGCAAAGCTCTCTTTAAGAAAGTTTTTTATTTGCAAATTTTCTTGACAGATAGAAAAGAGCATTTGCATTTCCGCTTATATTTGTTCCTACAGCTGTGGCAGTGATGGGCGAAGGGTAGCTTTGTGCCATCTGCATACTTTTTAGCATTCAGTGCCTTATTTATGCCGCCAGCAACGTCTTTTCGATTTCAATTTTTAAGTTTCGTTGTGTGTGTATAGATTCCAATACTAGTTTTCAGCTTTTACAAGCAATTTGCTATAGTACTGTCATAAAGTGCGGAATTTTCGCAGGAAAAGTGAAGATTTGTATATTCCTTTTTTACACATTTCCAGGGACTGCGTATTCCCCTTTTTATCTAGTGACTCGTTAGGACTGACAAAAACCTCGATATATCCTTCTATTCATGGTTTATTAGTTATATCGTGCACTTCATCTCAAACGGGGAACATATCCCTTGTTTGTGCCCATATAACGGCACCTATTTTCAGTCGCTTCAAGAAGACCCAGCTCTTAATAGTCCCCAACGGAATCGCGACAGTTTGCGCATTAGAAGTATTTAAAGCAGTTTCCAGTTTCGGCAGCATGTTAGTCTGTTGCACAGGGACCCAAACTAAAGTTATATTAGATAACCGACCTACCATATGCCACCCTTTCTTACATTGACTGCCTTAAAAGGACGTAGTTACATGGACGAGCTAACTGAAGGAAGCACCGTCTGGCTGTCTTTAGAGATGTTTATATTGCGAAAAATTTCTGTCAAATATTTAAAACTGTGTTAACTCGGATGATAGTATTGTAAAAATAGTTGTCTTAGATCTCCTATCCATCATATTCTGACTTAAAGAGAATATAACGGTAAGCAGATCCCCTCCCACACCTGCCTCCGAGCTCCTTCGACCATTCTTCGTAAGTATAGCTTAACGCTCTTAACTGGGGCTTGTTTTGGGAGAAGCATAGTTAAAAGGCTTGGTCGCGTTTAAAGGTGGTCACCAAAGTTTCTGCATGAACGCGTATTCTTTATTTCTAAAAATTAGGAACCGCAGTTATTTGAAGGTCAATGGAAATAGTGCGCAACATAGTATTTAGATAACCTGAATGAGCAGTTTAAAGTTCATTAGCTATTTTAATGCAGGCTAAACTTTGAATTAGTGATTATTACTGGTCCGGTTGCAGTGCATTATACTAGTGGTCCGCAAAGGAGGGTTAGTAAAGTTATAGTCGCAGGCATTTCTTTAACTATTCTAGGTCTGAGTGTAGACAACCTGATCCTACTTAACATTTAAGCTTTCACCGTAGCTTTGAATCTAGTATTATAACCAGACATTAAGCGTAAGTCTGTATTACGTCTTGATCGTAAATAGTACCCATTTTGCGTAAGTTTACGCCTACACCGCTTTAATAGGGGAGGGTAGTAGGTTAATTCAATGCGTAGGACATAATTCAAAAAACTTTTGGAAACTGTCCTGTTGCCAATGACACGCAATGACTTTTTCTGCGTGTAGCTGGATAGTTAACAGCCAAAAATGACAATCAATCAAATAAAGATGATTTTATAAACAAAATATTTATACCTTTTGGTGTCAAAATAATTATTTGTTATTTGACCGCAAGTAAAGGTTTAACTAAGACGAATAGGGATAATATTTCAAAATAACAAAAACAATTTTAATAAAACTACAAAACTCTCATTGCCATTAATCACGCGTAACTATCCCTACAACGAGCTAAAGTGACAAATACCTTGATGTCACAAAATTGTCGATTGTCAATCATTTTTAACGGAGTAAAACATGCAAATTGATCGAAAAAAAACTCCAAAACCCACATATTGGTGATGGCGCAACGCGCAACAACAGATGTTTTGTTTAATATGCACAAAAAAAACCAAAGACTTAAATAAACAAGACAAAAACCACTAAAACGACATATCAGTAGCATCTAAAGCAATAGCAGCAGCTGCAAATATAATTAAATCGAATAATGAGATGTTAAAAGGACAACAATATAATGAGTTAATGGAGCACAAATGTTTTGGCAAAACAATGCTGGTCGTTTTGCTGTGGAAGTGTGATATGCTTTTGGTTAAGAAAGGAAACAAAAAGTGTTAACTTTAGGCACATAAATATGTGTGTGTGTGTGTAATATGTGTTTAAAATAAAATGGTAATCGTTTGAAGGCGCCCCGATAGACTAGTGAGTAAGTGTGCAAGTCTATTAGTCTGGGGGTTGAGGGTTTAATTCCTTCAAGAGACTCCAGAATGTCGGAGTCGTCCTAGTTTTTTTACTTTCTTAATCCTTTTTACACTTTAGATTCACTTCTATATCAACGAACCTACGTGAGCTGTATAGTTCCTTTCAACGGCTGCCTGTTCCACCCTAACCTAACCTAAGAGTTTCGAATATTATAAATACAGTTAATCAATACGATAAAGTAACAGGCCTGACTACTTCACTACGAGTAATATGATTCGTTTTCTTGGCAAAAAGTAATTTTTTGAACTTACATTATTGACATTTTTATTGTTAAAGAGAACATTGGACCAAATTACTTTGTAACTTGTTTGTGTTCAAACAAGGCAAAGGCAAATCCGAAAAGAAATCAACGAAGCAGCCCATCGTTATTTTGAGTATAATTTTAAGATGTTTAAAGAAGGAGGCTCACGGAATCGGGTGCATGGCGCTATTCTTAATCGGCATCCAAAGATAGGAAAGATTATAAACCTTATTTTCACACCGGGTCTAGAGATATTTGTACCGAAAATATTAATGTTGGCAAATGGCCTTATATCACTTAAAAGGAACACCATCCATGTGCACTAATGGGTTGCAAATCGTACTGAAACCTCTAGCGAGTTACTTCAAATCGCTAAATCATTTAAACTGGGTAATCACTGGGTAATTGAATGACATTGATGACATCGTCGGTAGGATAGAGTGAGAGGTAACTGGTGATTTTTTTCAGAATTAAGAAGGAACTGGGAAAAATGGATCTCATTGTGAACAACGACAAGACAAGACTAAACTTATGCTTGCAGCTGCTACACAAATGTTGCGAAGACAAAAGGGTGCCATGTGAAAGCCGGCGATTGCGATGTCGAGGTAGCAGAGGAGTTTACATACCTCGGCTCGCCATCAATAGAAATAATAATGTGAGCATTAAAACAAAGCGAAGGACCGTGCTGGTAAATATATGTTACTTTAAGTAAGCAGACAGTTCAGTACAACACGCTTATTGCACGTGCTTCTTTATGGCGCCGAAACCTGGGTATTTGCACAGGCTGCCAAGCATTTCCGGGTTTTTTTGAGAGAAAAATCTTTCCCAAAATCTTTGGCTCGACCTGTGTTAACAAGAAGTATAATTGCATTTGATAACAACTACCATGGAAAGCGCAGGATCAGAGAAAACCAAGATCCTGGTGAAAGGGCCAAGTTTATATGAAGGCTTGAAAAACATTTGGTCTAACAAGCTGGAGAAAGTACGCACGAGACTGAAGTGCTTGGAAGGCATTCATTACCCCAGCCAAAATTCAATTGGTTTCCATGGTAATGGTTACGGCGAGTCACCTACAATCAAGTACAGTGTTGCCCATAAATTGAAATAAATGCTTTCTTAGGTTATGGTTATGTCTCGCAAAATTTAAGCTTAAAGCCCTAAGTTTCAGCTTAGTGAATTTAAGGATAGTTACAGACAGAAGATCAATGCTTAAAAGACTTAGAGGTATCAGACTATACCAAGACTCCCTGGGATGCCCGAAAATGAGGCTGCAGGTGAATAGGCACGCAATGATTTGGGGGCGGATGCCAGTAAGGTAGATTCCTCTAAATTTTTTCTTATTCTATGGGATAAAAACGTTTTAGGGATGGGGTGGGCGTATGTTGCAGGTTGAACGGTGTCAAAATCCCTATGGCAGTTGGCACTACCAAACAGTACCAGGAACTTCGTATCTTTGGGTAAACAAGACCTGAAACTGCTCACCGGTATCATTATAGGTCACTGCAGTTTTAAATCATTGTCGGCAAATTGGCAACCTAGTACGGTTGGCTACTGTCGCTTGTGAACGCAGATAAGATCGAGACGACGAAACACTTACTTGGTCAGCTCAGGGCCATTTGTCGACATTTTCGGATTGTAACCTCTATAAGATGCTAGGACACGACAAGGACCTGAAATAGCTTACGAGTTGTCTCTGGAACTTTTTACCATTTATTATTATACCTCGCTTTTCTAATCTATAGTTTACTTTCACTAATTTCTACTTGGGAACTAATTTTTCCACTTTTAGAGCAACACAACTGACATATTTGTCTCTGGGTAGGTTTATTAAGGGCTTATTTGACAATTATTTCCACAATATCGGCGCATTGGCATAAATTTTCAAAGCTAAAAAACACATCCGTAAGGTTTCCACAAGCGAAAATTTTAATTGCAAGTTTTAGTAACTGTTTAAAAGGCAATGAAGTCGAATCAGATTTTGAATGCACAAAAAATCATCTTTTAAAATATAATTATTCTTTAATTATTGTAATAATAGTGTCGTTTTCAGAAAATATTTGCCAAGTTGAGTAGAGCAGCAAACACTTAGCAATTTCATTATTAAAGTGTAATAACTTTATAAATTCCAAAGCATCTGACAGCACAGCTGCATCAGACTTAAGTAGTTAAAACGAATCTTTACACATAACAGTTTCTTTTAAGGTTTAAAACATTATTGCTTAATTTCACATTTCACAATATTCAATTATAAATAAAAAAACATTTTTTTTATATTTTCATACAACAGCATGATGTTACTATAAACATAAAAATTCGCTTAAGTACCATATTATCATCCTTTCGCTGCCGTTAAAAAACAATGTTAATCCTCTTAAAAATTAACATATTTTTGTGCTAATTTTTTTCTTAAAATATTTTAAATCTTAACTGAATCACTAATAAGTGTTCTTTTAGATAAGTAGTAACGAATTTCGGATGTTCACTACCTTGAAAGAAAGTTCAGCATCGTATCAACCTTATCTTCTGTACAACATTGTTGGTTAGGTTTTCACGGTGGTTCACTACGTGCTAATTGTTAAGAAGAGAAGAAATTCTACTCAATCGATCAAGTTGTCAATGCTTTTAATATAGGACTTCTAATAAGATTTTTTAAATTTCGATTCGAGTCAAATGCCGTACTTTGCCCCTTGGTCTTGAGAATATAACACTACTGGGCAATTGTATCAATGGAAGAAGAAAAAATACTACATCCTGTTGCCGTAAGGTTGTTACGCAGTATTAACTGCAAGAACTTGTATTTAGTTTGCAACGTAACCAATAATTCTCATTTGGTTTGTCAATCCAATTTAATAGGTTGTCCAATTAGAGTCACAAAAGGTAAGTAAGTAGCTTTTGAGGAGCGATTCGTGTCCTATCATGTACTGTTACAAATCCGACATAAAGTGTTGCTTACATTATATTGTTTGAAAATCCTTAACCAGTCAGTGCGCAGCTTTCAACAAAAATCATCAGTCACCTGAATTCTTCCAAAATTTTGTCAATTCAGTTTTAGAAAGTACCTCAATAAAGTTGTTTTCAAGGATTTCATGAAGGAGTATGTCATTACGAAGAGCTACTGGTTGCTGCAACAAGAGTGACCTTTATAATTGTATCTAATTTTTTGAAATGAAGAAGCAGTCTGCAAGCAACCTCTATCAAAATAGCGCAAATCCTCGAAAAATACAGGGCTGATATTACCCTCATCCAGGAAATACAATGGAAAAGACACGCAGCTCACAAAATAAAAGACTGCGACATCTATTACAGCTGGTATGGAAACAAGCACCATTTTAGATGCAGGTTTGTTGGGAAGTTTTCCTTATTAGTCTGAATTGAACTTATGCATCGAGGGAAGGGAAAGACAAAGAAACTAAAAATAAACTTTACAAGCGCCTAGAGCAGACTTACGTCAAATGTTTAGGTCATGACATTAAGATTATTTAAAGACGAAATAGTCGGGAAGTTCAGCCTCCTTTCGAAAAATCCAACAACGGAAAGAAGCTGAACAATGCCGCCGCCGCTAGAAATATTTTTACTAGCAACGCCTGGTTTAAACATTGCGAAACCCATAAGGCAACATGACTGTCACTCGCCGAAACAACGAAGAATTAAATCGATAATGTTGTCACAGAGGGAAGTCATGTAGTAGCAAAGGTGTGCGATAGGGTAAGTGCCGCAAAACAGGTACATACTTCACAAACCCAAAAAAAGTAAATGTTTAAAAGCTCCATTTACAGCTGAAGGCCCAACTCCTTCTTACTAAGTTATTTTAACTTCTTCTATTGAACCCTCCTCCTCCCGAAATTACTCTATAAAAAAGCATCCGAAAAATAATTTGGGTACCAAAAGCGGCCCAAAAGGGAGCCTATAGTATCCCAGCAAAAAATAATCGAAATTTTGTAAGCAGTAAATACTTTTTGTAGTATACTAATGCGCTTCGCAGCAAGCACTTATCTATTCCCCTATTAAATGCAATAGCGTATGGCAGTAAATGTAAAACTTTTACCGTTTTACACACTCGCTTACTCAAGTGCATACTAAGAAGCACTAGAAGTATAAAAAACATTACTTCTTCGTCAAGTAACGAACATAATAACACGGCAAAACATTTATTTCGATGACGCAATAAATTTAAACAGCTAAAGAAGCACCAAAATAACATGAATTAACAGAATATTTATAGCGCCGAAATAAGCACTTAACATGAAATGCAACTAAGTGGGACATCGCGAACAAATATCATGCCATACGTAAGCAGGTTTGTAAGCTTTGCAGTCTTGATATTCCCTTACAAACCTACCTACAGCGAAGCAGCAGTTTTTGCTGGGATGCAACGAGTGTGAACCCATTACAAAAGCTGAATGGATACAAATATTTCAGCCAAAATGACGTTGGATGGCAACTACCTCGGTAAGCCAGACAAGGAAGACCAAGACTCCGGTAAAAGGACCAAAAAGATAAAGAAATTCAACTCCTTAGTTTTACAAATTGGATAGCACGCACAAGAACGAATTGGTTAGAAAGCATTCATCAAGCAGGTCAATACCAACAACGTGTTCTAAAGCCAACTTAAGTAGGCAAAAATTGAAAATTTGTTTAAAAAGAATGTAAACAGTTAAGGCAACCCTGCATGTGGCATAAATCCGATACCTATTTTAAGCCAATCAAAAAAGTAACTGAAGATGCTTCTGTAACTGGTCTTCATTTTTTTATATGTTACAAACTGACTGACTCAATAAACATACCCTCTTTAACCTCAATAAACAAGATGGCATGTGTTTCGTTATGTATTGACACCTTGATTTAAATACTTAAGTGGCGAATGCAATCTGTTAATGTTTTACTTTTTTTCAATGGAAGTTTTTAGCACAGACAAAGTTATTTGTGTCTTTCTTTCTTTACTTATTTCTGTTTAATCCTGCCACACTAAAAAATTAGCAAAAACATTAACACGATTGTTTGTTTATCTCAAAACTTTTGGTGTTTCTCTCAAAGAAAAATAAAAAAATATTTTGTTTTTAAATTGTAGCCAAAATATATATTTGTGTGGTCTCCACAAGATCCACAAACCATAAATCATGTTCATTTCTCTTTTGCAATAACTGAGTCATATAAAGCTTGTCATGCAAATTTACCAACGTTGTGTAAAGTTCGAAACTAACCTATAAATTTCAGAAAAAGAAACGGTAAATTGTCATTGGATGTTAAAGAAATCTTAAATTATTATTTAATCAGAAATTTTGTTTTGGCGCCGAACGTCTCTTAAATATTTGAATAATTGTATATAAATTATGTGTAATTCAAATTGTGACATTTTGGCTTGTCGTACATTAATGTTTGAACTTTTAATCTTTGAGTAAATTTTTTGTTATAAAAAATATTTTAAAAATTTTTCCCCCAAATGTAGGCTCCTCTAATTATAGGAATTCTCTAATTTAAGCAACATTTTTTTGACATTTTTATGGAAAAGGAACTAAATCGGATATAAATTTGACCGGTTTTTTTATAGGGTTCTAAGATATTCTACTGAGTTCATGTATGTTTTTAATCCAACAAACAGATCCGTAGGATTTATTTCAAATAAAAAATAATACAAATTTTTACAAGTTACATCCTTACCCTTATTACCCACTTGAGCGAAATTTTCAAATTAAATATCCCAAAATAAACTTCAAATTTAAATATGGGGGCTGTTTTTGTCGCTTAATACTCCCTCCTCCCCCTTCATGCTTCATCGTTTATCCCTTACAGCTGTTTAAATTTAACATTTCATCCCCAAGTTATGGCAGGCAGCCTTTTAAGTATTGTGGACAAAGTATTTTTTGTTATTTCCTAATGTTTTTGAAAGTAGTTTTTATAGTGTGAAGTAGTTACGCTACAAATATTTGATTATCGAAAACAACCCTTCTGCCATTCAACATAAGATTCTAACGTGTAAACAAACATTACTCAAAACTTTATTGATTTGTGTAGCAAGATGTCGCACAAATCTTTGTCAAGTATCAAGAAAATTTAATATACGAACTTGTCATGTTGTTGTTTTGCAATCAATCAATTGTCATAAACACTTTTATCAAAGATGTCTAGTTCAATAAGCTCAGAAAAAAGGAACGAAGAAGTAACTATACCCTTCACATAGCAACAAGGGTAAATGTTTATCATCAACCTAACTTCAGTTTAGTTGTCAGTTGTCAATATAGCAGCTGATCATAAACAGTTTCCAATTTTATTAAACAAATAGATAGTATTTTGGCGACCGAGTGCTTTTGGTTGCCGCTTGGCAAAAGGCCTCCAGGTTGTTATTAAAGGTGTTGATTCGAATGTCAATCCGGAAGAGATTAAGGCCAGTTTGTGCAGAAAAGGCTTCAAAACCTAATCTGTATCAAACACTAGAAAGAAAGAAAGGTTTCCCCAACCATTATACCTATTTATGACCTAAAATATATTTTACACAGTAGAGTTGTATTTGAAGTACCACATAAGCAATCTGGGCCCGTACAGTGCTTTAACTGCCAAGAATATGGTCACACCTAAGCTTATTACAAAATGTCTTCATTTTCTGCTGTGTGTGGGGACCTGCATGCTACTACCAAGTGCGTTAAACCAAAAGGTGATCCTAGGGTGAAAAAATGCAGCAATTGCGGGGGAAACTACACTGCCAACTATAGAGGTTGCCTTGTTTTTGATTTAGTTAAACGCTTATTCAAGCCGAAAGTAGTTCCTGCCCCTCCCCAGCCATTAAATAAACCAACTACAAATATGCCCCCTTTAGATCAGCCAACAAAAAATCAAGTTTCTTATGTTAACGCTTTAAAGTCTAATCAGCCCAACATAAGTAAGCCTAACCAGCCAACAACACCAAAAAGGTGTCAACCTACCGGGATCAATTTTAGCCGCCTGGAAGCCGTAATTGACAATATGGTTGAACAATTTACGCAGATCATGGTGGAAATGTCTGGCAAGATGAAAGAAATGCCAAAAATGCAGTCATGAAGTGCCTCAGGGTTTGTTTCTGGAACGTTAACGGCATCCGCCAACACAAAAACGAACTCTAATGGTTTTTAATACGCCAAAAACTTGATGTAATATTGGTTTCCGAGAATCATATTATATCTAGAAGCACATTTAAACTAGTAGCTATACTTTTTACGATTCGAAGAATTTCAGAGATATATTGTGGTGATTCTATATAATAACTAAATCAAAAATGAAACACCACTGGATGAGTGGTCTCTCGGAATGTTATATCCAAGCAACGAACGCCTGCATTGATAAATTCTTCCCCAACCTAGTTATTTCACCAGTTTATTGTCAACCCAGATACTCCATAAAAAAGGATCAGTACAACAGTTTTTACAAATCATTAGGTCCCCGCTTTATAGCTGCTGGAGACAGTAACGCTAAGCGTACGTACTGGAGCTCCCGCCTAGTTAGTCCCAGAGTTTTGTATGATTCCGTGTCTGAATTGGGACTTAACGGTATTTCGTCTGGAGAACCTACTGGCTAACTGATCACAAAAAAATTTCAGACGTTATCGATTTCAACGTAACAAAAGGTTTACCCTTGAAACTTATCGAAGCTCAAGCCTCGTTGGGTTTATCTTCAGACCACTCACCCACAATAATCATTATATGAAGTCCTCACCAAATAGCAACTAGTGCTTTTTTCTTAACTAAAAGAGCAAATTGATTGAAATATAAAAAATATATCAGCACCCACTGCTCGGAAACCTCCCGTAAACACTCCCGAAGACATCGATGATTGTCTGAGCAGCGTCTTCTAACTACCGTCAGACTAAATACAACATAAATTTTACAGCCGATGTGCAACAGCTTTTACCTGAAAAAATAAGAGCCCGAAGATAATGGCAAATGCGTCGATCACCTTAGCATAAAATCAAGCTGAAAGAATGTATAAACAAATGAAAAACTTTCTGAAGGTTCACAGGATGGCATCTCTTAAGGAACACCTCGAAGGTCTACACTAGACTCCTCAGATGAATTATTTACTATGGCGAGCAGCTAATTGTTTTAAATGATCCGTTATCTCAAAACCACCTCTAAGAAATCTGAGAGGATCCTGGGCAAGAAACGACAAAGAAAAATGTGATCTGTTTGCAAGTCATATAAAGAATGTGTTCGTTCCAAATACATGCACTGACATGAGTAAATTACCGCGGGTTGTTGCTAGATGTCCTATGGAAATATGTTCCCAACTTCTAGATGTCGTAGGGGCTATTGATCACTTGAATGCAAAATAAGCTCCTGGCTTTGATAAGATAAGCAACGAAACGAACGAAACGAAAAACTGGTGAAAACAAAGCTGACCCCGATCTTGAGTGACAACAACTGCATTCCAAATCATCAATTTGGCTTTAAAAGTCAACATAGTACCATCAAACAGACTCACAGGTTGATACAGGTCAAAAGTGTTTGAGGAAATGAAGTACTGCTCCGCACTTTTCATCGATGTATCTCAAGCTTTCGATAAAGTATGGCTTGAAGGCCTGTTAAACAAACTAAAGCTAAACCTTCCAGCCAATATTTTCAACCTACTAGAAAAGTACATAACCGGTCGACAATTTATGATTGTTATCAACCAATAGGGGCTGGTGTACCTAAAGGGAGTATATTGGGTCCAATTCCGTACTGGCTTTACACAGCAGATATGCCAACCAACAGTTTTACACAAACGTCGACATTTGCTGATGATACCGTTTTTCCTAGTATTCAAAAAGAAGCATCAAACCAACTGCAACACTACGTAATCCAAGTAGTGAAAGAGGCAAAGTTATGGGGAATAAAAATTAATGAACAAAAATGTACTCACATAACTTTTTCTTTACGTAAAGAAACGTACTCCCCAATCCTTATTGACAACCATATGGTGCCTCAACGATTTGAGACAAAATACCTTAGCATTTACCTGGATCGTCGCCAAAATGGAAGTCACATATAGATGCGAAGTTGGCGCAAATGAAACTTAAAGCTGCTCAAATCCACTGGCTAATGGGTAGAAACTCTTTGGTGCTACGGTATACAATTACGTGGCACTGCTTCCGCATCCAACATAGAAGAAATTCAACGCGGTCAAAACAAAGTTCTAAGAATGATAACTGGTGCTCCTTGATATATCAAATGCAAAAGGATCTAGAAGTTCCACTAGTAAAATGCGAAATCTTAAACTATGTGGACAAGTATTTGAATAAACTGGAAACACATCCAAATCCGTTTGCTCGAAACATCGCCAACATAGTGGACACACTCGTCTTAAAAGAAGGGGTACCATTGCGCTTATATGAAATCATTTTATAATGGGAACTTAAATTTTAGTCTGGTACTGGCTGGACTAATATAAACTATACTTAGTTTTAAGATTTGAATACTTATTCAATAATAAAAATATGAAAAATTCAAAATATGAAAAAAAAGTTTTGTGTTGATTCCTTTTTCGTACGAAGCTTTATTAAAAAAAAATTCAAAATTACAAAATAGTTATTTGTAAAAAATTTTAATATCTTGTACTCTTTACCAATTAAACCGGCGACATGCCTAAAAAAATAAAACAACGTTTAACAGCCTAACAAAGGCCAGAAAATAGTACACATGACTTATTTAGGATCAATAGAAAATAGAGGACAAAAAATGCTGGTTTGCAACAAAGCCGAAGTGCAAGTAAAAGAAAAAACACACAAAGTAGTTAATAAAAAAAAACAGATAATCTCTAGAAAAATATATAAAGAACAAGCCTGAAATTTTTTTAAATGATTAAACAATTACAAATAACTTAAGAATTTAATTGCAACTCACCTAAATTGTATGTTGCGGTAAGCTTGTGACAAACAAAATTGTTGTTGTTATCGCACTAAAGTGTAATAATATCCGCTTTTAGCACAAACGTTGTAGCTATAAAAAATTGTAACCCACTTGGCGTTAAAAACGACGACAACAACCCACTCAAGTGGAAATACTGTCCCCTTTGATGCCAACAATTGCTTTAACAAAAAAAAAACTATAACCACTAGGGCTAAATAGAGGGAGCAGAAGAGATGTTTATAACAAGTTGCTGTTGTAGTTGTTGTAATTTAAATAATCGGCAAAAAGACACACAAACACCCAAGCCTATGTTTGGCATTAAGGGAGCTGCTTGGTAATCCTTTAATTTTATTTTAAAGATTGTTAAAAAGGGAGTTCTTTTTCCAATTTCCCTTTAAAGGAAGACAAGTTTTTTGTTGTTGTTTTTAACAAGTCGGCCAAATGCTCGTAACAAAACACACACGGAGCCTTTTTAAGTTTTGCTTTAAACTTATGTTATCAAGGCAAAAACACACACAAACACTTTAATATTTATCAGGGAAGTGAAGCCAGATTATTGTGAATTTGAATATACACAATTTTTTGTTATTGAACCGGCAGTTGACAACAAAAGGGTGGGTCGTATTTGGAGATTTATTACTTTTTAATAATTATAATTTTTTAATTGCAATTGTTGGTTATTAGCAAAATTTTTTTGAAATTTTTTTATGTTATTTTTTATTTTTCCTTTAAGTTTTAACCTTTATTTATTAAAATGTTTTTTTTTTGTAATTTTTAAGAAAACAAAATTTTGGGTGGAGTTGCTAAGGAACTTTTTATATTTTTTTTATTTTGCGATTTTTTCTTTAATTTTCACTTGGTTTAAATTTTTTTAATTTTAAAATCTTTTATTTTTTAATATTTTACTTTTAATAAAGAATTTTATTTAAAAAAGTCCAAGAGTTGTTAAAAAAATCTTAAACAGCAATAGCAATAACAACAGGAAAAATTCCATTAGGGATAATAAAAAACAGGAAGAAAACTAAGGGATGAAATAGTTAGACACTGACACATACACTGAACACTTGCTACTTAAAAAAAAACACAACAACAACAACAAGAGAAAAGGAGTTGTTGGCAAAAATATTAAACCCGGCTAGTCTTAATGCAAATAAAAGGAACTAGAAAAATAAAAGGCATATATTTATGTAGATGTGTTTTCGCAATATGTTTAATGCAATATAATTTAAGAACTTTAAATTATTTGCCAAATTTCTTTTGGTATTTTAACCTTTTATTTTATATTATTTATGCATATTAACGCTTGGAATTATTACTTTTTATAGATAAATTATTTTTAAATTTTTTTTGTTTTCGTTTGCGACCGACCGATTTTACGCTTTTCTATGATGCAAACAATTTCCCAGTAACCGTCATACTAAAGCTCAAAGTCATCATAGTCGTATCGTTTTGGTGGCGGTTAGTGAACTTCTTCTTTCTATTTCGTTAATATTCGTTTCGTTTTCGTTTCCTAGTTATCATCCCATGGCTGGTGGCATTAAGGATTATTTGCTTCAAGGGTGGTTTACCGGCCTTCTTGTCAGTCTCTATGAGTTATGGGGGGTTTATTTTTTTTTTAGTTTGTTTTTTAACTTTTTTTATTTTTTATTTATGTTTTGCACAGGTGTAGAGATATTTTTTCCTTATAAGAAAGCCACGAAAATGTATTCAGTATGTTTGTGATGCTGTGGCAAGAGAAAGAGAGGCATAAAGAGAGCAATCCATTTATTAAAGAGAACATCGAAGGGAATGTTTAGGGTTCGCCGCCAAAAAAGCTAAACAGAATTAAACTATTTACCATTTGTTTATATTTTTTTATATGAAACAGATACTCTTGTTGCTTACAAGCTCAGTGTTAACGAAAAAGTATTTAAAAGACTTGTTCAATGCTATCAGCAAGAAGGGCTGTTGTGCAAAGTGGCCTTACCTTTACAAGTCTGAACCAATTTTAATTAAGTTTGAGATATAAGTAGTTTTTATCATGAAGGGTGTAATACACTACAGCCTTAAAAAGTTTAAATATACGTGGCACTCTCTCTTATACAAAATTTATGTAGGGTGTTCGCCGGCAAGGTATACTACTTTGTTTGTTTATAATTTTTGGTTAAATGAAAGAGAATGGATCTTATATTGATAAATGTTTTATTTAATGTCCAATGATTCCTCCTGACTAAGGCACATTCATATAAGGTGGTCTTATTAAAAAAATTAAGAGAGTCGTTCTCTTACTCTTTATTTTTTTTATATGAATTTTGACACCAAAATTGAAAAATTTTTCGAGTTTAGTGTCAAACTCCATGTAAAAAAAATTAAGAGTAAGAGAACGACTCTCTTAATTTTTTTATTGCGGCTACCTTGTATCGATATGCCTTGCTCCTGACCAAATGGCACACCAGACTGTCACTTTAAATGGATGCAAAGTTGACTAACGACTAATTTGAGAGTTTTCCATTGCCCAGAATGTGCCTCGTCACTAATTATGATTTTTTTATGAAAACCGATAATTGATTTTGATAAAATGTTTTAACGAATAAAATACGTTGGTTTACCGAATATTTTTCCATAATGAATTTGCCAGGTCTTAACTTCAGGACTGCCAAATATGATGAACTGTCAAGACTTATGTTTACCAAAATGGCGTCAAAACAAAATAGTATACCTTGCCGGCGGACACCCTGTAGTTTTGCTTTATAAATTGTAAGCTAGCGACATTAAATTCTTAAAACTTTTTGCGGTGTTTTTTACTATTAATTTAAATAGAATAAAATGTTCTTTTAAAAAAGGAGGCGTGGCACCTCCCATACGAATGTATACGTTTGGGGTGTGCGTGGGGAAATAATTAACATATTTTTAATTTGGGTACAAATAAAGAAACGGAGGTTAGGTACATAATTATATCAATTTAATGTAAGTTTTTACTAAAACTTACGTTAAGTTGTTTCTTTGGTAAGTAAATCTTTTCGTGTTTTTTGACAATTTAGTGAAACACAATTCACAATAGAAAAATTAGTGTGACCAGCGTAGACAGTATGTTTCAAAGGGCTATGTCTTAAGACAAAATATTTTGTATCATCCTTCCACAAAAAAAATCAAGACACAGGGACAAAATTAGGCGAATGTTACATCGCGGTTAAGTGTGTCGTTCATAAGACGACTCTCAATCCCTGAACTGATTTTGAATTTTGATATAATTCAAGGCAAAAAGCAAAGTGCCAGAGTCTATTAAGCGCCTGAGATATATCTAGACCGCCATTAACAAAACAAACAACATCAGTTTTGAGATAAGAAGAAAAACAATATTGGCCAATAGATGCAACTTTCACCTAAGTTAGCAGTTTGAAAGTTAAGCCACCTCCCGACCAACAAAAATCACTATCTACAAGACACTGAAACTATCCGTGCTTATATATGGCTCTGAAGCATGGGTACTTGCAAAAGCAGATGAGGCAGTGCATGGAGTTTTCGAGAGGAAATTTCTTCAGAAAATCTATGGACCAATTTGCGTTGACGGAGAATACCGGCGACGTATGAACCGTGAGCTGTATGAGCTGTCTGCCGACATTGACATAGTTAAGCGTATCAAAATTCAACGTTTACGTTGGCCAGGTCATGTTGTAAGAATGAAGTCATTTGAATATGAACCTGATGACGGATCACGCAGAAGAGGAAGACCGAAACTTCGATGAAAGGATTAAGTGGAAGACATCTCGAAACAGAAATTCAAGAACAAGCGCAGATGATTGAATCGCGTGTAAATCGATTCTAAGTTCGGCTAATAAAACAAACATTCTGTAATAGCCATCGAAGTAAGTAATACATACGTCTTTTGGAATATCTAACGCTTAATGTGCTATTTTTCGAAGCAAATTGAGTGATTGCCTCAGACGATTTAAGAGTATTTTGTTTTTGTTTCAAATAACAAAATACACATAAATCGTTCAAGACAATTACTCAATTGGCTTCAAAAAAATGCTCATAAGTGTGATACTTGGTAAATCCTACTTTTTAAACGACCAAAATTTACTTATGGAATAGACAAAAAAAGGCAATATCTTTTCACAAAAAAAAGCGATAGGCATTACTTTTTTGAATCTGCGTTAAAATTTTTTTATATTAAAATCCTTAAATGGTATATGAAAAACGCAAGTAAGGGAGTTTTTATTGCCTGCTATAATACACTCTGATTCTCTTAAAAACTTTTCATTTTATCTCCAATTTACGCCTAATTGTCTTTTAATAAAAAGTACATGCGTAACAATTACCATTCGCTAGAGTGTGGGTGTGAAGGCCATTCACCAACAAAAATATTCCATAGAATATTCAAAAGGATGGTCGCGTGAGTATTTGTTCATAAGTATTGTGCAGAGACAACGATAATAAAACGTACTCAATATAACTAACACGAGACAATGGTTAAAGGAAGTTATTATACCAAAACATTGGAGATTGGAAACACACAATTTTTTTCTATACCAGAGAATGTAAAAGCTTGCTGAGAAATGCCCTTGTTGGTCCATCTGATGAATAAAACGAGAGGCGGGTAAGTCGGCAGCATGTGTATTGCATAAATCTTTAAATGCGGCATTAAAACGGTCGAACACCAACAACGAACAACAAAGCCGGCAAGGATAGCGAATTAAACATTTCGGGTAAGAGATATCATAAGTTAAATATTTAAATGAAAGTAAGAGATGTAGAGAACAAAAACTGCGTAGCCGGTATTTACCAGCTAAAATATAAGAAAAAATAATGCTGTTGTATGTAACTAAATTTAATAAATGCCTCAGGAAAAATATTATAACATCGGCTGTTTAGATATTTATAAAGGAATGTGTTTTTCGAGAGTGTTGACAGTACCAAAGCATTCAAGTAAACATGACATAAATAGGGAGATATATAACCAGGGCAACCAAAAACATGCTCTTAAAAAATGTCAAAAATAAGCTTAAACAAATTAAAAATATACAAATGCTTTAAAATTAAGATTGATAGGAAGTTAGTGTAAAGAACCCGAAAGCACAGCATTTAAAATAAAATTGCGTTAACGACATAACGGTGTAAAATCTGGTTGAGTATCGATTTTTTGTCAAATCAAAATAAACAAGTAAAAGCGCTATATTCGGCTGCGCCAAATCTTATTTACCCTTTATATTGGCCCTTTTATATGTCCAGCCATCTGATCCAGCCGAGTAGCTTCGTATTTCCAAATATTATAATAAATATGCTTTTTATATGTATGTATGCACATTTAAACATAAGTATATATGTACCTACATACATCCATCTGACAATACATACCTTCCTACGTCCAAGCATAAAAGAAACATTTTGCATTTTTTTATGCCCAACAGAGTTGCCAGTTTTCATTTGTTACATATTTTGTATGGAGTTTGTGATTTTGTTCTAAAAAAACTGAGGCAATCGCAATGTTTTGCCTATATCTCGGTCGGTAGTTAAACGATCTTGCTGATTTTAAATAGCGATTGTCTCCAGGATATGTTTAATAGTTTGACGGTCCGTATTACTTAATTTGACTCCGGAAACTTGATTTCGACAGACGGACAGACGGACATGGCCATATAGACTTCATTATCTATAAGAATCTAGAATATATATACTTTATGGGGTCGCAAATGGATAATAAAGAAACTACAAATGGAATGACAAACTTATATATACCCTATGTGAAGGGTATAAATAATAAAAGAAAATTAAGATCTAACAAAAGGTAACATTTTTTGTTTGGGTTTTTCAAATCAAAAAATAAAAAAGTTAAAAAAATGTTTTAAAAACGGGGTTTGCATAAAAAATACGTTCTTAAAGCAAAATATGCTGTTATATAAAAAATATGCAAAAATAAGCCCTAATCGATGCAAAAATTTTGCAAAAGCTCTGAAACAATTGAATAACAACATTATAAGTTAATACGACGTACAGAAAAATATATGATTTCGCATACTGTTGGTTGCCCTGCACATGAAAAATGTAAAGGATCCTTTAGATGCGTCAAGGAACAACACATACAAAAATAACAACAGCGGCAGGTGAGAAGAGGCTTTCAAGTAAACAGCAACAATACAGATAACTTCTATCCTTTATAGCTTTATCCATTATCTTGCAAGTTTGCCACTCACTCTCTCCATTACACAAAAAATTATAAAACAACTCCTTGTAGGTAAACCTTAAGGATAAAAAATATAAAATGTAAATATTAGTATGTACAAATAAAGAATGTAGTGTGGCATGTAATTTCTATTAGTACACTTGAAGGACTCTTTTGGCGTAGATTTTCTTTACTTTCTACGATAAATATTTTAGAAAACTTATAACGAAATAAAGGGGGCATATGAATGTAAATTTAAATGAAATGCCGCTTGTTTTCAAAATTATCAACTAAGAAGGGTCAAACCAATTTAAGACAAAATTTATTAGCAAGTGTCTTTAAAGTTCACCAAGAAAGTAAAACAGATTTGACATTGGCCGCTATTTGCAAAAAGAAGAGCATCTTCCAATAGCGTGATTTCTTTTAGCCCACCTTGTATATAAGTTTCTAATTTTATTTGTATCGTTACACATTCATAATAAATAAAGTAGAGTTATTAAGCGTGTTTTGACAGATGTCTACAAAATAATAATAAGCCCTTAATAAATCTACTTTTATTATAATGGATATGAGCATATATGTATACATATATAATTATTATAAAGTGGATTCAACTTACCTTAACATTTTCCACATCAAAGTACGACAGAGTTTTTTTCGTCAACTCAAGCCATCGTTGTTTATAGTTGACCGGTGTAAAACGTTTCTTGTTCTGAGCTCTTTTTATCATAAATCCACTCTTGACAATGTCATACAAACGCTCCGACATTTTATCCATTTTACTTTGAAACGATTTACTTAGGCGCATTGTAGTTGTCGATGAATTTGACGATTTTACGCTGCCACTGTGCAGGGAACGATTCATTTTGATTGGGGTGTTGGGGCTAAATGCCGATATGGTTAATCGTTAATAAACAAGGAATTAGGAATGATTGCGCGTTTTAACTACAATAAGCTTGCATTAAGTTCAAATCACATATTTAAGTAAGAATTTGTCTGGCGTTAGTTTACTTTGAGTTGTAGCTTTCTTAAAGTTCGCGAGAAGAGAACCCTGGAAATAAAATTAAAATAAATTGAAATTAAATGGAAAAGTGTTTTTAAGCAGGGTGTACATTCACAGCAATAGCAATATAAAGGCATATTTTCCTTTATTAAATCTAGGCCAAAAACATGCAAAACCGTACCAAAAATTTCAAAAGAAAATTTGTCCACCTTCATTGATTTCCAACCGGCCTCAATCAGGGTTAATAGCCCTAATTTAGATGTTCAGTAGCTCTAATTTTTTATTTTTATACTCCTCCTTAATGTCGAAAAATAAAAAAAATACCTTAAATTTAAAAAGAGGTAATTTTTGTCCCCTAACCTAACCCCAAAAAAAAAATATTTTTTGTTCACTTATATGACTTCTGATTTCTACATGGGCCACTAGTCCTTAAAAGCTCTTAATTGCATATTTCTAGGCTCAAAATCCTAAAAAGCTCAAATTGTACCAAAAATTTAAGGTAAATTTTGTCTACTTAATTGACTTCCGACCTCTACGTGGGCCATATTTCCAAACTCATTATGTTAAAAAATTCCAAAAAGTACCAAAAATGAAAAAGTCCTTTTTATACCATTCACATAAGTGTTAAGGGTATAGATAGGTTTGCACTTCCTTTGTAATTTCTTTTATATACAACTGCGACCCCATGAAGTATATATATTTTCTTCTTCTTTATAAATATAAAAGCTGATTTAGCGATGTACGTCTGTCCCTCTGCCTGTCTGTCCGTGTTATGGTTTTTAATCAACTTTTTGAAGCCCCTCGATGTCGCATAGACTCGCAAGTGGTATCAAACTACAAGAAATATTTCTATTGAAATCCAGCAAAATCGCCCGATAACTAACCGATATATAAGCCAAAAACCAAGACAAACTTTATTTATTTCTCTTTTTGAAGCCCCTCGATGTCGCATAGACTCGCAAGTGGTATCAAACTATAAGAAATATTTCTATTGAAATCCAGCAAAATCGCCCGATAACTAACCGATATATAAGCCAAAAACCAAGACTAACTTTATTTATTTCTCTTAACTTTGTACATAAAAACCTCATCAACTTCCCCGGAGTTGCCACTACACGGGTGCAATGTAAGACAGACATTATTTTTTTTTTCTTCCAAACAATTTCGTGGAACATACTTTCACACTATCTCTATCGCCTAAGGGGGTTTATATTTCGCCCTATAGCTTACAGGGTGCCGATGGATAGGTAAAATTTAGGACAGGCCCCAACTCATTTTTCCTTGCAAATATTTTTCTATAACAAACTTACCCCCTAACTCCACCTCCTACGGGAGTTTCTATACAAAATTTAAAAAATTTAGGGTAAAAGCCCCTACTCGTTGTGAAAGCTATATAAGATTCGGCACAGCCGAATATAGCCCTCTTACTTGTTTTTTTTCTTTATTATTTCTTCGGCTGTCATCAAAGTTTTAAATTAAAGTGTGACCAAAGAAACAAAATTACCAAAAACAAATAAAATTAACATTTGAAGATATTAAGGGTCTTATTCATAAACGTACAATACGATCGCATATACATATGTATATAAAAAATTAAAAAAAAAACCTTAAAATCTATAGGGACTTGAAACTCTAGCATTAATAAAAATACACTTGTATTTCAAAAATAGGGAACTGTCCAAGAAAAAGAAAAAAATTGGCTTAAATTTTCTTGTTTTGTTCTCTCATAAAAATTAATTAACATTTTTCAACATTTCAAAAAAGTTTCTATAGAAAATATTTTTTCAATTGTGTGTATTTACCTGCAATTCCTTAATATCGCAATATAATTTTCCAAAAGATTTGCTGTCATATTGGTTAACCCGTTTTTACAACAACAACGAAAACAGTTCACTCCCACACATGCAATTCTGAATTTTAATTTATGTTCAAACATACTTATGGCCTTTTCTTTAGACTCTTAGTTCTGTTAATATCAATTATCCATTAACTTTATTTAAGGCCACGATCATTTTGGCACTTTACATGCTTATTGGATTTAAAGGAGACTTATTCTAAAGGACATCTATGGATCTGATTTTTTTTTTTAATTTTTTCGCTTCGTATATTAGAAAATAATAATACAGAAAATTTTTAATTAAATTTTGAGTCTGACAATTATTGTTTTATAGAAAATTTTAGTTTAAAAGTTGTTATCAGGGCACACTCAGGGCCTTGGTTCAAATTATAAATTACAGTTTAACTTCTATAATTTGAATCGCCATTATCCAAACAAATAACTTAAAAATGAAGGTTATATTGACTAAGCTCCGTTAGCTAATTTCTTTTTGTATGAACAAAAAAAACTAAGTTTTACTAACTAGGACAAATAGATGATTTCAAATCGCATATTACAAAAATTCCAAGCTAGTGTTACTAAGCGAATTAGGTATCGTCTTCGAAAAAATTTTTTACTGTTTGTTTTTGTATTTAGTTGTCAATGGTAAAAAATGTTTTAGAAATTGAAGGTACGTAAAAAAATTTTATTAAAAAAAATAATAAAAAATATAGAATTTGATTTTTTTTAGGAAATGCAAAAGCAATTAATAGAGATCATTTAAGAAGTAAGTAATTTAACATATATGTGGCACCTCGAGGTTTTTAAAAACAATTTTCTTATCAACAGGACTGTTCCTGGCAGCCAGTTCGAGGAGCCATGCAGTAATATACTAAGGTCAAGTTTGTCTCCTCAAAATTCAGACCTTGTTCCTCTGCTTTCTTTGGAATCCTCTAAGGTATGTTCCAGAGGTTAATTATGTTTCGACTGTACCCAAAAAGTAAAAGGAAAAAATGGCATTTTACCATGTAAGTTTTTCAAATTTGAAAGGCTTTTTCGCATTTATTTCAACTTTCGAAACAAATTAACCTCTAGAGCATACCTGTATAAATATAGTTAAATGTTAATATGTGCAAGATTTTTTTTTTCTAAAATTTTCAATAAAATATTGTGAATCAAAATAAAAAATTTTTAATTTGGTTTGGGGATTAGCTAATTTAAAAAAGGAAAATTTTTCTAAAGTTATAAGGGCAATGTACCTTGCTATCGTTGTTAGTTTAATAAAGCTTGTAGGTAACTTTGACTAATTTTTTAGTTAATTTTTCAAACATGGAAACCAACTTAAATTTAAGGCATATTACCTTAGGAACATAGTTACTGCCATTCTACCCTTTTTTTAAGTTGAATCTATGCCATGTTTTTAGGAAACATAAACTATAGAATTTTTTGTGTGTAAGGGAGACTTCACGTTATAGAGTAAACTGCTTTGTCGATGTTATCGTATGTAGGTTTCTTTTTCTGTTTTTTTTTTGCAAGTCTCCAGATTTAACAAAACTGCTTATTTTCACCTTATTTCTTAAAATCATTGAAACTGTACTTGGTGCAATACCATATTTTCAGCCACGTCTTTTTTCTTCGATCCCTTGTTTATTTTAACGACAGTGTTGTTAATTTAGCCATGTATTTTCCAATTAAAACTGTTGTTTATAAAGCAAATTAAATTAAAAGGATATATGCTGACTGTTAGCGGCAGATCTGAAAATTTTTGCTAAACTAAAAATTAATGTCAACACCAAAAATGCAATTTATAGAAACTTTGCAAGACTTTGTACCATTATTTTTTTTAAGTTAGAGAGAAATTCAAGTTATGGAAGTTTAAGTAATAGGAAAAAATTGAAAAGAATTGAGCTGCTTGCCACTGTAGCCATGAGAATTGCTTCAACTTATAGAAACTTTATTTTTAGAAGTTCAAGTTACAGAAGTTCAACTGTATATACACACCAGCGTACACTAATACAGGTAGTGCTAAGAGCCCAACTGATTATGAATTTGACTTGAAATTTTGCGAAAGTGATTGTCAGGTTTATTAATTTTGTTTGAAATTTTATATATCATAATCAGCTGGCTTCTTAACACTACCTGTATAAGTGTACCCTGGTGTACCCTGATACACACCAAAAAGGGGAACACCGAATAAAAAGAAATGTAATATATTCAATTAAAAGCAAAACGAATGAGAGAATTGCTTGGAATAGCCGAGTAACGAAAATTATTTTTCCATTTTTATTCGCCTCATCGCAAACTGAAAAAAATATCTAAAATTTCAAGAATCGCGCAACTGAAATCTACATGTGTAAACTTAAACTTATAATTAAGCCTAGAAATTTTGTGAAAGTCAGAGATTTATTTTTTTTCTTTTTTTGAAATCGAAAATTTGTTTGGCATTCACTTTCTTAAAACACCAAAAGGAAATCGGAGGGCGAATTCAAAAAAACTCGCCCTCAGCCAGGGTACACTAATACAGTTAGTATCAAAGCGAATTCAAAAAATTCGCCACATGAATTTCCTTTTTGTCTTTGAGAAAGTGATGTGAATGTCAAAAAAAAATTAAATTTTAAACAAAATTAGTAAATCTGACAATCACTTTTACAAAATTTCAAGGTGAATTCATTACAGCTGGGTTCTTAACACTACCTGTATAAGTATACCCTGCCCTCAGCATTTCCTTTTGTGTTTGAAAAAGTAAATGTCAAAAAAATTTTAAACAAACTAAATAAGTCTTCACAAAATTTTAAGATAAATTAATAATCAGCTGAGTTCTTAACACTACCTGTATTAGTGTACCCTGCCCTGGTTGCTATTGTACGTCTTGACAAGACAAACTCATGTCTAGAAAAATGTCAAAGTCCATACAAAAAAAACCGGTATTTTTGCACTGGGTTTTTTTTACACTGAGTTTGACGTTTATCTAGGCATGAACTTGTCTCGGTACACAAATATAGGTACTATCAAGGCGAATTCAAAAAAATCGCCCTCTGCATTTCCTTTTTTTGTTTGAAAATGGGAATGTCGAAAAAATTTAGATTTTAAACCAAGGCACATTTAACAATGTAAGCTCAAGGCGAATTCAAAAAATTCGCCGTCTGCATTTCCTTTTTGTGTTTGAACGGTAGAATGTCAGAAAAATTAAAAATTTCATACAAAATTAAATTTTTATAACGTATAAATGTCAAATAGATTTTAATCAGCTGGCTTCTTAATATTACCTGGTTGAATGTGCCCTGTTTCAAACAAAAATAATAAATCTGACAATCACTTCCACAAAATTTCAAGGCGAATTCATAATCAGCTGGGTTCTTAACACATGTATTATAGTACCCCAGGGCACACTCAACCAGGTAATATTAAGATCCCAGCTGATTAAAATCAATTGATATTTTCACGTTATAAAAATTTAATTTTATATGAAATTTTTAATTTTTCTATTCAAACACAAAAAGGAAATGTAGATGGCGAATTTTTTCAATTTGCCTTGGGTTTACCTTGTTGAATGTGCCTTGGTGTAGCCAAGGCGATATCCAAAAAATCACTCACAACATTTACTTTTGAGTATGAAAAAGTGAATGTCAAAAAATTTTCAATTTTACACAAAATATGTAAATAAATCTGACATTCACTTTCTCACATATTCATAACCATCTTGGCTCTTGATTTTACCTGTGTCATTGTGACCTGAATGAGAGTAATATTTAAAGATGCCAATTGTAATAACACATCTGGCAACGCAACCAAAATAAGCAAACCCGTTTTATACTATACCGTAGAGCACAACAAAGGTCAATAATCACCAAGAAAAAAGCAAAATGACTTGTAATCGTCGTTCTGTGATAAAGTGCTATAATTTTTTTATTGTAAAAATATAAAAACTTTAAAGAGATTTGAAAGAATTTACATATATTTTACGATGCCGCATTGAAGTCTTGTTTTTTATATTTAAAAGAACATTTTTTAAGTTTTCTTTTTTTTAAATTTAGCCATATTTTTAAAGTTGTAATAAATTTCATTTCTAAATTGCAAAACAGTGCGAGAGACTTAATACCTCAGCAGCAGCCGCAGTAAATGGAAGATGATTAACTCCTTAATGATAGCAGCAATTCTCGTGAACTGATATGACCTTTTTAAGTTTGTTTATACATTTTTCCCATAAATAAGCTTTTTTAGTTCTTTGTATTGCCTTTTTTTCTTAATCTCAAGGTCATTTGTAAAACTAGAAAAAAGTCTTTCTTTATACACTTTAATAAATGATATTAGCATTGAAACTACTAGTTTCAGTGTTATTAAGCTAAACAAAGTTTGCATTAAATTTCTGGTTTTCCTTAATTGGTTTAATAGAGTTTTATCCTATTTATTTTTTGCTTGACAGTATTAAGTTCTTTCATTGGACGACAACTTGTTAACCAGTCATGCGCAGCAGTCGCTTATTTAAAAGCAGCTTAAAAGACTTTTGCAGAAACCAATCTTAAGCTCTTTCTTAATATACGTTTTAACAGTTCAACTCCGCGCAGTATTTATAGATTTAATTGTTAATTTAACAGATCAAGCTAAATATTGTCAGATAAATGTATCTTTTCTATAAGACCAGCGTTTAACCCGCTGCTTCATAAGTGCAGTTTAAATAATTTTTAAAAACAGAAAACTATATTATAATATTAATCCTAATCCAGATACTTTATTCTTCTATCTCTAAATTAATATATTTTTGTATTTTAAAAGTTCGTTTTGTCTTACTAGATGACTTTCTTCTCCACTTAGTTTGAAAGAAGATTAATTCATACTTAAGATTCACAAACAGAAAAGTTTTAATAAATTTAAAAAAAACTCCTTCTGTCCACTTAGTTGGCTTTCGACAAGAGTCCCCAGTTAAACATATCTAGACCCATGATCTACAAAAAAGGCAAAAAAGTACCAAAAATGCAAAAACAACACTTTTTGTAAATTGATCTCCGACCTTAATATTGGTCCTTAATTTTATATTTTATATTTCTGTACTCATGATCTCAAAAAGTCAATTTTCTAGATCAGATACTATAATTGAAACAATGTTGCCCATAAACGCTTCAATAGGCCTCCATTTCTTATTTCTAGACTTATATCTAAACAAAGGCAAAGAAGTATCAAATTTGTGAAAAACGTACTTTTTGTCCACTTAGTTTACTTCCAATATCAATATGGGTTAAGAATCCTTAGACTCGCAATTGAAAAATAGGCAAAAAAGTACCAAAAATATAAAAAAGGACTTACTGTCAGCTTAATTGACTTCCGATCTTTATATGGCTCACGAGTTTCTCATTTAATATACATATCTAGACTTATGATCTCAAGGAAGTTCCAAAAGTGTAAAAAGGGCTTTTTGTTTACTTAGTTGGCTTCCGACCTCAATATTTACCAAAAACTCTTGATTTGGTTTTTTAGACTTATGATCTCCAAAAAATCAAAAAAGTACCAAAATCGTAAAGAAGTATTAATTGACTTTTTGGATCATAATTTAAAAAAAGGCAAGAGTGTAAAACGTACTTTTTTGTCCCCTTAGTGGTCCAAAATTAAAAAAAAGACCAGAAACGTATTATTTTTTTAAAATCTAACGAAATTTTAATTATATTTCTATCAAAAGGTCCAATTTCCGTGGCTAAAAGTCGGCTAAGAGCCGCCGCTGATAGAAGCGGCTTGCTTCGGCTCAAATAGTTTTGCTGGTATTTTGGCTCATTTTTAATTAGAAAAAATGTTATCATTTAATAGTGTCGGTTCCAGTCAACTTTGACCGCCACCGCCGGTTAATTTTTGCTTAGCCGTCACCGCTTTACAAAAAGTACCACAACATATTTTTTTCGCTTTTTACGCCAAATACCAAAACAGTATTATTTTTTTTAGTTTTTTAAATGCAACTTGAAGTATGTTTCTATTTTTATAAAACCAAAATATAATTATTTCTCTTTTTTACCTTTTATGTCTAATATTTGAAAGATGTGCCATCGCCGTATTAATGATTCTTTAAGGCCTCAGAACGAATCTGTGTTTGTATTTCTACCTCATGAGTTTAAAGTTACAACAAGTACCTAAATAGTACCAAAATGTAATTGTTTTCATTTTTCAACCTTTTAAGGTCAAAATTTCAAAAGGGTGCCAAGCCCCCGTCTGCTTATTTTTAGAGTAGAGTACGATACTTTTCCAACTTTGGTTTCTGCAGGGTGTCTGTTGGCAAATTTAAATTCTCAAATTCGATTATTTCAAAAAGTAATAAACGGTGCGGAAGAAGGGTGGCGCCCTTGGAATTATAAATTGTGAGGACTTGTCAGTCACGATGTCGCAGTGGCCGAGTGGTCATCGCGCGTTCGCTGTGGAGACATTTTTTAAGAGTAATGATTCTTACGTAATTTCTCGCCGACAATTAAATTTGTTCGTGGGTGCAGGGATTCCGCGCAACTGCTTCGGCAATGAATGTCCCACGGCTAGGGCCCAGTCTATCTTTAAGGACTCCCGAAAACATCGAACTGGTTAAAAGCAGTTTACGTGAAAATCTGCCACTTTCAATACGGAAAAGAGCGACTCACTGGGACTTCCAAGAACGATTATTTATGAAATTTTTAAACAGGATTTGAAGTTCCATCCTTTTAAAATTTAAATCGTTAAAGAACTGGAAGAAAGTCACTTTGATTTACGCAAACATTTTTGTAAAACAATGTTGGAGCGTTTTCGAACCGTAAATTTCATTTTTTAGAGCGACGAGGCTCATTTTCACTTAAACGGCCACGCCAACAAAAAAAACTGCCGATACTGGTCTCCAAGAACCCGCAACCCAGGATTGAAACATCAAAATCCACTGCATGGCCCCAGGGTAACTGTTTGGTGTGCCTTATCCTTTTTTAAAATTTTATGAATAATCGCTCTTGGATATCCCAGGGAGGCTGTTTTTTTCCGTATTAAAAGTCGCGGATTTTCCCGTAAACTGCTTTCAACCAGTTCAATATTTTCTGGGAGTCTTTAAAGATCGACTGGGCCCTGGCCGTGGAACATTCATAGCCAAAGCAGTTACGTGGAATCCCTGCACCCACGAACGAATTAATTTATACTTGGTTTATCACGTATTCGACGAATACCGAACTTTGAACAAAATTGTCGACCAGCAATTACGTAGGAATTATTGCTCTTAAAAAATGTCTCCACAGCGAACGCGCGATGCTCACTCGACCACAGCGACATCGTGACTGGCAAATCCGCCCAATCGATAATTTCAAAGGCGCCACCCTCCCTCCAAACCGTTTATTACTTTTCGAAATCGCATTTAAAAATAAAAATTTGCCACCAGACAACTTGTATTATTGACAAAAGTAAAAAGCCTTTAAACTTATTTGTTTTACCAAATACTGTGATTTATTTACAATTAAATATTTACTTGTTTGTTGCATAAATTTTTTACGGATGCAATGTGCATTTCACCCCTTTTGTTTTGCCATTTTTTTTTATTTTTTTTTTTATTTAAATACCTTACGGTAACAAATTAAAAAACGATTCCACATTTTTAAGTTTTTTGTTTTGAATAAAAATAGTTATTGCAACGTGATAATGAAAAAAATATCTAGAAATCTCGAGGAAAAAATTAATAATAATTTAAAATTTCTTTTGTTATAGAAAAACAATACAAACAAATAACAAAAACAAACCGGCTTGTGATAGATTTAATCAGATGATATGTATCTCACGGTTATAAAACAAACAAAAAAATAAACAAAAACAACAACTACGGCTGGTAATAGAGACGTTATTTGAGGCATCAAATAACAACGTTTTTAAAGTGTTTTAATGAGCAGCAATATTTACAAATCTAATCAGCGAAAAAACAAAACAAAAATTTTTTACTTAATTATTAATACATTTAAAAATATTCAATTAAACTAAACAAAATCAGACATTAAAAAAAAATGACAAAAAATTATAAAAATATACAGTGGACGTCCAATAGTACGTACTGCCGCTACTACGAATGTCCAATAGTACGAAAGGCAAATATTTTGCATTGACGTTTCTATAGTACGAATAAAAAAATTTTTACTATTCGATAATACGAATATGTTTGTTTTTCCATATATGAATGGAATTTTTGTAACATTTTTTATTATTTTTGTAGTTTGTTTTTTTTTTATTTTTTTATTTTTTGCGGTCTACAAACAAATATGTATGTAGTAGTCATTTGCTGCTTTTCGTTTGAAACATAAAAAAGAACCAAATTTCTTTACAAAATAAAATAAAAATTATAGAAGATTGTGAGAGTGGAAAATCTCTTTATGAAATCTCTTGCAAATAGGGATTATCTAAATTAACCATTTGCACTATAAAAAAGTAGAAGGCGAAACTTTTATCTGAAGCAGGCTCAATTAAATCCCGTTACTGAATAGTACCTGGAGAATAAAAAAAAATGGAAGACGAGCTTTACAAACGGTTTTTATGCCAAAGAAATTCTTATGTTCAAGTAGGGAGTACGCAATTAAAATGTAAGGCTCTGGAATTGCATAAAAAGGGGGAAAAACTATAGTCCAATACTACGAATTTTTCAGTATTACGAAAGGGCCTGACATTATATAATTCGTATTATTGGACGTCCACTGTATTTTATATATCACAAATAAGTTAATATTAAAACATTTTTGTTTTAAATAGTTCAAATTAATTTAAGTACCCTCGTATTAAATTTCAAAATGTGTGTGTCTTAAATAAAAAAAAAAACATTTATTTAGTTAACGATTACGGCTAAAAGTGCCAAAGTTTATTTATTAAAATTGGCTCAAATTTCAATTGGTTTGGCAAATTCTTAATAAAAACCATAATAAGTTTTTGTGGTTAGCACAAAAAAAGGGAAAAAAATTATAAACTTGATTTATTTAAATAGAAAGAGGTTTTAGTATTATAACACTTATTTAGCTTTATTTTTATTGAAGGAATATATGTTAAATAAACATTGGTAAAGCACCGGAAATAGCATAGAAAATTTCAGAAATCTAAATTATAATAATCATCTATTTTCTTTTTTTTTTTTGTCATATTTTTATTATTGAATATTCGCTTAAGCAAACTAATCAAATCTTAAAACTAAGTGTGTTTTATATTAGTCCAGTCAGTATCAGGCTAAAATTTAAGTTCTCACAATAAAATTAATTAATTTAAAAGGTTTCATCTAAGCGCAGTTGCAAGATGCTTCAAGCGAGCGGATTTGGATGTGTTTCCAACTTATTTAAATACTTGTCCACATAGTTTAGGATTTCGCTTTTTACAAGTGGAACTTATAGATCCTTGCGGATGTTGCTGTTTTTAATATACCAAGGAGCACCAGTTATCATTCTCAGAATTTAGCTTTGACGACGTTGTATTTTTTTTATGTTAGAGGCGGAAGCAGTGCCCCATAATTGTATGCCGTAGCACCAAATTGGTATTAAAATTTAGTTGTATAGTAAAAGTTTACAATCCAGATAAAGCACAGAGTTTCTACCAATTAGCCAGTGGATTTGAGCAGCTTTAAGTTTCATTCGCGTTAGCTTTGCATCTATATGAGGCTTCCATGTGAGGCGGCGATCCAGGTGAATACCAAGATATTTTGTCTCGGATCGTTGAGGCCCCATATGGTTGTTTATAGTATATTAGGAGCACGTTTCTTTGCGTAAAGTAAGTATGTACATTTTTGTTCATTTATCTGTATTCCCCATAACTTTACCCATTTCTTAACTTGGGTTACGTATTTTTGCATTTGGTTCGAAGCCTCTTTAGGGTCTTTATGAATACTAAAGAAAGCGGTGTCTTCGCAAATGTCGACGTGTGTGTAAAACTGTTGGTTGGCATACCTGCTGTGTAAAGCAAGTACAGAATCGGACCTAGTATACTCCCTTGAGGTACACCATCCCCTATTGGTTGAGAAGAACTTATATGATTTCCCTCTTTAATCATAAATTGTCGGCCGGTTATGTATTTTTCTAATAGGTTAAAAATATTAACTGGAAGGTTGAGCTTTAGTTTGTTTAACAGGCCTTCATGCCATACTTTATCGAAAGCTTGTGAGAAATCAATAAAAAGCGCGAAGCAGTACTTCTTTTCCTCAAAGGCTTTTGTTATAACCTGTACCAACCTGTGGGTTTGTTCGATGGTACTATGTTGACTTCTAAAGCCGAATTAGTGATTTGGAATGCAGTTGTTGTCATTCAGGATCGGATTCAATTTGTTTTTAAACAGTTTTTCGAACAATTTTGACATTGTGGGTAACAAACTTATAGGCCTTTAGGACTCCACCTTCGAAGGACCTTCGCCAGGCTTAGGAATCATCTTTACTGAGGCAACTTTCCATATAGGCGGGAATTGTTCAAGCCGAATTATCGCGTTTAAAATTAAAAAAAAAATATTTTTTTTGCTGTGCAAGGCAGCTCTAAAAGCATTTTGTTGCTAATTTCATCAAAGCCAGGAGCTTTTTAGCATTTAAATTATTGATAGCCTCTACGACATCTAAAAGTTAAAAACGTATTTCCGTAGGACATCTAGCAACAACAGGCGGTAATTTACTCATGTCAGTGCATGTATTTGAAGTGAACAGATTTGTTAAATGATTTTTTTTTTTTTTTTTTTTTTTTGTTTGTAATAATATTTATTATTAAGCTTCAATTATTGTAACCAAGCCCAGAGGGCCATTTATGGCTAAGCAAAAAACTACTTCAAAATAATACAACATAAGGAAAAAATAAATAAATATAAAGAAACAATGATTAATAACTAAAAAATATAAAAAAAACAATAATTAAATAATTGTTATAACAAATGATATAATAAATAAATCTATAACTAAGCATAGTTTTTTTTTTTTTTTTTTTTGTATCCTGATTTTACTTTGAGCAGTAGGTAATGCAAAAGTTGCAAATGAAAATAAACAAAACATTATTGAGAGAAGAATAAAAAGAAAGGTAATTACAAGTTATACAGGTAAACAAAGTCTACCAGGTTCCGCCGAAAGACTCGTGGTGAGACAGAAAAACATTTCAGTTCTCTAGGCAGGGAGTTCCATAATCTCGATAACCTTACCCTAAACGACCTCTCAAATATTGAAGTATGAAAAATAGGAAGCGTCAATTGAGGGTTTCTATTAGAATAGCCAAAATGAAAATTATCAATTAAATAATCAGGAAAACCATTTAATTCCACCTTGTAAAAAAACAACAAAACCCTAGTTGCAACATAGTTTTCAAAGGAACACCCAAGATTTGCGAACAGATCGCATTTTTCTTCGTCATTCCTAGCCTAGGATCCTCTCAGATTATGGCTGATTGCCATAGAGCATAATTTGCCTGAGGAGTCGCGTCTAGACCTTCCAGGTACTCTTTAAGCGATTACATTCTGTGAACCTCCAGCATGCTTTCTCACATCATTAGAAAAAATTTTGTTGTACCTGGCCTGACGATGGGTAGGCATGTTCGACGGCATGTTATACTTATTAGCTACTTAACATCAAATATTTGTTCCACATCTTATAAGAGGTAGAGGACTTTTCGTTTATGCAGATGTTCGTTATACACAAAAATAATCTGAGGATGACCTTCAACTATACGGTTGATTTTTTTAATGTTTTGAGTGTTGAGTTTTGATTGATTGTCTTTTGAGATCATTAGTGTTTGTAACATAGTGCATCGAAGATGAAGCGCAAGGTGTTAACGTTATCTGAAAAAAGTGACATTTTGGCAAGCTTGTACAAAGGCGCAAGCGTTACTTCTCTTGCATATCTATATGAAGTGGCCAAGTTATCGCTTGGAGTGAAAATAATATAGGTATCTGATATAAATAATATTTAAGCATTGCGAAAATGCAGGGATAAGGCACTACAGAAATCAATTGAAGCAAAAAAATTACAAAAAAATGTAACCGAATACTTTCATGTACATTAATTATTAAAAAACTTTTTAAAAATTAAAACTTAATGTAATAAAAACCATTTGAATTACTTATTTTATATCCTCTCGATTATGTAAACTTCTCCATTTAGTGAACAGGCTCTGTTTGAATTAGTTCATATAACCGAGCGACTACTGTACTTAAAGAGATTTAGGCCTAACCCCTGATTGGACAAGAGTACTTTTTTACTTTTTTGGTTATTTTTAGGATAAGAAGTCTAGGTTTATGAAATTAAGGACTATTGACCTAAATTTGGGTCGAAAGTCAGCTAAGTAGACGAAAAGTACTTCTTGCACATTTTTGGTACTTGTTCGCAATTTTCTGGGATTATGAATTCATTATTTTAAAATTAAGGACCGTTTACATAGATTTAGCTTGAAAATCAGATAAGTGGACTAAAAGTACTTATTTAACATTTTAGATACTTTTTAGCATATTTTGAGATTATGATTAAAAAAAAAAAGAACCTATGGACTATTTACCCAAATAAGGGTCGGAAGTCAACTATGTGGACAAGAAGTACTTTTTCATATTTTTGGTACTTTTTGCATTTTTTGAGATTGTGAGTTCAGAAGAATGAAATAAAGTGCTATTTATCCAAATTTAAATCAAAAGTCAACTCAGTTAATAATAAGTACTTTATTTGCATTTTTGGTAACATTTTGTATATTTGTAGATTTAGAGTTCAGAAATTTTAAATTAAGGACTATTTACCCAGATTTAGGTCGAAAGCCATCTAAGTAGACAAAGAGTAATTTTTTTAATATTTTGGATACTTTTTTCCATTTTGTTAAAAGCATAATTTCAGAAATATTAAAGACTATTGGTCCAAATTGAGGTCAAAAAATACTTTTTTTACATTTTAAATACTTTGTTTGAGATTTTGAGTTCAGAAATATTAATTGAACCAGACTAAGGTCTTACAAATTTTGTATTTTTTTTCATATCTTGAAATTTGAAGAGTTTAGAAATATTAAATTAAGAACTTTTAAACCAAACCTTACAAATGTGGTACTTTGTTGTAATTTTTTTAATTATGAAAGTTTAGAAATATTAAAAAGTACTTCTTTGAATTTAGTTCCTTGTTTTAATTGACATTTAAAACTGTGCTTATGTAGTGGCAGGTTAGCTAATAGTTACAAAAAATTAGTGCCGTTGTGATATAAAAACCCATGCAAAAATCTTTTTTAACAAAAAATAATGCAATCGGTAACTTTACGCGTAAGAAATTGAAGAAGAAGCACAAAAGGTCTTGGAAATCTGCTATTAGTTCTTCTTGTGTCCCACATGTATGAGACTTTACTTTAAATTAATTGTCGTGTAGAGTAAGATATGGTCGGGCTTGTCCGACTATAACTTTCTTACTTGTTTTTTTATAGAAACTTTAGGATTTTATATCTATAATCGCATACCTTAACTCTCGCTGATGGGGAGTTATTTAATAATAGCAAAAATGAAATCTTTATGGCAGAGGATATTAGACGGGAAGGCACTAGAAGATCAAATCCAGACTTGCGGACGACTGTAAACGTGAACTTTGAGATGGTCATAGCGACATGCAAGGTGAGGCTCTGCTAAATGCCGGGCACTGTAAAATTTTGTAAAATTATGAATGAGATTAAATATGAGTTTTCAAGGGGCGAGTCGGCCTAGGGAACTGAATTATGGTGTCAGCTGTTGAGACCACCGTTAGTAAAGTAAATCACGCCTTAATGGGCAAGCTGATTGTAAAAACTCTTCGAGTTCTGTGGCCCAAGCTGAGCAAAGTGGGTACTAACATGAAAAGTATTTGGGATGGAATTATTCCACGTTTCTGGAAAACTTAGATGACTGTAGGTGATTCACCATTATGACATAACCATAGAATCTTTTTTATTTTAATTTTTATGGCAATAGTTATAATGACGGCGTGCCGCGGCATAATACTGTGGCATGTATATTTTAAGCTTAACTAACAAGTACTTTTAGCCCTTTTAAAGACTGTTTCGAAAAAAAACTGAATAAAATAATAGTCTGTTTAAAAAAATCTAAAAACTCTCCGGTGTGATATGTGTAATAAATTACGACATTATAAGGTAAAAGTTCGCAAATTTATTGCTAAAGTTTTGACTAATTTTTTTTAGTTGATATTTTTTTAATATTTTATATACTTAGGTTGGTAAATTTTTAATAAATATAAGAATTTATGTATTTTTTTTTTTTGTAGTGTCGTTACAACCAACCATTATTTTTTAATATTTTTTTCTGGCACAATGCTACGAAAAATCATTACACCTGCAAGCCCCTTATAATTCTCATTTGGTTTATAAATGATTTAAGATAAAGGCAGCATTTTGTTAAAACAGAGACGCTTAGCTTTCGAGACCTCTCGTATTATGTTTTAAATATGCAACTTAAAACTTGATTTAAGCCTGTTAGTGTTGTTAAAAGGTTACTTTTTACTACGCACTACTATTCGATACTGAGTACTCGATACTACTCAATACTTAAACGCGCTCTTTATATAAAACTAAAAACGCGAATATTTACACGTGAAAGAGGTTGTGAATAGAACAATTATGTTCGATAGTTTAGTTTATGTTAATATCTTTAAATACTACAAAATACAACCCTGAAAGTATTGAATACTTACTTTTAAGTTATGAGTATCGGGAAAAATGCAAGGTATTGAGTACTTTCTGCTCAAATACTGAATACTTTAACAACATTTTAAACTGTATCTTTGCTTGTGTCCTGTTATTAGTTGGAAGTATCAGTTAGAATTTATTTAAGGTCGAATGTAATACCTCTCGCATTTTCTCTTAATCACTAGTATTACTATTGTAGATCTTATTATGTCGGAACTAAAAACCATCTCTCTCGAATTTTTCTTTTATTCTATATTCTATACTCTTTTAGTAAACCATGTCCTTATCACTCTTCTCCTGTTTCGACTCCTTCCTTTACTCAACGAAAGCAGACCTTACACAGACTTGTTTTTTAAATGTGGATTTGAAATTTGGTAAAAAATTGCTTTAATTTTAAAAATTTCAAGGAATTTGCTAATAAAAGAAGTTTCAATTTAGCCACTTTTATGACATTCTCAATATAAATAAAGATGTTTTTCTATCTCCACAATAGGACACTTTAAATTCGAACATTGTCCTACACTTTCCTAGAATTTCAATAAAATGAAATTAAATTATTTGTTGATTCGCTAAAGTTTTATTTTTTCAATTTAAAACTGGTCTTAGGCGCGAGTCAGTTTAGTTCTTTGTTAAAGTATTTTTGTTTTTTTTCTTAAGCTTGATATTTTTTTAATATATTTATCTTTATTCATTTAAGTCAGGCAACAGCAGTGAAAAAAGTGCATAAAAAATTAATCAAAAAAAAAAAAAAACAAACAAAAGTGGTCAAAAAAAATGAACTACAAACAAAAGATTAAGATAAAATTTATTAAACCGGTTTGCCATTGTTTATAGTAGATAATAAAGTTAACAAAATATTGATTAAAATCTTGTTAAATTTGTTCTTGCAATCTATTTTACTCATTAAAAAACTAAAATGTTAAACAAAAAACAACTGGAATACGAGTAGTTATTATGAAAAAAAGTAAAGTTTTATAAAAAGTTCTTTGAAGTTTAAGTTCACTTGAGAGAATCTTACATTTTTAACTAATTAAAGGAGTCAAGGAATGTGTTGTGATTCGCATGACACCAGGGCGGAGAAAAATCATAACTGGGACTATTTTTTGAAAACCCTAAAATGAAGATATACTTCCACCTCCAGATCAAAGCTCAGTCCAAAAACACAACATCCGTTCGGAAAGTCGAGACATCGATAAGAAAAATGACTTCTGAATATATCATATATAGGGCAGTGCTCCATGTAAAAAGATGATTAGTGATAACTTATAACATGGTCAAGAACACGTTTTTTGGTAGCCTTGACATAACGGAAAAATTGAGATTGAATGGGCGAGTAATGTAGTGATTAGAATTAGGAAACTTCAGGCAGTTGACGTGGGAAATACGAATGCTTTCTATGCGATATAGACGGAGTTGTAAAAGTGAACCGAAACTAAGGAAATTCTAAACCTAAGAAACATAAAGAAAAGTACAAGCACACCTCCACCGGATGCAGGTTTCACGTGTTTATAAACCGGATGGTTGAAAAAAGTTCAGCAGTCATGGTCTCTGACCCCGAACCAGCTGATATCAAAAAAGGATGATAGACTTAATAGGCAAATTTTAGCTACACCCGAAAGGCTGCCCAGTCTATCGACGCCAAAGTGATTCGAATATTGTCCAGTGCCGGAAAGAAGCACGCGAGGTGCTAAATACTGATAATCTCCTGTGCACCCTGACATCTCCTGAAGAAGTCATTAAATGACAGGCTTAATCCACTGGCGTTGGTGCCCAATCGACAGTAGCTGGTAGTTGCAGCTACAGTGTCTCCCAGTCTGTGTTTGTCCAGTTCAAAAAGACATTTGGAACGCCTCGGATCTATTCTCGGCCAAATTATTACAGTGGTTTCACATATATGTTCGTTGCAAAATCTAAACATTGCGATTCTGCCAACGTTTTTATTTACGCGTAGTTTGCAGGAAGAAAGGGAATTGCAAGAGAAGTGGTCATTCACCCCATTAGCCACTTTCCCTCATTCCATTGCCAGTGTATCAGCAAAACATTTGACTTCATTGGTCACGGGTCCCAACTTCCATAACAGAGGGATATGAGAATGCATAGCCAACCAGTTAAAGGACGTCAGGCATTCGTGGGCTAATTATAATGTAAAGTATACATCAGTAATAAACCTAATGGCGACTGGACTGTCAGTGAAGTTCCCAATATTCCTGCCGAATAACCGGTAGTACCATAGCCGCTATGCCAATCGCTGACAGCTTAGCTAGCAGTACACTACATTTATTAAAAAAGCTGGGCAAGATCCGGGCTTTCTGTTTATGCAATGAATATTCCTTCACCAAAACCAGGGGCCAAATCGTCGCATTCGATTCGAATCGAAATTTCATTTGATCGATCGAGTTGTCAATGCTTTGAGTATAGGAATTCTAATAAGAATTTTTTAATTTCGATTCGAATCGAATGCGACGTTTTGGCCCCAGGTTTTCCCTTAAACCCATCCGTATAAATCTCCATATTTGTATGTTAAGTACTTGCAAATAAAAGTAAAGGGTTAAAATTGGCTGGATCACTAAAAAACTTGCGTGCTGGGGCGAGTTTAACAATGCATTAAGGATGTAAAATCGCAACGTACGTAGGGCGAACCTAAACTTGTGGAAGAGTTTTTTGGAGGCAAGATGCTGCCTAATAATCTACCTCTACTTAGCAAGAACTTCACGAAATGTGGAAAGAAGACAGAAAGAAGTGAAAAAAACTTTGAGCGCATTATTGGACGCTCGATTTTCGATTTTCGTGCTACGCAAATATATCTATTCTGCCAGATCTCTAAAAAAAGGGATTGCGATACTGTCTCCAATTGATTATTTTTGATCATATAGATCGACTATGTCCTACCGACTATCTCCGAGGCAACTGCATCACAGCAAACGCTGGATTGTTCTTTAGCAGGTTTTGATCTTTAAAGAGTTTTCAAGACTGAACTATGTGTCTGCGTCTTGGAGGTTATTCAGGTTTGTTTTTCTACCGAAATTAGGAAAGAACGATAGTTTATACATAAAAATATACAAACCTGTCAGTGAAAGACTTTGGAAATAATTACTGACTTCCCCATCAAGCATAATATGACTCCTGGCTGCACTATGGGAACCAGCATGCCGACACAAGGGAAAAATAGATGAAGATGGCAATTTATATGGTGAATACGCAATGGTAGCTTTCCTAATGTTGCAGATTTTTTCAACTATGGAGGCATGGACGCAATTATTGAAAGTGGGCAAGGACGGAAACTGCCCAATTGGCTATGAACGAGATATCTACGCTTTTAAAGTGCAGAAAATGGGAAAAAATTTCCAAAGAAGGGTGCCTTTTACCACTCTTTAGGACACTCGGTGCCAACAAACTTTTCATTGGTCTTGGGGACGAAGCTATTAAGGTAACTATTAATGCAGATAATGTATCGGTTAAGCTCTGTGATGGGAGCTACACTGTAAAAGATAAGCCAGTGAACCAAAAAGGCGGCGCTTAGTTTAAATCCGTGGAATACGAACTTGGTTCTTTGCCAATTGATGTTATTTTGGGCTAAGCAAAAAATACGAAGCTTCCACCTACTTTATCAGTACTATTATACGCCGAGAAAGTTTAGGCACTTGCTCAAGAAGTTAAAGGTGTTCTTGGGGTGCTTTGAAGAAAACTACATTCGCACGATAAATGGAATCTGCATAAGTGGATAATATCGGCATTGTACGAACCCAGAGCTATATAAGCTATAGGCCAATATCGCTATAAAGCCCGTAAAAATCCAAAGACTGCACGGGCTCGGACACGTTGTGCGAATGACCGCAGACCCTAGAAACAAAAAGACACTTCAATATGATCCAGAGGGAAGACGCAAAAGGAAACGACCAAAACCCTGTTGGAAGACCAAGTCTAGAAAAACCTTTCCAAACTCAATGTGAGACTTTGTAGAATACCAGAAAACCTTTGTGCTTTAAAATCCATTCTTAGTACGGCCAATGACCAACATGGGTTGGTATAAATGTCCAACTAAGTAGGTAGACTCATAAAGGGGGGAGTAACAGGTCACTGTTTGGCTACGGTCTTCGAAAAAAAGCAGGACGACTGGCCAACATTGATTTAAGCTTCTGTGGTGTAACAGGAGATAAAAAAAACTATTAGTAGATTCTATGTTACTGCCCAGTGCTTTTGCTCTCCAGGGGAAACTTTCTAGGATCTTTCTTGAAAACCTTGGGAAATCACCAGGAATAAAGCTACAACACTGCAGTTAACAATTGCTACACAGGACGCCAATGTAATTTAGCGGGGTTTAAAAATTGAATAACGAGGTTTTTGGCAAAAATTAATTAAGTCTAGTAACAACCTCAAAAAGGTACCGAGGAAACGAACCCAAGTGGGCTGCACAACAATCCTACATTCCTCCCTCTGTTCTACCTAACTTAACAACATCGCAGTTAATAGTTACTTCAATAGAAAACCAAAAAATCTTTAAGGTAACAATATCGCAGTAATAGTCAGTTACTTGACGTTTTATGTCATTGTAGTTACCAGTGATTTTCAAGTCAAAGGTATAAAATCACAGGTACAGAAATAACGCTCGTCTCTACATCAAAGAAGAGGAATTGTGTTTATATACCCTAAAGGAAATAAGTCTGGCACCTCAAATCTTTTGTAAGAGAAAATAGTTTTCTTTTTACTATAGAATAGATATTCCATATACCTGGTCGAATGCCAGCTATGCAGAGAAACTTCAGTTAAGCCAACAGGTGTTTGATACCTATTTAACTTAAATTTTAATGCACTTGCATTTTTGGTTAATAATCAGAAGGATTTACTCAAAATGTAGTGGAAACCCCTTTATATAGATGTGTGTACCTATAAGAAAGCCTAAGAGGCCGGTAATTCGAAAACGATACCCCTTATTTTGTAAAACGCAACTCCTAAAGACAAAAACGTCATGTATAAAAAAAGGTTTAGATTTTTGTGTTCTCCAAATAGGTGGTTGTTTTTGTTTTATGCGTTGCATTTTACGAAATTAGGCCCTATAGGTTTCCGAGACTTTTCAGTTTTTTATGATTTTTCTTAACTTTTAATGTTTTTATGTTCGAAGGTGTATTGGTAAACTTTATTTGTTTAAATATTTTGTTAGAATTTAAAAAATGTTTTATATTTAAGGCGATAATAAAAAGTGCTGTAGTCAGACAAAACCTACTTTTTTCCATCTCTAATTTACTATTATCCTAATTAAATTACATGCCATAAACATTTATTTAAGTCAAAAGAAATAAGAGTTTTGATTCGAATTGTTTCTTGATAAGAACACATTTTGTTTTTAATGTAAACAATGCCGCTTTTCAAAATGCCAACATACATACATATACATATACATAAATTCCAATACAGTTTACTTCAGCAAACAAAGCTTTTATTAGAGTATAACTAAAAGTAAACAGATGATTTATTTTTTAACAAAATACATATTTAAGGCGATAACAGTCTGTAAAAATGCAGCTGTTTAAAATAAGGTTTTTTTTCATAAATGAAAGAAATAATATTGGAAACGTATTTTTTGGCCAATGTATCTTAAACAAAAACTTATAGGTATCTTATAGGTATGTAGATTTAACAAAAACTTATAATCCAACAAAATATTGTCATGGCAAATTCTTAAATTTTATTTGTTAGGCAAAACAAACATAAAATTATGCAAGCATATATTTTGATCTAAGATAATCTTTAGGGATCGTGTAACAAAAACCAGAATTTAAACTTACCTAGCAAGATTTTTTTAAGTTTGTTCTAAATGATGGCACGTTTTTTACGACTTGATTTTAAAATTGCATTAATTAAGTTACACTTTTTACACACCGACCATAAGTTAATTTAAGTAGGTACAATACAAAAAAAATAAATGTTAAAAAAACTAATTAAGGCGCGAACAGTTTTTTAAAAAAACCTAACAATAAATTCACTTGTAAAACACAGGTAGAGTAAACTATTTGTAATTGTTTTTGTTTGACAAGAACAACAAAACCAATTAAGGTAGTAATGGCACTTTCTATTTCTTTCCAAAATTAAATAAATCTTAAGTATAATTAATAAGCTTTTTTTTATATTTAATTCATTTTTTTATGATTAAATTTATTTATCTTTTGTGTACATTTAAGGTAAATTTATGCACAAAAATTCACAAGCATCTGATTATTTATCCACTTAATTTTAGTGGAATTTTAACAGATACTCCGGCACACACACATAACCAATAACAACAAAAACTAAAATCTCTAATTGGATTCTTGTTTTTGTATCTTGCCTTTTTGTTGTCTGATTGCTGTTGTTGTTATTGTTGCACTCCCTAAAGGAATTTTTATGTTTGTTGTTGCAAGGTAAAAGCAAAAAATTAAAATGCCGAATTGCATACAAAACCACTTGTTTCTTTGTTTTTAATATCTTTTTCATAAATATCGCAAAAGCTTTTCATTAACTATTTATTATTAGAGGATATAAATAACACTATACATAGTTCATTTTTATTCTTGTTTTTTAATAAATTAGTTTTGCGTTTAATCAGCAAAAATTTATAAAACTCTTTACATAAAAAACCACTCACTTTAAAATTCTGGCTGCTACTATTTTTAAAGTGCGCTCTGCTGTTACAGCAGTCAGAGTTGTATTTGAGGGCATTAAGAAGAAGTAGTAAATTTTTTAAAATGGGCAAAAGGTAATATAAACGTTTACTGTTTATTAAAATATTTTTTTAATATAACATTGAAACTTTCTTAATCTTTATATAAAGAACAAAATGGTATTATGTTTTAATCTAATCTCTATTTATTATTTTTTTTATATCATTTGAAAATAAGATCTTTAGAATTAAAATGAATTATAATTAATATAAATTACAAAAAGTCACAGCTGAACATCAGCTATATCCATTTTCATAAAAGTTTTAATAGGTTTGTTTAGGACTTTTTTTGACAATTACTTCATAGACATCTATCAAATAATCCTTAAAGAAATCTACTATAAATAACTATTATATATATGGGTATTATACTCCTGAGAGGGTTTTTTTCTGTTTTATAAGCATGGTTGCAAGCTATGACCAAACTTAACTTTAAAGTAAAATCCCCTACTTGAATACAGTTCTCCTATATACATACGTACATAGGTACAAACAAAATTTTTAAAATGTTTTAAAAATAAATTTTTGTGAAGGTTATTTGAAAGCAGAAGACATACAAAAACTTTTAAAATTTTTGTGATTTAAAGCAGTCAGCTAAATGTCTGCCGATTGAGAATTACTTGGGTATATTTTCTAAGCCCTAATTTTGAGTTTTGCGATAAATTAATTAAATAAATAACTTTAAGTCAGAATTGTGATTTTAAAATCACGCGATATGCAGAACATGCTTGATAATATGAAACTTTTTAATGAAAAACGAAATGATTTTAATGAGTTTTGCATTTGATTATATTAGTGTAGTTAGATTTAAGGTTTAGTTTAGATATACATAGTTCAATTATATACCTACATACTTTTTTAACCATTGACAAGCATATAATTATGCAATTAAAAATCGTCGCCTTTTTAACTCAACGTCTACATAAATTTTTTTTATTCTTTTGGGGTAATTATGGAAAACCCAAAACAAATCTTAAAATTTTAGGTAAATAAGGGTTTTTTAAATTGCATTTGTATTAAGAATGGCCCTAGGTTTCGACAATCGAAGTGGAATTATATGAATGTGATCGAATGGTCAATTTTACAAATTTCGACTATGGGTTATACAATGTACACACATTTTTTAAGATTTTTTTAAAAAACTGATTCTCTCAAGAAAGAATGAAATAATAAATAAAATAGCTATAATAAAGCCATATACGTATTTAAAGAAGATATTTGCTAGTATTCAAGTAGTTAAAAAAATTTATTAATTTAATAAATTTCACATTTTATAATAACGTTAATTTTTAAAAAAGCATTTTTTAGAAATTAAGAAATATAAAAGCACTTTTAATTTCAAACAAGAAAATAATTAAAAAAAATTATTGTGTTTTTCTTTTAACATCTATTTTCCAAGCGCCTATCAAATAACGGAACCATATGAGAAATAAATCTACACCCATTTGTATCCAGGACCAAAACGGAGTTAATTTAGAACCTTCAATCTCTTGCCAATTGACTGCAATTTCACGTACTGGAATATTAAGCCTTTCTACCAGATAAAGAAGTTCAACATCAAAAGCCCTATAGGTATATTTAAAAACATCAATATTAAGTTTTTTTAAAAGTCGCCATTTGATTTCAATTACCATCTTTCTACATGGAGATTTTTAAATAGTTTTTTAGCCGCTGATCTTGTCAAAAGCTTAAAGCCGCACTGAGTGTCCCTTAAACTTCGCACAGCAAAAAACCACACAAGAAAATGAAAACCATGCATTAGAAAAGTTCTTTATAGAAAATGAATAATTAATTAATACAAATTTAACTATACCAAATATATAAGATTTACCTAAATAAACTTCGCGAGGCAATGGCTTCGCTTTCCAAATGTGCTCTTGAACCAATTACTACCGCATCATCTTGCCAATCCTTTGCAATGGAGGGTAAAGCTTCAGCCAATTTGTCGTAATCAGAAAATTTTGTGGCTCCATCAGCATCCGCAAATAATAAATGCCGGCCACGAGCGCTTAACATACCCTTTTGAAATTATGCAATTATGTATTAAAAAAAGTTAATGTAACCTTAACTAGAACTTACCAATCTTACCGCACCACCCTTGCCCCGATTCTCAATCAACTCCAAAACACGTACATTGTTTACCGTGAATTTTTTTGAGTAATTAAGCGCTACAGAAACGGTGCCATCCGAACTGCCATCGCTGACAACAATGACTTCATATGAAAAATTATGAACTTTTGTTTTGGCCTCTAAAAATTCCAGGCACTCGTCTAACATCACGGGCACTAGAATATAAATTTTTTAATTTGGTTGAACTCGATATTAAGGAATAAAGTTTAGATTTGGAATCTTTAAAAAAAATATGCCTTATAAAAAAGTAGTAAGCAAATATGGTTTAAATAAATAAAAATAGTTATTAAAATTCTTGCTTATCTAAAACACACAAATATGCGTATCAAAAAAGGAACATCTTATCTTAATTATTTTTTTATGCCAACATTAAAAAAACGTAAATAAATAATAATACTTACTGCGCTGCTCCTCATTGTATGCTGGAACTATTACACTTAAATCTATAGTGGGGTCATCTTCTATACTAGGGAATTCGAACGTTTTTAAGCTAATAGGATCCAAAAAAGTTTTCTCCTGTTTGTGCCTTTTTATAACCGGTAAAGGTGTTGTAATTGATTTTTGTACTATAAAAAGCTAAAAAAACAAGTAGGTCCATACATAATATGCAAAATAATTGCATTTGCCGGTTGCCTAAATACCAGGCTGTTTATATTTTTTTGTGTTCTTATACTTACTGATAATAAAAGTGCAATAAAAATAGCAGAACCAATAAACAATATCAATTGTAAATATTCTAGAAACGCCATATTTTTATATTTTGTTTTAATCTACTATTATTTCATTTTAGTTAATAGAAACAATTGCAAAAAACGCCACGTACTTCTAAACAGAATAAAATTTTTGCTTTTTACTAATATAAGCAGCGTTGCCAGATGAAGATTTTATGATATTATTGACGTTTTTTGTCAAAAATAGTGGTGACATTAATTATCAGGTGAACGCAGTGATGCCAACAATTCAGAGGCAAAAGGAGCCTACCGAGTAGTTAAAAAGAGCTAAATTAGAAAATTGAGGATTTTTCCGTTTTAAATCTATAAATGTATTTTTCATTTAATATGTAGTTCAAGATTTTTTTACAAAATAAAAATAATAGACAAAAAATATAAAATATAAAAAAAAATAATGTTAAATAAAATTATTTCACAGCAGCAATTGATACAAATGCTTATCAACATTAACAATATGACCATACACAAATAAGTAAAAAAATATTTTTATTTACTATATGTTTCAATTGAATTTATTTTTACAAATACGCTTGCTGGTAACTCGTAGTTTAAACAGCAGGTGCTACACTTTTGTAAACCATATTTTATATGAATGAAACTATTAACCGTATTCAAAGCCATGCGGTTTCTTATTTTATTCGATGCGATAATATTTTTGAAACAAGCAATGATGCACTTCAATCCAAAATTAGTCGGTTCTATCTAAATTTTTCCACTGGTGCAACTTTAAATTTTTTAAGCAATTTTACAGCTCTTCAATTTCTTTTAAATCATCTTCAAATTATTTAATAACACATAAAGTATTTTCTAAATCCTGCAAAAAAACATTTGTTACGCTAAATGCCGAAATTTATTCCAACATCTTCAAAATTTATTGGAAATAATTTCATAAATTAGAATTCTTATGAACGATATGTTTATCTGATACAGTTATATATATTAAAATTTTAGCACGCCTTCTTAAAGTTATATCCTAGTTATTATTTCTTTAATTTAAAATTTTCCAGCTATATAATCGGAGTCATCTGTCGGTATAATGATTTTATTTGTCAGGCTCTATAATTAATGAAATAAATCATTGAATAGCTTTGTATGTTCCGTAAATGCCACAAAGGCAAAACAATAGGGTAAAAACGGAAGAATTTACTATAAAATTAAAACAGTGCCAAATGTGCCGTTTCTAAGAGCTGTGTTAGCTCATTTTTTTAAAAAAGAGCTAAAGAGAAAATTTTCGAGTTAAAAGCCGTTAAAAAGAGCCAAATCTAGCTAAGTTGGCATCGCTGGGTGAAGGCATCACAGAGAATTTTTCACTCTCTTACTCTTTTATTTTTTAAATATGGAATTTGACCATACGGTTCAAATTATTTTACCACTGTGTTGTCAAACTCCATATACAAAAAAGAAAAAGTAAGCGAGTCAAAGCCGGATGCGTCCACCTGATAATTAATTTCACAATGGTCAAACATATGATTTGATTATTTTTTTTTCTTAAATGGTAATTTTTTATATTTAGAAATAATGACTTTTTATATTGAGCTATTTGATAGAACGCGGATATATACATAACTTTTAAAATAAGTGAACAAAAAATATAACGATTTTGCGATTCACCAAACTTTTCTAACGATATTCGCTATCGTTAAAGTCAGCAGTTATTGTTAAGTAAACAGCAAAACTTCTTAGTGACTTTTGCAATCGTTATACATGTTAGTTTAACGACATTAATTTTTTATTGTTAGTTTTATCGATAAAAGGTTTTTTTTTATTTTATACGTATGTATATTATTTTTACTACAATTGTGCTTTTCGCTTTATTAAAATTTACTTTACAACTTATATTTTTTTTAAATACATATAAAAATCAACTTGCCCACTATCGTAAAAAACTACTTAGTTAATCGCTTAACCGTAGCAGCACACGACAATTTCTTTCGATTAATATTACGATTGTCGAATCGTTAAAAGTTATTGAATCGCACTACAGATGAATCATTTCACCATTTTGTTGTAAGAAAAAAACTAAAATTTTCTACTAAAAAAAAACTTTTTTGTAGAGCAGCCTCTCTTAACATTGCAAATAAAGAAAAAGTCTGGTATCACTTCTCCATGCCGCGAGCACAGAGTTGTTTAAAGACTATCCGTTATATCCTCTTTTTATATTTCTCAATTACCGTAAAATGTATGTGCATTTTCTTTGAACACGGATATACATATGTACAAACATTTCTATATACCAATAATTTTCCAAAAAAGAAAACATACATAATAACCACCCACATACATATATATGTACATACATATATCGAGCCTTTGGTGCATTACCGTAGTAACTCAAAATTTGAATTTTTTGAGCTGGGTATGCAGAAATTATCTTTGGGGAAATATCTATGTAAAGAAAAAAAAATTATGATTCCACCTCTAACTGTTCAGATTCTACAGCTAAAAATGTCTTTATTACCTCTAGGTATTTCCAACAATATTTATTTGCAATAACGAAATATTTCCTTTATGACAAGAAATTTACTAAAAGTATAAAGCAATATTATTTTTTGCTACGTTTTAGGCACAAAAACACAACTGCATAATTTGATTTCTTTTTTACTTGTTCGTATTATTTCATATTACAACTTTGTTAGAAAAAAAATAGTTAAAAGTTTATTTGCTATAACGATATATCTCGAATTAATTTTTAAGTTTGTCATAGGTTTTGTGACAATAACGATACATCATTGATAGGTTGATACAAAGTACTTAAATATAAATAAATATTTCATATTTTTAATAATTTTTGGCCTTTTTTTATTTAAAAACATTCCTTTTTATTTAAAAACTTGTAAAAAATAACTTTAGTAAACGAAAATACTATCAAAAAGATGGTTCAAAACTTCAAATGCATTTTTCTCAGTTCACGATTTTTTGAATTACTACGGTATTGCACCAAAGGCTCGATATGTACATACATACTTATAAATGTGGATATCTTTATAAGCAAAAGAATATTTTATAGATACACAACTGAAAAGAAAATTTTCACACCTAACATTTGTAGAGTCTTTTATTAAATTAAGTGAAAGTAAAAACAAAAGCATTTTAAAAAACAAAGATATGTTAATATATTAAAATATATACAGACATATGTACATATTTGCCTAAAATTCGAAAATGTTTCGTCTGTTAAATATTTTACTCTTAATAACAACTTTATCATGTTTTATGACAGCAACGAACGGCCAACTTTTAGATCAGGCGTATGTAGGTGAATTATACACCTTCAAAATTGAGCCTGTCATCTTCAACTGGACACATCAAGTAATGAACGAGCAATTTCGTTATACATCATCTATAAAATCCTTTCCAGATTTACCTTCTTCGATGCGTTATATGTACAGTCAGGAACATCATGCAGGCTTTTTGTATGGCACACCACCTGCTGAATTGGCCTCGAAAAACATATCCCTGGAAATTGTGGCTTTAAATAGGCAAAATTATAAAACAAGACGGGCTGAGTTGCAAATAGCAATTGAACCTAAAGTTCATGTTTCTAATGTTGTGCAGATGAAAATCGATAATTTAAATTGGGTACACTTAATGGATCCAGGTAGAGTGGAAAATTTACGAAATATTTTCCGGAAAGATTTATGGCCTGAAAGCGATGGAGATTTGAGCTTGGTCTTTATGGAATCGTCTGTGAATATGGGTGGCCGTTTGCCATTGAGGCCACAGCAGCATGAAGGGTAAATATAAGCAATTGCCATTTACATACATATATGTACCTACAGACATATTTTTTAAACCAGAAAACATAAAGGCTAATAGCAGCAAGCTTTTGAGAGATAATTTTTTGAAAAATCACCTTGACGTTTAAAATGTGACTATTATTCAAGTGCTTGAAAAGTAATTATATATGTATATGTATTTTATGAACAAATTTTGCGCAGATGGATGATTAAATGCAGCTTGTTATGTTTTTTTTTTCTTAAGTATAACGGGACAATCCTTTCGTATTCTTAAGTAAATGTCAAAAAGTTAAATTTTTGTTTATTTATATGAAGATTGTTTTGCTGTTAAATAATTAGAACGTGTGATTAAGTTTAATACTTCCATGTTAATCTTTAAAGTAAGAAATTATAATTAAATTTAAAAGGAAGAGGAACATAAGAAGCCACTTGTGGCCTGCTGAAGACTCCTAAACAGACTGATTAATTACTCACAAAAGACTCGTAAGTGAATATAAAACTCACTGAAAGACGACTCGAAAAAGAGTCACAAACGAATTGAAATAAGACTAATAAATGATCAGAAAACGATTAAAAAAGACTTTTAAACACTCCTAGAAAATGCGCTCATATTCTGCCTTTTTAATCGCGCAGTGGGGACGAAAAGGACTCCAATTTGATTAAAAATTCAAAAATTTCTGAGTTGGTAAACTTAGTATTTTCTCTACCACATTCCGTGTAGTCTTTTTCGACTCTACTGCACGATTAAATTAATCGCCTTTGCTCTCGTTTTCAATTCGAAAATGAATGTTTTGTTGGTAGAAAATGGAACCCTACAGTCGAAACTTCTAAACGAGTCTTTTATGAGTCGCATGCCTGACTTGTTTTTCATTAAGTTTGTATAAAGATTAAATTTTGACTAACTGGGTGATCAATTTATGATTACACATACTTTGTACATTTTGTTTGTTTGTTTGGTTTTTAGGTTAATTAGTTTTAAGAAAAACTAATTTTTATTTGGCCGGTAAATTAATACATAACGCCTTCACCAATTCTGGCTAGAATATACTAGCACCGTTAATTCAATTTAAATATATAAATTTTTTCTTGATGAGTTTAATGGTTCTCCTCCATTATACAAAATCTTTTTTGCATGCAGACAATCATAGAAGCCTCCGATAACTGTATCACGGCACAGTTATGTGACGCCACGACAATTCCCCACATGCGAGAGTGAGACGCAAAATTCTCGAAGTGCGATAAAAAGGGACGGCTTGGTTGTCCTTAAGAATTAATGACCAACGACGCGCGAGCTCTTTACCTCACCAGAGCTATTTTACGACTCTTTGTACATTTTGTTTGTTTTTTTTTTTTTTTGAATAAAATCGTTTTAACATAAAAAATACTTTCCCAAAAATTAGTACAGGGGTTGAAAACTCTATTCATTTTCAAAAAATCTAAAATTAAAAAAAGTCGTAAGATTAAAATAAAAGTTATGACGATGTATACTTTTTCCTAACATGGTATCTCCTACAAACTCAAAATAATAGAATACATATGTATGTTAAATCAATTTAGAAAAAAAGTTCATGCTTATATGTGTCGGAGTTTTGTACAAAAACATGCACGCTCTAGGATCTTAGACGGACAACTAAATTGGGGAAACTTTTTTGGGTTAGGAGCAGGGTGGCGACCCTTATACAATTGCATATATACATACATATATTTAGAAACCTTTTAAAGCTATCGACTTAAAACTTGCTTCAGAGTAGTTCCAGTGCAATGTGTACATTTTGGAAACAAAATTAGTCCGATAAAAGCAGATCGAGCAGCATCCCCCATACAAACGAACCTATAGCAGCTATCGATTTTACATAAACTACAAAAAGTAATTGCGCTACAATTTCTATATTTAAGAAAAGAAAAAAAATATGTAGTACGGAATATCACTCTTCCAAACAAACCATTTTAATGAAAATTTTGATACGCTTTCTCTGGGACTATCGACTTTAAATTTACTTCAAAGTGATTGCGCTACAATATTTACATTTTAGAAAAAATATCCCGATAGAAGCGATACACACGAACAATTTTTATGAAATCTTCAATACGCTATATCTGTAAACTATAGCAGCTATTACAAGCTAATTGCGATTAAATATCTACGTTTTGAAAAAAATTACCCCGCTAGGAGCTATAAGGACAGTAGCCCCTGTACAAAAAAACATTTTTGTTGAGTTTTTGATAAGCTGTATTTTGGAAACTGTTAGAGCTATCGACCTTAAACCTATTGCAAGACATTTTTAATTTTAAACGAAAAATTAAATTTATAGAAGCACGGGGAGTAGCAATACCCGTACAAACTGGCAAGTTTTGCGAAGTTTTCTATTTAAAAACTACGATAGCTAGCGACTTAAAACCGCCACAAAATAATTTTATTATGATATTTACGGTTTAACACAACTTTGCTGGATCAGATGGCTGAGAATACAATAAGACCTATGTGAAGGGTATATAGGACTCGGCACAACCGAGTAAAGCCTTCTTACTTGTTTAATAGATTTATTTTAAAGGAAAATAATAATACTATTATATTTTACAAACTGTTACTGTTCAATATTTTTTTAACCCAATTAATTTTATTAATTTGTTGGAGACAAAACAGTTACAACAGGGTAAACTAAGTTACAGATATTTTGCATTTTAGATCGCTGCCAGATATTTGAAAATTATTTTATATGCTTATTTAATGTTTTGTTGAACTAATTATCTTTTTAAAATGAAATAATTTTGTTGAAATCGTTGTATAAATTATTTAGTAATAGAAAACGTTTGCCACATATTTGTTTTACAGAGTTATTGTGCATTTGGGCAGCTTTGCAAAATTTTCCGAACGTCTTAAACAGTTACAGGAGGAAGTACGTCCTCTTTACAAGTTATCATCTTGCGCCTATAAACGTACATCAGTGCAAAAGATTTTCGAAAATGTCGGTTTTAAACTTGACTGGTGTGCTTTTAAGATGGTAGATGCTGAAGTAGATCCCGAAGTTTTGCATCACAACCATGAAAATTCAAAGAGGATCAATAGCAACTTGGTAGAAAATATTAATTTAAAGAGACGTGAAGGACGTTGGCTTGGCTTGTCACGTTTAGATGCACCCGTGCGCAATTACATCGATGAATTTGCATTTGCTTTTGCTATACCTGGCATGATATTTGGTATTCTATGTGGTATTTTGACGGCCAGTTTGTGTTTTAAGCATCAAAAATTGTAAGTGTTTAAAATATTTGAATAATTCAAACGTTAAAAATATGCATTAAAATTCTTTGATTTATTGATTTATTATTTGGTATTTTGATTTTTTTTCTTTAATTTTTTAATTTATTTTAGACAAGACCCACTGTCAGAATACTTTTTTGATAATATTTTTCATATTTGTAAAGAAACACGTGTTAATTCTACATATGAATCGAAAATAGAAGATGTTAAAACAGTCGAAGAAAATAAAAATAAGAGGTGCAGTTAAAAGTTAAACCACAACTTAAAAATTTTAAAAATGTGCATACATTATTTTGTTAAAACTTTTAATATTTTTTTGGTTTTTTTTATATTTTTTTAAGAGTTTCTTTAATCGGTTATACATGTTTCCATTTTTTAATGTAGTTACAAAGAATCGTATCCTACCACCTCGTCGACAGTACAAATGGTACAATACTCGGATACCAATTCACAACCTGTTACAACTCTTAAAAGTCTAAAGGATCCCAACTGTTTATTAGACAATACAAGTATGCATTCACAGAGGTAATGTTAAAAGATTAATATTTTTTTTAATTTAATTTTCAAATATTATTATTTTTAAGCCCCAACAGCTATTGTCAAACTGATAGCCCTTCTAATACTGGTTTGCGCCCCAAACCTCCTCCATACAAGGGAAACAATTTATCGCGTAGTGGTGTAGACATTTGACAACTAACAACTCCTCGTATTTTGTATTGCTAATTGTCATAACAATATAAAATATATAAACATCCGCAAGCATTTATCTACATTAAGAAGGAAGAATTAAGCATCCATATGTTTATACACACACATATCATATCGAAACTTTTCTGCAAGAGAAAGTTTTAATATGTATTTATGCTGTTCAAACTTAGTCAAACTGTTTCGAGTTCTATTAACTACTTGGTAACCGTCATATTTATAGAAACGTGTAAGCAATTAACACTAAAATAGCAAAAGTTAAAAAAAAAATTGTTTTGTTTCATTTCATGAAGATTTCAGTGTGAATTAACTTATAAGAAATACACAAAAAATTTTTTCAAAATTGGAAGTTCTAAATTTCTGAAATTATTCGTTGGGGGATCAGTTGGTTAAGTAAATTTTCAATTAAAGGGCGCTCTAATTCTCAATTCAGCATTTGGCATCAGCTATTTTTAGATAAACATCAATGCTTGGTGTGCGTAAAATCGTACTTTAAATTAAAAACTTTAATGATTATCCTTATGTACATATACGGTCTTAAAAATTAAAATTGTCGGTTTAAAAGGATTTTGGTAAGTTTTGTGAACAATTTTGACCGGAGAGGTAATTTTTTGAGTGGCAATTATAGCTGCCAGAAAATTTTGATTCAATATCGTCAAATTTTGAGAAAAAACCTTAAAACCGTTAAAACAAATTTTTGAAATCATCAACCCTAAAATTTATATTTTTTTTATAATTTTTTACTTAATAATAAAAAAAATTCGAGATAAAAAATGCTAACAAGTGGTTTCTTCAAAAATAGTAAAGCTATATTTACACTACCTGAGTTGTCATTTGAGTTTCACAACTGTGACTTATTTTTATAGTGTAATATCATGTCTATTTTCATTTGTTAATATTTTTGTCTAACCTCAGTTTCTATTTTCAAATTATTTAACGTCTGAGTTTTAAATTTATGTTTTTAAAAGTTACCGGATTAAATGCTTGTTTTTGTATTGTCATACACTTTGTACCAGTTTAACAACTTTTAAAATTAGCGGACTTATTATAATTTCTCAGATGTAATGTAATACTAAAAAGAAAAAATTTCAAATTATTTTTTGCCACTCATAAAAATTTAAACTTATTTTTTTGACACTTAACTCAGATGAGAACTTAGGTAGTGTAAATATAGCTTAACAAAATGAAAACCTTAATTTGTATATTAAAGCGAAAGATTTTTTTATAAAGTTATTTGACACAAATAGTAGTATTAATGTATGTTAAAAACAATTTTATTTGAAATAATAACGAACACTTTCGAATAATTTATTTTTGAAATATAATTTTTAGGGACTCCCTTAAAATTAATTCTAATCCTCATTAGATAAAAAATCTAAAAACTTTAATAATTTTATAAAAACAAACGATGGCTAATATATTTTTCACTATATTTTGATACATATGTATGTAACAGACGGGAATTTTTTCCTCTTTTTAAATGTGTATATATACATTTGTTGTCAGATTCAAACATTTATTGTTATTTTGAGGTATTTTTGGTGTCAAAAATCAGTTAATCTGCTGATTATTGGTATTTCGCATGGCGCAATAATTTATCAGGTGGTGGTGATTCTATAACAAAATTTGGTAAATAAAATTTTCGTTTTCGTTGTAGTTTTTTTTGGCTCAGTTGTCAAAAAAAGATATGTAAAAGTAAACAACTTTGACTACCCAGCCTCGATTTATGATGAAAAAAGTAGATCATCTGTGCTCGTAACACCACCTGGTACACATAATTTCCCAATGGTATTTCGTTATTTAAATATCAAATTATGTTTATGTATTTTTTTTTCTATTTTACAAACAACAACTGTAGTATTCTAAGAAAAGCTCAAAAAGAACGAGAATGAATTTGTGAGTTTTTGTTATCTGTCTTTGACATTCGTATGACGATTAAGTTGTTTTTGTGGAACTTATCCCATCTGATAACATGGGCCACGATTTGACTGTTTTGGTCCAGGCTTGCCATTTTAAAACTTTAAGTGCTAGATCTAGCACCATTTTATCTGCTTTAGCTCTAAAACTAGTCAAAAAAGTGCTAAATACTAGGTAGACCTTTTTTAGCTTTAAATTGTTAGCATCATTTTGATAAAAAAAATCTATGAAGTTCAATTTTTCTTGCTGTTTTACATTGAATTAATTCACCGCCATGTACAGTTAAAATAAATTTACTATTATTTAGAAGGTTAAGGCATCAAAAATGACAACAACGTTGCTAAAATTGTTAAAGCCCTTATGACACTTGCTTTTTTCTTGATTGATTGCTTTTGGATTGAAAGAAAGAAATAGCAAATGTTAGATAGAACAAAATATATATGTATTATGATAAAAAGTAAACAAACGAAACAATGTTGCCCACTTGATATTTTGTTGCAGAGCGGAAAATCTGAAATAAAATTTAATAAACGCGCGAAAAATCGCTTTTTTAACTATAAACTGATCAAATTGACAACATGTTTAGAGTTTTAATCTTAAAACGTCAAGTTTAAGTTAAAAATTTTTACATTTTTTTTGACAGCTTCTGCTTTTTTATCAATTGCATTTGGGGAGCTTTTGACGTTTTGGTATTTTTCTTTATATAGCTTAACTCTTCACACTTAGTGTAATTTTCCTATATTATAAGTAGGTACTGTTCTTCAAAGTTTATAAAATGCAAAAAAAAGCAAGTGTCATAAGGGCTTAACTAACTAATGCTGCTTTTGTAAAATAAACTTTTCAAAATCTAGCACTGTTTTCTGATTTGTAGAACATTTTAGCACTTCTTTTTTAACAATGTAGCACGTTTGGAATTTTATCTTACGACAGTACTTCTTTTGCCCTATATTTTAAAAACCATTAAGATTTGGGACTTGTTCAAAAGAAATTTAAAAACAGAAATAAATGTTTAATTTTTCCTTGTAAGAAAAATATTTTTTTTAATATACATATATATACGTATATAAGCCACTGCGTGTTTATATAAAACTATGTATTAAAAAAGATTTAAATTACCTTCAATGGAGGATCAGCAATAGTTTAGAGAGGATCACTAAAAATAATATCTGTAAAAATTTATTTAAAAGTAAACTGGTGTTATGGTTGCAAACATGGCGAAACACGTTTTTATTATTAAGTAAAAAAGCTGTTTAAAACATTAATTTTTAGGGCTAATGATTTTTTTCACAATTATTGTTGTTTTGACGATATTCCCAAAAAATTTTAGGATGTTGAACCAAATCTATCTGGCAACTATGGCACGTATAGAAAAAAGGTGTCAACACAACGAAAATGTAAACAAATTGTATTTATGTATAAAGAGAAAAGAAAGTTTCATTCATAATTTTAAACTAGTACAAAACTTTCTAGGAGTGTCACAAGTGTTAATACAACATGTTCGCACAGTTATTTAAATATTCTTACGAATTCATAGAAAAGAATAATCTGCATTTAGTGAATATATTATTTATTAGTTTTACTGTTGTCATAGTGGTTTTCGGCAGTCTAATTAATTTGGTAGAACCCATGCTACCAACTTTTATCACACAATCATATCGTTACGGAAAACATCGGCACAAAGGGCCGGAAGATAAATTAGTGACAAAATTGGAAGTGCCGAAGTCATGGTTTGCACACTTTTATGTATTTGCTTTTAGTTTCTCCCTGCTGGCTTTATATTTGGTACTTAAAGGCATCATTATGCACACTATGGCGCCGGAGCATGTTTTGACGTTTTTAGATTTTTTTGCCGGCGGAGCGTCTAATCGCAAGGTTTTGGTAGATTCTAATAGTGCTTTGGTGGCCAGCGTATTAATGACTTTACAATGTGGCAGGCGTTTCTATGAAACAAACTTTGTCCAGATATTCTCCAAAACGAGTAAAATTAATTTATCTCACTATTTTGTTGGATATCTGCATTATTTTGGTGCCATATTAGCTCTACTTATTAATACAGAAGGCTTTGTAAGAGGTAATATATTTGATTTTAGTTAAATATTTACAAAATTCATAGGTATTTTGGAATAATAATTTCTTTTCAGGATCTTCTCCTACTTCTTTTAGTTTTACAAAAATCTCAATCCTACAATATGTTTGCATTTTTTTGTTCCACTTCAGTTGGTCTCAACAATACAAGTCAAATATGATTTTAGTCAATTTGCGCAAAGATGCTAAAACTAAGCAAGTGACAACAGAAAAACATCTGCTTCCCTCCGGAGGTTTTTTTAACCTAGTTTCATCGCCGCATATGCTCTTTGAAATTGCGATGTATAGTGTACTGTTAGGCCTTTTGGCTCAAAGCGTTACTTGGAAATTGGTGGTAGCATGGGTTTTAAGTAATCAGGTTTGTTGTCGAAAATGTTTTTTAAATTTAGTTATATCTTTATCTAAATGAATTTCTTTTTTAGACTATGGTTGCTCTATTGACACACCAATGGTATAAAGACAACTTTAAAAACTATCCGAAATTTAGAAGAGCAATAATACCTTTCGTTTTGTAATCTAAAGGTATAGATTGGTATATATAAAAAACTGTTTTTGAATATACTATACACATATACATATGTATATATTTTTATAACATATTTTCGTCCATTTACAAGAGATACGCTATTTAATTTTTTTATCTCTTAAACGTAATAAAAACTATTAAGCTTAAGTAAGTTAGATTTGTGTTGAGATATATATTAATTTGTATCCTACAAATAGTGCCAGGTTAAATAAACAGATTTTAAGCAACAAAGTTTAAACAAGTGTTATCAGTTATAGCCAGTGAGAGAAATTCTTTAAATAAGAATATACTTTTGGTACTTTTCCACTGGCAAAAATGTTTGTGTCTTATGCTGAAATGTTTACATGATTTAATATGTTTATGTAGCAACTTTATACCCATACAGTTTTCCAAATCTGTATGTAGATATTTATGCACTCATGTATCTATGTACATATTAATTTACATATGTATGTACATAGGTGTGTGCATATATAGTTTTTTATAGTAAAAAAATTTTAAAATGCCTATTTCATTTTGGAATTCCACAAAAAAAATTGTTTTTCTACATAATTAAATTTTTTTGGAGATATGTACTCCGTTTACTTTGCCTTTTTGCGACTATGCGGCGCCAACATTTAAAGCTAGGCACTCGCATTACAACAACAACTTTTTTATAATTTTTTTTGCCCGCCCACTGCTTACTAAAATTATTGTTTATGATTAAATGAAAAATATTTCGCAGTCAATTTTTCGATTTATACTATTTAAATAATTCGATATAACAATTATTCGATACAAAAGGAAGTTTAAGCAAGCTCATCGAATATGATATAAATTTTTGGTCTAAAAAGTGTCCCCGTTCGGGAAAAACTGTTCCACTGCTATAATACTTACTTTATAAGACTATCTAGGTACTTCTTAAAGGCAATAATTCTAAAAAATTTAATTTTTGTTTTTACAATATCTACTATGTAACCAAAATTTATCTGTATCGAAAAAGTATTACATTTTTATACTTTCAATATACATATAAAAGTTTTTAAATATTTGAAAGTTTTTCAACTTTAAAATTTACAATGAATTTTAACATAAGGAAGTTAAAATATTGAAATTAATGTTATTTTTTTTTTGTAAAATGTTTACTAACAGCTAGTAGATCAAAAATAGTGACTTATTAGATACTTTTATCCAAAAATTAACTTTCAATTGTTTAGAGGGTAGTAGTATGTACATAACATACATATGTACATATGCCTGCCTGTGTGTGCATATATTATTACCCTACAAATAAAATAACTAATATGTTGCTTTTGACCTCAAACTAGTTGCATATCTGACCTTCTTTCATGCATCGAACTATCGATTTTAACATAGGGTTTTCATAGGAGCCCAACTTATACATTTAGTGAACAGGCTCTGTTTGAATTATGTAGTTCATATAACCGAGCGACTACTGTACTTTTAAAACAGTCTCGTAGCAACTACACCATTTTTCAATGTAAATGAGAAAATTCCAATTGAAATTGAGAAAATTCCAATTGAAATTGAGAAAATTTAAATTGAAATTGAGAATTTCCATTTGAAATTGAGAAAATTCCAATTGTAAATGAGAAATTCCATTTGTAATTGAGAAAATTCCAATTGAAAATGAGAACTTCCATTTGTAATTGAGAAATTCCAGTTGAAAATAAGAAGTCTGATTTTTTTTTACCTTCGTGTTAACTTTGTATTAAGTTCCTTATCTATGTTTTATGGTTTTATGTAATGTGTTTTATTTTTTGTTTATTATTATTATTTTAATAAAATGTACATGTGTTTATATGTTATAATTTTTTGTTTTGCTATTTTAATTTCTCATTTTCAATTGGAATTTTCTCAATTACAATGGGAATTTTCTCAATTTCAATTGGAATTTTCTCAATTTCAATTTGAAATTCTCAATTTCAAATGGAATTTTCTTAATTTCAATTGGAATTTTTTCAATTTCAATTTAAAACTCTCAATTTCAATTGGAATTTTCTCAATTTCAATTTGAAATTCTCAATTTCAAATGGAATTTTCTTAATTTCAATTGGAATTTTCCAAATTTCAAATGGAAATTCTCATTTTCAATTGGAATTTCTCAATTACAAATGGAAATTCTCATTTACAACTGGAATTTTTCTCAATTACAAATGAAAATTCTCATTTACAATTGGAATTTCTCAATTACAATTGGAAATTCTCATTTACAATTGGAATTTTCTCAATTTCAAATTAAAATTCTCAATTTCAATTGGAATTTTCTCAATTTCAAATGGAAATTCTCAATTTCAATTGGAATTTTCTCATTTACAATGAAAAATGGTGTAGTGCATAACTATGTATTCCAAAACGTTTAGCTGCAGAGAAGTTTTGCTCGTTTTGCAATACAAAATAAAATTAATATCTGTTTCCATATGCGAAAAGTTAAAAAAATTAACTATCTTTTATAAAAGTTTACCCTTCTGGAAATTTTAAATAAAATTTTTAATAAAACATTTTTTTTATTACTGCAGCATGTAATACAAATACTGCAGAACCGTAGATATCATTTTCCAGATGTGTTTTCCATACCTCATGATTTAGCAACTCTATTACAGTGCAGAAAAAATCAAACAAACCAACAAATAAAAATTTTTATCTCTGATAACAAATTTATCAAGATTAAGCACATATTTATCAGGTACATGTTTCTCATTGCATAACCAATTAAGTTCCAAAGTGTCAAAGGTGTTAATACAACATGTTCTCGAAAATCTTAAAAGATCTTTTCGAACTTATAGACAAATACAATATTAATATAGTCAATATTTCATTTATTAGTTTGACTTTTATCATAGTATTTTTTGGCTGTCTTTTAAACTTGGTGGAGCCCATACTACCAACTTTTATTAAGCAAATGTATCGTTTTGGCAAATTCTCTCATAAAGGACCAAAAAATAAATTAGTGTCAAAAATGGAAGTGCCAAAATCATGGTTTGCCCATTTTTATGTGTTTGCTTTAAGTATCTCTTTGATGGCTTTGTATCTCTTACTTAAGGTAATAATTATGCAAACTATGGCGCCGGAGTATGTTTTGGAGTTTTTGGACTTTGTTGCCGGTGGGGCGTCTAATCGTAAGGTATTGATAGACTCTAGTTCCGCTTTAGTGGCCAGCGTATTAATGACTTTTCATTTTGGACGGCGTTTTTATGAAACAAAATTTGTGCAAATATTTTCTAAAAAGGGTAAAATTAATTTATTTCACTATATAATGGCTTATTTGCATTATTTGTTTGTGCCAATTGTTTTTCTCATCAACACTGAAGGCTTCGTGAGGGGTACGTATTTAAGCATTAAATTTTAAAACAAATTATGTATGTACATACATATGTACATATGTATGAGTGCCTGTTTCTTACAAAGGATAATTTTAATATTTTTAATTTAATTTTAGGTACCTCTCCCACGTATTTAAGCTTTACTAAGTTTTCTATTTTACAATATATCTGCATATTTTTGTTCTTCTTCAGCTGGTCTCAACAGTACAAGTACAATATGATTTTAGTTAATTTGCGCAAAGATATTAAAACGAAGCAAGTGACAACAGAAAAATATCTGCTGCCCTCAGAAGGTCTATTCAACTTAGTTTCAGCACCTCATATGTTTTTTGAAATCGCGATATATAGTGTATTGTTAGGCCTCTTAGCTCAAAGTCTTAGTTGGAAATTGGTGGTTACGTGGGTTTTATGTAATCAGGTTGGTTATCGAAAAAGTTTTTGTCACAATTTTCATTTAAATGAATTTTCTTTTTTAGACAATGGTTGCTCGATTCAACCACCAATGGTATAAGGAAAATTTTAAAAACTATCCAAAGTTTAGAAAAGCAATAATACCTTTCGTAATCTAAAGGTTTTGGTTTATATACCATGCAAACCTGTAAGATATTTAAACATATACATTAAAGTGCATTTGCTAAGGATTAGCATAAGGAATGATTGTAATAAAAATTATTAACTTAAATAAATAAGTTCGATTGAAATTGTGATCCCACGAATAGTGTTGGGTTTATTCATGGGGAAATTATTTACAAGGTGATTGCAATGCAGAAAGACTCTTTTCGCTCTCTTACTTCTTTATACATACATATATGGAGTTTGACGCATTTATTAAATATTATTTGTATTATATTATCAAAAGAGACTTCGTATTGCGGTAACCTGGCAAAAATTTTCCTTGTGGGTTAAATAAACGAGTTTAAATCGATTAAGCTAAAGCTATATTTACACCAGCTGAGTTCTCATCTGAGTTGAGTGTCAAAAATGAGTTAAGTGTCAAACAACAATTTGATTTTCTTATTTTTAGTATTACATTACGTCTACAGAATAAGTTTTAGTCCGCTTATTATAAAAGCTGTAAAACTGGTAAAAAGTGTATGTCAATACAACAACAAGCATTTAATCCGGTAACTTTCAAAAACTTACATTCAAAACTCAGATGTGAGATTAGACAAAAATATTAGCAAATAAAAACAGACATGTTATTACACTACACAAATGAGTGTTAGTTGTGAAACTCAGATAATAGCTCAGGTAGTGTAAATATAGCTTAAAAACTACTATTATTCACTATAAATTTGTTATAATCGGTTTTCATTTGTTCAACCCCAAAACATACTGTAAAATATATGTATATGGATGTATACAGTGGTGTCCGTTTTTTTGTATGACCAATTGTTTCTTTTAAAAATATTTAAGTCTCACCCCCTCAAAAAGTTGAGTTCAATGTTATTTTCCAAAAACTTAATGACCACGCCTTCCCGTGCCGACTATTGTTTGAATTAAGTCCATCCGTCTGTTGAAATCCCGTTTCCAAAGTCATCGCATCCTACGCCAAACGATTTGTTATTATGCTACGAAAAACATTTCTAAACAAATCCTGATTTACTATGATCAGTTAACTATTGACCGAAATACAAGCAAAATCCTAAGATAATCTAGATAAAAACCTACATATGTTTTTTAATATATAAAAACTTCATAAAAATTACTTCTTTTTTAAAACAAAATTGACATATTTTTTTAAATTACTTTAGCAGTTTTTCAAATTAAAATTATAAAAATCATAGCTATAAGTTGAGAATATTAATAAAAAAACATGTATGTACTTACATAAAGATTTTACGATTTTATAAAAAACTTTAATTTCGTATGGGAGCCCCCATTTAAAGCAAGCCTTGTGGGTAGAAAAATGCTGAGGGTAAAAAAACAAATGGTCATAAATTTCAAGACTCTAAAAGCACCCTGTTTAAACTTGTATAGAGGGTGTTGCGTACAAAGCAACGGCCTTGATCGGCTTCAACATTGCGAACTCAAGTTCCAGTCTTGGACATCCTTCATCTCAAGTGGACACGTATCTGCACGAGGATGCCGTTTTACAAATCTGGAAGGAACACTTTACCAAATTGTTGATATTCGGTGACAGCGGCGAAGGACATACCCCCTTTTCAATCAGCGGTGACGGTGTAGAGTGCTTACCTTCCAGCCAAAATCAGATGAAAACATCAATATCACGGATAAAGAATAATAGAGTGGCAGAAACCGATGGCTAATCGGTGGAACTTTTTAAGTCTTTAGGCGTATGCATCAACTTATGTGCAAGATTTGACTGGAGGAACGCATGCCTGATGAATGGAGGCTCGGTGTGCTCTGCCCCGTTTATAAAAAAAGAGCCATAAGTTTATACGCGAATGAATGAAGATGCTCTAGCGAAAAGGGTTTTTGAATATGGCCCCGGGGGAGCATGCAAAAGAGGACGACCTAAAATCAATGTCAGAAATTGGAGAAGAAACGCAGAAGACCGAAGTGCTTGGTAATCCATTCTTAGTTTGACCAATGACCCAAATGGGTTGGTATATATGCCCAACTAAGTAAGTTAGTAAAGTTGTGTAGGAATTCCCTAAGAAATTGCCGGTAAGGAAATGTGTGCTCGTCAAAAATGTTTAACGGAACAATTTAATAGGAGGATGTCATACATTTAACCCTTATATTGTTGCTGTTGAAGCTGCAGGACATTTATTACAGACTGGTAAAAACCTCATATTTCGTAAGCACAGTTTAAATACGTTTTTAAAACAGAGTTTACAATGATATGTATCTAAAACGTTCTTCTGAGAGTCAAACGTTCAAATAACTACCACAATTGTATTCATATTTTTTTAAGGTCTCTATTTTATTTATATTTTTTATTCTATTAAAAACTTACAGCTTTGATAAAAAAATATATATTTTTTATTAGTTGAGAAATTAGTACAATTACTGCCGTAGGGAACAGCGAAACCATAAATGACATTTTCCTAACGTGTTTTCCATATCCTACAATAAAGCAACTCCATTACAGTGTACAAAAAGTATTATAAAATGTTTATTTTAGACAAATTAGCACTCGATAAACAAATCGGTAATTAAAAATGTATATCTCTGATAACAAATTAACTATGATTAGGTGCATATTAATCAGATACATGTGTATCTTTGATTGCATAAGCAATACTGTTCAGTAGTGCCAAAGGCGTTAATTCAACATGTTCTCGAAAATCTTAAAACTTCTTTACGAACTTATAGACAAATATAATATTAATATAGCGAATATTTCATTTATTAGTTTGACTTTTAACATAGTATTTTTTGGCTGTCTCGTAAATTTGTTGGAGCCCATGCTACCAACTTTTATAACGCAATCATACCGTTACGGAAAATCCTGTCATAAAGGACCAAAAAATAAATTAGTGTCAAAAATGGAAGTGCCAAAATCATGGTTTGCCCACTTTTATGTGTTTGCTTTAATTATCTCTTTGCTGGCTTTGTATCTCTTACTTAAGGTAATAATTATGCAAACTATGGCGCCGGAGTATGTTTTGGAATTTTTGGACTTTGTTGGCGGCGGGGCGTCTAATCGTAGGGTGTTGATAGATTCTAGTACCGCTTTGGTGGCCAGCGTATTAATGACTTTACAATGTGGACGACGTTTTTATGAAACAAATTTTGTGCAAATATTTTCCAAAAAGGGTAAAATTAATTTCATTCACTATTTAACGGGTTATTTGCATTACTTGTTTGTGCCGATTGTTTTTCTCATCAACACTGAAGGCTTTGTGAGGGGTACGTACATTGAAGTTTAAAACAAATTACATACATACATAAGTATGTATGCACATACAAAGGTTTATTTTAATATTTCTAATTCCTTTTTAGGCACCTTTCCCACGTCTTTTAGCTTCACTAAAATTTCCATTTTACAATATATCTGCATATTTTTATTCTACTTCAGTTGGTATCAACAGTACAAGTCCAATATGATTTTAGTTAATTCACGAAAGGATTCTAAAACCGGCAAAGTGGCTACAGAAAAACATCTGCTGCCATCAGGAGGATTTTTTAATTTTGTTTCGTCACCTCATTTGTTCTTTGAAATTTTGATGTACGTTGCATTGTTAGGCCTTGTGAGCCAGAGTTTTGCATGGAAATTAGTGGTAATATGGGTTTTAAGCAATCAGGTTAGTTTTGAAAAGCTTTTTAATAATTAAATGCATTTGGCTTATATCAAAATGTTTTGTTTATTTTTTTTAGATTATTTTTGCTCGATTGAACCATCGATGGTACAAAGAAAACTTTGAAAACTATCCAAAGCCAAGAAAAGCAATAATACCTTTTGTTTTGTAAATAAAAAAAACAATTTTTATTACTTTTGAAAGTTTGCAATTTAAAACTTAGTTGTTTATTGTTTTTGAGTTAATTCTTGAAGGAAATTTGTTTAAATATTAAGATAGTTTGTTAACAAATTTCTGTTATAATCTTTATATGTATGTAGTATGTATATTTTTAAATGAAATATTTTTGTGAATAAAAGTAAAAAGAAATGGTTTCCTTATAAAGTTTGTGCCTATACCATAGTCTATCACTGTAAATTAGAGATTTTATTTTCCCGCAATTTTTGATTTCCCTGGAAAGCGTAAACCTTCTTTTTTAATTCCCTGAATCCAGCTCCATAAAAATAAATTTTCTTTAAGTTGGCAAACATAATATAAAAAAGCGTAAAATAATTTGAAAAGTGATATGTTTTATATTATGCTGTTACTTGTTCCTAAAAATGTTCAAATACTCATGTATGCTTTGTAACTAGAAAACTTGTCTGTCAAATATTTTTAAAAAATATTTCGAGTTGAGTTCAAGAATTTATTTGAATAAAGATACAACTATTTGTTTTGTAAAATATTGTACTTATTTAATTGAGAAACATTTTATTGGCGACGAGGATATTTTTTTTTGCTAAAATATGGAAGAGGTACTTTCAGAAGTTCTTTCAATGCAACAGCAATGGGCTCAAAGAATGATAGCTGAGCAGCATCAATTTTTTGAGAAGGTCTTGAACAACCGTGATAGTCCCGTTTCCAGTTGGACATCAGGGTCAGTGGCAGTTCCCAAATTTCATAATTTTGATGATGAGAAAAACGATTTTGATTCGTACAAGGGACAACTTGAACCACGCAAATCAAACCGAGTTAAAAAGAAACCTGTGCGCTACACACCGTAGTCACCATGTCTTTAATTAGACGAGGAGGAAATGATATGTTTTATATTATGCTGTTACTTGTTCCTAAAAAGGTTTAAATACTCATGTATGCTTTGTAATTAGAAAACTTGTCTGTCAAATATTTTTAAAAAATATTTTGAGTTGAGTTCAAGAATTTATTTGAATAAAGATACAACTATTTGTTTTGTAAAATATTGTACTTATTTAATTGAGAAACATTTTAAAAAGGAAAATAAGTAAGTAAGGAAAACAAAAATATGCAAAATCATTTTTTTCTGTGCGACGCATTTAACTACAATATTGTTATTTATTTATCTGTAATAAAATTTTTGCAAAATTTTTATATATTTTTTCTTCAAGAGCATATTTTTTGTAAAATCCGTTTTTTAAAAAAACATTTTTCGAATTTTATATACATATTTAATTTGAAAAAAACCTTTCAAAAAATCTTTCCAGAGTTATTGTCGCCTTTTGTAAGTTTTTGTTTTTTTTTTTTTTTTTGTTTAATCAGCGGCGAAAGCCGTTATTATTATCATCCGTTTCAGAATTTTCTAAAAATTTTGACCTGAATTTTTATGGCATATTTTTGCATATTTGGGCATATTTTTCTTTCGAGTGCTTTTTTGTATAAAGTGCACTTTTTGATTTTTTTCATTATAATTTCAAAATAAAACCTAACAAAAAATCATTCGAGTGTTAATTGTCGCCTTTTGTAAGCTTTTGTTTTTTATTAAATATTTATTTTAAGGCGAAACCAGTTCTGGTTTGTTTGTGTTTGCGAAAAAAAATTATTGCTTTTGACCACAGATTTAAATATTAAAATTAAGATGTCGGAATATAAGGGAAAATTTTAATATGATTTTGTGAACGATTCTATTGTTTAAAAAAATATAAAATGTTTTACTAACTTTTTATCATTACTATTGAATAAAACTGTTTTAAAATTGTATTTTGATTAAATTTCTTTCGCATATTTACATTCATATGTGTTTATCAAGTTTGGCAACCGATACCGTCTATATTTGGTTACCGGTATTGATACCGATACCGAAATAATTTGTTTTGCAAAATACGGGTATCAAAAACCGTTTCTCTGAACACCGGTTTCAAAATGCAGTTTCCCTTGATACTGGTATCAAATATCCATAGTGAGACAGTGGCACAAGCTTTAATTTCTACATGGATATCTCGGTTTGGTGTGCCTTCAAAAATTACCACAGACCAGGGTCGGCAGTTTGAATGCCAATTGTTTCACGAACTAACCAGGCGGCTCGGCGTCAAACACATTAGAACCACAGCATTTCACCCACAGGCCAACGGGATTATCGAGCGCATGCACCGAACGTTAAAAGCAGCGTTAAAATGTAAAGATCCTGACAGCTGGTCGACAGAACTACCAATGGTGATGCTGGGCTTACGTTCCACATACAAGGAAGATATAAAAGCAACTCCTGCTGAATTAGTATATGGTAAGTCGCTACGCCTACCAGCTGAATTTTTTATGACACCAAAGGAAAACCACAACGAAAGTGAATTTATAAAAAATTTCAAAAAAACAATGAGCAACCTGCGTGCCACACCAACATCCCACCATATAAAACCAACGTTTTTCATACAAAAGGAACTCAGTGACTGCAGCCACGTATTTGTACGAAACGACTCCGTCTTAGCACCCTTACAACAACCGTATGATGGACCATTTGAAGTCATTAAGCGCTTCCCAAAATTTTTTAATATAAGTATAAACGGCAAGTGCAGGACCGTTTCTATCGATCGATTGAAAGCAGCGTTTATACCGCACGACGAAACAACTAACAAGCTTCCAAAAGCTCAGATACCCCCACAAGACGATTTCACAACAACGACAACAACCAAAAGTGAAAACCCAGTTACCACCACAACAAGAACAGGACGAGAAGTTCGGTTTCCAAAACGTCTGTGCCTATAGTTACTGACTGGAGGGGGGCTGGTTGTGGCGGTCGCTGACCAACAAATACAAATATACAACCCTGTACGAGCTAGTGTCATCACAAAGAACGAACACAAGAAAATAAGGAAAAAGAGAACGCAATAATTAGTAACGACTTTTACTGTTCGAGAAAAAACAAGCGACACTTTGGCGACATACTCCGTTGTGAGAAGATACCAACATCGTGTAACGTGTATGAACATTTTTGACCATTAATTAATAAGCGAAAAACATAAATAAATTCTAGTCAAGCGTACGCTAATAAACAGATAAGTAACTGTCTTTTTATTCGTTGGTTATACGACAGGCCATTCACTAAAGACTCTTTTCGCTCTCTTACTTCTTTATACATATTAGAGGCCAGCCCAAGACGACACTAAATAAGGCATCATCTCAAATTTTCAATTCATTTCATATACCTTACGTGTGCACACACAAAATTAAGTACTGCGTTGTATTGTTCGCCATCTCTTTTGTTTACTTAACTTAACTTAAATGAAAAATATATTCACAGTTAAGCACATATAAGCAAACAACAACGGAACATCGAGTCATCATGATCGCACACTTCCATTTCAATTCGTCTCGAAACTTTACTGTTGGCGGGATGTTCCTGGTGTGATAGTTATAAAAAACGGGGGTTGATTTTGAATGTTCATATGTATGTAATGTTATGTAATTACGCATGAGTTTTATATTGATTTGCCTGCTTGTGTATATGTTTGCTTGTGTATGTACCCACTCAACATTGTGTGTATTATTATTTGTTAACATAACAACAACATAACTCTTAAGTCTTTGTTGTTGTTGCCACACCATAGGCACAGTAGTTTTTTTTATCGACCACAGTCTCGACACCACTCTTTATTCTTAGCTACTCTACACTGCAGCACAAAAACTGTTTTAGCTACTCTACATTTCAGCACTTAAACCGTTTAACCACACAATAACACAAGAATTAGAAAATTATGAGGTTCTTGAATTAGCTTGAATAGGACTTGGTGCAGGTCTCTAATACATATATGGAGTTTGACGCATTTATTAAAAATTATTTGTATTATATTATCAAAAGAGACTTCGTATTGCGGTAACCTGGCAAAAATTTTCACTATGGGTTAAATAAACGAGTTTAAATCGATTAAGCTAAAGCTATATTTACACCTGCTGAGTTCTCATCTGAGTTGAGTGTCAAAAATGAGATAAGTGTCAAACAACAATTTGATTTTCTTATTTTTAGTATTACATTACGTCTACAGAATAAGTTTTGGTCCGCTTATTATAAAAGCTGTAAAAGTGGTAAAAAGTGTATGTCAATACAACAACAAGCATTTAATCCGGTAACTTTCAAAAACTTACATTCAAAACTCAGATGTGAGATTAGACAAAAATATTAGCAAATTAAAACAGACATGTTATTACACTATTATTATTATGCTACGAAAAACATTTCTAAACAAATCCTGATTTACTATGATCAGTTAACTATGGACCGAAATACAAGCAAAATCCTAAGATAATCTAGATAAAAACCTACATATGTTTTTTAATATATAAAAACTTCATAAAAATTACTTCTTTTTTAAAACAAAATTGACATATTTTTTTAAATTACTTTAGCAGTTTTTCAAATTAAAATTATAAAAATCATAGCTATAAGTTGAGAATATTAATAAAAAAACATGTATGTACTTACATAAAGATTTTTCGATTTTATAAAAAAATTTAATTTCGTATGGGAGCCCTCATTTAAAGCAAGCCTTGTGGGTAGAAAAATGCTGAGGGTAAAAAAACAAATGGTCATAAATTTCAAGACTCTAAAAGCACCCTGTTTAAACTTGTATAGAGGGTGTTGCGTACAAAGCAACGGCCTTGGTCGGCTTCAAGTTCCAGTCCTGGACATCCTTCATCTCAAGTGGACACGTATCTGCACGAGGATGCCGTTTTACAAATCTGGAAGGAACACTTTACCAAATTGTTGATATTCGGTGACAGCGGCGAAGGACATACCCCCTTTTCAATCAGCGGTGACGGTGTAGAGTGCTTACCTTCCAGCCAAAATGAGATGAAAACATCAATATCACGGATAAAGAATAATAGAGCGGCAGAAACCGATGGCTAATCGGTGGAACTTTTTAAGTTCCAACATTTGACTGGAGGAACGCATGCCTGATGAATGGAGGCTCGGTGTGCTCTGCCCCGTTTATAAAAAAAGAGTCTTATACGCGAATGAATGAAGATGCTCCAGGGAAAAAGGTTTTTAAATATGGCCCGAGGGAACATGCAAAAGAAAGGACGACCGAAAATCAATGTCAGAAATTGGAGAAGAAACGCAGAAGACCAAAGTGCTTGGTAATCCATTCTTAGTTTGACCAATGACCCAAATGGGTTGCTATATATGCCCAACTAAGTAAGTAAGTAAAGTTGTGTAGGAATTCCCTGAGAAATTGCCGATAAGGGAATGTGTGCTCGTCAAAAATGTTTAACGGAACAATTTAATAGGAGGATATCATACATTTAACCCTTATGTTGTCACTCTTGAAGCTGCAAGACAGTGATTAAAGACTGGTAAAAATCTCATATTTCGTAAGCACACTTTAAATAACTTTTTAAAACAGAGGTTACAAAGATATGTATCTAAAACGTTCTTCTCAAAGTCAAACGTTCAAACAACTACCACAATTGTATTCATATTTTTTAAGGTCTTTATTTTACAACACTTTTTAAAATATTATTTAGGATTTAATCCCAATTTTCTTGTATATTTATAGGGTTTGTTGTTGGTTAAGTTTGTCTATATGCATTTCATTGGTTCTTACACCAAATCATCAGTGGACTTCAACCAAAATTCTTAAAAAACTCATGGATATTTTCTGTCTTTATATAATTACCTCAACAAACAAATTGAGAGTTATTAAGTTCATTCGTTTACTCAAAGTTTTTAAAAATTTATTATATTTTTACTGGATTGCGTTCGTTTACACAAAATCCAGTAAATGAGAACACAAATTGAGAGCGCAAAGTGACAGTTGTCTTACTGAGTATTTAAAAATTTTTACTAGACAAAATTTTACTATTATAAGCAAACCAAAACGTTCAAGTTTTTTAAAGAATCCAACAAACCAATATTCGCTTGTTTTGATTTTCTTTTTTCCCCTTACATGAGTTTTTTTAAGAATTTGGGTTGAAGTCTTCTGATGATTTGGTCTTTATTTTATTTATTTTTTTTTTATTCTATTAAAAACTACCAGCTGTGATAAAAAGTTATGTGCATACATATTTTTTATTAGTTGAAAAATTAATACAATTACTGCAGTAGGTAACAGAGGAACCATAAAAGACATTTTCCTGACGTGTTTTCCATATCCGATAATAAAACAACTCCATTACAGTGTACAAAAGGTATTATAAAATGTTTATTTTAGACAAATAAGCGATCGATAAACAAATCGGTAATTAAAAATTTATATCTCTGATAACAAATTAACTATGATTAGGTACATATTAATCAGATACATGTGTATCTTTGATTGCATAAGCAATACTGTTCAGAAGTGCCAAAGGCGTTAATTCAACATGTTCTCGAAAATCTTAAAACATCTTTACGAACTTATAGACAAATATAATATTAATATAGTGGATATATCATTTATTAGTTTAACTGTTATCATGGTATTTTTTGGCTGCCTTATAAATTTGTTGGAGCCCATGCTACCAACTTTTATAACGCAATCATACCGTTACGGAAAATCCTGTCATAAAGGACCAAAAAATAAATTCGTGTCAAAATTGGAAGTGCCAAAATCATGGTTTGCCCATTTTTATGTGTTTGCTTTAAGTATCTCTTTGCTGGTATTGTATCTCTTACTTAAGGTAATAATTATGCAAACTATGGCGCCAGAGCATGTTTTGGAGTTTTTGGACTTTGTTGGCGGCGGGGCGTCTAATCGTAAGGTGTTGATAGATTCTGGTACCGCTTTGGTGGCCAGCGTATTAATGACTTCACAATGTGCACGGCGTTTTTATGAAGCAAATTTTGTGCAAATATTTTCCAAAAAGGGTAAAATTAATTTCATTCACTATTTAATGGCTTATTTGCATTATTTTTTTGTGCCGATTGTTTTTCTTATCAACACTGAAGGCTTTGTGAGGGGTACGTACATTGAAGTTTAAAACAAATTACATACATACATACATAAGTATGTACATACAAAGGTTTATTTTAATATTTTTAATTCCTTTTTAGGCACCTTTCCCACGTCTTTTAGCTTCACTAAAATTTCCATTTTACAATATATCTGCATATTTTTATTCTACTTCAGTTGGTATCAACAGTACAAGTCCAATATGATTTTAGTTAATTTACGAAAGGATTCTAAAACCGGCAAAGTGGCTACAGAAAAACATCTGCTGCCATCAGGAGGATTTTTTAATTTTGTTTCGTCACCTCATTTGTTCTTTGAAATTTTGATGTACGTTGCATTGTTAGGCCTTGTGAGCCAGAGTTTTGCATGGAAATTAGTGGTAATATGGGTTTTAAGCAATCAGGTTAGTTTTGAAAAGCTTTTTAATAATTAAATGCATTTGGCTTATATCAAAATGTTTTGTTTATTTTTTTTAGATTATTTTTGCTCGATTGAACCATCAATGGTACAAAGAAAACTTTGAAAACTATCCAAAGCCAAGAAAAGCAATAATACCTTTTGTTTTGTAAATAAAAAAAACAATTTTTATTACTTTTGAAAGTTTGCAATTTAAAACTTAGTTGTTTATTGTTTTTGAGTTAATTCTTGAAGGAAATTTGTTTAAATATTAAGATAGTTTGTTAACAAATTTCTGTTATAATCTTTATATGTATGTAGTATGTATATTTTTAAATGAAATATTTTTGTGAATAAAAGTAAAAAGAAATGGTTTCCTTATAAAGTTTGTGCCTATACCATAGTCTATCACTGTAAATTAGAGATTTTATTTTCCCGCAATTTTTGATTTCCCTGGAAAGCGTAAACCTTCTTTTTTAATTCCCTGGATCCAGCTCCATAAAAATAAATTTTCTTTGAGTTGGCAAACATAATATAAAAAAGCGTAAAATAATTTGAAAAGGAAAATAAGTAAGTAGGGAAAACCAAAAATATGCAATTAATTTTTTTTCTGTGCGACGCATTTAACTTCAATATTGTTATTTATTTATCTGTAATAAAAGTTTTGCAAAATTTTGATATATTTTTTCTTCAAGAGCATATTTTTTGTAAAATCCGTTTTTTAAAAAAACATTTTTCGAATTTTATATACATATTTAATTTGAAAAAAACCTTTCAAAAAATCTTTCCAGAGTTATTGTCGCCTTTTGTAAGTTTTTGTTTTTTTTTTTTTTTTGTTTAATCAGCGGCGAAAGCCGTTATTATTATCATCCGTTTCAGAATTTTCTAAAAATTTTGACCTGAATTTTTATGGCATATTTTTGCATATTTGGGCATATTTTTCTTTCGAGTGCTTTTTTGTATAAAGTGCACTTTTTGATTTTTTTCATTATAATTTCAAAATAAAACCTAACAAACAATCATTCGAGTGTTAATTGTCGCCTTTTGTAAGCTTTTGTTTTTTATTAAATATTTATTTTAAGGCGAAACCAGTTCTGGTTTGTTTGTGTTTGCGAAAAAAAATTATTGCTTTTGACCACAGATTTAAATACTAAAATTAAGATCTCGGAATATAAGGGAAAATTTTAATATGATTTTGTGAACGATTCTATTGTTTAAAAAAAAATAAAATGTTTTATTTACTTTTTATTATTACTATTGAATAAAACTGTTTTAAATTTGTATTTTGATTTTTTTAATTTGAGGACAACCTGAAGGCAACCGTACGTAAGAACTGGTCTTACAATATAACCTCTATTATTTTTTTGTGTGTACACACAAAAAATTCTATGGGTTATATTTCCTAATAAAAGAGTATAAATCCAACTAAAAAAAGGATAGAATGGCAGTAACTAAATTTCTTAGGTAGTATTCCAATGTTTTTAGTTGATTCTTATGCTAAAAATTAAATAAAAATTTAGTTAAATTTACTTATAAACTTTTTTAAGCTAGCAACAATACCAAAGTACACTATCCTTAAACTTACTATTTTCGTTAAATAAATTATCTTGACTTCAAACAAAACTAAATTTTTTTTTGTAATTTAATAATATTTTCTTAAAATTTTACAAAGGAAATTATCTTGACAATTATCTTAATAATAATTTGATCTACAATGTTAAGATATTAAACAGTTATTAGCGGTTTTCACTCTTGGTGGTAAAGTACTTATTAAGTTGCATATTAAAGGTTGAATCAGACGTGACTTAACCGTAACGCCATAGCCATAACAATTGAAAATGCAATTTGTTTCCGATTGGGTTCCAATTGAATTGGATATGATTTCAGTTGGAATTTCAATAGGAAAGGTTAAAGCGTTACGGTTAAGTCACGTATAAAGCAACCTTTAAGGTTGAATCAGACGTGACTTAACAGTAACGATCATAACCTTTCCTATTGAAAATCCAACTGAAATAAAATAGAATCCAATTAGAACATAATCGGAAACCAATTGTATTTTCAATTGGTATGGCTATGGTGTTACTGTTAAGTCACGTATAAAGCAACCTTTAAGATAAATAATGTAAACTTACTAAACACTTAACCACCAAGAGTGAAAACCGCTATTGATAAACAAGTGTGCCGAAGAGTTAAATTTGATTTGAATGATAAATTTCATGTAAAAACATGTCCAATTCAAAAAGGATGAAATGCCAGTGGACACTATTGCCATTTCAATATGAGAATATTTTTTCTGTTTACCGCCAAAACGAATTAAACCTCTGGCACATACCTGGCGCACGATTAAAGATCCAACTGCGATATTCAGTTAACTGATATAACGGCGGGTTTCTGGCGTAACCGGAACCGCCATTAAAAATATTTTTTTATATGTTATTTTTTATATACATATAACATTTTTTCAATTGACAACCAAAAAAATAAACAAACTTTATAAAATAATTTCAAAGATGATAACTACAGTCAAATCCCGATAATTCGTAATCGCAAGGGACCGGTCATTTCTTACGAATTTTAGAGGTTTTCCATTTAGCGAGGTTTCGATTTAACGGGGTTAAAGTAAAATAAATACGAATTAACGGGGTTTTTCAATTTATTTACTACAACAAATAAAAATAAACATAAAAAACAATTGTTAAAAATAAAATACAAAATAAATAATATAAATACAGTCAAATCCCGATAATTCGTAATCGCAAGGGACCGGCCATTTCTTACGAATTATAGGGGTTTTCGATTTAGCGGGATTTCGATTTAACGGGATTAAAATAAAATAAATACGAATTAACGGGGTTTTTTAATTTATTTAATAAAACGATGAAAAAACATAAAAAACACTGATGTAACAAACTGATCTTAAGAAAATAAACACACACGCAAGCAAAAGTAAAAACCTACGCAAAAAAATAGCGGTAAACAAAAAATCATTCTTTTCATGTTTCTGTTGTTTTTATTACGAATTATAAGTGGTAGTTAGCAAACAATTACGATTTATAAGAGGTAAAGAAGATTTTATTTTCAAAAAAAATTACGAATTAGCGAGGGGACCAAAATGTATGGAAATTTTACGAATTAACGAGATTTTTTCAAGGGACCGACAGTTTATTACGAATTATCGGGAATTACGATTTATCGGGGTACGAATTAACGGGATTTGACTGTACATAAAATAAAGTAGCAAATTCATTTACTTAGCGTAAAATACATGTATTTTTGTAACAAACTTATCTTAAGAAAATAAACACACACACAAGCAAAAGCCACGTAAAATAATAGCGGAAAACAAAAAATCATTCTTTCCATGTTTTTGTTGTTTTTATTACGAATTATAAGTGGTAGTTAGCAAACAATTACGATTTATAAGAGGTAAAGATTTTATTTGAAAAAAAAAAAATTACGAATTAGCGAGGGGACCAAAATGTATGGAAATTTTACGAATTAACGAGATTTTTTCAAGGGACCAAAGGTTTATTACGAATTATCGGGAATTACGATTTATCGGGGTACGAATTATCGGGATTTGACTGTAATTTGTTTAGCAACGTTAGCTTTGATTTTTTGTAAAATGCTATTTAAGATTATCTATTTGACTTAGTTAAAAAAACTTATTTTTTTGTTCTCATACAAAACGAAAGTAACTAACGAAGCTTAGTTAATATAACCTCTACTATTTTTTTGTGTGTATGTATAAAATAAAAATATGTAATATATAAAACTCTTCTTCTTTAGGAAAGCTCCGTTAGTCAAAAAAAGGTAATAATAAATAAATAAGGTTTAATTTTTAGATTAATCCCGTTTACAATTAAATCAATCTTTTTAAACCTAAATTAAGTACGGTTTCGAAACTAAATCAAACCTTTTTTTTTAGCTTAAATATGGCTAAAAGTAAGAAAATCGTACTAGATAAATTGTACTTGTTTTAAGAAATTTCGTACTTGGTTTAAGAAAATCCGTACCCACCGTATTTCTGACACTGCTACGGCTTGATTTGAGTAAAAATCACTTGTTTTATTATTTGTCTGTGTACATAAAAGCATTTTTAATTTTTGTTTTTTTTAAACTTTAAGTGAGTCCCGATGACGAAAAAACAGAATTTTTAATTACTGGTACCGGTACCGATACCGTTATTCGTTTCGGTTGCCAACCTTGGTATTTATAAACTATTAAAATTTAACCTTGAACAAATATTGTGCATACGTTTATGTATTCAGTATCTTCAAATAATTTTTTATCAAATTGTTGATAATAATAGTTGTAGAATATTCTTTTAGGTAATAAAATGATTAAGCTAATTTTCTCGATATAATTTCCACACCTTCCCAATAACTTAATTGCATTATACAAAAAGTGTGATAAATACTAAACTCGGTAAACTTTGCACTAGTTAAACAACCAGCAATTAAATATTTTAAAAGGTGTTAAAAACCTAATCATAAATAAGTAGGTACCACATGTGTCTCATATACATATATGTATTTATTGGTAAGGTAACCAATGCTGTTCAAAAGTGCCATAGTTGTTAGTACAACATGTTCTCGAAAATCTTAAAATATAGTTACGAACTAATAGACAAATATAATATAAATATAGTAAATATTTTATTTATTAGTTTAACTGTTATCATAGTGGTATTTGGTTGTCTTATAAACTTAGTGGAGCCCATACTACCAGCCTTCATTACACAAATCTATCGTTATGGCAAATTTTGTCATAAAGGTCCACAAAACAAATTAGTGTCAAACATAGAAGTACCCAAATCATGGTTAAGCCACGCATATGTGTTTGCCGTTAGCTGCTCTATTTTGGCTTTGTATTGGATAATTAAGAGCATAATTATGCACGCAGTTGCGCCAGAGCATATTTTGGCGTTTTTGGACTTTTTTGGCGGCGGGGCGTCTAATCGTAAGGTGTTGATAGATTCTAGTGCCGCTTTGGTGGCGAGCGTATTAATGACTTCACAATGTGGACGACGTGTATATGAAACACACTTTGTGCAAATATTTTCCAAAAAGAGTAAAATAAATTTAGTTCACTACTTAATAGGTTATTTGCATTTCTTTGGTGTGCCGTTAGTTTTTCTCATCAACACTGAAGGCTTTGTGAGAGGTACAAAAAAATTGCATTGATTTTTTAAGCAAATTATTATTATATATGGTTAGCTGAAATGAGAAATTACGTACCTAAACAAAAGTCCCAAACCAATCTTTTAAAATATTTGTTTTAATCTTATTTAAAAGCACATGGCAATAATTTTGAAACAGAATGCTGGAAAAAAGAAACAATTTACAAGCACTGGCTTTGTAATTGAGAAATAATTTCTGGCTCACCTGTACAATATGTAGATATGTACGTGGTTCTTGATTTCAGCTGACGTTATATGTATACTTAAGTAGTTACATGTGTGCATACAAACATATCATTACCTTAATATAAAAAGGTCTTTCGATTTTCGTTCATTTCGAAAAATGGTCTGCTCATATATCACAATTAGCAAAACTCGACTAACAAAATACGACTTAGGGCTTTCAATTATAAGGTAACGATATGTATTTTCATATATAGTTTTTCTAAAATATTTTATTTTTTTTAGGTTCCTCTCCTACAAATTTTAGCTTTACAAAAATTTCGGTTCTACAATATTTTTGCATATTTTTATTTTACTTCAGTTGGTATCAACAGTCCAAGTCCAATATGATTTTAGTTAGTTTGCGCAAAGATGCAAAAACTGGACAAGTGACAACAGAAAATCATTTGCTGCCATCAGGAGGTTTTTTTAATTTTGTATCGTCACCTCATATGTTCTTTGAAATTCTGATCTATGCCTCAATTCTAGGCATTGTGGGTCAGAGTTTTACATGGAAATTAGTAGTAGTATGGGTTTTAAGCAATCAGGTTAGTTTTTTAAAAACTTATTTAAATAAATTGTATAAATGAAAAATATTTTTTAGACTATGGCTGCTCGATTGAACCACCAATGGTATAAAGAAAACTTTAAGAATTATCCAAAGCTTAGAAAAGCATTAATACCTTTTGTTTGGTAAATTTATTTGACTAATTTTTATCATGTGTTGGGTTGGAACTTTTTTAGTTTATTTTTTACTATGTATGTATGTATGTCTGTATGTATTTATATGGTGTTAAGCGAAGTAATAATTTACTTTCGAAATTAAAAAGCACATTTAATTACTTTTTGTTAAATTTAATTGTTTATACTTAGACGTAAGTATATGTACATACACACATATGAGGTTAGGTTGGTTTGCAAAGTGATGACGATGATATTTACCACCTCCAGAAGCCTATAAGCCCATTGTGAATACTTTCAGAAATTAAAAAAAAATCAGTCAAAAAGAAGAAAAGCTGTGAGTAGAGCGATAAAAATAAAAAATAAAGAAAAAAAAAGCGATGAGTCAAAGAAGTGATTATTCGTCAAATCACGTGCAGCCACCCAACGCCTTTAAATAATCCTATGATGCCTCCCAGTTCATAGCCAGAGACCTCATCAAGTCCATCTAAGAAGCGACCCACCCCCAGCCACCTTTGTCAGCGGATATGTAGCCTTGGGCAGTGGCAGACAAGGTATTCCAGTCTCTATCTTCTTCTCATTCCCGTAGACTGCAGGAGTCCAAAGAGTTTCTATCTCATTTACTAGTGTTATCTTTCACATCACGCTGTCCTGTGAGAGTCCCAATCACCCCCCTCAGAACTCCCTGCTCTTTCAGAAGCAGGTCAGTGCGGTCTCTATCCAGTGCGGGCCTTCAAAGCATGGAGACCTCGCAATTGGTCCTGTCCCTCCAGTCACTTTGTCAATGGCCCATGCCCCTATCAAACCAAAATAGATATCTATCAGTGGCCTTACCGGTTAACATCCCAGCCCGATTTCCCAGGCCGATCATCTCCTTGGCAACTCATCAGGAGCCACATTACCAGCAACGTCACAATCATCTGGCATCCAACATAGCATAACACTTCGTGTTTCCATGAAAACCTTAAGAGCACATCTACACTCTTCCACAAGTCTAAATTTCAGGTAAAGTCCCCATAGAGCCTTAAGCGCGGTTCCTTAGTGCCTATGTAGTTTTCTACGCCCCTTCCTTCCCGCGGCCATCAACACTGCCATAACATTATCTTGGAAAACGCTGCATTCGTCCGAAAGTCTACATGATACCCTTTCTCCCATATTCAATATATAAACACCAGCTCCGATGCCATATCTATTTTCGATCTATCACTGAAGACTGCATACCCCTCAAACAGTTTTTTTTTTGATCCCTTTTAAGCCTCCCTGTCCGGAAACACTTCCTGAGGTGAGATCCTAAGGCCAAGTTTCGCGATCATAGAGTCACTAAAAACCAAGTCCCATAAGAGTCGACACACTCGGGCTCTCCCAAAAATTCCGGTGTGGTGTTATACTACTGACCTGTGTAATGCCCAGTACAAAAGCTTCCTTATGTTGTCCCTTTACAAGGCCCTCAACAATACGAGACTACCATACGTAAGAAATGGGTTTACAATGTGTAAATCCAAATCACCATATCTGGTTGGAACCCCCAGTTCCTACATATTTAGCTTCTACAGGTATAAAAGGCGTTCAGAGCCTTCCTAGCTTTCTCCTCTGCATGCACCCTTTAAGATAATTTGCAAGTATTTAAAAAAAACAATTACTTTTTTATTTTTGTTGAACTAATTGTTGTAAGATAAATTTTTTAATTTTTATTCTGGCTTGAGTTCGTTATTTCATTTCTTTTTATTAGAAGAAATAAATAGTTTCCGTTAGTGTTGAAAGAGATTTTTTTATTTTTCGGCAACTGACAACCGAACTGAAGTTGATTTGCCATACGTAATCGAACCATAAAAAAATTAGCCTTATTGTGTTTGGCGTAGTCATGTCGAATGTCGTCGAATTCGCCAAAAAAAAAACGACAAGGGTGCATTCATATAGCATTGGCGTTTTTGTTAAACGGTATCAAAAAACTAAAAACGACTACGCCAACGCCAATCACAATAAGGGTTAATATAACCAAAGAAAAAATAAATTTATGTAAGATTTTGCCGCTTAAGTATTTATGTAAGAACAAAGCAATTGCACAATGACTTTTTAATTAAATAAATTACTTTTATTGTTGTTGGTTTAATGTGTTTTATACAAACAAAAACATAAATTTATTAAATTTTAAGAAATATTTTTATTATCACCTACAGGGTTTTAACACAATGCATTAAAATCATTTAAAAAGAAAACTGTAAAAAAAAACAAACATATTAGAACCATAAAATGTTTTAATACACATTGAGGAAAATAATATATACCTGTAAGGATAGCCATGAGCTTTGGAACGGAATACGGATAACAAAAATGAAAAGAAAATAGCCAATAAGGCTAAACCAACAATAGCCATTATACGCCCCTTACGTTGGTCTGTTTGGCTGCCTGCCTCCGTTAACAAAAGCATGCCAAGAAATATTAAAGCATCTAAGAAAATTATTTTAAAGTTTATATATAGTTTAAACAAAGAGATAAAACGAGATGTTTAACTTACATAAACCTAAAACAATGTAGGTCTCCACGACTAATTGCCCTTGCGATGAGCCGTGTATATAAGCTACACCACCATTTTGAGATTTATGTACTAATGGGGGACCGCGTATGTGATTCCACATTTGCCCAGAAATCATGATTAAGCAAAAGAAAACCGCTATGGCACCCCAAATTGATTTGTTGTACAAAAATTCCAAATTATTACGTCTCATATACAGGAAGCCACTAACCAGGGCAGCAAGAGTAACCAAAGCAACCGCACCCGAGTAATTAGGAGGACGGAAAATACGTATCTCTACATCAGTACGCTCGGCCACGAATTTAGCTATAGCATCGGCAGCAAGACCGACCCGATGTATGTCCATGGTATCAGCGCCCTTTGGTTTGCCTTTGGCTGGAAAATGCATAAACACGGGAGCAGTATTTAAGCGCAATATTTGAAAGACATCTGATCCCTCATCAAAATCAACCATGGCAAAGAAAACCTTATTCGAAAAAGCTGAAGAAAAACGATAGGATTGAGCAACAATTTGAAACTCATCGTGGGCTAATCGACAAATTTGACATTGCCGTGAAGGTGCCAAAGCGGTCAACATAACAATCATTGAGTAGTTTCGGGGCAAATTTTTAACATATTCTTTAAACTTTTGACCATTAAAACGCAGCAGGGCTTTTTTACTGGCCATCTCCATTAAATTTTGTACCTTTTCTGATAAGGACAAACCAGCCTAGAAATAAATACATCGAAGTTCATTTAGCAATTACCGGCATTTTTTAATATTATTATGTTTTGGTCATAACCACAATGACGTGGCCCGAAAGACACTGTATGTTGTTTGCTTAAGAAGAAACAAAACTTCCACGTACCTTTTGTTTACTTTGAGCCATTGTGCCAAACATTAAAAAGCCAGCGATTAGTATTACTGCAAACAGCAAGGATTTGTATAAAACATTCATTTTTCTGTTTGTATTAAATAAAACCACTAAAATTGATCAAATCAATCTCTTTCCACTAATAGGCACCACGATTGCACAAAAACACTTTGCTCTCACACAAAAAAAATATAAAAGCTTCTGACAGTTGTCAATTGTAAATAAGCGGTAGAGTTATACGTTCAAGTGTTAGCTGATAAGTATTTTATAAAGTATTTTGGGGGTCCTTGTCACAAATTTTTGTTTGTATTTAGTTGATTGTCACGTTCAAAAAATTACTAAAAATTTTATAAAAGTCACTAACAAACTTTTTTAAGCTAACAACGAAAAGAAAGTCCACTGTCCCTATAATTTTAGTACACCTTACAGTTTTCCTTAGATAAAATATATATATTAAATTAAACCAAATAAGTTTTTTTGAACATTTTATTCACAAAATGATGTTTTTCAAATGAAAATAAAAATGTTTTTGACAATATATAAATAATAAAGAGTTATTAATAAATATGTGTGCCAATGAAGTGCATTCGGTTTGAAGAAAAATCGAATGTAGAAAACATGTCCTGTTCGAAAGGAAAGTAAATTCCGTGAACCTTACTGCCTTTTCGAAATTGCTGTATCCTAAGCAGTATTAAGTGCTTGGGTCTTAGTTATAACTGCACCGGTCGCAAATAGTGCATAAAGCTCCTGGAAAGAAGACGGGATTTATTGATAAAAAAAATTAGTTTTGTAAAATTCCTTAAGCATCATAAAGTACACTTTTATACATACGTAGCCTTTAAATCCGCATTTTTCTTCATGTACTTTTTAAAATATTAAATTTAAAAATATATTCATACAAAATATATGTATGTTCATGTAAATTTTCATATTTCAGTTCATTTTACCTTTTTTTTTCTAAAAAATTTCAAAATTGACATACATATATAAACAAACTGTATAAATATATTTGTACAGTATCTAAGACGCCTAGTAACATTAGCTTGGATATTTTGTTACATAAAAATTAAAATTATCAGTTTGGCTTAGTTATTAAAACTTTTTTTTTGGTTTTCATATATCAGCTGACTTTTAATCCCCCATATGTTTACTAGATTAGCTTGGCAAGTTTTTATATTATGGTTGTATATGATGTGTGTATGTAAGATAGCAAAGTTTTTTACTACAAAGCTAGAATTTAGCAACAAAAAGTTAATGCTTAATATATATAAATTAGTTGTTGTTGCAGGGACGAGGTCACCTTATTATTCCATCATGGTTTCCAAATTCATCTAGTGCATGGTAAGTAATTTTACCATGATCTAGTGTAGACACGCTTATATTCTTAGAAGTCATTTATTTCTAATTAGGGGTTGTTTAATTTTTTGTATAATAGTTTTGACGTACACAGCGCGACTGTTTAGACTTTATACAATTTTTAACACCAATATTTACTTGACAGTAACATAGCTGCCGCATTTGGTTTGTAATTTTAGAAAAGAATTTTTATGTGCACTTATATATAATTAATACAACAAAATTTGTCTATATAAATAAAAAACAAAACTAGTGCTTTGCACTAATAATGAGTGATATTTTAAAAAGCTCTCAGGAGCGTTCTCGCAAGCGTAAAAAATTGTTGGCACAAACGGTAAAAACTATTGTAAATTTTATAAGATTTTTTTAACTAATCAATTTGTTTAAAGCTTGGTTTATCGAGTGTCGATGAGTTAAAAATAGCTTTGGGTACAGCAAATGATGTAAATCCCAGTGGTAGCTTAACTTCCAGCAGTTTTGGGTCAAACGCCTTTAAAGGTATTGCTGCTGTTCACAATCAACGCACCGGCCAGGCTGATGATGATGGAGTGGCGAATAAAAAGACTGCAGGGGAAATAATTTATAGGGATTCATCTACTTTTTTAAAGGTAGTTTCTATTGAATGTAACTAAAAACGGAAATCATAATCAACTTTTGGTTTCAGGGAACACAATCGTCTAATCCACATAATGATTACTGCCAACATTTTGTCGATACTGGTCAAAGACCACAAAATTTTATACGTGATGTTGGCTTAGCCGATCGGTTTGAAGAGTATCCAAAATTAAGGGAACTTATTAGGCTCAAGGACAAATTAATACAAGATACCGCGTCAGCTCCCATGTATTTAAAAGCGGATTTGAAAACTTTGGACATTAAAACATTGGGCACAAAGTTTGATGTTATTTTGATAGAGCCACCTTTAGAGGAATATTCTAGAGCTGCACCCTCGGTGGCAACAGTTGGTGGAGCACCTAGAGCTTTTTGGAATTGGGATGAAATACTAAGTGCGTATTTTTTAATATTTTATTTAATATATTTTTTATACATAATTTTTTTGCTTTAAAAATTAATATTTTTCAGATCTTGATGTCGGTGAAGTGGCAGCCCATCGTTCGTTTGTTTTTCTATGGTGCGGCTCCTCTGAAGGATTAGATATGGGACGAAATTGCTTAAAAAAATGGGGATTTAGGCGTTGTGAAGATATTTGCTGGATACGCACTAATATAAATAAACCAGGCCATTCAAAGCAATTAGAACCAAAAGCAGTTTTTCAGCGTACTAAAGAGCATTGTTTGATGGGAATCAAAGGCACCGTGCGACGTTCGACAGATGGTGATTTTATACACGCCAATGTCGATATCGATCTAATCATCTCCGAGGAAGATGAATTTGGCTCCTTCGAAAAGCCTATTGAAATTTTTCATATAATTGAGCATTTTTGTTTAGGACGCAGGCGTTTGCATTTATTTGGACGAGATTCCAGCATAAGACCTGGTTGGTTGACTGTCGGCCCTGAGCTTACAAATTCAAACTTTAATGCTGAACTTTATCAAACATATTTTGCTGAGGCTCCTGCCACAGGCTGTACAACACGCATTGAGTCCCTAAGACCTAAAAGCCCTCCAGCTAATAGTAAAATATTAAGAGGTCGTGGACGGGGGTTTCCAAGGGGGCGAGGCCGAGGCAGATAAATTTAATACATATACTTTTAATTTAAATATTTTTTTTTTAAACTTCACACATATAATTTATTGCATTTGATCAGTGTTGCTTTGTATGGGATTTTCTAAACTAAAATTAAATCTCATTTGTGGAAGTAAATTTTTTTTTTATATTAAAAATTACTGCTCCAACTTTTTCACTAAAAAATAAAAACTTGTCAAACATTTTTATCATTTTTTATTTTGAAAATGATAATAAATATTTAAAAAAACATTTAAATGTGTATACGCAAACGTATGCTTGGTATATGTATATTGGATGTATAAGTAAGTACGTCTGGTTTCACCGACATTTTTCAAATTATGGGGTTAAGCATGGTTTTTAAGTTTTAATTAAAACTAGACTTGTATATTTATTGTTTTTTTAACCCAAATCTTACAATATGATTTTATAAAAAGCATTAAAGTTTTAAAACAATTACACAAGACTCCTGACTATCTAAATATAAATTTGAAAAATAAGTTTACAATAACAAAATACATTTGCTTGCAAGTTTTGGCTGATAGTGTTCATTTAAAATTAAAAATTTTATTTTTACTTTTTGTTTCAAGTATTTTTTTATTGTAAACTTTTTTAAAAAATTATTTGTAAGCAAAATGAAAAAACAGCTGCTAGAATAATTTTTACTAGTAAAAGTTTTACTAATAGAAACTATCAGCAACATTTTGCAGCTCAACGTTTTATTTTTTTTTGTAGTTCTAGTTCCTTACTTTTTGTGAACGTGATTATTAATAGTTTTCTGTAAATGAGCACAACTAATGACTAAATTAATTCTATTAAAACAAAAATAAAGGTTTTAAACATTCATTGAGGCGATATCTTTCCTAAAAAAATATTTTCAAAACGAAAGATATTTTATCTTACATTTTAATTAAAAAAGTTTCGCTTAGTGCTTATAAAAAATTTTTATACCTATAAACTACCTTTTAGATAGGAAAACCAGTAAAAATTTATTTTTGTAGACTATGATGTTTATTTAAATGTAACATATAAACATCTAATTCGTCTTCGGATTCTCCATCTTCTTTCAGATTGTTTGAAAGTTCTGTTAAAATATTTCCCTCGTCACTAATGTGGTCGTCTTGTCTTGATCACTATCTTCAAAGTATTTATCTTCTTTGTCTTGATTAATAATATTTAAATCGTCGTATTGGGTGTTTTCGTCAACGATGGTATAATCAAAGTCCTTGTCTTGTCCTGATAGGAACAGTTCATGCATTTGACTTATGAATTCCTGCCTCAAAAGCTCTCTTTCGTCTGCAGTTATTAAATGATCATTATGTGCGCTTTTATTGTTCTTTATAGCAGTTGACTTTTTTATTTGAACTTTACTGGAGGAACAGGCAATCTGTTCATTGTCAAAATTACCCCATTGCTGACGACAGTTAACAGGTATTTCAGAATATTCTTTACCTAAATTATCTAAAACTTCTTTTTTCTTGTTTTCCTCAGATGGAGAGGGTGAGTTGGTGTTGTGTGCTAATTTTACTTGCTGCTCTGCTTTCTCCATAATTTCGCTCAACTGTTTCTGCTCTAGATTGTGCATTAATATTCCCGAAAATGTGGTATTTTTTACATCATATCTGTCGCGCTGTTCTTTTTCTTTACTGCTTAAGTATTGACCGACTAGTTCCTGATATAGTTCCGGCTGCCTTTTCATCATTTCTTGCTCACTAAAGTACTCACCGTCTTTAATTAGCTGTTGCAAAGCAGCATATCTTCTATTCTTTATATCTCTCTGGCGTGTTTTTAACTTATTTTGATAGTCTTTCACCATTAAGTGCATTTCTTCGTCACTATCAGCTATTGAAAGTCTGGCAAAATCTTGTAAATGGCTTTCTTGCATAAAACTGCCAAAGCGTAATAGAAAGGTTTGTGGATTTCTTTGGTAAACATCTAATGCTACTTTAAGTTTCTCTTCCTTTTGCAACTCCGGTTCATCCCGTTGTTGGGATCTAAAAATTATTTGGCCATTTAAACTTAGATATTTCATTATTCTCATAATTTCCTCAGGTACATGGGATGAAAAATTGTTTGGCCTATTCTTTTCCGTATTTGATTTAGGATTTTGGGCACTACTATTTTCCATAGTCTCTTCTGCTGAAGCAGTCATTTTAATAAGTTTAGGCTTCAAATATATTTTTTTTTCTCAACAAAAGTGATTTGTTTGTTTACTTTCTTTACTAACTCTTCTTCTACTAAATAGAGATGACACAATAAAATTAATTGCCGATTTTCTATCGATACCCAAGTGTATACAAGAAGTCTCTTTAGACTATACGTCTTGTCGTATATAAAATTTCAAAAGCAGATGAATTTACATTCATATGCCAAAAACATGTTAAATTGGCATTTTTTGTGTTAAAAAAGACTGACATCCCTACCAGAACAGTGACGGTCATTTGACCGGTCATATGACCGACACAAATGACCGGTCAATCGGTCATTATTTTCTATCATTTTCTTAAGGGCGATGTGAAAAAAATGACCGAAACTTTGTGTACGTGTGATCTTGCATCTCTCTCGCACCTTCAGATGTGATAGAAATATTGGTCACAAATGACCGAAAGAAAATGTTTTAGTGTTAGTTTCGGTCACAAATTTCTTGTAGGGATAATAATTAGTTTTTTGAAATTAAAAAAAAAACAATGAGACATAACCCATTCTTTGTTACGACATATCCCCTATTCTATCTCTATCTATTATCACTTATGTAAACGGAATAAAAAGTAACAGCAAGTAACAGTTTGATTTTGAATTGTTTTTTTAGATAATACACACAGTTGAAAAGCACGCATCTTCTTCCCTTGTTCACTTTTGGCAATGAGAAGTTGGATTCGTCCTTCAACAACTTCTAAGCAACAAACATTTATTTTATTTTTTTGCCGTAACTAATTCACTATCAGCAGACTTTTTTTCCTACTGCCTTGATAGTATGCTGCTGAATAGAGACAAACACATGTGGAAGCGTTTCCTTAAAACAAATTTACAAAATATGTAATAAAATATTGTCCTATAACTTATTTTACAATATATGTATATTCAAACATTTTTTAGTTTTTGCTACATACAGACTTACATATGTAGATATTTAAGTATGTATTTTAATAAAAAAAAATATAATTGAAATTTTGTAGTAATAAATAAAACCATTGATCGCAGATATTATAGAAGCATATTTATATCATGACAACTTTAATTGTTAATATGTATGTAAGTAAATATGTATATTTGGTTGTAAAAATTTCAATTTTTTGGAGATCGAACTGCTAATTTTTTTAATTTAGAGAATTCAAAATTAGAAAATTTTAGCGAAAGAAATAAAAACGTTTACTGTTGCGAATTAAAATTTATGAAGTAGCCAAACTAAGCAATACATATTACAGAATTGCACTTGTAGCCAAAAATTGCTTAAATTTTTTTTTTAGATTTTAGCGATAGAGATTTAGCTTTAGCGAGTTATAGAATAGGGCGGCAGGGTACACTTTAAGTAGTTTGTAAAAAAATCTGTGTGAAATTGAACAAGGGGTTTGTTCATTAACCCATACTTATATTGTTACAAACTTGAAATAATTGTTACTAAACAGAAATTATTCATTTTTGCATATTAAATTTTTTTGTTTATGCTTATAAAAAGATTTTCTATTAGAAGTTAACAATTACAAAATACATTTGTTTCCACATTTTGGCTGGTAAAATGTTCTCGTTGTATTTACTGGCAAAGTTATTAAACACATCTAAAGATAAATTTTTTTTATATGAATACAACTTCAACAAAAGTTTATTTAAATAAATAAATAAATATTTTTTAATATAATTCATTGTAGCATCATAACCTATATTGGTTATTTTCGAGGTGGATTACTTTGGGTAACTGCAAAAAGAATCAGATGATGGTTTTAAATAAGACGTATACGTATACATATACATACTATAATACTACATATGTAAACTATAATACTATGTATGTAATTTGGCATTATATGTATATCAAGGCGAGTTCAAAATCAGCTGTGTCGCCTGAATTAATCCACTTTTGGCTATTTAATACACTTCTTTTAAAATTAGAGAATTAATTTTTGTTTATACTATTAAAAAAGTTTACTCAAATACTTATGCTCTTTGATCAAATATACTTAAAACGGCTTCAGATTTTCTTGGTTACGTGGCGTTGCCGTGCTTATTAACGGTTCAATTACATGTGACTTACCATTACGCCATAAACATAACCGTTGCTATAAAAGCCAAAACTCAATTGGTTTCTATGGTTATGACGTAATGGTAAGTCACCTATAATTAAATACAGTGTTGCCCATAAGTTTAGTTTGAACAGCTGTTTTCTATGGCTATGGTTAAGGCACGTATAAATGAACCTGAACCTTTAGGGCTTATTTATTAGACTATGCCATAGACGTTATAGTTGTCAAATAAGCCCTTAACAAGCCTTCTTTAATTATTATGAATACGAGCGTAAAATTTTAATAAGTTTAAAGAAAACCTTGTGCTATATAAATAACAAATAACAGTGCTTATTTATACCATTGGTATTCGATCTCTTTTTCAAATCGAGTTGCAGAGTATATTAAAAATAGTGTTTTTTTACTTGAATTGACTATGACGCAATTTATATCGACCATATTTTCCGTTTATATTTTTTCCTCATTAGTTAATAACAAAAAAAAGGACCTCACATAAAAGCAACAAATAAAATTATAGAGCTTACACAAAATTATTATGCAAAAATCGGCCAAAAGGCCTTTAAAACAATTTTGAACAATAATCTGTTTCATAATCGATTTATGTATCAGGTATATCAGGTATGAGGATAAATTTGTATGGAAGATAAACCAATACACAAGCTGGGACGTTTAAATACTTTAATTTTTATTTTAATTTAAAATTTTCTGAAAAAAAAAACACATTTAATCTAATCAAATTTGCCTCTCTGATATACCCGTAAACGAGTATATATATGAATACACATACGTATATAAGTATATATATGTATTATAAGAACACACTAAAACCGTACCTAGATTATTTGTCAATTAATGAGGCCGAAACGTTTTTATTTAAGAAGGAAAATATGTTTATTTAAAGTTTTAATTAAGGCACTGATCGTTACAGGTTGACACTATATTTGAGACTGACTATAAATTACATATCAAAAAGGAAAAGAAGAAATGACGGTTGACAAAAGTATAACCCTTGTAGCGTTTTATTGATAACAGTCGGCCGTTCCTGGCAATCATCGTCCTCGATGCTAGTCTTCTGAGTCGCCATCAATATCCATAGTAGAATCGGTTAAGTTGACATCAGGCAGCTGACACCACGGCTTCAGAGTATCGGACGCAAAGACTGACGTATAATGGCGCGTTGTACGGGATGATGCTGGAAGGTCTTCTAAAACATAACGATCGTTGGGTAACACTTTAGTGATGATAAATGGGCCCTTATAACGAGGCTCCAATTTGCGTGAGGTACCGGTGCTTTGAATTTCATTTTCTACCAACACCAGGTTTCCAGGTTGATATACGTGTGGCTTAGCATGCGACTGATCGAATCGTCGCTTCGACTTTTCTCGTTGCTCGTTAATACGGCTTACGGCGTTGTTTCGAATATCGTCTGAATTTGTTTCATCTCGTGGGGACTCGCACTGAAGTATCGCGACAAGTTTGTTGCCCAGGAAATCGCGGGGCTTAAAGTTGAATAATAACTCGTGTGGGGTACGGCCAGTCGTTTTATTCGTTATCGAATTAATGCTCCATTGAATCCGCTGTAGTTCGTTGTCCCAGTGACGATCATTTGACGTAGCCGGACGTAACATCGATAATATCGTACGGTTTAATCGTTCTACTTGTCCATTTGCACGGGGAGTTCGCACAGCATTCAATACGTGTTTGATATTATTATCGTTGCAGTACTTCTCAAACTCTTTGGACGTAAATGAGGTCCCGCGGTCACTCACGATACAGTGTGGGAACCCAAACGTTGATGACAAGTCGTTGACGCTGTTGACAGTGTACTTCGAGGATGTCGTTTTGACAGGATACAACATGGCATACTTCGTAAACGAGTCGATTATGACCAGTATGTGCTCGTTACCTTTGCTGCTTTTCGGAAAAGGGCCTAAATGATCGATATGAACCGTTTTAAAAGGGACAGGCTCCATATCCGTGAAATGATATTCACCTTCCTTTTTACCAGCAGGCCTTTTGTTAAACGCGCATTCGATACACGTACCGATGAATGACTTCACGAAATTCCTCATTCGGGGGAACCAAACTAACTCGCGGAGTTTTTCTAAGGTGCGGTCCACTCCTAAGTGACCATAGTTCACGTGAGCGTCATATGTGAGTCTCCATCGCAATGCGTTGGGCACAACCCATAGGTTTCTATCACCTTTGCGAAACAAACGTCCATTCTCACACATGTATTCGTTCCGTACGGTTTTGTCGTTGGCGTGTAACTTTTGTACTATTTCTCGTATTTTGGGATCTTGAAGCTGCATACTAAATAGCAGATCTGCGTTGTCGATTTCGGCTTTGTGAATGTGTAATGATGCTTCATCCATCTCGTGTGCATCTTCACAAGGGGCTCGGCTTAAAGCGTCAACATGACACATGCGTTGTCCGGATCGATATTCTAAGTCGATACTGTACTCCTGGATTCTTAACCACCAGCGCGCTATTCGGGGAATCATTTCCCGTTTCTGCATGGTCGACTTAACGGCACTACAATCGGTAACCACCTTAACTGTTTTACCTGATATGTAATACTTAAAACGCTCTAAAGATTCCACCACCGCTTGCGTTTCTAGTTCGTAACTATGAAATTTCCGTTCCGTTTCCGTTGTCGAGCGACTATAGTAGCAAACTACTTTAAAAACAGAGTCCTCCTTTTGCACCAAGACACCAGCAAGTCCGATTGAACTTGCGTCAGTGTGAACTTCATGTTCTGAATCAACACGGTAGGCGGTCATGACAGGGGATGACGTTAAAATTGTCTTTACTTTTTCGAAAGCGTCGTTTTGTTTATCGGTCCAATTAAAAGGAATATTTTTGCAAAGCAACTTACGTAAGGGCTCAGTTATGATTGCGTAACCTGGGACGAACTTTCTAAAGTATCCGCTAAGTCCCAGAAATCGGCGCACTTCCGTTATGTTCATTGGCTTAGGAAAGTTAGTTATAGCGTTCGTTTTTAACGTTCCGGGGCTGATACCACTAGGATTCAGCTGATGACCCAGATATTCGATCGTGGTTTTCATAAATTCACACTTAGTCCGTTTTAACGTAAGACCACACTCTTTTAATACTGCTAAAACTCTCTCTAGTTTTTCCGCCATTTCGTCAACACTATTGCCACCGATCAAGATATCATCCATATAATGAATCATATCGTCGTTTTTCGTTTTGGATTTAACCTTCGCCATCAGACGCTGAAACGCAATGGGTGCGTTTTTAAGGCCAAAAGGCATACGCTTAAATTGGTACAAGCCGTCAGTCGTGATAAAGGCAGTATATTGTCGACTTGTCGGTTCGACGGGAATCTGATAATACCCATTATTTAAGTCTAACGTTGTGAAGTAGCTGTACCGTTTTGCCTGTTGCAAGTGCTCTTCTATATTTGGGGTAGGGTGCATCTCCTTTCGCATGTGCTGGTTTATTCGTCGGTAATCTACGCAAAGTCTATCTGTTCCGTCCTTTTTCTTCACGATAACGATTGGGCTAGCGTATGCTGAGTCAGATTCTTCGATAATGTCACTATCCAGCAGCTCTTGTATCATTTGAGAGACCATTGCCTTTTTCGGTTCAGGCACCCGGAACGGTGCTTGAGCAATAGGTTCCTGCAAATTCAATTCTATACTAAATGTAACTAAGTTTGTCTTACCAATATCTGACGTTTTCGTGACGAATAAATCATCGTATTTGTCCAATATATTTTGGATACGTTCAGGCAGCTGTGTTTCGTTTGACGTTTTATCGGCATTTAATACATTAATTTCGTTGTCGTTTACAGGTAGATTATTATTATCGCGTACCGGGACTGTGTTATTTTCGTTTTCACGTGTATTTACATTTACAAACTTTATTTGACCGTTAGTTATTTCGGCTCGGACGCTATTATTCTCAAAAACGTTCTGACCGATTAATAGTTCATGCGTCATCATTTCATCGTTTACAATATGAAAGTCTAAATCGAGTTTTACGCCGTCAATTACAATTGGAAGCATCATCGTTTCTTTTGAAAATTTTTGACCGCCACAAATACCTTTTATGTTCATAAAGCACGGTTTTCTCTTAAACGCAAACTTTTTAGCGACACTTTTTTTAATTATATGACAATCACTACCGGTATCTATTAACGCTTTTAACTGGCTGTTGTTAATCGTAACGTCTTTTATAAAATTTACTTTATCGCTATTCGTTTCACGTACACTAGCAAGTTTTTTTCCACAATTTTCTGGTTCACCTCGTGGATGAACTTTATGACAATCGTTGCATCTTTTACGTTTTTGTGGTTTCGGACATTTCGACGATATATGACCACTTTCATTACAATTATAACACACAAAGTTTGGTTTTTTTATATCTTTCGTGTCACTGTGTTGGTTTTCTTTATTATTTACCGATTTGTCTTTTACATCGCTTTTTACATATTTCATAAAATTTTTCTCATAATCGTCAAGCGCTTCGCGCATTTCTTTAACGTTTTCAAATCGCGTGGCTACAATTGCCTTTTGTATCTCCCGATTATTAAGTCCTTCGCGAATGTATTTCATTATCGCACTCTCCGTTAAATTGTAACGTTTACCTAGCGCAGTTACACGGAAACAATAATCGATAATTTTCTCGTTTGATTTTCTACCGGCTTGAATCATTTTAAAATGAACTTCTGCCTCGTCACTAACACTTGAAAATTCCGCATTTAACGCACAAGAAAATTCTGACCAACTTACGTACATGTCCGGTGAGGCGTCAAACCACATTTTTGCGGGGCCGGCCAATTTAGAATAAACGGCAAGAAGAAAACATTTTTCGTTCCACTGATACGCTTCAAACGATTTGTTAGCACGAGAAATAAACTGTTCGACTGAAATTGTTTCTTTAGACGGGTCAAACAACGGTATTGTTTCCCCAATTTCTTTAACCGACGCGATATTTCTTACCGCCCGTATATTATCGTTTGCCATCGCGGCTTCGCTATTTCGAAATCCGTTATTGTTCATATCACGCCGTTGCGGCGAATTTATACGACTCGGCGTTGCTACACTTGTGTTTGCGTTTGCGTTTGCATTTACATTAATATTTTGTTGCACTAACGACATTACACTCTGCATCGTTGCCCGCAATTCGTCTAATTGTTTTTGCATACCGTTCAGCAGTTCATTTTCGTTTATATTTTCTTCCATTTCTACTTCGTCTGTTTGTAAATAATCTGTTAACCGTAACACGAGTTCACTCTTTTGTCCAACTGTCGATAAATTGCTTACACGCAACAATTCTTTTAACTGATCGCACTTTAGTGTATTGATTTTCACAAATTTCGTCATCGTTTCGTTTATTTTGATTACTATACCTAGTACCCGTAACACTGTTGATTTTGCGCTCCGTTTGTAGTTTAACTTTTGATTTCTTTTCTTTTAACACTTTAACTTCACTTGTTTGCCGTGTGTGAATATCGTTTATTTGCTTACGTTCGATTAATTCGTTTTCTTTTCGTTTTGTTTACTTTAAACCATTTAGTTTTTCGTTTTTGCTTATGATTATTATAAATCACTTCGTTTTTTCGTTTTGTTTTTGATTATTGTAAATCAATTCGTTTTCCGTTAAGTTTATGATTATTATAAATCACTTCGTTTTCGTTTTGTTTTGATTATTATAAATCAATTCGTTTTTCGTTAAGTTTATGATTATTATAAATCACTTCGTTTTTCGTTTTTGTTTTGATTATTGCAAATCAATTCGTTTTTCGTTAAGTTTTTGATTACTTTAAACCAATTCGTTCTTTTTCCGTTATGACGCTTGTATTTATTTCGTTTAGTTCGTTTGTTTCGTTTACTCGTTACTTTTTCTCTTTCTTTCTTGGTATTTCTTGCACATGTTACCAAGCCGTCAGCGCAGCACCCGAATAACGGTAAATGTTTACCGGAGTCTCACTTTACAACTTTAAAATTTTCCTTCAACGTTAACTTTAATTTTTTTAAAAATTTTGGTAATCCCGCTTCTGAACTATAAGAACACACTAAAACCGTACCTAGATTATTTGTCAATTAATGAGGCCGAAACGTTTTTATTTAAGAAGGAAAATATGTTTATTTAAAGTTTTAATTAAGGCACTGATCGTTACAGGTTGACACTATATTTGAGACTGACTATAAATTACATATCAAAAAGGAAAAGAAGAAATGACGGTTGACAAAAGTATAACCCTTGTAGCGTTTTATTGATAACAGTATATACATTATGTACATCAAATACTTGAACTATACTGTAACATAAAATCTGTGGTAATATTGTAAAATTATATTAAAATTGTATTAAAACTATTCAAAAGTTAGTGATATAGAGGTAAAAGGAAGTATCGGGCATGTGGGCTCCAACTGTAATGCCGTAGCCATACAGTCAGCTGAGGCTGTATATTCCCCCAACGATTCCAAAACCTTTCCTAAAGTAAACCTTAAAAAATAGTTAATTATTGTATAGACAGCTTTATATAAATTTTTAAAAGTTGTCTAATTTACCATATTTTCGGACAATTTGGATCCAACTTCGCAGCGTCTTTTAAAATTTTTTCAGCCAAACGTGGTTCACCCAAAACATGATGTGTTTCTCCTAAGGCTCTTAAAGCATCAGTGTGATTAGGGTTGGCGGCAACAGCATTAAGAAAACATTGTTTTGCCTCATTCCATTGTTCTAAATAAACACAAACTTGTCCTCTCTGAAAAAGAAATTTTCAGCATTAAACTGAATGCAGTGAAAACCTTCGTACATAAATAGACACTTTATTAAAAAATTTATTATTCGGCTATGCCGAATCTTTTATGCCCTTCACATTGGTATCTTGGAACACCTAGTCATCTGATCCAGCTTAGTTAGTTGTTTTCGAACTTTAAATGATATAATAAAATTATTTTGTGGCGGCTTTCAAGTTGATAGCCGTCCTCGTTTTTGAAATTGAAAACTTCACCAAATTTGAACTTTGTACGGGTGATGCCACTTCCCGTTCCTAGCCAACAAATTTTCTTCTTTTGTACTAAATTTTTAAAGCAATTTTTTATGTGAAAGAAAAAAATTTTACACAAATAAGATTTTTTTTTTTAAATAGAACTTAGCCAAATTAATGCAAATACATTAAAAACATTTTCTTTAAAAAATGGAGAAAAGCACGTTTTGTTTTGCGACTACTCATGTATGGACTTTGTCCAAAAAAACGAGGGAATCGTAGTATTGTGCCTATATCTCGGCCTGTAATTTACCGATAGTGCTGATTTTATATAGTGATTATCTCACGGATATTTCTGATGGTTTGACGGCAATACCTGGTACGTAGTACCAACAGACACACAGGCGAGCATGACTTAATTGAACTTCTCTATTTACAAGGATCCAGAATATATACACTTTATGGAGTTGCAAATTGATATTAGAGAAACTAAAAACGGAACGACGAATTGATAAATACCCTTATCACTATGTGAAGGGTATAATTAAACAGTTTTTTGTATTACTGTACGTTCAGACAAAACAAATCCTCTGTCTAATTTGAACGTATAGTTATTTTACAGTTTCAGTACAGAAAAAAATTCGTCTCGTGCGCGGTCGAAAATCTCCAAGTACTGCCAAAAGTCGAAAAAACAAGTTTTTAATTTGAAACTTTTTGTCATTGGTTACTCTACAGGAATACCCAAGGAAATAAAATTTGTTCGTAAAAAGGTTCCTTGCACCAAATGGCCTTTAAAATTTTAGTTTGCATAAGGACTTCGGGCGAACGTAAAATCGTTTTTGCTTGCGAGATTCTGCTCTCTTAGCTTTGGGTTTAATATTTTCAAATTTTTTTACAAAAATCCAAATGTCCTCCCAAAATAAGTACTTTTGACTAAAACTTGCTGGAATATTACTCTATGTTCACAAAACTTTGTATGTATGTTTAGTTTTTTGCTTTTTACTACTTTACTGCATATGGACCCATCTAAAAAACCTCTTATATACAAGTTTGTGGGTCATTTTCCATTTTTTTTTACTTTTTACCGAACTCACGCTAAACGGAATATCCGAGTTGGCAGTTAATTTGACAGCTTTTCAGCTGATTTCATAGTTGAATAATATTGAAGTTGTGTAGCCATTTTTTAAAAGAATAATAACACCTGTGGAAAAAGTTTTGAGGAAAAAGTTACTAAGATTTCTTTCTTTTATTTCACTCCCAATAAAAGTCCCGGGAGGGCGGGAAATAAAACAAATTTAACTTCTTGGGTATTCGCCGTAAATGCCCCTAAAGTGTAGTTGAAAATGCTCAAAACATACTAAATTATTAAGTTTAAAATAATTTCGTCAAAGCTGGAAATGTTACCATATACATAATTTGATGCGAGAGAGGATAAATTGATGAAGCTTCGTGTATGCAATTTAAAGCTTCCGTTGGCTGTTCTATATTCAAATAAACATCTGACAAAAGAAGCCATATCTAAAAAAAAAAAACAAACATCCTTGCATAAATTATACAAAATATGTTGTATTAAATTTTGTTCCATACCTTTATTTGTATCATCCATGGTCTTTGGGGTCCTGGTCGTGGTGTAAAGGAGCTCAAAGAGCTAGCTGCTTCACTTAAAGCTTGTTCCATCCGAGACACTGCCGCCAAAGAAGCCGCATAAACAGAATCTTTAAAATTAAAATTTTAAATGCAAACACACTTTTTCAATGCCGTATACAATTACTTTACAAAAACATTTACAAAATTTACAAAAAAATATGTAACTTCTTTTAAAGCTAAAACAAGATGCAAACAACTTTAAATAATGTTATATAAAATGTTAAAAAAGGAATAGTATTTTAATAGAAACTACTACAAATAAATTATCGGCCCTGTTCTGTAAGCCAAATCCAAGTTAGTTTCTCGTAAGTAAATGTTTAAAAATCGTATAGAAAAATCTGAACCATGGTGGAATTACATATAAAGCCTTACATGAGCAGGCGATCGTCAGTTTATAGTCCCCAAATCTCAGGATTTCATGCACTATTTTCTTACAATTTTATTCTCTTTATTTTCTAAAAAAAACCTGAAGCTCTCGAAACATACTTACATTGCTTAGAGGTATTTTGTTAAAGAGTACATTAATATTGAACTTGTGCAGGAACCATTAGTTGAAAACTCAGAGACAAAAGGTTTCCCATCCCCAGCATTCATATATCTTTCTGGTCTAGAGCATGCTTTAAATAGAGTTTAGCTCAATTGACCTTACAGTGGCAAGCAAAAAGCTGCTGCATTGAAGAACCACTAGATAAGTGTAAAGTATCAAATAAATATTATAAGTGTTTTAAAAAAGAAAGCTCGAGTAGAACTTTAGTAAAACCTAAAATGGAGAGGCTTTTAAAGAAGACTCAAAGAGAAGCTCATGAATATTTTACAAACAAGAGAATTAACCCAGAACTTTGAAGAAGAAATCAAAATTTTGGCCAAAAAGCAGTCAAGCCCAACTTTTACTAAAAGAAGAGATGACACCTGATCAACGATCACTTTTCAGATTGTAAGGAGTTGGCTGGGAAAGTTGTCTGCAGCAATAACAAGCTATCCAAAACTTCCAATAATATAATCTCCAACGACAAAATTTTAAGAGTGTTTAAACCTAAATAATAGAAGAACAAATCTCTATGCTTTTTCGAAAGATATTGTAATTTGAAAACTGTTTGCGGATGTAATCATGTTCGTTTACTCAGCACACGTAGATAGATTGTTAAAGTAAGCCCAAGCAAAGCTAAACTGAAAATGTTTACAACAAAGGATTTTCAGCTTCAAGCTGCCGTGGTTGGGAAAATTAAAATCGCTCTTACAGATCATGTGAAATATTTGGTTATTATGCAAGTCGTTAATAGTCAAAAGATCTTAACATCTAATGTGGGATTAATAAGGTTACAGTAGTCAACCACAACATACATTAGATTCTTGTAGTAAAATGCATTAAAATGAGTTTATACAGCTATGATATATCAAATCTCTGCTTTTGAATCTCATTTGGAACACAAGGTTAAGCCCCATTTCTATTGTTCTTGACATAGCTACAATATCTGCTGAAGACATCTAGATGATATAGAGGACTAGCTTAAAAATTAAAGACACTTCCCACATCAAAAGTTTTATTAATTTTAATTCCCTCTAGGGCGAAGTGGGGGAAAACAACAAAAAGGAAAACTGTTAGAGAAGAAATTTCTAAGTTGGATTGCGGTGTGGCGTCTAGTGTCTTTTCAGGAGAGCTAAAGGCTAACCGCTACTGTGGTTCCTGGCCGTTAACGGGAGGGATTTTGAGGACCTTTAAAAGGGAGCAAGAGTGGTAGCCTTCGCAGACGACGTGGTTCACTTGTCAGAGGCAGATTTCTGTCTACCCTGACTTATTTCATGCAAGGGATGTTGAAAAAGCGCTTACCTTGGGCCAAGTCCAATTAATTATGAGTGAACCCGGCGAAGACTGGGTTAGTACTATTTACCCAAAGGCATAATATTGAAAAATTCAGTGGACCGATCCTCAATGGCATGAAGCTAAAGCTCTCTTCGCAGGCTGAATACCTTTGTGTTGTACTGGACAGCTGGCATAACTGGAAAAAGAAAATCGAAGAAGAGGTAAAAGAGCTGTCAAGTGTCAAAGTCTTTTTTGTACCGTCAGCCAAAGGGACCAAGGTTCTTTTGTCCATGGGTAAGAAATACCTAATACTGCTTACCGGTATTCCCACCGGTCAACCTAGCGAATTCTTTGTGAACCATTTATCGACTTTATCGGACTGGAACCTCTATGAGCTTAAATTGCACCATGCATTTGTATATCCATTTACCATTCTCTTCTGTATATTCAATTATCATTTCTTAGCTCTCTACTATCTCCTACTCAACATAAATCTTTTTTCTATATTTCCCAAATCAACACGATTAACAAAATATTATCACTGAGTGGTGTGATACACCACCTCTGGTAGGCATCACTGGCTCTTCTTACCTACCAACCTACAAAAAGCAAATACATCATAATGTTTCCATGTGAATGCAATACATTTTAGGACTTGTCGGTTAATCAAGTCAGAAGGCACCCATAATAATGCAATATAGAACCATAGAATTTTCTTGGCAAAGCTTTAAAAAGGTAGTGAAATCTAAGCACATGTAGAGTTTCCAAATTTATGTGCACCTTTCTTTTAAATCAGGCTGATAAAGAAACTTATAAAACATAAAAGCAGATATAAGGTTGTTGATGTCATAAAAAGTTAACTGGATGCACATCCTTTTTGACACATTACGTTAATGCAGCTATAAGGGCTTTGGAGGCACACTGCTTCAAGACTCGGTTGGCGAGGTATAAAAGAAGGTCCGTAAGTAAAATTATACATCTGTTAAACGTCAGCCTGTGTTTAGTTTCCGATCGAAGTAGTTCGGTCTTTGAGTTGACACATGAGAAGAAAACGGTTATACCACCAATGGATCAGTACATAGGAGATTTACATAACGAATCTTTAACTAGAGAACAGGAATGACTTTATTTTGCACTATATGGCCAGGTACTTTTCAACCTCGAAAAGTTGAGCCTAACGACCATTATTGGGATCATTACTAGATTGGATTATTCTAGGATGTGTGAAGATAGAAAAAATAGAAGTGCTAGAACATGTTGTCTATCACTGCCTAAAATAGCAGCTTAGAGTCAAGTGGTTGATTAAATGATTCAACTTAAATTTTGAAGTATTAAGAAATTATCCTAATCCTGATTTGCCTAGCTTATTGCCGCGTTTCCCATCACCCAGAATTTAAAAGGTATCGTGTGAAGAATAACGTCTAGTGCCGCTTTAAGTTTGCTTCTTTTAGCGCCAGTAATGCTACATGAAGTTAGTTTATACTTGTAATTAATAACCTTTGCACGTATTTAGTTTTGCCGGGGATCACCTAAAATCCGTCCCTTGACGCTTACAAGCTACGCCAATTACTAGCTCCCTGACCGTTGAAAGAAACCTCCCACTGATTAGCATCAAACTTCTTCACGGTTGACAAAAAAGAATTATAAGATATATAAAAAACCCCCCTGAAGCATTGAAGTATCCATCTGACTAAGAAAATTTTCACTTCTGGGTCCCAAAGAATCTCATCTACCACCTCTATCATTACATTGTTAAAGACTTCTTCTACTTTAAAGAACGCCCCCAGGGCATATGTTTTATGTTTCTTTTAAGAACGGTATTAGCCTTTTAAACGTCTTTTGTGGAAATGATGATTTACTTATAGATATAAAATCCCTCGATTTTTAATGGTCTATCCTACTTTTTGCTTTTTGCAACATGGTAGCTGTTATCCCGGGGATTTGTAGGCCTTAAAGGGCTTAGTCGCCATTTACACCTTCTTGTTTGTCGCTAAGTTTTCCACTTTTGCTGTCTCAGGCTCAGTAACCTAAGTTTTTTTTTCTGGACCATAACTATGCCATACTCAACATCAATACAACCGAAAGGGGGTTCCAAATATAGTTCTAGAGTCTCTAAGCTAGAGTGAGTCCTTAAATCATCAGCTATTTGTATATATACTGTAATTTTTGGGTTTTAAGATATCCTCCGAAACCTTGAAAGCTTATTTACCGAATAAACTTTCACCAAAAACTCCTTTGTACCTATGAAACATACTCTATAGCTATTCCAGTCCCGAGCATTTCTACTAGCCTTCTCCCTATTAAGAAACCTTAAAAGGTCTTCAGTAAACTTTTTATCCTAGTCTACCATTTTGGTTGCCCTCTTTTTTTTTACGTAAGACTGATTGACACGTTGACTTACACCCGCAAATAGGGCATAGGTTAGGTAAAACAGGCAGCCGCTAAAGGACAGGATACAGCTCATTTGGGCACGCTAATTTGGTCCATTTTTGTTTCCTAGAGAGACAGACGAAAAGGGTGGAGATAAAAGGAAAGAAGAAATTTAGAAAAGGGTTAATTGGGGAAAAAGAAGGATGAAGCAATCTTACCAGGGTTTCTGGTGCGAATCAAACCCACAACCCCCAGACTTTTCTTATCAATATCTGACTTCAGGGTTTAACTACAAGTTCAAACTTAATTTCAAAAGTATCCGATTTACAGAACAGGGCCGAGTATTTTTTGGATTACTTTAGTGAATATATATGTATATGATTTCTAGTGAGAGACACACTTGTTTTTACTAGTATTTTGTATTGTTTTTTATTTATAAGAAATATTCAGACATGATTTAATATTAGTGTAGCTTTTTTATAAATGCACTAAAAACGAAATAAATTAAAAAAGTGTTAATAAAAAATTTATTCAAAAGAAAAATTTGTTAGTATTTTTACAAAGCGTAAAAAACTTACAATTTTAATAAGTTTGTTTGTTATTGGATCCAAAATTTTGTTTTTTTTTTTTGAAAATTATAAGAAAAAGTTTATTTTTTTATGTACAGAACAAGTTTAAGTTAATTTATATTTGAATTCCTACTTTAATATTAAAGAAGCTTTTTTTTAAAGAGGCATGTATAGTCAATAAAAAATCGTTGTTTAGTTTAAAATTTAACTAAAACATGAAATACTGGTTAAAAAGTGGAAATAATTGATTTTTTGAACAAATAAACATTTACACTAGACTTGGAAAATAATAAATCTGGGTTTTTTAAGAAAAAAATTGGCAATTTATATTACTATCAGCCCAGCTAAGCCTACCAATTTGATCGTTTAATACTATTTTTTAAAGAAGCCTAATGCTTTTTAATTTAAATATTTATGTATGTTAAGTATTAAAATAAAAAAGCATAATAAAAAAGTAGCGACTAGTGTTTAATAAAGCAAAATTGCGTTGGATTTCCAGGCATTCCGGAATTGAAGGTAAAAATAATGCAGACGGCATTTTTTAAGACGGCGTTCCTAGCGCCCCGTAGCTACATTATCAGTTAACTGCTTTACAAAAGAATGCAGACATAACAAATTTCAAGCGTCATCACTATTTATAGATTAACGCATAGGTTGATGTTTTTTCAGTATTTATCCTTGATTCATCTTTAAAACTAAGATAATTTTAAGGATCTAAACTTTAGATTCTACAGATTTTTAATACATTTTTAATTTTTAAAATTTGCCCTTAATGAAATAAGCAGAGTTTTGAATTTTATACTTAGTGGAACTGAATTTCAGGGAGTAAATTCAGATGCTAAAAAAATATTATTATTATTTGTCTATATTTACATATATACGTATTGAGAATTATTTCAGCCTTTTAGTTTGATTTAAACTTTTGCGATAAAACTTACTTGAATCCTTGTCAGACATTTGCGATGATGGTACATGCAATACAACACTTCTAGTATCCGATTGTTTTTCCTCGTTTTCAACATTAACTTGACCTTCGTATAATTCACGCCATATGGTAAGCATACGCTGGACAGTGACTAAAGCAATTTCAGCATCTTGCAAATGCAGCTGTAAGTGGGCTTTGACATGTAATAAGTTCAAATTATCCGGGAATTCTTCTAGGGCATCTTCGGCAACTATAAGAGCTTCTCTTGGACGTCGAGATGCAGTCAAAATTAAAGCAAATAAATGTAAACTAGGTGCATGTTCAGTACGTAAAGCTAAAGCGAAACGTATGTGAGTTAAAGCTTCAGGAATATTATTGAGGAGAGCGTATTGCAACGACAAATAATATTCGCACAAATGATCATTGCCATCATTTTGTACAGCTTTCTCCAAAGCTTCTAAAGCAAGTTTGTGATAATTTTCGCGTTCTACTTTTAGCATGCTTTGGATGGCTAATTGTTGATAGCCTATGCCAACATAAAGTTGACTACGTGAAAGTCTAAGACCTTTTGTTTCTCGCTTTAGTGCTTGATGGGCAAAATCGAGCCCTTCTTTAATGAGACCCAATGATTCGTAGCACAACTTGGCAGCTAAAAGACAGGGTAAATGATCTCCAGGAATAAGTTTCATTGATTCCTGTAGAACTCTTAAGGCATGCATATGCTTGCCAGCCGCCATTAGGGATATGCCATATTGGCGCCAGACATGTTGCTCGCCAAACGAAAATTTTAAGGCTTTTTCGAAAGACTCATTTAATAATTGTATAAGACCCCAACGTACTGTAGCCAAAGTTAGTAAATCATATACGGCAGTAGCATTACCCATAGCATGGGTACGGGCTATTCGAAATTCTGGAGATTGTGACAAGACTGTATCGCGCACAGCTAAAGCTTCTGCTATAAGTAGTAGCAAAATAGTTTCTTCTTGTTGGTTGCGTGGTGTAAACTGATTACGGGCAGCATATTTTCTTGGCTTCCACAGCTTTTTTGCTGAACCTCCGGATTTTAAATCTGAACTTGCTCCCTGTTTCTTTTGAAAAGGTGGTGTATATATAGTACCTGATACTCCCCTTAATAGCACTTCAGCCAATTGCCTGGCCAATGTCAATCGTAAAGACTGTGTAGTTTTTGTTTCTATGGCGTTCAACATTGTTCGATAACGATCAACGGCTTCTTGCAATTTTCCGGCTTTGATTAAAACAATTGGCGCTCTTTGCAAAGCTGTCTCTAGGATAGCACCCATTCGTCTATTTAGTTCTAAAGGATTAGGTGGTATACTTGAAGTGATGGCCATATTACTAGCAGATTGTTGTACACTAACATTGATTGCCAATGTTGAACCACCTGTGTTGTTGGCAGATGCAGAATATGCAGCAATATCTTGTTCTTGGAGGTATAATAAACCCAAATCCGTTGCGCGTTCAAAGCAAGAGATCTGTAATGACACAAAAGGGATAAGATATGCGTTTTCATGAATATGTACACACATCAAAACTAAACCGAAACCGCAAATTTGTGGTTTTGTTAAAGATCGACATTTTCAATTTTCAGTTTTGGGTATACTCAAGTATAGTGCATTTTTAAGCACTGATTAGTTTTTTTTATTAAAATTTGTATTATTTATATTCTTTAAATGATATACTTATTACCCACCATATCAATCTCCTTTTCAGCTTTTTTGAACTTTGAAGATGGTTTCGCAGTCTGATTTTCCAAGCAAAGGCCTTTAATTGCATACGATTCTGCCAAGATTTTAAGGCTTCGTCTGTTATAAAATTTGGAATATATGAAGGTGCATAGTTAAAAAACAAGTTTTTCGAAATTACTCTTTGGTCTACTTACAAAGTTAATTCCTTTTCAGCCAAAGTATTTAGTTCGGCCTTAACAAAATTGTCCAAGCTGTTCTCATATTCACCGCAAGCATAGCAAAGTTTAGCCAACAATAGGTAAGCATCCAAAGCAATTCCAGCTTTTTGCCCATTTTCTCCAGTGATCAAACTAAGATATCGTCTGGCATCTTGCAGACCATTTTTCGCTTTACCAAAATTTCCTTCGATTGGTGGATTATCCTCCAGATAACTTTCCAACCTGGCCTCGCCTATTAAAAAGTGGGCCAGACATTCTGTTTCCCAATGTAAATAATACATCATTACTTGGTCAATGACAATTGAATTTAAATTACCATTATTAGGTGATCCAGTTTTAAGTTCATCCGTCAATTCAATTATTTTTTGCCATTTACCTTCACTGCGGCAACTTTCTATTAATGCTTCTACTTTAGTTGTATTACGCATTTTCAAGTAAAATTTTTAATACTTATTTATAGGTATTTAATTTTTTGGAATCATTTGATTTATTCACTTTGCAGACACTATCTTTATATATAAAGCTAGTTTCATGGTTTTTAAAATTTAATTATTATGAATGATTAATGGCTAACTATTGAACCTTGAACTGTTAATAATTTTTTATTTGTATTAAGTTTAAAAAATTGCGAAAATAACTTTTAACCGATCGATTTTTTTACATACAGAATTCTTCTTCTTTAGCATACGTTATTAAAATGAATTATTTACACACAAAGTACACCCTGAAAAATTTTGTAAGAACGTTATTATTTAGTGGTGCTGTTAAAAAATGATTATGCTGGCAAAAGTAAAGTTGCCTGAATATTTTTGCTGTCTGTGAATTTATAGAACAATTTCTAAAAGTGATTTATTTAATTACATATTTATTTTACAATACCTTTGCATTACCATTTTTTGTTAAACCTACCCTACACTAACGATAACCAAGTTGTTTTTAGAGTCTAAAAACTTAAAAAAGAGAGCAAAACACATAAAAATTTAGGCCCAAATTTATAGTTATTAAAGAAGAGTTTTAAAGTGCTTTTTCGACATATGTCTATTAAATAATTGTCAAACAACCCTTAACAAATCCACTGTGATTATAATGAACATAATCGTGTCAGTATCATGGTATATATACACTTCACAAAAAAGTAGGTTGTGTCAATTTTTTTCTACACATACAGCGTGTGTTATATACCAAATAAGGCAACAGAACCATTTTGAAAGCCACAAATATTATACTATAACCAAAACGAATATGTTAAAGAAATAAAAACTTAATTCATTTTAAACTTTTTCTGCTTAATTTAAGGGTAAGCAAAAAATTTTTTGAAACCGACGGGTAAGCATATAAAAGTTGAAAGCTAACTGACACACCCATTTTTTTTAATTTTTAGTAGCTTGGCAATCACAATATTTCATTTATACTTTACTTGCTTATTCTAAACAAACATTTTTTTCTCTTTTGCTTTTTTGTTTTGCTCAACATTTTTGTTTTAGTCATGTAGTAGAGTTGTTGTACTGTGAACCTTTCTACTGTTGCCAAACCTCTTTTCTTTACTCTTTTTTCTTTATCACGATGTTTTATACATAGGTACTATTTTATTTATACAAATAATATTTTTTACCTTCTATACAGTCATATTCTATAAATTATTATTTTTAGCTGGGTGTATAAATTAAATGGAATATTTAGAGAACTAAAATTGCTATCTGCATAAAATTTCGTTTCAGTTATTTTAATAAAAAATTTCTTTTTGGGCCAAATGTTTTTAGAATCGGAGCAGGAAAGAGGTATTCCCATCAATAACTATTTCTTCTTAACAAGGGTTGATACATAAGTATAATCTCAAAATTTACTTCAATAGCCAAAGTACAGTGGACGTCCGATAGTACCTACTGTCGGTTTTTTTATCCATTAGCAGTTCTGTAGTTTTTACTATTGGATAATACGAATACAACTATATTGTATCAAATATAAGTATGCTTTATGGTCACTGTAACACCCTCAATCTATTATGATATTTAATTCGCAACACCTTTTTATGAATTCATTGATCACACGCTACTACACGTCTAGTTTTTATCACGTTATTTTGAGAAGTTTGGTTTTTTAAGTGAAGAATGCCACAGGAAAATCATAATACCATTACATGGATTACGGGTTTAGGATAGAAAATTTTTCTGTAACAGGGATTGCAATATATAAATTTTGAACACCGAATCCGCTAGTGTTTTTTTTCCTGAAATTATTCTTTAAACCTAGTTGCCAAACCTAATTGACGAATTACTCACTTTTACTCTTATTTATAAGATGTATTTCATGCTTTTATAGTCATTTAACAATGATAAAAATGATATCATAAGATCTAAGAAACTCAATTTAGTTACAATAGAATATTTTAAGTTGTTTTTATCATATTAAACGAAGTTAACTTACATAAATATCTTATTGGCCTACTTCACAAAAATTCTTCTTTTATGTTTTAAAATTAGTACTAATTAAAAACAAACCATTAATAAACGTAAAATATTTCTCAAAATTAATACATAAGTGGTAATTTTTACCCTAATTTCGAAATGAAAAAATCCCCCTATTCTAGAAGGAGAATTTGCCTTCGGACAACACTGATAATACTATGCTGTAGTTTTGTAAACAAAAATAGTTTGATAATTAAGTTGGCTTCTAGTCATTTTATCAGCTTTTAAAAAAACTAATTTAGGTAAATTACAAATATAGCACGAAAGTGTTGTGTTGCGCTCCACATGTAAGATAAAATTTTAAATTTCTTATTTTCCTTTTTTAGTTGAAAATAAATAACAATAGTTAATATTATTAGTCATTTAGTTGTTGCGGTGATGTACACAAACAACAAAACTAGAAATAAGGGCGTTCAAAGCTAATTAAATAATTACAGAAAATAAAAGAAGTATTTTGATGAATAAATGAAATCTTAACTACCCGCACATATCTACAGTAAGTACAGTATTCTTATAATTATAAAGTTTGGAAAATAATATGCTCAATTTTTTCTAGTTCAAAAAAATGAATCCTCACGACGACTGGAGTCTAAAGTGGAACTGGTCGGATTTCTGTTCTACTGGCATACGACCATTTGCCAACGATTCAAATGATTTATTGCCTTGTTTTCAAGAAATAATACTACAATTGCCAGTTTATACATTGTTCGCGGCAGTCTCGTCGTATAATTTCGGTACCTACACTAGGTCTGTAGCACGAAATCGCACTCAGCTGTGGGCTATTTATTTGCGTGTAGTTATTGCAATTATTTTGGCATCTTTACCTGGTTTGAAGCTATTTAAGTTTTATAGTTTGGGTGTTAGTTTGTATGCAGCTGATATACTGGTTGTGTGTACAGAATGTGTTATGTGGGTAGTACATAGTGGTAAGTTTTTAAGTTCCATAATACTAATAATAATAAAAAATAAAATAGTTATATAAAAATAATAATGATAACAGTTAAAAAATCGAAAAAAATAAAAAAGATTTATTACTACACAAAGAAAAAATAAATAGGTACAAGCTAGAAAATAATTAACAAATAAAAAAGCTAGTTAATAATCATTAAGGGGAATATGCAGAAACAAATTTCAAATTTAAAACTGGGGACAAATAACGGCATTTTAAAATTCTTAATAGAATTCTTATATTAAAAGCAATGACCGATCGAGTAGAATTTCGATTCGAATCGAATGCCGTAATTTGCCTTCTGATTTGAAATACTGATTTCTGTATGAAAATTTAGTTTAAAAACCTACCTATTTTAAATTTAAAAATTATTTATTCCTATGCTCTTAAATATTTAAAAATTATGTATATAGCAATTTAAAATGCACTACTTGATTACAAAATAATCCTATTTTTATTCACCACTTCACTATCCATCCGATGTTACTTTGAAAATTAAAAAAAAAACCATTATTTTCGGTCACAGACATGTTGTGAGGATATAGTCGATTCGGAACAGTTCATAATTGCCGGAAAGACATTATGCAAATATTCAGTTAATTGGACAAATAAAAGTGCGTGCATTAAGATTTAAACAGTAGAAGTACCAGTTCATTTTTCTTCAAAAAAATCTGTGCCGCAAAAGTACAAATATAAGGAACTTAATTTTCTTAGTAGAAGTTCATTTAGATTTAAGGTATTGTGGGCGTGGCGCCGCCCTTTTTTCTTAAAAAGTAACTTAGAAACTTTCGCGGGCTCAGGCACAACAACTTTGCTAATGACCATTACATGAATAAAGGCATAGACTACGATTTTTTATATACAACTTGAATGAAATTGTTTATTCCCATTTTGACTTTAAGCTATTATTATATGTTGCAAGTCTAACAAATTGAATTTAACAGATAAAAAATTAAATCTCTTCTAGGTTATCTCCTAACATGCAGACATTTCGGGAAACTAAGTCACCGTGGATCTCTTGTAATGATAGTTATGTGGTTGGCCGTATTTGTTTTAGATGCAGTGTGGCTCCGTTCTAGTCTACAGTTGGATTGGTGGCCATGGAGTTTAACTACATTACTACTTGACATTTGTTATGGTTTAACTTTAATACCCACGGGAAAAGCTACTTACACGGGCTCAAGATATTCCTACCCTAACACTGAGACATCATCACTGCTATCACCACGTTACACACATTTTAATATTGATTTTAATGAGGCCCATTTGGGTCATGCACAAGATGAGGCAAATTATTTTTCCAGATTCTTATTTTATTGGGTAGGGCCGTTAATTACCAAAGGCGTGCTTGGAAATTTGAGGCGTATAGAAGACCTGTTTGATTTGCCAGATGCCCTAAATATACCAAGAATAAGTGAGAAACTACAGATTAGTATATCGCGGTCGAAAAACTTATTTATGGCACTACACAAAGCATTTGGCAAGGAATTTTATTTGATTGGCATATTGAGGTTCATAGCAGACATTTCAAGTTTTGCTGGCCCTTTGCTACTTGGCGGTTTACTAAGACAAGAATCTTCGGAAGCTGCTAGAAATGTAAACGATTTTAACTGGCAGCCTTATTTATATGCTTTTGGTTTATTTGGCACACAACTGATATGTATGTAAATAAGTTTTTGTTTCTACAACTATGTTAAAAACTTTTATAACATTATTTTTACAGATACCTTTTGCTCTTGTCATTTTAATTGGCGCATGTCTATGCTTGGAATGAAAATGCGGATTGGCGTCGTAAGTGCCATTTACCGCAAAGCTTTGGAAGCTCGCGGTTTAAAGGATTCCCGTCCTGAAGTTTTAAATCTCATGTCTACCGATACTGATCGCATCGTTAATTCCTGCATTTCTTTTCACTCCTTCTGGAGTATACCATTTCAATTGTTTACTACCTTGTATCTCTTATATACGCAATTGGGAGCTGCCTTCATAGCCGGTGTTATATTTGCTGCTGCTCTCATACCCATTAATCGCTGGTTAGCGAAGCGAATTGGCCATTATTCGCAAGGTTTAATGTCAGCCAAAGATTCTCGTATATCGAAAACGAGTGAAACTATTTCAGGAGCCAAGCAAATTAAACTAAATGCTTGGGAAGACGTTTTTATTAAAAAAATATTGAACTATCGAAAAAATGAAATGAAATTCTTGTCGAAACGTAAATATCTAGATGCTTGGTGTGTTTACTTTTGGGCCACTACTCCAGTGCTAATGTGTTTTTTGACATTTGGCGTATCGGTGTGGATGGGTAATCCATTGATAGCCTCTACAACGTATACAAGCGTGGCTTTATTAAATTTACTTATTGGGCCGCTAAATGCCTTTCCTTGGGTATTAAATGGTTTAGTGGAGGCATGGATTTCAGTTAAACGTGTACAGGAACTAATGAATGTAAGTGTTTTAAAAAAAAACTATGGGCCAATTTACATGATGATATTTTTCAAGCACGATATTTTTGTTTGGTGACAGGAAGGGTTTATCAGCCCTATTTTAACTCTGAATTTTAATTTAAAGCAAAATGAGACGGACGGAGAAGGTTAGATTAGGTTCCGAAGGGTGGTGGCGAGTGCAACTTGCCATCTCCACCCAGAGGCCTCTAGGTCCATTGTGAATCCCTTCTGAAGAGCCGAAAAGAGATAATGGAAAAAAGAATTTCATAGGTAGGAATGAAAAAAGAGAGCAAGAATTCTGTCCGCACAAAGTCAGTTATCGTAGGCGCAGAACCACCTACCCAGACACCCAACTCTCTTGAACTCACAAAGTCCATCTTAAAAGCGCTCTTCCAACCAACTCTGTCGGCGGATGTGCAGCCTAGGGCAGTGGCAGACAAGGTGTCCTATCTTCCTTAACATCGCACAACCTGCAGAAATCTCGAGAGTTTCTGTCCCATTTGCTCTTAATATATCTGACATCGCAGTGCCCTGTGAGAGACCTAATAATGCGCCTCAAAACTCCCTGATTTAAGTCATCCTGGGCCACAGAAGTGTGAAGATGCCGAAATCACCCCTATCCCTCCAGGTTTCGTCCACCTTTTCATTACTTAAGTCCCTATTAACCCATAATAGAAGCCAAATGGTAGCCTCACCGGCTCAAAACCATGTCCAATATTCCGGGCCGATCCCCTCCTTGCCAGTTCATCGATAGTCTCATTGCCTGAAACGTCACAACGACCCGGAACCCAACAGAGCCAAAACCTGCGTGTCGCCATGATCGCCCTAAAAGCACGTCTACAGTCGTCCACAAGTCTAGACCTGACATAATGTCCCTCTAGAGCCTTAAGCGCGCCCTGACTATCAAAGTAAATTGTCACGTCCCCTCTCCCATCCTCATCCTCCCCTATCAATTCCGCGGCCTTCGTCGCCGCCAGAATTTGAGCCTGGAAAACGCTGCACTCGTCCGGAAGTCTGTAGGACATTCCTACTCCCGTGTCCATTATATAGACACCATTCCCGGTGCCTGCATCCATCTTCGATCCGTCAGTAAAGACTACACACCCCTTATACAGCTTTTCCGATCCCTTTTATGCCTCCCTATCCGAAAACACTACTTGGGGCAGGATCCCAAAGTCAAGTTTTGCTACCATACAGTCCGTCACACCTGACCGCCGCAGGAGTTGACTATCCCCGAGCCTTCCTAGAATACCGGCGTGTCCATCGAAACCTGCGCTAAGCATACCTGACTCACTAAGTCTAAACAACCTCCTAGCCGCCATTCCAGCAAAAATTTGGAAAAAAATGGTAATATCAATAATTTTCTCTCTCACTCTCTCTCTCTCATAGAAAAATCAAAGTTGCTGAAACAAGTTTAGCGTATGGACGTCGTCCAAGGAAAGCAAAAATTTCTTCATATTTTGAAAATTTCAAAATTCAAAAGTTTTAAGATTACTAATACACAGTTTAAAATTGCTAATTTATGAAATTTAACATTTATATTTAGTTAAAAAATTTAGATTTTTCGTCGTACTATAATCCCATAATAAAAGGCAGTGCCAGGTCATCGGCTGATGAACGCCCAGTTGTGTTACAATTTAAGGATGCCACCTTTGAATATGACCTAATTGATAATGATGATAGTGATATCCAAGCATCTACTTTTAGATTAGAGAAAGTTAATATGGAAGTGAAAAAGGTAAATAAGTTTTTTAAAAACAAAAAAAAAACTTATATTTTCAATATGTTTTAGGGTGAACTCATCTGCATAGAAGGTCCAGTGGGTGCTGGTAAAAGTAGTTTTATTGCAGCAATCGTAGCTGGCATTAACTGTTTAGATGGCTCAATATGTGTACAAGATTTTACTTTGGGTTAGTGTTTCCATTTAACTAATATGAAAAATTTTTGAAACGTTTTTAATAATTTTTTTACAGGATTTGGTTACGTACCCCAAACACCCTGGCTGCAGCGTGGTACCATACGTGACAATATTGTTTGGGGTAGTGTTTTCGATGAGAAATGGTACAAATCTGTTTTATTTGCCTGTGCGCTAAACGATGATCTCTTGGCCTTTGGCGGAGATTTGGTGGGTGTGGGAGAAAATGGCCGCACATTGTCGGGTGGCCAAAGAGCTAGGGTAGCCTTAGCCAGGGCAGTATATCAGGATAAAAAAGGTAAGTACATATTTGTTAACTTACTTTTTTTTATTTAAGCAATGCAGCCGTGCAGATGATTCGCTTAATATGTCAGTTTTTAGGTGACTGACTAGGTTAGGTTAGGTCTCATGAATCACCTAAATAAAAACTATTTTTTACAACTATTTGGACTAAAACCAGTGATAAAAACTATCAATTTTATTGCTTTAAAAAAAAACACGCAGTCGCAGTCAAGCAAATGCACAAACAATAAACAATTGAACATTACAGCTGGCAGTCGTCTAGGGAATGGTAAGCAATTCCGAAAATCGATTTTCGATTTTACGATCAACTATTTTATTTTCGATTTTAAAAGTCGATTAATCGAAGCTCATAATGGATTATAATTTAAGTCGACTTTTATTTTAAAGTAAGTAAATTACAATTTTTCCCAAAGGAAGTTATTACTGGAAAAGGTGTACGTACCTATTTAATGATAACAAGAAACGCAGGTCATAAAAATATACAGATAGTTTAACTTCATACATAGGTATATACTTAAGTGCAAATTACCATTATAATTTCAATGTATAGGTCTGAAAATTTAAATACGCACACACAACAGATATACATATATAATTTTAAGAACGCGAAATAATCGTGTCTACTTTTTTGCGTAACAATTCGTCTGTAGGGTGGGCGCAGCGCGAATTCCGTCGCCGATTTCGTGGTCATCCGGCACCGACTGTGCAAACACTGCGTCGATTGGCCACCAACCTTGAAGAGTATGGGACCACACGAGACGCGAACAAGAGTGACCGACACGGAGGGCCCGTTCTTTCGAGAATATGGCCGCTGTTGGCGAGGATGTCGACAGAAACATTGACAAGACGCCGTGCCTCGCTATTAGCTATCAGCCGGTCGTCCTTTAGGCAAATGTTGGCCAAAGACCTGCGCATGTTCCCGTACAAAGTTCAGTCCGAGCAAAACCGTGCAAAACCGCAAAACGCGTGTAACGTACGCCCAAGCCATCCTCAATCTCGGCCAAAATCATAATGAGTGATAAGGCTGATTTCCACCTCAGCGGGTACGTAAACAAGCAAAATTATCGCTTCTGGGGCACTGAAAATCCACGAGTGATGAACGAGAAGCCATTGCACCCACTTAAAGTGACTGCATAGTGAGCTGTTCACGCTTGAGGAGGCGTCGGGCCATTTTTTCGAGGGCGCCGGTGGTCAAACGACAACAGTGGATGGTGCGCGCTATAGGGCCATGTTAGCCGAGTTTTTTCTGCCGCAATTGAACGAATTAGGATTTGAGGATATGTGGTTCCAAAACTGTTGTAAATACTTGAATAGACTATATGCAAAGTAATCATACAGTTGATGTCACTGTATTCATATATGTAGCGATTATTCTTTTATTCAATAAACACGTTTACTCTTTTTCTTATACTTAAAACAACAAACACGACGGAGCAAAGGCAGACACTGCGCGAGCCACAGCCAATATTATGAAGGCGGCGTTCCCGGGTCGCCTCATCTTTCGTTTGGCGATTTACATTGGCTTGCAGAATCGCCCGATTTAACCGTTCCAGACTTTTTTTGTGCGGTTTTTTCGGTCTTCTTCCCCTTTTAAGAACTGTTATGTTAAAATTGGCACACTTGCACTTAAATTGTTTCTAATTATCTTTAGGTGTTCACTAAGATAGTTTCTATTATATTACGTGTCAATAATGTTTTCATTGCTAACGCAAGCTCAACAAAATGTAATCATTTCGGCTATTTTTGTATGTCTTGACGAATGAATGAATTTGTCATGCCTAGACAATTGTCAAAATCCAAAAAAAAATCCGGTATTTTTATGCTGGTTTTTTTATATACTGAGTTTGACATTTGTTTTGGCATGAATTTGTCTCGTCAAGACGTTTAGTTAGGCCCACTGTCATGACAATTACTGTCACCCGTTCCTCGTTACCTTTTTTTGTATTTGTTTCTCCTTTTTACTGGTACATATATGTATATACATATGTATGTATAAAAAAAAATTTTCTTGTCACCTATTACTTGTATTTTAACTGCAAATAATATTCGCCTAAACACGTCCGTACACTTCATGATTGAGATCACGACATACCTAAAATATTAGTAGTCGGCCATATGTAATATAATCTTGGCAACTGATAACCAAACTAAAGTTGCAATACGTAATCGACATACATAGTTATAAACTCTTTTTGGGGCACCCATTATCCAGTATTAACTAAAAATATTACTTTGTTTCAAAATAGGCTACCGAAACTATACCATTACTGTATTAACCTTTAAGACGTGAAAAATTGAAATGCACTTTTAATTTATAAAATTCAAAATATTTTTAAATAAAAGTAAATTTCCTGAAATTTGTAATATGTTAAAAATTTCAAATTTTTTTTTTATATTTTTAGTGTATTTGCTAGATGATATTTTAGCTTCTTTGGATGCTCATGTGGCGCGTCATATTATCAAGCATTGTATTTTAAATCTTTTAAAAGACAAAACAAGGATTATCGTTACACGTAATGTAAATCTTTTTTATCATGCTAATCAGGTGAGTGGCTCAAGTCTTTAAGGATTTTTGCAAAAATGTAGTCAACCAGTTGAATTGTGATTTCTTAAGTTAAGTAAAATACTTTTCCCTAGATTTTACATATTGAAAACGGCAAACTTACGACAAGCGAATACATGTCCGAAAGTATCGATTTAAGCTTAGATGATTATTTTAACGATGAGACTGATGTGTTAGAAAGACGTGCATCCATTGATTTGGATGAACTTCAAATGGCTCACGAACGAAAAAGTGTTGATAGCATAATGTTAGAGGTAAACTTCTAAAGTAACTTATAAAAAACAATAATTTATTATTAAATTTTTAAAAGGAATCAAGAGAGTATGGCCATTTGTCGTTAAATGTATTTGCTTGCTATTGGAAAGCTGTATCAACGCCATTAGGCATAATCGTACTTATATCGGTGGTATTTATGCAGGTAACACGTAACTTATCTGATGCTTGGTTAGCCCATTGGGTAACGGATACTACGCTGGATAATAACACAAATAATGAAAATACTTTGAATCACGTTGTACAGCCACGTTTGTGGAGAGGAGCTCTTAATGTTTCCACAACCACAAATCATACAACAGGCTACTATTTGGGTATTTTTGCTTCACTGGCTGTGACAAATTCGCTAATGACTTTGGCTAGGGCATTTCTATTTGCCTATGCCGGTTTGAAGGCGGCCAAATATTTGCATGACAAATTGCTTAATACTGTTGTTTTTGTAAGTATGAAACTATTTAACAGATATATAAAGATTGTTAAGAAATTTTAATTATTTTAGGCAAAATTCAGTTTTTTCGATATTACTTCTGTGGGCCGCATTTTAAATCGTTTCTCCTCAGATACCTACACTGTTGACGATTCGCTTCCTTTTATTTTGAATATTTTACTAGCTCAAGTAGTAAGTCTGGTAGGTGCCGTATTAATTAGTTTGTATGCCATGCCTTGGTTATGTTTAGTCATCATTCCCATGGTTCCAGTGTATCTTAGTTTACAGTATCGTTATCGTCATGCCTCGCGCGATATCAAACGTCTTTCCAGCAATGCTTTGTCACCTTTATACACTCATTTCACTGAGACTCTACAAGGTCTAGTCACCATAAGGACAATGCGTGCAAGTGCTCGTTTTCAACGAGATTTTCACACCAAATTGGAGGAAAGTATAAAGGCCCAGTTGACTTCCTCTGCAGCGCAAAATTGGCTGAGCATGCGTTTGCAGTTGTTGGGAGCATTTCTGGTGGGTGGTGCCGGTGTTTTAGCTGCCATAACTTCGGCCCATGTCATTAATCCCGGATTAGTTGGTTTAGCCATATCATATGCCTTAAGTATTACACACATTTTGGGTGGAGTTCTTAATGCTGTAGCCGAAACAGAACAAGAACTGGTGGCCGTTGAGCGTATTCAACAGTATTTACAATTAGATGGTGAAGAAAATAGCGAAAGCTTTCTAAATCCACCATTTGGCTGGCCTACACAAGGTGCCTTGAACTTTAAAGATGTTCAGTTAAGTTACAGGGAACACTTAATACCTGCCATAAAAAATTTAAGCTTTAAAACAGAGGCTTTTGAGCGTCTAGCCATAGTGGGGCGTACGGGGGCTGGGAAAACTTCAATACTAGCAGCTCTTATGAGAATAGCTCCTTTAAGCAATGGAGAGATAACTTTGGATAGTGTGAATTTAAAAAATTTATCATTAAAAGTTTTGCGCGATCGCATAGGCATAATACCGCAGGAGCCTTTTCTATTCGAAGGCACTGTTAGGGAAAATCTGGATCCTCGATCAGCGTATTATGACTCTGAAATTTGGCATGCAGTTACTAATTGTTCAGCTGCCACCTATTTAGTGCAGTCTTTAGGTGGTTTAGATGGCAGAGTCGAAAGAGACGGTATTAATTTATCAGCCGGCCAAAAGCAATTGCTCTGTCTAGCCAGAGTTTTACTTAAGAATTCCAAAGTCATTTGCATTGACGAGGGCACCTCAAATCTAGATAACGATTCGGAATATGCCATGCACGAAGCCTTGCGTTCATCCTTTAAAAGTTCAACAGTGATATTTATAGCTCATCGTTTAAAGGGGCTGCATAATATGGATCGTATCATTATTATGGATCAGGGTGAAATAAGAGAACAAGGAACGCCTCAGGAATTGGCTTTAAATAAAAATTCTTATTTTTACAGTATGTTACAGGCTCAACATGTCAGCCTGGATGAGTTTACAAAAAGAGACTAGTTTTTAGAAAAATATGTATAAATATTATATTATATATAATAGTTATTTCAAAAACAATGTAAACGTTTTTGTAATTAACTCTCTGTAAATTGAGCTTTAACTAATTTAAATAGTTTAACGATATTTAAAAGTAAAATGAAAAAAGAATTTTAATTTTATATGTATGTACCTCATATGATTCTATATAAAGTATAGATTTTATTAACTAAACTATGTTTATATTGTAAATTTTCATAATTTTTCCTCAGTATTTTATTATTATTATTATTTGAATTTGCAAACAATCAAAAGTTTAAAAAAATATAGTTTATAAAAAAAAATATGCATAAAATGTTAAATTTTAAACTTTATTAATAAACTTTTGTTAACACTTAATTTAAAATATTTTTATTTTTATTATTTTTCTTTTTATTTTAATAAAATAAATAGATTTTTGTAAATTAACTCGTTACTTTTACACAGAGTGTATCAAATATAAGTTTTAAAATAAACTATAAAAAAGTTTTTCTTTTGCGAAATTTAAAGGTGTTTTTTCTCACATTTGCACGCGTTTATAGATTTTTTTTATGGCTGATGTTTTACATCGTTTAAATAAACATGGGTTTTCAATTGTATATACCCTGGTGGAAACCATCTAAGCCTAGTATTAAATTACTGTAGAATTTATACAAGTAAGAAGAGAGAAGGCATAAGTATGGCCTTAAACAGTTATTTGGGAGCAGAAGATAATATAAAAACCTTAAGCTTTGCTGTCAGAAAGAATTTAAAATTTTGTGACGCGAAGCAAACTGCGTTTAAAAATACATTCGTACTTTTTTAAGGGTTGGACCCAAAGAGGAAGAAGTTTTGAAAAATTCGCTGATGCGGACGAATTCCTATAAGATTTCACACCTCTCAAATAAGACCATATAGTAAAACATCAGGCTCTGGCTGTAAAATGGAAAACGCTCCATCGATTTAGTATGCTTCCTTTAATTCAACCCACATCCAATTAAGGTGTGCTTGTAAGTTAAGATGACCTATCGGAACACTAATTTTCGGGTTTCTGGTTTCCCCAGTTTCAAAATCATTCTATCCTCATTAAGGTCGCCCCAGAGTATCATTGTTATCCTGCTAACCATCTCAATATTCTACTGCGCTCTTTGGGACAGTTTTCACCCACTCTTTTAACTCGGCCTTTGTTGCAACGAAAGGCTTAGGCTTGTCTAGAACAACCTTTCGTTGTTTCCTAGCCCTAGCCGGCAGATTATAACCGGTATTTCCAGACATTATCACTTCTTTAGACGTCTGGCAGATGCTCACATATGTACATATGTATGTGCTCGAGTTAGGGCAAATATTTCGTGATTGGCTGAACATCAGCCTGCATGACAATTTTGTGGTCCGGGAGATGGAGGTAGCTTTCGGTGTATGGGCTTTTAATAAGGATGCAGAGTCCGGTTCTTCCCTATACCCTAGAGCCATCGGTATAGCAAAATGTCTCTTCAGGTATCTGTCCCGGAATTCGGTGCAACCAGGACTGCCAATCTGTTATTCACGCAGTCAGCCTGTACCTTATCTGGAATATACGATCGGATAACTTCACTAACCTTGTAAAACCCTTATTTGTTACCAAAACGCGTTGATGGCCAGACATAGCCCCCATCTATCAATTGCCCCGTCGCCTGTAGGCGTTTCATTTTAAGCGGTACCTCGTGAATACGTGGGTTTTAATATCCTATATATTAAATCATCTCCAAAGCCCTAGTCGGAGTAGTTTTATTTGTCCCGATTACCCCGAGGTAGCATGTACGTTGGACATTTTGTAGGATTTCAAAATTGCACTTCCTGTTCATTGATGTCCACCATACTACCGAAGTGTAGGTTAGTATTGGTATAATTACGCTTTTCTATTGCCAGTGTTCCATCTTATCTTCTATAAGGCTGATCTGGATCTTTTTCCCCTAGTCTGCGTAACAATCCAATGAAGATAGAAACATAATCTTTTTTGCTTTCGAAATCTATAGAACACAGTTCAGCTTTAAAACGGTACTTTTAAAGTTTTCTGTCCACTTTTTAGGCAAGAAGTACTTTTATAACAATTTTGGTACTGTTTTGCATTCTTTTCCATTATGAGTTTACATGTATTATATTAATGGCTAATTATGGTTTTGTTTGCATATATTCAATTATATTGTATAGAAAGTCATAAACATATATTTTTACTGGAACTGGTAAAACTCCTTCGCATTTAGTACTTTACTTTTATTAATAACTAGCTATCCCGGTCTGCTTCGCTAGCCCCATAAGATCGGTAAAAAAAATTTTAATTCATACTTAGAAGTTAATTAAAGACAAATATAACTTCTTGTATCTCTTTTCTGGAGCGTTATTATTAAATTCAATTCGAATCGAAAATCTTTCGAATTCAAACTAAACTACATAGTACGATTTTCGAAAATCTGTTTACGAACGTTCGAAAATTAATTTTTATTTTTTAATTAAAATTTACATTTTTAGAAATCTTTCGCAAATTTTAAAAGTGCAAGTTTCTTAAATCAAAAAATTCTTTCTTTAACATAAGTGACTTTTCCCAAATCGCCGGTAGATTTCAATCTTACATACCTACTTAGGTGGGCTATTACAGAACGTTTGTTACATTAGCCGAACTTAGAATATTTTCAGCCTCTTCTGCGGTTCTTCTCCAATTTTTGGCATCAAGCTTAGGGATGTCTGTCTCAACTTGATTCTTCCATCGGAGTTTTGGTGATCCGTCACCAGTTTCGCACTCAAATGACTTTCTAGCTGGAGCATCTTCATTCATTCTCACAACAAGACATAGCCAGCGTAAACGTTGAATTTTGATACGCGTAACTAATGAAATGTCGGCAAAGAGCTTTTACAGCTCACGGTTCATACGACACCGGTATTCTCCATCAGCGAAGATTGATTTTTCGAAGAATCTTTCTCTCGAAAACTTCGAGCACTGCCTCATATGCTTGAGAACCAAAAATAAGCACGGGTAGTATCAATGTCTCGTACAGAGTAATTTTTGTTTTTTGGGAGGCGCCTTTACTTCTAAACTGCTTACTTAGTCCAAAGTATCATCTATTTGCAAATATTGTTCTTCTTTTTATCTCAAAACTGATGTTTGCTTTGTGTATGACAATGCTAAGGTAGAAAAAATCGTTGACTATTTCAAAGTTGTAGTTTTCAACTTCCACTGTCTGCCCAAGTCAACTGGACGTCTTGTGCGTTGATACCATCAAGTTGGTTTTATCTGCATTTACTGCCAGTCCCATTTTGGCTGATTCGAGGAAGTATACTTTAACCAGATTCTTAAAAAACCTCATGAATATTTTTTCCTTTATACAATAACCTAAATAAACTTATTAAAACATATCACATAGACAAACTTAGCCCACAACTAACACTATAAGTAAAACAAGTAAAATTGAGATCAAATCCTGAATAATATATAAAATTGTTGTAAGAGTTTTTTTATTAAGAGTTTTCTATGGGCAAGGATTTTTTAATTTTTAAGCATGTTTGAAAGTATTCCCGTGAAATTCAAACAAATAAAGAAACTCTTCACGACACTAAATTAAAGACCAACGAATATTTTAAAAACCAAAAAATTTTTTATGTATTTAACAATTCGACATTAACATATTAAAAATTATACTTTTAACAAATTGAAATTTATTGAACATTACAGAAAAATTGTAAATAAATATTTAAAAACACATACATAAACATAAATTTATTTAAAATATTTGTTAAAACAATAAGACGTTAATAACGCGAGAAAAAAAACTCAAAATTTAAGAAAAACTAAAAACTTATTTGTTACTGAAACTGTTAAACAATTTGTTTTCAAAACCAAAATTTAGAATTTTTGAATAAGACTTAAAAGCTATGCATATAAATTCTTTACTTATAATTTAAAAAATAATTTTTAGCTTCAGACTTTGGAAATATATAAGTACATGTACATATTTACATAAAAATATACACTTATTTACATAGATTTCTTTACATTCACTTAGAAATGAAAAAACTTTGGCGATTTTTTTAAATTTTTTTCTTTACAAAATTAACAATTTTTCGTTAAAGAGATATACTTAATTACTTTTCTTCCATTCTTGTTCAAAATTTTTAACTTTGTTATTTCATTTTGATTTACAACTATTATTAATTGACTTAAAAACTTACTAAATAAAATGGTTGAACTAAGAATATATTTTTTTTGGGGAAATATCGTTATGGAAATTTTAAACATATAAATTATTACAAGTGCAGACAAAAGAGAATTGTTAGATAAAAATATTTAATATTATTAAATAAAATACATAAATTTTAAATAATAATGAAAAATCAGACGAATTATTGTTACCAAGGGTTTCTAAATTAAATCAAACTAAATTCGTAGTAAAAATTTTGTTTTTGATACAAAAAGAAAAATAAACTATTTGTTTGAAAAATTATTGATTACTTCTTTTGGATAACCTTTTATGTGATCAAACTGTAAATTTTCAAATGGTGGCTCACTTAATAATTTGTTGAATTCAATTTCAAAACCGTCAATTGATTTTTGTAAATTAATATCGTTATTTATCTAAAAAAAATATAAAAAAATATTATTTATGAACTTTTTTGATATTGAAGAGTGTGCCAGAAAAAACAGGCGCATTATAAAAGATAAATAGAATTTTGTAAAAAATTTGCCTCAACTCTGCTCAGTGCCATAATTGGTGTTTTTTTTCTGAAAAGGCTAAAATTTTCTCGAGTCATCACAGAAAAAAAAAAATAAAAATCATTTTCAATTAAAAAATTTGTTGATTTGATTAAGAAATGTTTAGATTTCAACCTATCAAGAAATTCGCATATTCAATCAACTACTTTAATTAAAAATTAAAAAAAAAATATTGTATTAATTACCAATTTAATCAATAAACAAACAAATTTTAAATTCAATACAAATAAATTAAAGTATAAGTTGATTTGTATATACATATTAAAAAAATATTTTTTTTATTTATATTTTCAGTTTTAGATTTTATTCGACCATAGAATTTATACAATTAACAAATTCGTTTTTTCGAGCTTTTGGTCAGTGTTGTTAAATTATATATTTTATTTTATTTTGCCAATATTTCGTTACCCATCGAGTAACATCTTCAGGGCTAATATATATGTTTACTTTTTGTTAAAACAAAAACAAATAATTATAATAAGAGCGGTTTTTTTTGTTTACCACTATTGTCCAGTAATTGTAATATATTACAATTACTGGACAATAGTAATATATTACAATTACTGGACAATAGTGGTAAACAAAAAAAACCGCTCTTATTATAATTATTTGTTTTTGTTTTAACAAAAAGTAAACATATATATTAGCCCTGAAGATGTTACTCGATGGGTAACGAAATATTGGCAAAATAAAATAAAATATATAATTTAACAACACTGACCAAAAGCTCGAAAAAACGAATTTGTTAATTTTTTATTTATATTTATTTTTATTTATTTATGTTTATTTAATTTAATTATATATTTATATTTAATTTACATTACAAACAAGTAGGTATATTTTACTTAAAGTCTCAACAACGACTCGAACCATGGGCCACCATTTGATTGCAAGGCGTACGCTCCATCCACTCAGACAACAAGGCATTCTATTTTTTAAAGTGTTAAACTTAGTTTTATTTTCTTACCTCCACATTCAAAAATTCAACTCTAGCAACTAAACTTGAGGTGAGCTTTGCATAAACAAAGGCAAAAAAGCTTTAAGTAAAATAAAGCTTTTTTAAGAATTTCTAAACATCAATGTTGGCATTTGCTTTTCAAAAACGATTTAAAGTTTAATTGAGACAGTTAAATTTTTAATTTAAATACAAAATTTTTTGGTTAATAAGTTAATTAAAAAAAAAAAATTGGGAATAATTTTTTCTGTGATTTTTGACAATGTGAATGGTAAGTGCGCTTCATTGTGAGGTGGAATTCATAGGGCAGGGTTTGCACAGGAGTCTCTTTATTAATGTGTCAAAGGAATCGAGAGTTCAGGGCGCCCTATTAAGTTGATACATCATTCTATGCTTGACAGAATGGTTTTAACTCTAGTTAGAGATATGCATGTTTTAGGAAAATTGCGTTCTAGGGAAGGCCACTAAGAGGGGTGTTGCTACCACTTCTTTAGATCTTAGTAGTCAATGAGGTATTAAGACAGTTTGATTTAAGAGAGATAAGGAAAGTGGCTTTTCGTAATTTTCTATCAATAACGGATTAAGTGATAGTAAATGTCTTACCTGGCCTATTTTTTGGATCAGGGTCAAAAAACAAAGGGAAGCACAGAGAAGACAGAACTAGTACTTTTCACCAGAAAGTATAAGCTTCAAGCCGCCGGTTCTTGACAGAGTTAAGACTAGAGGAGAGTGCTAGTAATCTAGATATCATTCTGGATGACAAGTTGTATTGAAGGGCACATGCGAAGGCAGAGGATCAGGAAAGCTCTAAGCGCCTATTTTACCTGTAGAAAGATATTCCATAGGTAGGAGCTGGGGCCCATAACAAAATATAGTTACAGGCTTGGAGAGGACAACATAAGGAAACTCTTGAGGATTAAGGATTTTATACCTGAAATGATAACAAGAAGTTTATTTAGGCTGGGGTAATCGGCTATGCTCAAGGGTCAACAGGACACGCTGGCATACTGAAAAAAATCAGGAAGGGTGAAATCCAGGGGCAGTCAGATTTTAATGGCTAAAGAGTCGCGAACTTTGGGATTACCGCCCGGGTAGTGTTCCTAGATAAGGAGGACGGGAATGTTTTAAGAAACTGTTTGTGCGATGTAGGTTTTACTAGACAATCAGAAATGATTAAGGGTACTGGGACTAGTGTTAATATTGGATACTGAAGTTCGGGTATTATTCTGACTTTTTTCAAGATGTATGTAGTTTTTTTAAGTCAGTGATTCTGGCCGCGGCATTGATAAAGGGAAATGCAAGAGGAAAAGAGGACGGGACAACCTGTTTGATAAGCGTATGTTAACGTGTAGAGCGATCATAGTGGCAAACAATATTAAACTCCGTTAGGTGGCGGGTCAATGTGACGCTACTGGCAATGAAATTGCTGATAAGCCTGCCAAAAGATTATCCTCTTTATCCGAGTATTAGGTGAGGATATGAGCTGCTTGTAAGAAATTTCTATTTGCATTTCAGAACTTTCCAATTGTATTTGTATGGTCCGGCTTGATAAAAAGGGTACTAACGAGTTTAAAAATAAGAGCATGAAGATCTAAGTTACAAAAATTAGAATCTTAGGGACACTGAAATGTAAGAAACGACTACGCCATTTCCAATTTCAGAAATTTCTTTTTATATTTCAGAAGTTTCCAAAGTTTCCCTTTATATTTCAGAAATTTTCAATTATTTTTTAGAACTTTCTATTTGCATGTCAGAAATTTCCAAATGCATTTCAGAAATTTTTGTTTGTATTTCAGAAATTTCCAATTGTAATTCAGAAAATTCTAATTGTATTTCAGAGCTTTCTTTTTGTATTTGAGAACTTTCTATTTGTATTTAAAAAATTTTTAATTGTATTTCAGAATGTTTTTTTATTTTTTTCTGAAGGTAGTAAACGACTTAAGAGTAATCTACATGATGAAAATATATTTTTTTTAAATTTACCACGATCTCAGAATTATTTGACTTGCAATAATTAAAAAATTAGAATTTGTAGGTAATTTTGGAGAATTTTTATTATTTCTTTTAATTAATTAAAAATGGAAAATGGCCAAAACCTTATTTCTTATTATAAAATTATACGTATCTAAAATTCTATAGACTTTCTTATGTAAAATTCGGCGAATAAATGTCGGTTTCATTCACAATAAAGTTACATTACTGATTTTAACAAAAATTGAGTTTCTTTATTGATCTATTAAAAAAATTATAAGTTGTTGTTTTTTCGTGATTTCGGTTTGAATAATTCAAAACCCGCTTAGTATTTAAACAAAGTTTAATAACATGGAAGTATAAGTGGTTTTATTTAACTTTAAAGTATTTCTCTTAAAAAAATTAGATTATTTGTTCGGGGCGATAGTCCTTAAGAAATTTATTTTTGCTGAAATCAGGCAACTTTACTTATTGAAAATAAAACCGAAATTTTTCCATCGTTTTTCACAAAGAAAGGCTTATAAAAATTTTTAAATATGTTTAGTTTGCCCAAAAATGTTAATTTGTTATCATTGCGGGTGAAATAATTCTGAAACCCCTAAAAATTAAAAAAAAAATATTGCACCACATAGAGATAATTTTATTGCAAGTCGTTTGGTGCTTCGGATTATTCCTTTCAGAGTTATGATGTAGCAGCCCCTTAAAAAATCTTAAGTATTAGAAAAAAAATTGTCTATAGAATTTTTAATTTGGACTGTTTGGACCCTTAAAAAAATATTAGGCCACATGGTCCATTTTAGTTGAAATGGACTAGTAAGAACATCGTTCTATGTAATGCAGTGATGGACCATTTCATTGTCGAACTTGTAGTTAAGCGACAGGCGTTCGTGTCTTAACGATAGCATATTGAGTTGTCGTAGTTGTAAAACTAGTCCTCTGTGGTGTACCATAGAGTAGTTTTGAAACTTCTCCGATGCAATGCGAAGATGGATTAGGTGGTCCGGCACTAGAACATCATAATGGTTAATGGAGTAGTCCTGCTCCTTTATGGACTAGTCCATACACGCATGTATTCGTTATTTTATAAATTACTTTAACATGACATGAACTTATATCAATTAATTTGTTTAAACAAAAAAGACAATAAAAAGGATTATTAAAAAATTTACCTTGACAAATCATATGAGCCTCATTGACCTTTCAAACTAGCTTATCGCTACGTTAGAGCCATCTATACCCCAAATGCTTTAACTAAGATTCTCATTTTTAAGCTTAGTTTTTTTTAAAGTTATCATTAAAATCAGTAATTTACAAAAAAAAGTTATTTTTTAAAATAAGTCTCTTCGTTAAAGCATTTTGGATATAGATGGATCTAACGTACCGCTAAACTAGTTTAAAGCGTCTATTAGACCCAAATTACTCACCAGGGTTACTTTCCAAATAATCCGTTTTATTGTTCTTCTCGTTAAAAAAAAATTAGTTCATATATCATGTTAAAATAAATTATAAAACAAATGAGTTTTACAATTTTATTTTTTATAAACAGTGAAATTTGCTCATATCTGAACTTTGACCTCGATGCGCGCCCAGAAAACCTTCTCCGATTTGGTTGAAATTTTTAAGGTTGAACTTTTAGACTTAGTTAGTGTCACAATACTCCGGCCGGCAAACTTTGAAATTAAACAAAATAAAATAAGCTGCTACCCTTATTAATGTACATAAATATATCCATATACCTAAAGATTCTATAGCGGTTAGCTTGAGGACAGTGAGCATTATGGGGCGACTATTGCTACCCATATACGTTAGCTCTCTATTTCTATTTAAATTTTCTTACCTAAAATAGTCTAATTTCATTAATTGTCTTTTTCTTCCCCAGGTATCACAAAGGAAGCGAAGAAACGGACCCAAGTGGGCTGCACCATATTCCTTCACCATTTTCGCAGCCGCCTGTTCTACCTTACCTAGCCTTTATTTCAATACCTATTACAGTTATTGCCTTCAAACCTGCTTCAAAATAATTCTATTAGTAAGTGTACTTTTTGAAAAATATATGTTTGAATAGGAGCAAGGGAAAGGGAATCCTCCATACTCTATATCTCGAGAATTTTGTTGACTTTCGACCCAAGCCTGCTAAATAGTCATTCTAGTACGATGTGTATATTTGGGAAAAAAATAGTTTAATGGGTGCAAGAAAAAACGGTAACACCCCAAAAAGACCATTTTTATTAAATTTTGGATACGCCTTATCTCGGAAACTTTAAGAGCTATTAACCTCAAACCTCCTTCAAATTGATTTTACTGCAATTCCTACATTTCAAAAAAATTGGTTGGGTAGAGGCACAGGGACTGATAGCGTCTATACAAACGGCCCAGTTGCTTAAAATTTTGAATAAGCTATATTTAAAAAAAAAACTGTAACAGCTATTGATTTCAAAGCTGCATGCGATATATTTTTTTAATAATAAATACATTTTGAAAAAACTTTGGATCAGAACATGGGGTATGGGGCACTTCCGTTATTAGAAGATTATTTTTTTTAAGTTTTTTAAATCTTTTACCTGTAAACTATTCTCTATTTCAATTACGGTACCGCATGCAAATACGCATGCATATATTAAAATAGAAATAAAAAAATTAATTTTTCCAACAAAATTTTAGTACCAAAAAATGAAAAATCCAAAATATATTATTAAGAGCAATTTATTTGTGGCCGAACGGAGAAAATTTCAATTCGAATTGAAATGCAGAATAGGTGTGAATATCTTTTGACTTCGAATGTGGTGCGAAAGAAATTTTTAACAATGTTCATATTTAATTCAAAATTTGTAACAAACTTTATATAAAAAAGTAGTGAGTCCTAAAAGTGAAGCATATATATGATTTAGCCCAGCTAAATATAACACCCTTCTTTTTTTCATTACCAGATTAAACAAAAAAACAATATAGAAATACCATGTAAATGGACTGTGGATAAGAACAGTATAGGTTAGGTTAGGTAGAACATGCAGCCGTTAAAAGGAAAGGATAGAGCTCAATTGGGTCAGTTAATTCTGTCCCTTTGTGATACCCGTAGAGAAAAAAGATAAAAGGAAACAAAAGTGAAGCTCAAGTGTAGAAAAAATTAGAAAGTAAGAAAAATAGGATGTTATAGAATACCCAGAGTTTCTGGCCAGAATCGAACCCGCCACTATCAGCCTAATAGACTTGCGCATTTTCTTACTAGCCGAACAGGGATTGTTATACAATTTTATTTTTATGTTAAAGATATTAAAGCACAAAACATTAATTTTTTAATAAATACTCAAAACTGCTCTAACGAATTGGCGAGTTAACAGCTAATTCATCAATAAAAAAATTTGTCTTTTCTTATTTAATAGATTTATATTTAATATACATATGTATGTATTATATTTGAAAAAAAATATATATTTAAAATTTACTTACACACACAATGATTTTAATTACGTAAACTTAAAAATATAGAGTATATTAAATTTTAAATATTATAGAAAAAGTTATTAAAATTACAATAAATATTTATAGAAAAAAACACATTTTGGAATATAACTACACCATTTCCAATTGTATTTCAGAACTTTCTAATTGTATTTCAGAAATTTCTAATTCAATTTCAGAAATTTCTAATTCAATTTCAGAAATTTCTAATTCAATTTCAGAACTTTCTAATTGTATTTCAGAAATTTCTAATTCAATTTCAGAAATTTCTATTTGTATTTCAGAATTTTCTAATAGTATTTCAGAATTTTCCATTTGTATTTCAGAAATTTCTATTTGAATTTCAAATGAAAAATTCTGAAATACAAATAGAAATTTCTGAAATACAAATGGAAAATTCTGAAATACAATTAGAAAATTCTGACATACAAATAGAAAATTCTGAAATACAAACAGAAAATTCTGAAATACAAATAGAAATTTCTGAAATTGAATTAGAAATTTCTGAAATACAATTAGAAAGTTCTGAGATTGAATTAGAAATTTCTGAAATTGAATTAGAAATTTCTGAAATTGAATTAGAAATTTCTGAAATTGAATTAGAAATTTCTGAAATACAATTAGAAAGTTCTGAAATACAATTGGAAATGGTGTAGTATTAAAATAGGATATAAAACATTTACTATAATAAAATTAGACAATATTTCGTAAAAGGCAACCCTTAAATACAAAACCAATTGTTAGGAAAGAAGCTAAATTTTTAAAAATATTTCAATATATTTGGTTTTGTTTTCATGTGTTGCATTTAAATAAAATTTAAAATTTTTTAGTAAAATATAAAATAGGGAAAGTTTTTAATTAAGATAAAAACTGTTATTCTTTATGTTTAAGAGCTACAGCATCATAATTAATAAAATACGTTATATTAGAACGGGTGATATTTTTGATTATTTTTTAGGGAAATTAATATTTTAATTGTTTCTTTTTAAATCTTTTAATGTTCATTTAAAGATATTATTTAACCAAAAAGTAAAAACTTAAATTACACACTTACTAGAAATATACATACATAAGTATACATAAATATATGTACATATGCGGTTTAAATTGCCACAAAGAACACTAAGTCAAATCTTTTGGAAGTTGTTATTCTGAGATATATGTAATTGCTCTATCGTCGGATAATTACTGGATTCCCTCATGGCACATTTAAAAAGAAATTAAGTAAGGGATTGATTATATACATATGTATGTCTTATTTTCAAATCTGTAACCAATTATTTTAAATATATTGAAAGGAAAATCAAAACAGCGAATAATCGTTTGTTGGTTTCTTAAAAAAACTCTTGAACCTTTTGGTTTCCTTATAGTAATTCTCAATATGTTTATTGAGGTTATTATTTAAAGACAGAAAATATTCATGATGTGTTTTAAGAATTGGTTTGATTTGGTGTAAGAACCAATGAAATGTATATAGACAAACTTAACCTACAACAAACCCTGAAAATATATTAAAAGATATTAAGTAGCCATTTTAAATTAAACTCCCAGCTTTAGTAAATTTTAATGTGCCTTATTATTCATATTTTTGCGATAATTCAGATATGCGATTTTTAAAAATGAAAAAAAAGATTTTTTTGTAGTTAAAAGCATACAGTAAATACGCCATTTTGCCGCACTTCAAAGAAAAAAAAAATATATAAAAGTTTATGATGATAAATGCGGCACAAGTACTTTTTGTCTTTCTTGGTTAATTTTTTTCTTATATTTTGTGCTAAAATGTCCGTTTAAAATTAAATAGGTGGTTTCAGTGCTAAGCGTGATTCACGCACACTTGACTTTTTTCACTTTATCTGGCGGTGTTCTTGTTTTCTTTTCTTATTCTTTCTTTTACTATTTTTTATCAACTCTTCTAAACGGATTCTTAAGGGGCCTCTGGGTGGAGGTGGCGAATTGCATTCGTCACTTAACTTCGTAAACTTACCTAACCTAGAGTTAGAGATGTTAGGTAGAACAGGCAGCCGTTAAAGGAAAGGATACAGCTCACTTGGGTCCGCTAAGTTCGGTCCCTTTGTGTTACCTGGAGTGGCAGATGGGAAGGGTGGAGGTAGAAGGAAGGAATAAATTTCGAGAAGGAAAATAAGAATGAAGCAGACTTACCAGGGTTTTTGGTGGGAATCGAACCCACAACGCCCAGACTGGTAGACTTGTGCAGTGATCTACAGGAGCACCCTAACCTAAGTTAAATTTTAAAAAGGTCTGTATTGAAGCTTTTATTTAAATAAAAAATCTAACGTGTATATTTGTCTAAAAATTATACCAAATATTCTTTACTATTTTTTTTTTTAATGTACCGTGCGGCAAACCAGAAATCACTTGACGATATTTTGTTTAAGAACAATTAAAATATGTGAGTTAATACTATATTGTTGCAATATTTGCATACATAAGTTAAATCATGTTATTAGCAGACAAATATTTGATGTGGTTGACTTGACCACTAAATTGTATTAATTTTTATTACAAAAATATATAATTAATTTGTTTCTTGTATCTGACAAAACTTGCTTCAAAGGAATTTTGGTATAAATTTACTATTATTTATTTACATAAATAAAATTTACATGTTATGTAAGTACTTATGGCGTTTTCTTTTCTGGCAGAAATGCTGCCTTTATTCTGCCCTATGCACTCATTTCTGTTCTTTTCTGAAAAGCAAGGCAGCATTGCTACAGAGTTGTAAGTTCTTTTCTGGTAATGTTGCCCTAAAAAAATGAAAGAATGCTACATTTTTGCCCCTAAAATAATCAAAGGGTTACTCACTGCCTTTTTAAAAAGAAGAAGATCTATTTTTTTGCTATCAGTTTTTTGACGTTGAATAAAAAAATTTTATTTCTGTAAAGAAATCATAAAATGGAATTAAAAAACGAGGTCTCATCTAAAAATATAGTGATTGTTTGTTCTGTTGTAGTCACTGAAAATGTACCACTTTTCAAAGGTTTAGGTAGTTTTAAAAAAGTGTTACAAAATAAAATGGCAACATTTATGCTCAGAAAAGAAAACACCATTAATTATTTTCATAAATATTAACGGATTAGGGGTGTGCTCGATAGATTGCTAAATCAATTATTTTTTTAGTTTAAAAAAACTATAGAAAGCAAAATAAGAACAGTGGCCAACATCTATTTAATCAAATATTTGTCTAGTAAGAAGTTTAGCTATTTTAAACAAGTTTAAAATATATTAATTTAATTAAAATTTAAAAAAATTAAAATAAGATATTTTTATACAAAACTGCTGCTGGGTTGATCTAAATACGCACATCGGGCACTGGGCGTGACTATAACATTGTTGGTTGATATGGCAGTTACATTGGCGGTGGTTAACTTGTTGATGCTAATTACAGGTGTGGGTAATGGTGTTGTTTTGGTGAATTGTGTTATGTTGGCACCCCAGTTTGAAGGTTTTATAGGTAAAACCTTGGGTTTTGGTGGCAAAGGTGGTGGTCCTTTCAGCGTAGAACTCAGATCTTCAAAATTTTCTTGTGCATTTTGATCTTGATCGACTTTAGTGGGCGTTAAAGCTAGTTTAGATTTGTTGGATAAGGGATTTATTATGGATAGACGAGGTGCTGGTTGAGGTGGTCTTTCAGCAGAAGTTGTGGAGTTTAAAGAAATTTCATTGTTGCTGGAAGTAGACGTTGAACTATTTAAGTTGTTGGTGTTTTTAAGAAATTCTGGCAGTTCAAAATTTATTTCCGTTCCACGTTGATCTTCTAAACGGGCTAATTGAGCTCGTTTTAAATCCTCTAGTAAATCATCTTGCTTATCCGGTACTTTAAGTGGGAGTTGCTGTTTAACACCTGTTTTAATTTTTTCCTTAATGTCCCATTTACATTCAGCTGGTAAATATTTTTTTAATTTAATTTGGCTCATTCCCATTGCTACATCACTTTTTCTGCCATTGCGGCATACGCGTTTAAGAAGTGAAGAAGATTCTAAAGCAGCGCCTTCGGACTTTAAAGAGCACTGATCGAATTTCGTAGATCGCTTTACGTTGTCCAGATTTTTAACATTCATTAAATCGCTAAAAACTTTATTAGTTATTTCATCTAATGAAGACTGAGCAGTTTGTATGTCACTTTCTATAATACGCTTGACTGGCACGTAGGGTTTTTTGCTTATCTGTGGGCCGGCTGTTTGCGGCAGAGGAGGATATGTTTTTTTTAGTACCACCTGCAAACGTTGATTATTAACATGCGTTACAAGCAGTGTCAAATCTACTTTTTCTTGTGTATCTCTCATTACCACTTCAACGACTTCAGGATTAATTTTGTATCTTTGCAAAATCGATCTTACTACTTCGTACAATTGTTTTTTTGGTTTGCTTTTAACTGATATTACTTTGGGAATGGGTAAGTCCAGCTTGAAGGCTATACGCTGTTCTATTTCAATTTCTTTTCGTGATAGTTCTTTGGCAAGCGTATGTAGATCAACGGCTTTAAGCGGTGGCCCAGTGAGAGAAACATCATAAAATTGATATTTAAGATTTCTTTTTTCAAACAATCTCTCAACCATTTGGGCAACAGTTTCGTCTGGCTTCAACTGTGTTATCGTAGTGGCACCATCAGGGAATTTAACGCGGCAGAAATTTAAACTTAATTCACCCACAGGTATGGCATCAAATGAGGTCAACGATGATTTAGAACCATAAATTGAATTGTAATTTGCAGTTAACTGAGTTTTTGTTTGGTTTGTTAAGACAGCATTAATTGGTATTACATTTTGATCGTTTGTTTTTTCGTTTGCTATTCTGTCGCGGGATTTATTTCTTGCATGATTGGCTTTACGATGCCAAGGCAGAAGACTTCTACGTCGGCGCCCCTCTTCGGCGTTGCTTGCCGATTTCTTTAACTTTGATGAGGCACTTTCGGAAAAATTTGTCGTTTTCAAAAGTTCGTCTAGATTATCACCTGTGTAGGGCAATGGTTTGCCCTTTTTCTCCGCCAGCAAACACTGCTTGTATAAGTCCGATTTAAGAAATCGTTGATAGCAATCAAATTTCATTAAATTGAAAATTTGCTTTTGAGCCAGCTGAAATAGATCTTTTTCGGCATTGCCCAGATTTTGTTCTACTAAATTACGTGCTCTCGAATCAACATTTACAGGTTCAAGAGAACCACTTGACAAATGTTTGGTGTAGATAAGTAAGGCTTCTGCTTGCCTATCAGTTTGATTTTCAACATTTCTATATCTTTCACAGGCTGTCCAAAAGTAAATGTTTTCAGCTGCATATTCTAATTTTAAGAACTCGGCAAAAGATTTTATTCCTGCCGGATCTGCTAACAATACCTCTATATCGGAGCCCCAGGCATTAGGTCCTTTTGGTAAAGGGTTTCCCAAGTCATTGGAAGAATTTAAGCGGAGAGAATTACGATCGACATCATTTTGTGATAAAGAGTCCGATCTAAGGAATGAGGGGCTTTGGAAGAATTCCGATCGCGTTTTTGTTTTTGCTTCTGGTGTTAAGGAGAATTGCAAAGTATGTTTATCGGAGCGCGAAGTTCTCAAAGAGGTTTGAATCCAACCCCTTTCAAAAGGCGAGTTATTATTATTTTCACAATTTGTTGATAAGTCTGGCGTACTGGCTAATTTATCCGGCGATATTTCAAAAGCTTCGGCTGTTTGACAGGATAAGTCCTGTAAACTGTTCCAAGCATCAACTTTTAGTTTTAAGTCCTTTTTTCTATCATCCTTATTGCACTCTGTATTCTTATTTTCGACACATGTAGTAGGTGGAGGGTTGTCTTTTGACGCTTCAATTTTCTGAAGGGGTTTTAAGAATTTATATTCCTCTACAGTTTCTTCCAGTGGTTGATGTGGATGCAAGGATATATCATCCATCGAAGCATAACATTGTTCAGGCAACGAATTTAACTTATGTGGGTCATTATCAAAACTTTCCGCTTCTTGTTCCAACAAATTTAAGACATCATCACACGATCTAGAGGTTGTTAGGCATCTAGCCGGACTCTGAAGATTAAATGGCATCTTAGGATCAGGCATTACTCTTACTGTTAGGCGCTTATTTGCCGTCAGTAAAGCAGAGACCATATCATCTTGTATATCCTCTTGGCATATGTTGTGAGGCCTTTGACCGAATTTTAAGGCAGCCTGTGGCATTGCTTGATTTCTTGGTTGGGCAAAATCGACCACTACTATGCGATCTGTTATATTCGAACAATCATTATTGTAGCCTATACCAGAATCCGAATTGGATGTAGTAGTCGATATCTCACTATGATTACTGGGCTGCGGTGAATGAGCGTTAGCATTGTGATGGCCACCAGCATGTAGATTAGGATCATCTGACATTGAACGTTGAGCGCCTGGTGGTATTATACGCATCGTATACATGCTTCTTATAAGATTTACCACATACTCTGAATTGTTAGGGAATTCAAGGCATGAACTCGATATGGGATCTTTAGTACATTCAATATGGAACTCTTGGGCCTTGGCTATATGTTGAGCATGATCGCATAGTTTAGTATCTACAACAAAAACATGGCACGAATTCGATACGCTTATATGATCGATGGCAGAGGAATGTGATGCAATATTGGGGTGATCATCTTCATCCTCATTTTCTTCAGGCTGCGAAGTGAAAACAGCACTGGTTACCAAACCAAAAAAGCGATTTTCACTCTCGGACGAAGAACTAACATAATTTAAACGCGAAGAGGCATAAGTGGCCATAACATTACCCGTATTCGAAAGCAACTTCAAACAGTCTGGCAAAATCACCATTAATACACTCGTAGGAGTACGTTTTTCTTGTCTGAGCTTACGTATGCAGGAACGTACTGTCTGCAGTTTGCTGTTGTGTGAAATTTGCTTCGGCATTTCAATGGTGCCCAAATAACCAACCACAGCTCTATACTCTAAAGCAGCACTGGTTAGAGGGGTTTTAACCACAGCTCTTATATTGGCCACTGTAGAAGAGGTTGCCATCGCCAAGTTAGAGGATGCTACGGAGCACTTTAGTTCTTCACTTAAGGGACGCTTCACGGTGGTTGCCTTGAAATCTGATTGCAAAGGCTTTTTCGCCGTAAGTATTGGGTGTTTTTTAGCCGCCTGTGTTGTTCTTGGTAAGGGCAACATGCTTTCATACTTTTTTAAAGGCGAATTTCTTAAGCGCTGTTGTTTTGTTTTGTGATATACGTAACGTGGTCTATAGGTATTTAGCGACGGTATGGCCGGAGAACCACTCACCGTATTTTCCTCATCTGTACTGTCCGAGTAGTAATGTTCGGCTATTTGCATTCGTATACTGCCAAAAGAGTTACCTATTAACTGAACCACTGTTTCATGAGGCAGTTTAGAGACGTTTAAACCATTTACAGATATCAAACAATCACCTGCCCTAAGGCCAGCTTGATCGGCTGGGGAGTTTGGTATTATACATGATAAACGACATGGCTGCTGGCCTGAAATGGTAAAACCAAAGCCGCTATAGCCACGTCTCACCTCTACCGTGCGTGTACCATAATTAGGTCGTTTCTTACGTCTCCTTTGGGTAGGTGGCTGTGTAGTCGAAGAATTCGTAATTGCTGTTGAGGCATTGTGTTGATGGTGATGATGCATTTTTATAAGTTTTTTTTAAATGCAATTAAATTTATTTTCTTTAAAATAATAATACAGGGTTATTAAAAAAAACTGGCGCAAGCGCAACGTGAAAATGTAAAAGTGCTTACTATAAATAAATCTTACGCGTGCGTTGCAGGAAAATATGTAAAAATTGTTTTTCCTCTATTTTCTTTTAGTAGTGTACACAATTTTTCATTTGCACAGGTAGCACACAAACAACACAAAAACGTAAACAGACTCTGCCACACAGAGTTTGCCGTTTTGAGTTACAAGAAGTTTTAAAAATGCTGACTATTGCTTGTTTGATTCTATGTATTTAATTATATAAAAACATTTGTATCATTTATGGTATGTTGTAAATCCAGTTTGTTTTTTTTTTTTTTGTAAAATATTTAAGATATTTTTTGTTCTTTTGCAGTAATTCGAGGATCACTTTTAGATTGTTTTATTTATATTATTTTTCTATGCGTTTGGTAATTTCTTTGTAACTTTATATTTTGAGCAATTTGTTTAACTATTTGAAATACATAATTTTGGTAAGAAAAATTTTGCCAACGCCTTTAATTTCTATTTTTTGTTTTAACCACAACACCACAATTCTATTAATGAAAAATCTTCAATGGATTACATTTTAATCCTCTTCTTTTTGCAATAGAGTAAAAGCACCGCAAAATGATAACTCAAAAAGATCGCTATTGTTAGTTAAATGCAACGCTATCGATAATAGGTCTGTCTGCGTACTTTTCCAGTAGCAAATAACCAGTAAAATTTTTTGGGAGAGTAAGACCAATTTTACTCTGTCGGCTAAAAATATATCAAAAAGTACGCAGACAGTACCCAGTAAAATCTTGCAAGAAAACAGCTGAACGGTGTGTAAACAATTCATATAACAAAGCAAACGAATTTTAGCATATGTGTACGCGGTAAATTATTTGTATATTTGGACGTTTCTAGCATCAAGTAAAATGTTATGTTTATTATAATTTTTTATAAACGTTAAAAATCAACACAATTCTAACTATTGTTAAATTTCAATTTTTATTTTCGCTTCACAAAAATTCTTTCATTCAATTAGTAAATAAAAACAGCTGTTCAAACTAGTTGCAAAATCTTGCAAGAAGAAATTTCTCCAGTAACATTTTGCAAGTTCTCTTACTTCCAACTGTCAAAAAATTTTCTTTTTGGCTCTCTCGCTGCGAGAGATTTGGAGTACGCAGACAACATTTTGCAAGATTTTGTAACATTTTGTACAAAATGATGCAAAATATGTGTACGCAGACAGACCTTATGTGTACGCAGACAGACCTAATAATAACAAGACAGTAAACTAAGCGTTTTTTTAAATATTATTTCAATTTGTGTAAATTTACTTAAAAGAAATGTTTGTTAATTTGTAATATTTTTATTTTTGTCCATAAACTTTTTTTTTTAAAGATTTTTTGGTAGATATACACAAAAATATTTTGGACTCTTACACACCACTGATTACTTTTCTGAATATTAACAATTTTTCCAATGTGTAAAAATTATATATAAGGCCCATATTAATATCTATTTCTATTATCCACTTACCTTAAGAAACTCTTTTCCAATAAAAATAATTTTCCTGACGTCATGTACCACCTCATAGATGTTTTGATAACCGCCTATTTGACATTTAAAAATAATGGAACGTATATCCATAAAATCATTTTTATGTTCAGCAACAAAGTCTGGAAACTAAAACAGAAATAATACAAATTAATGAATAATTTATTTACAAGTATAATTTTGCTAGATACAAAAGAAGTAATGTAATATATTAGTTAAAATTAATGGAAATGGCTTTAATAAGAAGTAATATCTTTTAACTTACATAATTTTCAGTAAATTGTACTTTAAAAAAGAAATCAGCCGTCTTCATTCCATTTAAACGTTCGATCATTATATTGAGCTTTTCAATAAAATCTTTACCCAAAGGCCTTGGTTCCAATTTTGGATCATAATCGGTTGAAAATTCACTAAGGTGTTGTTCCAAAACACGTAAATCGTAATTAAACCAATTTGTGGCTACGTTTTTCTTGAGTTTCACAAATTCCGAATCAGTTGGAGCTGATAAATTTTCAGTATGGTCTGGAATAGCAATATTAACGGCAGGCCTCCAAAACTCACTAAGCTGCTCATCGATATATTGTTTCAAAGAAGTATTTGAGGCAGCGTTAGCAAACATATTACCTGAAGGGACGGCTTCGTCCGTCAACAATTTCTCTTTTTTGATTGGATTATAGGTACCAGTCTTAAAATAAGTGCCATTTGCCGTAGCCTGCCGCTGACTGTCCTCTGAATCTTCAACCATAGTATAGATGTAATTCTTGTTTAATGAGTTTTGTACATTTTTTTCCGTATTTAAAAAGTCAAAGGATTCATCCAAAAGGGTACTGCCTGGTTGTAAAATCTTGATTGGTATATTAGTTGTGTTAGCAGAGTTGGTATTACGAATTGATGTAGCGCCTGCCCCCACATTGTCTGGTTTTTGATAGACGTTCTTCTGGGACTGGACTAAATTGTCCAAGTTAACAAATGATTTTATAAGATTTTCAACGAAATCCATAGTTGTATCTTGCCATGCCGCGAAACTAGCTGCGAAGTCTGGACTTAAGGCCGATTTAACTTTATTTAAGCCAGCCGGGGTGTTATAAACATATCCCTTGATTATAATCCAGGCATTGATAACACGCGTAAAAACAAATATAAAATCTTTTACTGCCCATGCTATACCCTGAGAATTAATGTTGGGTAAAACACCATCAGGACGTATAAGGTCCTGTTTCATGCGCGCACATAAACTGTCAATCTTTTTGAAACATGGACGATTACGATGAGTATAGGCCAATTTTTCTGCTATTTCACTGCCTCGCAAAGCTAAACGGGTCAGTTCAATAAATTTAGCTTGCGACAAAACGATAGTGCCATCGTTGCTCCCCGGAGACAATAAATTTGTGGCATCACCGCCGGCTCCATTTATAAGGACAGTTGGGCTGTCACTTTAATAACGTTATTTTTTCATTAAATCAAATAAATTTTTTGAATATAAATTATTTAAAATACATATGTACTTACTCTGAAGACAGTAAAATAGGAGAAGTTCGAAGAGATGCATTTGAATCTAAAAATATTGTTATTATTAATGTTATTAATTTTAAATACTTTAACACAGAGCTGCCAAGTTTACTTTGGACTAGATATTTCTTTTTATTTTTTAATTAGCAAAAGTTTTACGTTCTCAGTTTGTTTTCTCTAGTAAATATTTTTTGTAAGCGAACGCAATCAAGTTAAAAATATTAAAAACATTTTAAAAATTTTTAGTAAACTAATGAATAAGAGAATGGTAAGCAAATTGAATAATTGTTTGTTTCAAAATCGGTTTTATTTTAATGTTATATTTAAAAAAGGAAAGATATTGTAAAAACTTATATATAAACAAATCTCAGCTAAAAACAATAAATACTTACGATTCTTCGAAATCACATTTTAATCACACCCAAATATATATGTACACATATTTTTCAGATTTTTACTAGTTATTTAAATGTGGATATCAGAACTTAATTAAAATAAAACAGATTCGTTTTTTTAACAAAATCTTAATCTTAACATCTTATATGCAATAATTATGTTAACATTTTTGTATGCAAATTTTTTAGCATCGGAAATGTTGATATGCTGTTTAAATTTTGCAAAAATGAAAAGCATCCGTCCAATGAAAACCCTAAGTTTTTTCTACTTTTTTCCTCACTTTTTTACTTTTTAAATACAATTTTTCTCAAATTAAAAAAAGGTATCAAGTTACGCTTATTTAATAAAGATACAAGAATTAACAACTGGTTTGTAATTGGATTTTCAATAGTTATGGTGTTACGATTAAGTCACGTATATTTCACCCTTAACTCGTATAGTTTAAGACGAGATTTTTTTTGGCTAATTGTAATATGTATATGTAGACTATGGAAGTAAACGGGTATATGGGATCAAAAAAAGTATGAGTTAGGGCCTTTCTATATTTAGCATGGTAAAATTATTGTGACCAGGTGGTATTACGAGCACAGCTGATCTATTTTTTCATGCATAAATCGAGCCTGGGTTGTCAAAGTTGTTTACTTTTACATATCTTGTTTTGAACCCTGGGGGCAAATTACGGCATTCGATTCGAATCGTAATTCTACTCGATCGATCGAGTTGTCAATGCTTTTAAAAGAGGAATTCGATTCGAATCGAATTTTTGTTGTAGAATCACCACCACCTGATACACATAATTGCACCATGGTACATAGCAAAATTTTATCCCTTCGATGGCGCAATAATGCATCAGGTGGTGGTGATTCTACAACAACAAAATTTGGTGAATAAAATTTTCGTTTCTGCTGTAATTTTTATTGGCTCAGTTGTCAAAAAAAGATATGTAAAAGTAAACAACTTTGACTACCCAGCCTCGATTTATGCATGAAAAAAGTAGATCAGCTGTGCTCGTAACCCCACTTGATACACATTATTTCATCATGATCCCTTCTTTTTATTTCCAAAAGTAGTCTTGGCAGCAACGGAAAAATTTATCATTCACAATAATCCAAATTTGTTAAACTGTCAAGGAAAAGTTGATCTATCAACTGTCCATAATATTTTAAAAATTTTAATAAATTTGGTACTAGTAATAATAAAACTTAAACTTACCTTTATTTTCTTTTTCAACCATTGGCACAGCTGAATTACAAAAATTCAATAAATTAACTTTAGATGTAGTATCGTTCATTGTGTTAGTATTCAGTGGTGTATTTTGCGAGATGCATTGCAAACCAATTTGTAAATTTATCTTATTAGTATCACTGACATTATTCTGATTAGAAGTCGAGCCATTGCCAACAGCACAGGCGTTATTATTGGGAATCGAGTTAGAACGCATTAAATGCTGTTGAAGTATTTGATTTTGTTGTTGCTGATTTGTAGTAGATGTAATACCGGAAGAGGAACCACTTGAAGATGAAGATAAAGGTGATACCGTACAGGGCTGTGCGTTGGAATTTGGTAAACTTTGATATATAGGTACAGCAGTAGCATAGGGTAAGGTACCAGCTAATGCATAAGGTGCTGGTAACATTGGCGATAGAAAAGTGGCAGTACCATAAGGCCACAAAGCATGCATTTCTAGGTAGGTATAAGTTGTTCAAAACATATTTATTTTATTTAAATATTTTTTTTTTACCTTGATTCATTATATTGGCTAAACGTAAACGTTCCATTTGTTGCTGTTGTTGTAAATCTGTCGAATCAGCTATATTGATATTATTAACGCTCTCACAGTTTTTATTTATTTGTCTAATGTATGGAGTCGATTGATCCCAGATATTAACACTTAAATTATTAACAGAATTGGTCAATTCTGAGCCAGTTCTATTGCCTAATATTTTACGTGCTTTAGTAAAAAATTTATAAATAGTAATTAATAAATCAAAGCTAACTAGATTATTTTTTAAGTTTTCTACAGACATTCCCTCTAACCTCAAAAAAAGGCTTAAAGTTGTCATAGTTGCAAACATTTAAAAAAATTCAAATAATAAAATAACTAACTTACGTTTTTTGTTGCTAATTTGCTGATCATTCATAGTTTAAATTATACTCTAACATTCGTTGAAGTTAAATAGGAAAAGGAAATTATTTGTTGTACTGCTTTTGTTGCTTGTTAAATGTACTATGTGTTTGTTGCTTTCTTACAATTACTTGTGAGTTCTTCCGTTTCCTTTTTTTCACTTATTTTTCTTTACTTAAATTAAGATGTACAAAATAGACGTTAGTGCATTGCCCAAAACAATATTGTTAACAACATAAAACACGCCAATGTTAATAAATATGTTGAAAGAATTTAGCGTCTATAAAAAATATGGTAAAAATTGTTAAATAAAAACGAGTCAAAAAAATTTAAAGTAATGGCGGCAATTGTCATGTTCTAATCAGCGGCTCTCAAACTTATCACTTGGAAATTATACAGTTTTAACTGAAGCTGGCAGCACTTATATCATTATAAAAAGCTTACATGATGGCAGAATAAGGTGACTTCGTCAATATAACAACTGCTTCCTGTAGAAGTTAAGCATGAATTTTGTTGTTGCTAAATTTTAGCTTAGATGTCAAAAATGTTGCGATCACACATACACACAGTATACACAACCATTATATAACATAAAAAATTAGCCATGGTAAGTTAGAGCAGGAATAAAAGTCAGCTGATCAGTTACTCCTACCTTGTTCAATATACATTGGATAACTGCCAACCACAGCTACGCGGCTTTTTAAAAAAAATGAAAGGCAGATATAGATATTTTGTTATTTCGTTTAAAAAATATATACATTTTTTATGTAAAACTATTAAAAATATATGGTTATTTGTTTTTAATGATTGCATTAGAAATATTTTGTTCATACCTATACTAATAGATAACATTGTGTGGTAATATTTGTTTTTAAATATAAATTTACAAAAATTAAATTGCCGCCCTATAATTTCAGCATCCGGTTTTACTGTGTTAACTGTGCATATGAAAGTGCCGGTCCTGGGGCTTTGTATTACATATATGATTGTATAAGTAATAATAAGCGGTTTCAAACTTTGGTGATAAAGTGCCTAATAATTTTGTTATTTATGATAAACGTGGTTAACAACAACAGTTAAAACTTGTAAATTTAACTTATTTATCATTAATATCATACAGAAATATGTATATAAATTTAATAAATATTTCTGGATGCATGTATATCAAGTTTTATTTTTTAGCTTGGCATCACGGTTCTCCATTCACTGTGAATATTACCCTTTAAGAAAAAGTTGCATTTGTTTTTTTTAGTATTGTATGTTTGAAATTTATACGGACTAAAGAAACATTAAATATCTGAAATATGTCTGAGGAACCTAGCGTAACTAACGAAATCGTCAATAATTTAAATAAACAAAATGTTAGATGTCGTTTTTGTAACTCGCTTATTTTAAAGGACCAGCAGGGAATCTTCGAAAAAAATCAGGTGTGCATGTTTATAAATAAAATTATGTGTATACACATCATGAAATAAAAGAGTAAATTTGCTTTCTATTTTAATTTCAGTTTGACTTGCCCTTAATTCATCAAAAAAATACCAAAGATGTGAGTGCAATTGAAACAGAATCCTTGGAGGATTATTGGGTTATTAATGATATGTTTACCTTTGAAAACATTGGATTTTCTAATACAGTTGATAAGCGTAAATTTTTAATTTGTGCTGACTGTGATATGGGTCCCGTAGGCTTCCATGATTTAAACACGAAAAAGTGTTACATTGCTTTGAAACGTGTTAAACATGGCAATGGGCTGCCCAAGGGAATAACGGATTCAACGTTGAAGGAGTAATGCCCGTAATTTCAACAAATAGCAACGATATTTATTTTAAAAAAGCTTGTGCTAACTACTACTATCAATTTTGTGAGTAAGCTTAGATAGTATCATTAGTTACCATACAAAATTTGTTATGAGTAAGGTCGTAGATATATTTGTGATGTAAATTAATTTTTGTAATTTTAACACGTAGGTATGCTTTACCTACTGAAAATACAAATATAGTTTACCTGATGGGTGAAGAAATTACGGGCGTAAAAATCTTTTTTATAATTCCTTAAAAATGTATTCTGTTTGTTTTAATTGTAGTAGAAATGTGTAATTTATTTTAATATTTTTTAAACTATACAAACATAATGTTAAATAAGTTTTTGTGATTGCTTTGTTTTTTGCTAATAAAGAATGATGATAAGAAGTAATTGTAGAACTTATGCAATTATGTATTTCTATTTATATTATTGAACACAATTTTTTTTATCAAGAAAGGGACCAAAGGACAAAAAGAGGTTAGGAAGCGTCCTTTTTGTCCACCTAATTGACCTTTAACCCCAATCTGGGCTTTAAGTCATCACTTTATATTTGTAAACTTATGATCTGAAAATATTAAAAAAACCAAAAATTGTAGGAGTTTTACAAACTATATTCAGCAAATGGAGATACATATTTCGTTTTGTCCTTTGTCCCTGTTTTGCTTTGACAAAGTTCAATATATTTTTTAAAATTTTGTTTGTGATTTTTAAGATAACGTTTTATACCAACTCTCGATTACTGTTAACTTTCAAAAAGAATAATTTAGATTTTTATTTAGGGGAATTGGTAATGTATTCGTCATTCCCGTCAACAGAAATAAAAGTTTAAAAATAAATTAAAGAAGTAAGTTTTTTTAAGTTTTGTAATGAAAATGAATTTAAATAACTTATTATAAAGAAGCAAGTATTGGTTTACTGGTCAACTATGGTAATTGAGTAGTTATAGTTTAAATAAATGCAGTAACCCATTCAAAATACTTTATTTTGCAAAAAAGTTCGATGCCGAAAATTACGCCGAAACTAGCGCGCAATCTCAGAAGCAAATATATGTAATTTGGTTAAAATAAGTTTAATTTTTAACAAGTAAGTTAGGAAATCTATTTAATGAAATATAATATTGAAACGAAAATTTTTAATTCTTCAATAACATTTTAATTATAGTGTTGTTTACATCGGAATCAGGTATCGAAACTAGTTTCTTAAATTAAGTTGGAAAAAAGACATAAGAGGCATATACTACAGCATTCTTGTTTATATCGAATGGAATATGAATATTGAGGCAACTGAATGTCATCGCAATGGAATAATTATCCATATGAATATAAATTTTTTAACCAAAATCTGTATTCTGTAAAAAATCAAACCCATAATATCCAGTGCCTTGTGAAAATAAACATTTAAAACTTTAAGCTTTTATTTTTATTGTTTTTATTAAATTTTTATTTAATATTTCCATTTATAACATTGTTTTAGCTTTTACATTTTTTTTTACTAATGAAATACTTTTGTTTTTGTTTTATATTTTTGATAAATTGTTTTTGTATAACAAATTATTTTTTGTTTTAATAAAAGGACATTTTTTTTAACTGGGGACAATGTTTGAGTTTTGGTTTAATTTACTTAACCTAATAAATATTTTTTAGAGCGTTTTTGTTTTAATTATACATTAATTGTATCCTTTTCTATTTTAAAAGGGGGAAAAAGCTGCCCTTAACATTATATGGGAACGAGAAATTATGTTCAATTAAGAAATATTTTTTTTGCTTTTAAATTGATGAAGTTTTTTTTAAACAGATTTTTTTAAAGACGAATTGGTAAAAAACATTGTTAATTTAAGTGAAAATGTGTAGGGGTGTCTTCTAGAGTAATTAAGATTTTAATATGAAAGTTTATGTGTTTTGCAGTTGTGTTTGAAATTATTTTTTATATATAACAATATAAGCCTTAATTTTTTTTTTAGATTTTATTGGCAGTTGGTCAATATATTTTTTTGTGTTTCATGAAAGTGTGAGCGTTATAATGACTTCTTTAAGCTTAAGACAATTGAAAGTCAAAACAGATAAGTATGAATATATTAAACTATAAATAACTTAATTTCTGAATATCTGAATATGAAGGCGGAGTTATTAGTTTAAAAATACAGTCAATCCTAAACAAGAGCGGAAGGTGCTAAATGCAAAGAAAAATTCCTTATTTTGACAACTCATTAAGAAATGAACTCAACTGATTTATATAAATATTAATCGTTTATTTTGTATTTATACTCATAATATTCAGTAAATGCAAAACCTCTTAGCATTATAGCTTACATTTTAATATTCATTTGGTGTTGAAATTTTATTTGGTTTGCACGGTTGCCGCAATTGCTGCTGTTTTTGTTTAGACATAGCAAGCGTAAGCGCTATACGGCACATGCTAACAGATTCCCAGTAAGAAAAGTAAGGAAAAAGAAGTAGAAAAAACTCAGAACTAGCTAGCTAGCTTGATTCATTTCAAATTTTGGCGAAAACAAATGAATTTTGCATAGGGTTATCATTGGAGGAACGCTATTCCTTTTGGCATAATTTAAACCGCATATAATTAACATTTTCGATGCCAAAAAATTCACAAACAAAAATGTTTACCTTTTTTGGATTTAAGATGTGAGGAAAGAATTTTTGTATCTGAGAAAATGCAAATCTACATGGGCTTTAAATAAGTTTTCATATCAACCCAGTAAAAAAAATGAGGAAAAAGAAGTAGAAAAAACCCAGAACTAGCTTACTTGAATCACTTCAAATTTTGAGGAAAAACCAATGAATTTTACATAGGGTTGTCATTGGAAGGATGCTATTTATTTTTGCCAAATTTTAACCGCATATAATCAACATTTACGATGCTACAAAATTTCCATACTAAGGTGTTATCTTGAAGTAGATGTAAAACTTTAACTTTTTAGCATTTAATATGTGGGGAAAAAACACTCCTACTAAGGAAGGAATTTTCTGATCTAAAATGCGATTTTAATGTTCTTTTTAAATCTAGCTTTTTATGTGATATAAACCTAAACTTTATAACAACACTTCAACCAAGTGTAAATCGTTGCTTAATACAAACAAAACAATGACATCGGCGATTCATTTATAATGCCAGTTTTTATTTCTGCATTTAATTAAATGCAACAAAACCAGAAAATATGCAATAGCATCTTTAGATGTGATTTAAATGTGGTCTATAAAAAATCGCATCAATTTTTTTTTTGCTGGGAACTTAATAACTACTAAAAATCGGAAAAGCATGTACTAGAATTTTGGGTGTGATTAAAATGTGTTTTTTTAAAGAATCACATCTATTATTTTTTGCTGCGTTAATCAGTGTTTTGCAGTTCGGCAGCACCAGTGCAAAAACCGACTAATTTTGTCATGTTTAGGTACGCATACTTCTAATTACGAAGTACGCTTACTTTTACATCTTTACTTTAGCCTATCAGACAGATATAATAATGAGCCTTTAAATATATGAAAATACGTACATAAAAATAGAATGAAAGTAAGGTCAAGTGTGAAGGTAAGCTAACTGGCTTCACAAAAAATTTTATTTCTTGCTGGGGTGTCCTTATAACCTTGGGCTTGAGAAATGGAATAAAAACACTTTCATTAAGTGAATTGTACCAGGATCACTTTTTGTGGGCAATCAAATTTTTGTGCAATAATGAAAATGAATAGGTTTTACTCTGGGAACCCTAAAATAACTCCCTTTTTTATGCACAACATGCTCTTGTATATTTTAATAGCTTTATTGGACACAAATTATAACAATTTATTATATTGCTTTCGAAAATATACAGACTTTCTTACTGACGACAGGGCGTGACAGAAATTACGTAAAGGAAAAAAACTGCTCGTTTCAAATTAGGTAACCAGGCAAAAACTTTTGATTGCAGAATAATTTTATATTTTTATTTTTTAATGAGAAAGCTTTGAGACTTAATGGTTTGCATTGACAACAATGCCAATTGTTTTCCGTTAATAATGGTAAACATTTTTAGTTAAATTATTGAATAAATATACACAGCGATTTAATTTTTCTAACAAATCGAATTATATGGCCACTACTGTATAGAAACCACAAATAAATATGGGGGATTTCATGTCAAGTGACCCAACTTTTAAAACCGATGTCTTTCGATTGGAAAGAAATTTGGGCCAAAGTAAGTTCTTGCAGAGAGTAGTTTAGGCACAATTTTTTAACACGATCGGTCAAGAACTCTCTGAGCTAGAGGGGTTCAAAATTTGACGTTTTCGGCATATAGGTGTTTTTTCTCATACATGTAGCTTATTACCTTTTGCTTTTATCAAAATTCGCCCCAAATACTTTCGATAGCCTTTTTTTCAATCTTCCAGAAAAAAATATTTTAAAAATTAAAAAAAAATTTTTTTTATTTTTTTTTTATAAAATAATTAGAAAAAAATTTTTTTTTTTCCAAATGTGCCCATTTTTTTTTTTTTTTTTGCTCAAAATAAAGCTTAGGTCTTCCCTTTGAAGAGCATGGAAGTCGCTTAGTGGGATGCGAGTGGGATATCTATAAAAATTAATGTTTTGTAACTCAAGGTAGAGGTTTTCAAATTTTCGCGTATATTCTATTTTGATTTTTTTGCTATTTATGTAAAATTATCTCTTAAGCAAAAAAAAAATATTTTATGCTAAGAAACAAAATAATTTAACTTTGAAAACCTCTACCTTGAGTTACAAAACATTAATTTTTATAGATATCTCACTCGCATCCCGCTAAGCGACTTCCATGCTCTTCAAAGGGAAGACCTAAGCTTTATTTTGAGCAAAAACAAAAAAAAAAAAAAAAAAAAAATGGGCACATTTGGAAAAAAAAAATTTTTTTCTAATTATTTTATAAAAAAAAAATTAAAAAAAATTTTTTTTAATTTTAAAAATATTTTTTCCTGGAAGATTGAAAAAAAAGCTATCGATAGTATTTGGGACGAATTTTGTTAAAAGCAAAAGGTAATAAACTACATGTATGAGAAAAAACACCTATTTGCCGAAAACGTCAAATTTTGAACCCCTATAGCTCAGAGAGTTCTTGACCGATGGTGTTAAAAAATTGTGTCTAAGCTACTCTCTGCAAGAACTAACTTTGGTCCAAATTTCTTTCGAATCGAAAAAAAAAAGTTGGGTCACTTGACATGAAATCCCCCATATACTTTTTTCTGCAATTTTTTTTCAAAAGTCAGGGACCGTAATAGTTATGTAAAAATGAATTAAAAAAAATAATTTAAAATTTATTTTTTTTGGCAAAAATAACTTATATATTTATTTTCATAAAAATCAATTATGATGGAAATGGCTATTTTAAAAAATTTTATGACAAAAAATGAGCAATTATTTCTGCAATAAAAAAATTAATTACTATCATTATTTGCCTAAAAAAACTAAAATCAAGAATTAAAAAAGCACTTGGCTTTCAAAATATCTACATAGTTTAATGCCATCAAAATGGTGTATAGAAAGGGGTATCATTTATTTCCGGATCGAACCACCTTCAGTTATAACGATTGAATTGAAATCACTTCTCGAATTGTTTAAAGTATGCCTGTCCGTCCGTTTTCTTGAATTTAAAGAACAACAGATCGCAGGTCGGTATTTCATTAAAAAAAGTTTAAAAAACTTTAAAGTAATTTTTGGAGAGCCGTCAATCGACTTAAAGCTATATTAAAAAACAATTTAAATACGCTTTCTGTTGCTGGAAAAGTACTTATTTACCAAGTTTTGTTATTAAATTAACAAAATTTTTTAATAAAATTATTTAAAATATCGTATTAATTTGAAAAATCAATTTTTTTTCAAAAATCAGTACATTTAATTACACAATTTTTTATCCAGAACACCAAATAAAAATTCAGTACAAGTACTGATGAAATCAGTTCGAATGGTCACCCTATGTATAAAGGAGCTGTTCTCTGCTGGTTTCTTGTGCCTGCTTTTTTGCTTTGAATATTTAAAAAATATTATTATATTAGTCTCTAAAATAATATTTTAACAATTTTTTTCTAAAGAAAGAGAGAAAACGTTTATTAACTCTAAAGCTGCTGCCTTCTAATTTATTTTACATAAATTAATATAATGGAAAAGACTTATTTCAAGCAAAAGAATATGATTTTTATTTGTCTACTTTTAAAAATATTTCTAAAATTTCGCCAATTTTTAATAGAAAATTTGTATGTTTTGTGTGAATTTCGAGGATAAAAGGTTTGTTTTAAACTGTGTGTTATTAGCTAAATGTTATTGATTTTTATTGATGTAGTTTTTTTAAGTTTTAAGCAGTTGTCTTTTTTCTAATATGTCTTTAAAATTGGGGTTTTTAAATTAAATGTTTTTTATTTTTAGGTTTTTTTGGGGATATTTAATTTTGTTTAGTTAATTTTTTGGTATTAGCTGTGTTTTGTCTTTTATCTTTGAATTTAAACTTAATTTTCTTAATATTATTTAAAATTATTTTTATAACTTTTTTAATTAAGTTCTTTTTTTTTCATTTTAATAACAAATTAAAAATCGTACTTTCTTTCGTTTTTATATTAAATAAAATTTTAAAACTTGTTTTACTTAAATTTAAAAATTTTTAACGGTAGGCTACAATGTATTTTTTAATATTTTATTTGATTTTTATTAATACTTTCAGGGATATTTTGTTTATCATTTGTTTTGCTTTTTTATTTTAATTTTTGAGTTTTTTAAAATTTCAATGTTTTGTGTATTTTTGTTTACAGGATTTAGCACAATATTTGTATCATTTTGTTTGAACCGAAAAGAGGGTGATAGAGGGAGAGAGAGATATATAGAGAGATTAATAAAGCAGGGGTTAGCAAATTTGTTTATTAATTTTAAATACACTGAAAGAAATGTTGCTGCAATTCTGAATATTGTTTATTAGTTTTCTAAAAATAATAAAGAGGCAAATTATTCAAAATTAAAAAATATCAATTATGTGGATAAAGAAAGGCTATTGAAAAAGTTAAAATTATTTTGACTTTTTTTTATTTTAAAAAATTTAAAAATTTTGTTAGTTTAAGAAAAATTTTAGTTATTAGAAATTAAAAAAAATTTAACACCAAGAGCTTTTTATTTATTGTTCGATCGAGAAAATTTTAACAAATAGTTTTTCTTTAAATAAGGATTTTGATGCCTTTGTTAAAATTTGGTTTTAATGAAAAAAACCAATGCATTGCTTTGCAATGGTTCTTTCAGTTTATTTAAAAAGGTTATAGTTGAGACATTTGTTTTTTTTTTTTTTAAATAAGAAAATAAATAAAAATTTAATTAACTAAATCACATTTTTCAAACTCAGCTTAATACAATTTATATTTCTGTAATTAAATAAAAATCAGATTAATTGCTTTCAAATAATAATATTCATGTTTAATGTTAACTTTCTTGTTAAAAGGACAAAAAAAATAATAATAAAAATCCAAACTAAAAATACACACTGAGAGAAAAATCATACCAAATTAAAAAATACTAAATAAATTAAAAAATAATTCAATTGAAAACTTTTTACAAAAAAAATTAAACAAATTGTTTAAGCAATAAAGGTACAGATACAAATAGTGACGTGACCATGGCTATCAATGACACGCCCAGCCCAGAGGCAGCATTACAATTGTCAGTATCACAGGAGCAGACCACTTGTCGGCCGCCAAAGCCAGCACGTTGATAGCAGAAGTTGTTGGAGGTTTGATTTTGGAAACCGCAGGTACGTATGACACGGCTATCGGGTGGTACTAATAAGAAAAGATTAAGAAAATTTTTATTTCTTTATAAAATTTATAAATATAAGACAATTTTTTAAATTTAGGAATCTAATTCCAAAATTGTTTTTCTCTATTTCAATATTAAATTTATAACTAGAAACTTTTTGAAATTTTATTTTTAATTACTTACAATTATTTACTGAAAACTCAATTATTTGTGTTATTTTACGACAATATGTTGAAATGCCACGACCCCTTGAAGAATAGTCCTCTTGACAGTCCTTAAGAAGATTATCTGGTGGCATATCCAATGCACAATTGGCATCCTTATGACTGTTGCAGACAAAACATTTTATGGCTGAGCCTGCAAAAAAGAAAACAAATGTTAGAATATCAAAAATAAGTTGATTAAGTCAACAAGTGGTTTTTATTATTATGAGTAGAAAAAAATACAATAAGGGTATTCACAATGCGTGTGTCTTATTCCTAATATAACAAAATCATTAAACCAAAGCGCATGTTTATCAGGTGGCCTTAGTTCTACAAAAACAACTTAGTCGTCATATAAATGTCAAAGACAGATAACAAAAACTCACAAACTCTTTACCTACACTTTTTGAGCTTTTTTTCGCACGATATGTATTTTACACATGACTTGTCACTTTTGCAATCCACATGTATTTGCGTATGTCTGTCAAAATTGTTATTTTACAGGCGGTTTATAATTTTTGCTTTCAAACGTACATATGTAATTACATCTGACATAACCTCCAAACCAAAATAAACAACTACTTTTCCTTGTTGTTATTCTAAAAACAGCTGATGACACATGCTTTGTCAGATGAAAATAGAGCACGCTCTAATTACAAATTTGTCATATGACATTTACATATGTGTTTAACACATGCAATATTAAAACGCGTTCAGACGGCAGATATCAAATTCGCACTGAGAAGTCATGTGTAAAATACATATCGTGCGAAAGCACCTTTAGAATGCTAAAATTGTTTTTTGATTATAAAAAAAAAACAAAATACATTAACATAAACAAATTTTGACATTTAAATACCGAAATACTGTTATTCGGCTGATTAACTAAGGCCCCCTGATATAAATACACCTTGCATTAAACAGTAGAGAAAAAAGATACTTCTTGGTTAACAAAATGCCAAAAGACATCGGAAATTGCATGCTATTGTCTTTAATTATCTAATTTTATAACCTTCACATATTAATAAGGGTATACATATATCAGTTTGTCATCAAATGTGTTATATCTACAATGGTAACTTGCGACCCCATAAAGTATTTTTATTCTGGATGCTTATAGATAAGGAAGTCGATATAGCCATGTCCGTCTGTTCGTCTGTTGAAAACAAGTCTACGGAGTCAAGTGAAGTACAACGGACCAGGTATTAATATCAAACTATTAGGAAGATCCCTGTGACAATTACTGCTGCAAATCAGCAATATCGGTTAACTACCGACCGAAATATAAGACAAATACTGTGATAGTCCATTTTTTTAGGACAAAATTTATGCATATATCGCTGAATATCTCAGAAAGTATAGCCACTGCTGTCACAAAACCTCGCACAGATACTTTAAAAGTAGTGACCTAAATTGAATTTATTTTCGGGATAGGCCCAGGGGAAGTGGTATCTCCCCTAAAATTGCACACATTTTGTGAAAATTTTCATGTACTTAATCTAAGAAATTATAACAACTATTGACTTTAAACCTACTACAACCTAATACGTATCATACGTTCAATTAAAACAAAATTAGTTGGATAGGAGCAGGGAAAGCGGTAGCCCCCATACAAATGAATGGAATTTTTGATTTCGAATATTCGAAAACTATAACAACCATCGACTTTAAATGTCGTACAAAAAGAAATTATACAACAGTGCCTACATTTTGTAAAAAAAAAATTAGTTAGATAGGAGCAGAGGAAGCGGTAGCCATCGAACAAATAAACAAATTTGATAAAACCTCTGATACGAAATGTTTGGAAACTTTTTCAGTTATCGACCTTAAACCTTTTAAAATATATATCTTTATTAAAAAAAAATTGTCAAATAGGAGTCGGCAGCATCGCTCATACAAACCTTTAAATATCTGGCAACCTCAATCGTTTATTTAAGGCTTTCTTCTAATAAGAATTTTTTCTAATTATATTTATGCCTACTACATGCGTGTACTTTTTGATCCGTTTTCTTAATAACTTTTGTTTTATTTCCGTTTAGTTGGTTAAAAAAGTGCCGGAAATAACCACAACCAGCATAACAAATTACATATATACATTAGTGTGGGTAAAAATGCAAAAAATAAATTTATGGAAAATTCTAAAACATTTTTCAAAAGAAACCATAGGTCTAAAAATAAAGGCGCAGAGTAAATCCATATAAAAATTTTAATAAAAAAAATATAAAATTTCAAATAGTACTGGAAATGTCTCCAAATAATTATATATCTTTTCTTAATATAAAAAAAATAATTGAAAAGACCAAGTAAGTTGCTTTCAAATCCCGCTTAAAAAATTAATATCTGTAAAAAAAATGGTCGCGTTACAAATGCAAGAAAATACGCTGCATAGTGGGGTAGAATCGTTTTTTTTTACAATTCTGACATTTCTAAATTTTGAGTTCAGTAATTTTTTTTAAATTGCAAGGCTGCGATTAAAAAAGAAACCCTGGTTTTAGAAACCCTTATGGGTACCTTTAAAATCGGTTAAGTATTTTTTCAGCTGTACACCAATTGTGGGCGTTATAGCAAAAATTAAAAAAAAAACTGGGATTTTAGTTAGTTTTTTAGGAATTCTGGGATTTTTTTTTCTTAATTTTTTTTTTTTTTTAATTTTTTTTTCTAATTAAGTCCCTCCCGCATGCAAAAAATTTCATGTTAATGTCCCTACTGTGATAGTGTTTTTAATAAAGCTAGTTAAACAGTTTATATAATAATGAGAGCAGAAAATCTTAAAGTCGATTTGCGCAGAAAATATTTGTTCACTGACCCTAGGTTTTTTTCTGTTTAAGTTCTTGCTGCAGAATAATATCTGCCGCGCCTCTTGTAGCAGCATGCACTTCAAAATAAACCAGCCCTTTCCACATCAGTAATGCATTCTGTGTTCGCATGTTAAACTGCATACAATTTATTGTTTCTCCTCTGTATATGGTTTTGTTGAAATTAGACTTCAAGTATAATTTTCCATTTGTAATTTTTTTATTATTGTCTGAAGTGTTAGCCTGTAAATTTTAAGCGTTTGCTTAGTTTGTCTTAGTACATAAATATTAATAAAAAAGAGAATGGATGTATAATGAAGACAATTATTTATTTAAGTTTTTGGTGGAAGTGTCAAACAAAACAAATTATACTTAAATATTGTTGGCTTAATATAGAATGGGCGTAACTAGATTTGTTGTTACCTAACATTTGTAAAATTTTGCATACAAAAAAGTTTATATGAAATTTTTAATCAAAAGAGGCAACAAATTTTATTTTCAATAAAAAAAAATTATTATGAACTTGAAATTTGTTTGCCAGAGTAAGAACAAATAGCTACTTTGAAAAAAATCGAGTTACGCCCTTTCTATATTAAGCTATTGATATATGCAAAATTTTGAGAAGTCGTTATTTTAAGAAAACTTGTCTGTGCCAACCCAGCCAGCAAAATTGACCGACATCTGTAAGAAATCTAACAAAATTGTCTACAAAATTGACAGTATTATTAACGAGTTCTATAAGATTTGTAACCTCGAAAAATTTGAAATAGTTGACAAGAAGAAAATGCGGTCTGTACTTTTTTAACAAGAATATATGGACACCTAGACGGATGAACGGACATGCTTGAGTCGACTCAGGGAGTGTTTTTTAGTGAATAACTATAATTAAAGGTCTCAGGCTATTACTTTTGGGTGTTACAAAGATCTACCACGTATGTATGTATGTGGTGTTTTATTATTAATTTCCAACGCTAATTCAAAATACTTAAAATTTTCCGATTTTTCAATTATAATCATTATATAAGAACTATATTTGAGCATAAGTGATACAAGTTTAAAAAGCATTTAATAGTTAAGATATGCAAAAAAGCTTTTCTTTTTGTTTTTTTCTAGAGCCTGTGGTTTTGAAAGCATAAACTTTTTTTATTTATGCTTTAAACACAACTGGGGCGAACGACGAATGTCGTACTACACGACGAATTTGTTTGTTGAAATTCGTTGCGTAAATCTGTCAGCTGACACAGATTTAGAACGAATAAAACAGCTGTATTAGAGTGAACATATTTTTTTAAAAAGGAAGCACTAATTGAAAAAAATATTAAATAAAAAAATATTTAAAACAATATAACATTAAAAATACATTATGTGTATTATATGTAACAAATAAAAAGTGAAAATAATTTCTAAAGTATAAAGTAACATTATTTTATAACAAAATAATAAAAGAAAAATGGTCACTCTGTGCCAAATTATTCATCGACGCACATTGGGGTTTTTTACCATTCTAGCCGGACATTACTTTTTATTTTTTATAATAATGCTTCTTAAAAATTACTGAGTGCTCCTAGATTGATGAAACTTGGCAAAAACATTGTAGTCATATGCATTTAAGGATTTAAAATAATAAAAATCGGACAAAGGGGGAAAAAGTTTCCGTTAGAAGAACTTATACCACCTCTGAAAAATTAATTTTTTTTAAGTTTTCAATACTATTGTTAGGCAAATGCAACTTTAAACGTAAGCGAAAGCTAAAAAAGTCTACTCTTGGACAGTGTCGTCCTCTCCCCCTTTTGTGGGCGGCGGCATAAAGTAAAACTGGCAAAAATAATGTATATAATAAAAATAATGAATAACTTACGCCCAAATACTATAAAAGTAAAATTTTTAAGCTTTTATGGGTAGGGAAAGAAATGCCCCAAAACCCCACCCCCCGAAACGGCCTTGTACAAAAATATTTTTTTTAGGAATTTTTTTATACATTTTGCTAATTTGTACAAAAAACTTATTTTTAAGCTTGTTTGTCGCTTTTTTTGTAATTTAATGTATAATAAGTAATTTATATATAACAATAACTTATTTACAGAAATAATAATTAATTTAAAGTATGAAAACAAAAACTAATTTATTTAAAAAAATATCCTTTTGCACTAAGAACAGGAGTGCTACGGTTCTTCCTCGTCTGTTTCTTTAAAGACCTCTTCTGAATCTGAATCCTTTTCAAAATCAAGTACAGGGGGAAGAGTTAAAGAAACTGCTTCTTTCGTAAAGGGCAATGACTTCTTTTTAGGAGTTTGTCTTATGCTAGTCATCAGTGGGTCAGAACTTAGCAAAAGTCTATTTATAATATCTAAGTTACACTGAACTCTTGAAAACTTTCTTGCAAAATTCTGCCTGTAAATCCAAAAATGTTTGTTTCGTGTCTCAGCCGCTTCTTCTGAAACTGTATAAACACTGTTTCACCGCTGACATGTTGCCATCTGCTTGACATTTTGAAAGTTCACACAGTTTTTTATCTAAAAATTGCAATTTATCCTTAATAGATTTCTCTTTAAATTCCCGTACTATTTGTAATAGCTCCAATCTTGTATAAATTCCATTTTACTCTCGTAGTTTCATAAGGGTTCTGAAAATAACTTCGTGCAATAACCACAATATAGATACACTAAAAAAATTAGTACTTGAAGCACAAAACATTTGAAAATTCACTATCCGATACAGAATTTTGTTATCTGTCGAGCTGCGCACTTAAATTTTTACATTTCTTAAATTTCAATTTTGGCTTAATGTCCGGCTGGATTGGCAAAATACCCCTATGTGCGACGTAGTTCGTTACTCATGACGAATGTGCATTTTTATACACAAATGTGTTTTATTTTCTAAGACAAATATTCGCAACGAAAAAATCATCGTTCGTCCCAGTTGTGCTTAGAGCATTAGCTATAAAATTTAATTTATTTTAAATATTTTTTTTAGCCCTACGTAAAAAGATAATGCTTTATGTATATTAAGAAACTCCTTATTAAATATGAAAATCAACGATACATTTTTTAAAACGGGACTTAGGAAATACAACTTGGGTTAACAAAACTTTATAATTTAAAAAATGTTATTTTCGTTTTTGATGACTTTAAGATAGATTCTTTTTTTAACTAACGAGCAACTTATTTTTTTCGTCATTTTAAATAAAAAAAATAACTATTAAGCCTTAAAAATTTTTGTTAAAATTTAAAGCTGATTTACATATGACCTAATTAAAGAACATTTTTTTAATGCCTTACTTGGTACAGAGTTTGTTTTTACATGACCAAATTTCATTAACTGTTGTATCTGCCCGATAATCTAAGCATGTCTAAGTGTTTTTATACAACATTTAGTTTAGTTTATTGTAGCCTTTTTTTTCATATTTTAGTCCTAGTTTTTATCTTAAACAATAAAAGTCTTAGTTAAAATATCTTAATATATTTTTTATATATTTTTTAGACTATTGGCATGAAAAAAAAGTTACTATTGGCATGGTTGCAACATATTACTATTTGCAAAGATGTAGTCTTAAACAAATAGAAAACTCAAAAGTTTTAAATAAAAAAAGAACATAAAACAACTAATGTAATAACCTAAATTTTAACTTCAGTTTCTTGAATTTTTTTTGTTTGTCTAGTTAAAATAATAATATTTACTCTGTTTTATTTTTCTATTATGTTACTGAGAGCATATATGTAAGTGCTCGTCTTAAGATTTTTTAACAAATACACATATTTGATTTACTTAATCTTCTGAATAAAATTAACGTCATCAAATTCAATTTAAGGCCTATTCCGATGGTTTCATCTGAGTACAACAGTGTTCTTTCTATTTAAACTAGTGGGCCCGCCACCCATAGATATTTACTCGCACTAATCATTCGAAACAAGGTACAGAGTTTCAACCAGTAAGCCAATGAATTTGCGCTGATTTCAATTTTATTTATTTCAACGTCGCATCTTTATGTGGCCTCCATGTGAAACGACGATCCAGGTGAATTCCAAGGTATTTCGCCTAAAAGTGTTAAGACATCACCTGGTTATAAATGAGGAATAAGAAGCACGTTTCTTTGCGTAAAGTACATAGAAAAAATACGTTCTTAAATCAAACGAGACAGAATGGAGTAAAACTCATGTATGTGCTGGTTCTCCAAAGTCTGTCTTAAAGCTACTTGAATGCGTACAAAAACGGGCGAAGGTACTCACTGGTCACGTTTGGGTATTTAACTGTCTTGATTTACTCGAACACCATCGTAATGTGGGATGTGATTCTCTGTTTTACCAATAATATAATGGAATGTGGTTTGAATTAGGAATCAGGGAACTTGTTCCTGAAACCCGAGACTTTGTGCGAGCTACATGTCTCTCGAGGAGAGCTCACCCATTTGTGGTCGACTGGCCAGTGAATTGCACTTCGCGTTACGAGGAGAATTTGTTCTATAGTCGCACAGTTCGTATGTGGAATAAACTTCCAAAAGATGTTTTTCCTGTCACAGTCGATATCGAGGAATTAAAATCAAATGTCAACAAACGCTGCTCCTTCTCTGTTTCTCACCACCTATTTTTCTGATTGCTTTCTGTGGCTAGTAGTACGTAGAAGATTTTATGATTCCACAAGTAGCTATGGAATAGGTATTGAAGAGAGGCATTTCACAGGGGTACTTGTATTTATTTCTTCTTTCTCGGTCTTAGACTATTTTTTTTGTAGGTCTTACTTAATTTGTTCTACTTTACGTCTTATATTTGTGATCTTTTTCCTTGAAGGGACGAGTGCCAATGTATAAGAGGGTGCCCTCTTTTATACTATTTCACAGCCTAGCCTAGCCCAAGTATTTTGGTATAAAAACTAAGCCATTTTCTTACATATTTCATATTTAAATGACCGCCTGGAATAAGCTTTATGGGCAATTATTGCTTTATATATTACTCTATTTCCACATGATGTGAAGGATATGCATTAGTTATAAGGGTATACGAGTTTATCATTCCGTTTGTTATTTGCTCTATTATTCATTTGCTACCCTATAAAGTATAAGTATATAATCTGAGTCCTTATAGATTGGGAAGTCGATTAAGCAATGCCCGTCTGTCTGTGTTATGGTTGAAATAGACTTTTTGAAGCCCCTCAAGGTCCAAAAAATTGCTAATTAAATCCAGCAAAATCGACCTATAATTGATCCAAATATAAGTCAAAAACCTGGAACAAACTTACCCCAATCTCCACCCTCTAAGTGGGTTGCCTTACAAAATTTGAAAAAAATTAGGGTAAGCCCCCTTACACGTTGTGAAGGGTATGTAAGATTCGGCACAGCCGAGTATAGCACTCTTACTTGTTTTTGTATTAGTTTAAATCCTGATGTTGTCAATTAATTTACTGAATTTCACTCTGATCGATAGATTTACTATCGGCTCATTATTGAACCTAATTCTCATAGAAGATTTTAACCGAAAACCATGCTTTTAATGTTAGAAAATGTATGAAAGAGTTGTCTAGGCTAGACTGGCTATCTAATATTACTTAAGTTTGGGCTCGGAGTTACTTTTGTATTGAACGGACAGACGAGTTGATAAGCTGAGGTCTACTCTACATACCTGTAATGCAGATTGTGTCTTAGTTTCGCTGGAGACTATTAAAAGTGGAATCTTTAAGTACTTTTTAAAGGGGTTGAAAAAAGGCAGTGTTATCTGGAGCCGAAATTTTACTCGACTGATTGAGATGTTAATGCTTTTAATAAAGAAATTCTAATAAGAACTTTTTAATTTTGATTCAATTTTAAACCCGTTATTTACTGCCTGAACACAAGTAGGTTCTGGTTTAAAATGTTATTTAAATAAAAACCATAATCAAAAGGATGTTTTGAGGGTCACTAAGTAACATATAAGAATGTAAGTAGATTCAGAGTCCTTTCTAACGACCAGCTGACGAAAACGAAGATGACAGTTTTTCATCTAAAAATACTCGTATGAGGGTATTAGTGACCTGATAAAACACCTTCCGGCCAAATGTTGGATATAGTACTCTGATTATAGTCCAAACATGGGTTTATAAAGCCACTACATCTATCGAGTCTTATAGCCATGCCAGCACTGATCCTTTTTAGGCCCAACTATAAATGATCCTGTCAAACTTTGTGAAGATTGGTTTATATTTAAAGTGTGGAAATATAAATCAAAATTTCCGTCACAATCATCTTGATTTCTAAAAATTAGTTGTAAATATTTGTTCTCAATTTTTAAATTTATTCGAAACTCATAAATGACCAAGAAAGGAAAAAAGTCCAACAACAATTTGTATCGTAATATAAAGCTAAATTCGATACAAAAAGCAGCCTTAAAACAGAAAAAATTGAAATAGATTTCCTTAAAGTGTACAAGCAAAAAAATTAATTTTTCGTTTATTTGATGATATTGACAAAATCATGGCGCAATAATGCATCAGGTGGTGGTGATTCTACAACAACCAATTTTGATGAAAAAAATTTTCGTTTTTGTTGTAGTTTTCATTGGCTCAGGTGTCAAAAAAAGATATGTAAAAGTAAACATCTTTGACAACCCAGCCTCGATTTATGCATAAAAAAAGTAAATCAGCTGTGCTCGTAACACCACCTAATAACATAATTTCACCATGGAAAAAATGATACACAAATGCTATGACAATAATGATGACTGTAGTATCCACTGAAGTGTGATTTTTTGCACAGATAAATAAATTTTAAATTGTTTATTCTAATTGAATACAATGCCAAATACTTACGTACTATGTAGTTAGGAGAAAGATTTAAGTAGAATGCGAGAAACACAATAGAATGAGAAATATAAATAAATAAATCTTGGTACAACTGGGTATACAAAATAAAATTAACATCTCAAACAGCGTTGCCAGGAGAAACTTACAAAGCTTTACTCAAAAGGTTACGTTGAAAAAATAAAACAAACTATGTATTTTTAAAAGTTTAATTAATAAAAAAAAAAAAATAAAATTGTAATATAAAAATTATAAGATCCTTATTACGCAAATCACAAAGGATAAATATTTTATTATCTATTGGTATTTGGGCAATTCTACAAAAAGCGGCTTAAAACGGAGAAAAAGCTTATTTTCTTAATGTTAATAAATTTCTTTAAATTCTGAATTTATAAAAAAACAACCATAACCGTCTTCCAAAGGATATTTTTAAAAGTTAAAAATACTACCATCCCTAGAAGTAATTGCCTTTAAAATGATAATTTCCGTCAGAATGGGACTGTTTTTTTCAGGAAACGTTATGTCAAAAATTACTTCTATTTAAATTTTCCAATGTTGTATTTAATGTATTAAACTGCTACTTGAGAGCTTACCAATAATATGAATTTTAAGTATTTCAAAATATCTCCTTTACCAAATATTATGTCTTGTTCTGCGACTAGTTAGATAATAGAAATAGATGAGGAACGTTTGAAGTCGACAGTTATAAAAGTTGTTAATTTTTATGGGATGTTCTAGTCCCCCTGTTCTTCTCAAATTTTTTTTTCCAAAATGTATGAATTATTTGATTATGACGTTTTGTAGAAATAGCTGTTATAGTTTCCCAGATGTATCGTATCGAAATTTTCATAAAAATTGTTAGTTTGTATGAGAGCTACCCCTTCTTCTGCCCCCACCTAAAAAATTTCTTCAGAGCGTGGGTCTTGTTGTCCAATTACTTTTTGTAGAACATTTGATTTCGATATTTTTTATAGTTTCCGAGATTTAGCGTATCGAAAATCTCATAAAAATCGTTAATTTGTATGGGAGCTACCCCTTCTTCTGCCCCCACCTAAAAAATTTTTTTTTAAAGTATAGGTCTTATTGTACAATTACTTTTTGTAGAACATTTTAAATCGATAGCTGTTATAGTTTTCGAGACATATCGCATAAAATATTTCACTAAATTTGTGCAGTTGTAGGAAAAATACCCCTTCCCCTGGTCATATCTGAAAAAAACTTTTCCGTTATTTAGGCCCCTACTTTAAGAGTATCCGTGCCAAGTTTTGTGGCAAGAGTGACTATATTTACTGAGATATATAGGGATATATGGACGGATTTTGTCCTAAAAAATGGGTTATTTTGGGTGTTCGCTTATATCTCGGTCAATTGTAAACCGATTTTGCTGATTTTAAAAAGCGAATGTTTCCAGGATATTTCTTAAAGTTTGACACCAGTAACTGGTCCGTATCACTTTATTTGACTCCAGAAACTTGATTTAAATAGACGGACAGACGGACATGGCTATGTCAACTTCCCTATCTATAAGGATCCAGAATATATATACTTTATGGGGTCGCAAATGGATAATAAAGAAATTACAAACGGAATGACAAACTGATTTATACCCTCATCACTATGTGAAGGGTATAAAAATATACACAGTAAGACTTAAACCTAAAAGGCATAAAAGATACATGAACCCCTCTAAAATACTTTTTGATAAATATGTATGTTTAAGTATAAATGTGTTTACTCTTTTTTAGAATGACGATAATAGATATCAATGTTAGTTATAATGACATGTCTAAGTGAAAGGAGCTCTCACTTGGTTGTAATTGTAATTAACAAAGAAGTGCAAAAAAAAAAATGTAGACAAATGTTGAATTGGCTAAGCGTACAAATGCAAAAGTGGCACCTCACTCAGGTGTTGACCCCTATACATACATGCATTGCATTGGGTTGGTATTAGAAAAATAGGTTATGATAAGAAGGGAGGACTCTTTATGGATATTTGATTTAAATTTCTCGATATAAACTGTAACAGGAAAGACACTTTTACAAAGTTTATTCCACATATGAACTGTGTGACTAAAGAACGAATTTTCTCTGTAGTGCATAGTGCGATTCACTAGCCAGTCGACCACAAGTGGGTGTGCTATTCTTGAAAACCGAGTATCACACCAAATATTCCGGGTTTTAGGAACAAGTTCCCTAAATTCCTCAGAGCATGTTACATTGTACTAAGAATAGAATGATAAAACATATCCTAAATTGCAAGTCCCCGATAAGTACCATCGACCGTTCGTGTTCGCGGTCAAGTAACTCCAAAATAGATTTTGAAGCACCTGCCAATAAATGACAGCTATAATCCATTTTTACGAATAGAGGTATAAATATTGGAAAGATTAAGTGGTGTAAAGTAATTTCTAGCCCGTTTCAGGGAACCAAGACATTTGGATGCATCCTTCGACACAAATGAAACGTATTCCGTCCAGCGGATATCGCACTGGATCTAATTGCTAAGAACATTAAGACTTTCTGTCTCTCCAATATTTATACCATCTATTAATAAAGATGATGCAACGTGGCCTAATATGTGCGTATGTGTCAAAAAACAACATTGGATCTTACGTATGGATGCAATATCGGTCCCTAAAACATCGATGTTTTAAAGTATCGAAAATTGATAATTGGATAGTGCAATTGGTTTTTGTTTTTATACCCTTCACATAAGTGATAAGGGTATATATAAGTTTGTCATTCCGTTTGTAATTCCTTTATTATCCATTTGGGACCCCATAAAGTATATATATTCTGGATCCTTATAGATAGGGAAGCCGATTTAGCGATGTCCGTCTGTCCGTCTGTCCGTCTGACCGTCTGTCCGTGTTATGGTTGAAATCAACTTTCTGAAGCCCCCCGATATCGGTCAGACTCAAACTGTCACAGATAGTCGCGAGAAAATCGGTATTGAAATTCAGCAAAATCGCCCGATAAATGACCGAGATATAAGCAAAAAACCACGACTACCTCGGTTTTTTGAGTCTACAACAACAACAAAGAACATACTTTTACATGTAATAATAAAAAAACAACAAAAAAACAACAAAAAAAGAAAAAAACAGAATCAGTCATGTCTATATTATTGAAACACACCCAAAACAAAAATTTTATTAGTATTAGTGTTCATACATATAACAGCGTTGCCATACAAAGCTTAATTTAAACATTTTTAAAATCGCTCCTACGGCTTCCAGGGTTCTCCTACAAAGGTAAAATGTAAGACTGACCCGAATTATTTTTTCCATCCAAACATTTTTGTGGAACATACTTACCCTCTATCTCTAGCCTCTGACAAGGTTGCCATACAAAATTTTAAAAAATAAGGTAAAAACCGCTATAACTTCCCCGGACTTGCCCGTAGAGGAAAAAAATGTATCACAGACCCCCATTAATTTCTACTCCCAAACATATTCCTAGAATATACTTACCCCCTATCTCCACGCCCTGAGGGGGTTGCCATACAAAATTTACAAAAATGATATGACAATGCCCACAACTTCTTCAGAGTTGGCCTTAGAGCAATAAAGTGTACGACCGACCCCTATTAGTTTGCCCTCCCAAATATATTCCTAGAACATACTTACCCCCTATCTCCACGCCCTAATGGGGTTGCCATACAAAATTTACAAAAATGATAAAATGCCCACAACTTCTTTAGAGTTGGCCTTAGAGCAATAAAGTGTATAACCGACCCCTATTAGTTTGCCCTCCCAAACATATTTTTACAACATACTTACCCCCTATCTCCACGCCCTAATGGGGTTGCCATACAAAATTCACAAAAATGATAAAATGCCCACAACTTCTTCAGAGTTGGCCTTAGAGCAATAAAGTGTACGACCGACCCCTATTAGTTTCTTCTCCCAAACATATTCCTAGAACATACTTACCCCCTATCTCCACGCCCTAATGGGGTTGCCATACAAAATTTACAAAAATTATGTAAAAATGCCCACAACTTCTTCAGAGTTGGCCTTAGAGCAATAAAGTGTACGACCGACCCCTATTAGTTTGCCCTCCCAAATATATTCCTGGAACAGACTTACCCCCTATCTCCACGCCCTAATGGGGTTGCCATACAAAATTTACAAAAACTATAAAATGCCTACAACTTCTTCAGAGTTGGCCTTAGAGCAATAAAGTGTATGACCGACCCCTATTAGTTTGCCCTCCCAAATATATTCCTAGAACATACTTACCCCCTATCTCCACGCCCTAATGGGGTTGCCATACAAAATTTACAAAAATGATAAAATGCCCACAACTTCTTCAGAGTTGGCCTTAGAGCAATAAAGTGTACGACCGACCCCTATTAGTTTCTTCTCCCAAACATATTCCTAGAACATACTTACCCCCTATCTCCACGCCCTAATGGGGTTGCCATACAAAATTTACAAAAATTATAAAATGCCTACAACTTCTTCAGAGTTGGCCTTAGAGCAATAAAGTGTACGACCGACCCCTATTAGTTTGCCCTTCCAAATATATTCCTAGAACATACTTACCCCCTATCTCCACGCCCTAATGGGGTTGCCATACAAAATTCACAAAAATGATAAAATGCCCACAACTTCTTCAGAGTTGGTAAAATGCCCACAACTTCTTCAGAGTTGGCCTTAGAGCAATAAAGTGTGCGACCGGCCCCTATTAGTTTGCCCTCCCAAACATATTCCTAGAACATACTTATCCCCTATCTCCACGCCCTAATGGGGTTGCCATACAAAATTTACAAAAATGATAAAATGCCCCCAACTTCTTCAGAGTTGGCCTCAGAGCAATAAAGTGTATTACCGACCCCTATTAGTTTGCCCTCCCAAACATATTCCTACAACATACTTACCCCCTATCTCCACGCCCTAAGGGGGTTGCCATACAAAATTTACAAAAATTATGTAAAAATGCCCACAACTTCTTTAGAGTTGGCCTTAGAGCCTATTTAAAAATTAGAAATATTTCATACGTAAAAAAATGGTTAAAAATAAAAAAAGTTTGGGATTGCGAAAGGTCAATGTGAAGGGTATATAAGATTCGGCACAGCCGAATATAGCGCTCTTACTTGTTTATTTATATATTTGTTATATCCAAAAAAGTGAAATATTTGTGTTTGACCTTGTTTAACGATAAATAAGTATAAACATTTTTTTGTTACTAAAAACACACTTAAAAGTTCTGCGGCATATTGTAAAAACCACCTTTAAAACTTCGCTTTTCAGGTATTGCATAAAAAAAAATTACCAAAAAATATTCCTAAAGCACCAAAATGGCAACGCTGCTCTTGCCTATCTTTGTCCCAACAAATACTTTAAGTTAGCGTTAAAACATACACCACATGAACAACCGAATTTGTTATGACATCATGCAAAGGTAAATTAATTTAGTTAATTTTTTTACATATTACATATATATGTATGTACATAAAAGTGTTCATTATTTGTACCTGTTTTTTACACTTTTTTACTCTTTCTCATCTGGATTCCTGACAAAAAACTATGAAATTAATTCTAATTGGCTTTTTGGTAAACTGTCCTACATAAATGCTTAATGTTTATAAAGAAAGGAGCAAGCGAAAACGAAAGAAGCTTTTGGAGTTGTGTGTTACAAAAAGGGCATTTACAACGTTAAGGAAAAACCAACAACAACATGAAAATGAAATAGGTGTTGCCGCTTTATATTTTTATTTTTTACAAAAAATATGTTTGGTTTACTATTTGTGTTTAACTTTTTCAGTGATTTCTGATTGAGTTAAAACATTTAAATTTAGACATTTTTAAAATTTTTCTTTAGTTTGTAAGATAAAATAATTTTAAAGAACAATTGATATATGTATTTCTTAATTTTTGTTGAATTTTACTTTAAAAATTTTTTTTCTTTTTCTTGAGTCTGGAAATAAGGGATTAAGGAACATTTAGCCTGATTTAAGTCGAGAATGAACTAAGTGGACCAAAAGTATTTTGTTTACATACATACACATATTGTACTTTTTTGCATTTTTTTTAAATTATTATTATTAGTCTAGACATATGAAATTGAAGAAACATTGACCCAGATTGGGGGGGTCAAAGTGACAAACATAGTTTTTCACATATATGTTATTTTTGGTCAAAAGTCAACTAGGTGGACAGAAAATACTGTCATCACATTTTTGGTACTTTTTTGCATTTTTGAGGTTATTAGTTAAGTATAATTAAGCTACCTGTGTAGAGATTGAAAGTTAAGTTAGCCCAGTAAAAAATTGGGCATAGCAAAAAGAACAAATTAACAAATTTTCTGGTTTACCAATTGCAGAATTAATAATAATTTAAATTGTCAGTTGTACATATAAGTAGTTTTTAAACTCAAAGAAGTAAAATTTTTAAGCTGCTTTACGCTCACGCTTTGTAAAAAGAATCAGCACGGTAATGCAGTTGAAAAACTTTTCTTCGAAAATACTTAACTCTCTATCCGATTACATTTCAAATTTTGCGAGTGGACTTTAAGTACACTCTTGGCACTTTCTTACTTTTTTGATATTTATAAGTCTGGAAAAATAAAGTTAAGGAATATTGATTAATATTGAATTCGAAAGTCAACTGAGTGGACAAAAAGTACTTTTTCACATTTTTGGTACTTTTTTATATTCTATATATTTGGTGAAATTGACCCAGATTGGGATCATAATGGAATTTTTGGATTTTAAATGATTATCAGTCTAGAAATTTGAAGCTTAGGATTCAGACTGAGCTCGAAAGTCAATAAAAACGTTTTTTACATTTCTGGTACCTTTGCATACTTTTAAATTTTGTACATACATATACCTAAAATATAAAATAATCTTTTTTTAAAGCAGATTAATTGAAAATGTTATATAGTAAGGCAAAAATATTTAAAAAAAAGAAAAAAAAGGTTTTGGATTAAAATTATTTAAAAACATTATTTAGTGCTATTTTGAAAATTCATTTAAACTGGCTTACAAGAAAGCGGGTTAATTGATATTTATCTAATTTTGATAAAAAGAATAGGTTCAAGAAATTTCGCGCAGTGGCAACTCTTGTGCTGAACTTTATTTAGAGAGAAAAACAAAGTGTAGGAGTAAAAGTTACAAATAAGGCTTGAAAACAAAGAAGGAAACTTAATACCAACATGATTTAGGAGTAGGGGAAAATATTTAAGGAATAGAAAACTTATAAGAAAAAGAATAAAAAAGGAAACAATGAAAATAAATAAAATAAATAATATTTAATACTTAAAAGATTATCAGGCTTAATTCATTATATTTAATGTTATTACTTTGAAGAAAAATAATAAAGAAAGAGAGCATAAAAAGGGATGTTAGAGGAAATAGTACTTTTGCAGTTATGTATGGGTATGCGTGTGAGCTTGTATGCGTATGTATGCGTCTGTGTTTAACTGGTTTTATAACATTTATTCAATTTCTGTTTTATTGTTATGTAACACAATGTTCAAAGTTTATTTAAATACCAGGAAAAAGAAATTCATAGGTACAAGAAGATGACCTTTTGATAAAAATTTTATATTGCCTAAGGACTTTTTCTTTAAGTATATTTTTAAGGATTTAAAAAAGCATCGAATAAATGTTTGTAAATACAAATTTTCTTACCTTGTTGTACGGTTATCATTAAAACCAAAGCTAAAACCAACATTAAATATTGCATATTGTACATTTTGTTAAAAATTTTTTAAAACTTGTATGTAGATTATTTCTAATAAAGAATTTTTCGGAATCTTTCTTATTTGCTTATCACTTGATTTGAGATTATTAAAAAACACGTTTTATATAACTTAAAATGAAAAAATTTTTCAATTATAATATTTAATATGTACGTGTTTATGTAAACTATAAATTTGTTTTTGGTTTGCCTTGTGCTTGCTTATTGATTCGTTAATTTATTTGATTCAATTAATTTGAATTTTTTGTATGTTTTTCATATGTATAAAATTGTTTATATTAATTTTTATATTTATGTATACAATTAAATAGCTTTTTCACTAACTCTGTGTATATTCAAACCAAATTTATGACACTAACAATGTTAAAGGTTTTTAGTATACCGACAAAAAATTCTGTGCAATTTTGTTTTGGAAAAGAAAAAAACCTTTTAGTTACTATTTAACCGAAATTTTTTGTATGGTTCGAAAAAAATGGTGTGATTTTTGTTATTGTTTTAACTATTATAATATATATATATTTTATTAATACTTTTATTTAAACCACCGCTCGATGTGTAATGCTCAAATGACAAAATGTAAAACGTTTCTACGAATTTTTCCCAATTGCAATTTGAATATCCAACTGTTACTACTGGATGAATGAGACAAACATGTGTGTAGTAGCCGCAGCAGCAGCACTAAACCATAGAAAAATATTAGATTGCCACATACATTTGTATCTACAATCCTATGATTTCTCCCTAAAGTTCTTGAATTGAGAGTAGAAGTATCCATAAATGAAGAATACAGCGAGGGAGAGCACAAACATTAAAAGCTTTTAAAGTTTGTTTAAAATTTACTATCGGATATATTTGGTGTTGAAAAGGGTAGATATTGAAGTTCCCAGAACAGTGTGGAACAAAAGTGTACCAAAAAATGAAATAAATAAAAAAAAAAAAAAAAAAATAAAATATCATTAACTGTCTGAAGACTATAAGGAAGTTATGCCCTTAAATAATTAATTATGCTGCTATACACTTCTGAATTTTTCCCTAAGAAAAAGAAAATTGTGCAATATTCCAATTTTTTTAGGCTAGAGAGTTTTGTTATTCGAAAAATTAAAAAATTAAATAGAAGAAATAATTACCTGACTCAATGTTGACCGATCTTGTGCACTTATTTTAGAGCCAAGACTCGAAAAGGGCCTTTAATCCAAAAATGACAGACTGGCCTACAAAAGCTAACAAAACCATTTCTAATCTACACTTCGGTTGCAGGTCCTCCCATCATTAATGAAGAAGAAGTGTAAGATTTAAACCTTACAATCGAAACAAAGAGGACATTAGAGGCCATTTAAAAAATTTTTAAACTCCGTTACGTTACGAGATGGCACTTGTGGCGGGATGCGTACGGGTAACGGAAAAACGGATTTATTGGATTTACCCTCAATATATTTGGGAAATACTTGCTAGTTATTTGGATATAAGGAAGTTATTTGACTGCGTACCTTAAGTAAATGTCAAGGCTAATTAAACTGCATTGATGCCCGATCGTTAATTATGGTACCATAAAGCTCTGGAGCACGTGACCGAAGACCATGTTGTATGGGCCCTTTTGCTGAAAACCCAGAAATCAAAATCTTATTTTACCACTCAGAAGAGCAGACATCTAAACAATCACAGAATGTTTGCGCCTTGTTTTAGAGAACATCCAGGTGGAATCCACGTAAACATCGTTTAAACCCTTTAGAACAGCTCTATCGGTAGGGAGCTGTAGAAAACAGCAGTTGTAGAGCATGCAGAGAGGACATTAAATCGATTGAGCATTTTCGTGTCACTGTTCAGCTTTTGAGGAAATCGAATTCCGAAATTTTCCAGATGTAACCGCCCTTGAGCTGATGAAATTGGGAACGTAGGGGGAATCTTTCCGCATCACCGAATTTATGGTGTGAAAAATGTGCCAAGTTGTAGTCCGAACTAAATGAGAGACTCTATCCTTGAATTTTTACGTTTAAGGTACTTTTTTTAAACATTTGGCTCAAGGAGGTAAAAAGGGTGAAAATTTAAAATCGGTACTTACAGGATACTTTTTAACTAGTAATATTGAAACATTATTTAAACTGCGTTCTACAGAAAACATTTGGAAACGTTTTTCGATATAAAGAAATCGGAATCCAAATGCTGTTAAGAAGAACAAGTCTACCAGTCGGGCGATCGCAGGCTCGATTCCTTTAGAAACTAATAGGTCTGTTTCATTTTTTTTCCTTTCTTACTCCTCTCTACAATTTAGGTTTACTTCTATTTCCACTCTTTCTGCCTTTAACTGCGGGTATTTTAAGGGGACCGAATAGGCGGACCTAAGTCAGTTATATCCTTTCCTTTCAACGGCTGCTTGTTCTACCTAACATAATCTGAGAGGTCGAAAGTAAACTGGGAAAAGTTAGTACTTTCTTACATTTCAGGTACATTCTCTCCTTTTTTAGTATTGTGAGCTTAGAAACTTGAAATTAAGGGTCATAGAGGACGCAAGTCAAGTAAGTTTACAGTTTTGCTACTTGTTTGCATTTTTAAAGATTTTGGGTTAAGAAATTTTAGATCCTAGTTTGTAAATGAGCTACAATAGACCATGATATGCACTCCTGACGACAATATGTATATTTAGAACACACACACTTTATCCTCTATCATAAACTTATTTTCCAAAACAGTATACTATCGTCTTAATTGTAGACACTGATATAAATAATACAGACAAAAATTAAGTTTCCTCTTGTAACCCTCATTGGTATGTGTGTAAGGGACACAAATTAAGAAAATGCACGTTTACTTGCCCAAATTAAAGAAAGCTTTTCTTAATGAGTTCAAATCTCTTGGGGTTGAAAACTTAAACTTTTGCACCACTTCCCTACATTTAGATTGTGTGTCATGCTTTTCTCTTGTATCCTTTGCTTCCTTTACTTCGTTTATGTTTTCGTATTTGTGGTGTGTTTCTGTTGTATCAAAGAAAAACTACCAAATATTTTTAATTTATATTGATAACCCATAAAGTATCTCTTCTGTGCTTTGTTCTCCTTTTGCTTTTATTTTTGGCTTGTGATTTAAACAATCTATTTGTCCATTTCTATATTTTGTTTGTGACGTTTATAAATAGTAGTAATTGCCGTATTTTATATATGCTCAATGAAAGTCAGTGGCCCAAGTTGAGGTTATTAACGTACATAAGTATGAATGTGTGTGTAAGTATTTTACACTTAAGTAAAGGAATACCAATATAGAGAAATACATATATTTATGTACATAAATTTGTATAGATAGCAGTGTTTGGGTTATTTATTATTTACGTTAATTTGACATTGTAGATTTGTGCTTTTGTTATCATTATTATTGTGTAGTTTTCATTTATTTGTTTTTCTTACCTTAATTTATCTATTACTTCAATTTTATTATGTCAAGAAAGGTTACTAAAGAACAAATTCATAAACAGAAAAGTTTAATAAATCCCATGTATTGAAAAAGGTGTCCTACTTAATGATTTCCCACCTAGCGTCTGAAGTACCTTTTTGAAAAAAGAAAATTAAGAACATACCGAAAAAAAGGAAATTACTTTTTATGCACTTAAGTAACATTTTGCCACAATTAAGGTTAATAACCTTAATTTTTATATATCTAGACACATGTCTCAAAAAATGCAAGAGAGTACCAAAATTATAAAAAGTCTTCTTTTTGTTTACTTAATTGATCTCCGGCCTCCATCAGGGCCAATTCCTTTATTTTTTATATTTATAGATTCTTAGTTTCAAAAAAATCCAAGGAAGTACAAAAAATGTTAAATAAATAATTTTTGATTTCAGATTTTTAGAGTCACGTTTTCAAAAAGTATCAAAAATTAAGTAAGTACTTGTGCAGCTTATTTTCGGTTTTCTAGACACATATTTTCAAAAAGTCGAAAAAGTATAACAAAGTGGCAAAAATACTCTTGGTCCACTATCCGAAAAGGCAAATAGTACCAAAAATGTAAAAAAGTACTTTTTGTCCCCCTTGATTTCATATATCTAGACTCATTATCCCAAAAAAGTACCAAAAAGGTGAAGAATCATTTTAGGCCCACTAAGTCGACTTTCGACCTCTTTAATGATCAATAGTCCTGTGTTTTTTTATTTACACCCATTATCTCAAAAAGCCAAACAAGTAACAAAAATGTAAAAAGAGTACTTTTTTCCTCCTAGTTGGGTCAATAGTCTTTGATTTCATTTGTCTAGGCTCACAATCATAAAAAATTCAAAAAGTACCAAAAATGTGAAAAAGTATTTTTGGGCCACTAAATTGACTTTCGATATAGGCTAAACGCCCTTAAATTAATTTTTCTGGATTCATATTCTAAAAAAAATAAAAAGGTTCCAATATTATAAAAAAATAATATATGTTCCTTAAAATTGGCACAAAAGTCCCTAGTTTCAATAAAAGCAAAATATTACCAAAAAGTTAAAAAGTATTAATTTTTGGTCTACTAGGTCGACTTTGACCAATTTATAGATAAATAGTCCTTAGTTTTTATATTTCTAGACTAGCATTTTTGAAATAAGGCAGAAAATACCAAAAATTTTGAAAACAATATTTTTGGTCAACCAAGTCGATTTTCTTATTGTTCAATAGTCATTAGTTTAATATTTTTGGACTCATATTTTTAATCACATGTAAACAGTACAAAAAGTATGGAAAATTACTTTTTCTCAACTTAGTTAAACTCCGACCTCTTTATGCGTCAAGAGTCCTTATTTGATATTTTTAAAATATGCAAAAAACTACCAAAAATGTGGAAAGGCACTTTTTGTCTAAAAAGTGGCGAAAAGCTTTTAATTGGGCCCTGGAGCTGTCTAACGAAAATTGAATTACGTTTCCATCTTTATTGATTTTAAAGTTACAAAAAGTGTCTAAAACGTATCAAAAAAATAAGTTCACACTTTTTTACTCCCAGGGTCAATATATCAAAAAAAAGTATCAAAATTTATTCATATATTTTCAAGACCTGTCATACGCACTGTGAATAATGATTTTGTCTCAATTGGTTTGTAAATATACAAAAAAATGGAACTACGTTGCATGAAAATATAGCTTTTAGCATCTTTTAGTCGACAAAATTTTAAAAAAGTCCCGAATACGGGTCTTTTTCTATCGTGTATTGTTCAGTCGATAGTAGCTTATCGATTTTCCCCGAAATCCTTTTTAAGTGTTTCTATACATCGAAAAAGGTGCCCTCAGATTAAATTTTAATTTTCTAGCTTTACGCGTTTGGACTGTAGGATGATAAATTTGTTAGTCATTAGGGCTATTCCTTTATATACATACATATATAGGTTTACAATACAACTTAGCTAGATCGGATGAGGTATACAAAAAGTCCAATGTAAAGGGTATAGTACATTCAGCACAGCCGAATATAGCGCTCTGACTTCTTTTTATTTTCAATTAAATGCGAACTAAACCAGACATTGTATTTTATTAAATATAATATAATTAATTAGAATAAAAACCTCCAGAAAGTGATGTTGAGTGTAAAATTTTGTAAATATATCTTAATAATAATTTGTTTTGTTGTTGTTGTTTTTGTTGTTGTGTGAGGCGATTTTGACAAAGTAAAGTAAACAAACATAAAGACGATCGTAAAATTTAGCATAGACTTGAGAAATTTGAATTCAATTCAACAGAAACATGTTAATCATACTCGCACGATGTGGTTTACAAATTAATGACCATCAATCAATTGGCGTCCGTCCGTCCGTCCGTCCGCCCTTCTTAGAGTAGTTCTTGCTTTGTAAGATCTCTAGTAATTGTGTTTGTGATTTTAATTTAAAATTTTGTTCTCTTGAATTTTTTTACGCGAGTCTGATTTGCTAAATATTAAATTGATGTCATTACCACTTTAACTTATTGTGAAGATTTTTGATAAAATTTGGTTCGAATGGACGGTGACTGCTGATCGATGCTTCGTATATGACCATAAACAAACCAAATATTATTTTAATTATTAGGTGGCAAAAAGGGGAACGCGTCTTGAATTTAAGTGGTAAAATATTAAAATTTGACTGAATGTAACAAACTCAGACCTACTGTACTGCACTAATAGTTTATTCCATAAAAATGATCTACTTAACATTGATTTTCAGAATCTATTACTTTTAGGATCGCTATTGTGTTTCAAAGAAAAAGTATAAATTTTTATACAGTGTAATAACATTTTTTTTTGTAAAAAAAGTTTGTCATAAGAAACCAAGGCAAAGACATCTTTTCGTTAAACACATTTAAATTTTTCTAACAAATAAATACTATCGCATTATACATCTACAAATGAAATGTCCCATACTTTTTTTAAATCTTCAAACATGAAAAAATTCTACTTGCTTTGATGTATGTATTTTTATTTCTTTGCAAGTCTGAATTTTAACTACTGCGGTTATCCACGGATATGTACACAAGAATTTTTAATATTTGTTTGTTTATGTGAGCTTAAAAATAATTTTTTAAATTAATACTTAAATGTGTATTTATAGATTTTTTTTGTATTGAAGTGCGAAAATTAAATTTAACACATAAATAGGTGAAGGAAAAATAACAGTTAAACAAAAATATCTCGACTTGAAAAATTTGATTTAACGCCATTATATAAAAAGGTAACGTCCCGTCTAGTTTTTAAAGTAAGATTGTAATATTTTAAACCATATTAAACTTTTATTATTATAATAAAAATAATAATTATTATTATTTTTATTATTATTATTATTATTATTATTATTATTATTATTATTATTATTATTGTTATTATAGTTATTATTATTATTATTATTATTATTATTATTATTATTATTATTATTATTATTATTATTATTATTATTATTATTATTATTATTATTATTATTGTTATTATTATTATTATTATTATTATTATTATTATTATTATTATTATTATTATTATTATTATTATTATTATTATTATTATTAATATTAATATTATTATTGAATTCCTATTAATCTCTTATTAAATTATTAAATTCATAATCCCCAAAAAAAAATTTGCGTTGGTATGGCAATTTTAGTTGAAAGGTCTAGATTTGAAAAAACAAATCATTTTGAAGATGTCGAAGTATACTACCGCATTGAGGGTGTTGAGATCCACCCTCGTATAACTTTATATTGAGAGCCACCCTCGTATAGATCTAGTTTAATTTAAACAGACAACAAGGTTGCTGACCCGATAATGCAAGTCAATACTTTTACAATGTGTTGACCCTATAATGCGAGTCAGCACTTTCACAATGTGTTGACCCTATAATGCGAGTCAGCACTTTCACAAAGTTGTTGACCTTCAAAAAATTTGAGATTGCAATAAGAACTACTTACTAGCCACATAATGATTTATTTTCGGGGCTGCCTAAAATGTATTTCGTGCTTACCAAACCCGTTACATTAAATATTTAAAATAACAATTAGTAATTAAACTTAGCACTTAAGTAATAATAGAATGCCATATAATGTTCTCAAAAACATTAGTTATAAAATGTTTCTACATTTACGTTTTTCAATTCTCTGTTTAATTATTTTTAACTAAAAAAGGAGAAACAAAAAAATTATATTTTTAATATTAATATGCGCAACAAGCAAAGTTTTGTAAAGGAGTACATAAAAAGATTGCCAGTATATCAATTTTGTAAATGAAAAATTTCTTTTAAAAATAATTTTCTTATGTTAATAAGCAAGTTAAGTTGTTAATAAAAATTAGGTAAGTCATACGCCTTGTAGATATAATTAAGTTGGTTACCTTAAAAGTCATTAATTCCAGACTCTGATATTTTTTAAAATATCAGATAGTAAATACTTTTAGCTCTGAGTGATAATTTACCCTTTTAAAATTAATTTTAACTGCTTACCCTAATTCTGTTTTAAAAGCTTTTTCTTCTAATGTTATTCGTCTAATCGTCGTGTAATTTCTTTTTTGCCGCACGTCACATTAAAGTGATTTCAAGAAACATTAAAGAAAATTTTTGATTACATATTTTGAAAAAAAAAAAAACAAACTGGATTTATCTTTGAATTTAATAATAAATTCTTATTCTATCAAAACAAAACATTCAAAGTTATTTAAATTAATCAAAGAAAGACAAAAATTGTTTCTGCTGCCTTTCATCATGTTAAACGCTATTATATATCCTTTTTTAAACGTAACAAGCAAACTTTTTGCCCCTTTTTATTAATTTAACCAAGATGTATGGGTCTTATTGGTTTTTGTGTTAATTTTTGTCCTTCTGAATGCAAATACAGAAGGAATTAATAAAAAAATTAAACAAACAAAACAAAAAAAAAAACACACAGCGAAACTTTCGCTTACCTAGTAAGTTGGCAGGTGATGTTTGAGATAAAGCAACGCTAGTTTCTTTTTGACTGATTTACTAGTTATTTTTGTTTGAAATGTCCCAAAATTCACGACCACCACTAATAAATGTGCTACAAAAATCAATCAAATAACTAGTTACTAAGTAAAAACTCAAAAGTTAAAAAAAAATTAAGGTTCCTAAACAAAAATATTGTACAAAGTGTATTTCATTATCCTTTTTTTAAAATAAGCCCACAAATGCATTTAATTAGGCCATCACTAATTGGTCATTATTTTGTTCTAAGGACCCCATTTCCTTATAATATGTAAAATAATAAGAGCTCATTACTCATATTATAAAAAGACTTTACTGTGAATGTGAAAAAATGGATTTCGATTTTATAAAAAAGGACACATCAATCATATATAATCAATACCTAACTAAATTTTTTTAAATATGACGTGCGCTACAAAAGAACTCACACGCCGTAATGTTAAAAAACTTTAGGATTATGTGTTTAGAAACTTTTAAAAGTCATAAGCTTTTGTAACAGTGGACTTTAAAGTGTTGTCGTATGCATGTGTGAATTTCAAATAGCTGTTTTGAATTGGTAGTTTACTAACGTCTTTTTGGCACAATTCATAAAAATATCTTTTGCTATTGGACTTAAAAGCATATCTTTAAACTATATATGCACATTTATATGTATTTTAGAATTATGAAAATTAAATTTTAGAAAAGCAAAAAGTTTTAAATATTTTTTAAATCAGCGGCAAAAGAAAACTAGCTTAATTACTTGTTTTCGTTGGAAGTTAGTACAGGGTGTCTTGTGGCAGATTTGTGTTTTCAAACAAAAATAAAAAAGTAATAAATAATTGACACAAAGTTTTATTAAGAGCATTGAACAATAGAATGGAAATGCGGATTTTATTTGGTCTTCCGGCGAGTTGAACATACTGTTTAAAACGGAGCCTTGTATTTTGCGCCACACGCTGTAGTAAACTTGGCTCAATTGAGCTGATTTCTTGACGAATATTTTCCTTTAAAGCCACAAGAGATTGGGGATTGTTATTATAAACCCTCTCTTTGAGGTAGCCCAATAAAAAAAAAATTCATGGGAGTTACATCAGGCGACCTCGGTGGCCATGGGATGTCCCCAAAGCGACTGATCAATTTTCGGGCGATATTTTTCCGAAGCAAATTCATCGAAACTCTGGCTGTGTGTGCAGTCGCCCCATCCTATTAAACCACGTGTGTAAAGAGTACGATGGATGAGCTTCCAGGCTCGAAAAAAAGAATTTCGTAATCATGCGCCGATAATTTTCACCGTTGACATTCGTCACCTGGCCTCGAAAATTTTCGAAAAAATTGTCCCATTTCATGCGTAGATAAGGCACACCAAACAGTTACCCAGTGGCAATGCAATGGTTATTAATTAGGGTTGCGGATTTTTGGAGACCAGTAAGGACAGTTTTGCTTGTTGGCGTGGCCGTTTAAGTAGAAATGAGCCTCGTCGCTCCAAAAAATGGGATTTGCAGTGTGAAAAGGGTCCAAAATAGTTTTACAAAATTTTTTTTTTGTAAATCAAAGTCACTTTATTTCAGTTCTTAAGCGATTTCAATTTTAAAAGGATATAACTTGAGATCCTTTTTCAAAATTTTATAAATATTCGCTCTTGAAAGTCCCAGTGAGGCTGCTCTTTTCCGTATTGAAAGTCACGGGGATTCAGGTAAACTGCTTTTACCCAGTTTCAATGTTTTCGGGAGTCCTTGATGATCGACTGGGCCCTGGCAGTTGCGCGGAATCTCTGCACTTACGAACGAATTAAACTTACACTCGGTCCATCACGCATTCGCCAAATACCGAACTTTGAACAAAATTGTCGACAAGCAATTAAGTAAGAACCAATACTCCTAAAAAATGTCTCCACAGAGAACGCGCGATGCTCACTCGACCACTGCGACATTGTGACTGACAAATTCGCACACTCGGTAATTCCAACGGGCGCCACCTTCCCTTCACCCCGTTTATTACTTTTTGAAATAATCGCTTTTAAAAATATAAATTTGCCACCAGACACCCTGTATCATTACAAATTTTTATTTTTTTTAGAAGCCCAGATTTTCGTTTATTTCGATAAATGACCTGCTCATATATTACATTTAACCAAAAAATCTTGGCTTTTCTATATTAAGGTAACGATATGTATTTATTAAAAATAGTATTTTTATCTAAATATCTTTAAAACGTATTTAAATTTTTTTTAATATATATCTTTGTTTTCTTAATTGTTTTAAGGTGTATTTGTTACATTAAAATTATAAAGAACAACAATTTTTATGACAAGATAATAGAGTTAGATAAATTGCGTTTTTGTGTAAAAGTGGGGTTTAATTAACTAAAATTAATACATAAACACAGTCCCCTTCTCAAAAAAAAAAAAAAAAAAAGTTCTGCTAATAGCGTTAATGACGGACTGACGGATTAACTGCCCAGAGAAGTGAGGCTGGAGACTTGAAAATTGGATGTTGGTTACCTCTTCATATGTATGTGTAGACGGAATTTCGGAAAATTCGGACCCAAAGAGAGTTTAAAATGTGCTAATAATAAAAAAAAACCGGTAAGCTTATCTCCTTAGCCAAGCAGGACAGAAACAAATTTTAAAAAGTTTGTATCTTATTAAAAAATAAGTGACCCTGCGTCTGCCTCTTTTACAAAGTTTTGAATCATAACGGGTAAAAAAGGGTTAAACCTGTATTTTTATTCTGCTTAGGTTTACTTTAAAACAAAGATGGAAATAAAATTTAAGTTAAGTTCGACAGGTCTCGTTAAATGTAAATAAACTTTGGATACTACTTAGGCTTTTGACCCAAAAGTGTTAAGAAGGGGTTAAGTATATATATTAGATTTTTTTGGTCTCTTTTGTAACTTCTAAACCATAAACAAATTGCGTTCGACAGGTCGTGAAAAATACGATAAAGTTTTAGAAACTTTTTAAAAAGTTGGGACCCTAAAGGGTAGAAAAGAAAAACTATATTTTTTGGGTCTTATTCATAAACGTACAATAGTGTTTATCAAAGGCTTATTTGACAATTATTCCATATATACTTGTCAAATAAGCCTTTAATAAAAACTATTGTACGTTTTTCAAGTCAATTACTTCTAAGGTATTTTTTTTAAATTTGAGTACTGAAATATGAAGGAAATAAGTATAGATCAAGCTTAAGGAGTTGAACGGAAGTAGTTTTTTCACATTTTGGGTACCTTTTCCGATTTTTTTAGAATTATGGTTCTAATTAAGTTGGCAATAAGTAACTTTTTCACATTTTTGTTACTTTTTGAATATTTTAAGTCTGTAAGCCTTTAAACCCAGATTGGGGTCGAGAGAATAAAAAGTACTTTATTACATTTCTGGTATTTTTTGCATTTCTTGAGGTATCGACATACATACATATATAAAAGATACGACCGTTGACCTAAATGGAGTTTAGAAGTCAGCAAAGTGGACAGAAGTATTTTTTGTCACAGTTTCGGTACTTTTTGAATATTTTGAGATTGTGAGTCTTAAAATATAATATAAAGGTTGTAAGTCCAGTTTGAGGTCAAAAGTAAACAATGTGAACAAAAAGTACTTTTTAAAAATTTTTGGTGCTAATTGCATTCATCCCGATTGACGCCAGAAGACAACTAAGTGGTCAAAAAGTACTTTTTCGCCTTTTTTTAATTTTGTGTAATTATGAGTCTAGAAATATTCAATAAACGTCGAAAATCAGACAAAATTTTTTTTTACCTTTTTTAGTACTTTTTTTGGACTCTGGGTCCACAAATAGGAAATTAAAGACATTTGAGACAGATAGATAATACGATAAACTAATAAGCCTTAATATATAAAGTTAACGACTGTTGACCCAGATTGGGTTCGAAAGTCAAATTGTTGGTCACCTAATTTTAGAAATACGTAATACAGGTTTGTTGATCCCGATTAGGGCCAGAAGTCAACTTAGTGCTCAAAAGTCCTTTTTACATTATTAGTAGTCTAGAAACATGACTGACCTCGATTGTGGCCGAAATTTATATAAATGAACGACAAGTATTTTTCACAATTTTAGTTTTTTGCGATTTTTTCAGATTTTAATTCTGGAAACATTAAACTGAAGTAAATAAAAGTTACTTTTTAAATATGTTTGGTATTTTTTGCATATTTTGAAAGTAAAAATTTTGAAATGCTGGATTAAGATTGTTAGATAATCGTGCGAATTTTACACTTTTCGTTGTGACGGTTGTGGCCATTTTGTTCACATTTTTGCTTACTGTTCAAATATTTCAAAATTTGAATTTAGAAAAGGCTTTAGTTTTCAAGTATAGCATGTTTTTATAAAGCACTGAATTTTAAAGAATTTTGACTTTAAGATCGATTTGCGTGAAATATTATTGAGAACTGGCTTATTTTTTTAATTTTCGTGGTAAATACTTTAAACTCTTGGGAATTATATAAAAATAAAATATAACCACAATTTTTTATATATTGATCACGTTCCCTCTCTTTAAGACGTAAATTCATGGATTTTTTTAATATAGAAAAAAATTCTTTCCCCATTTTGGGCTGTATTACGTGGAATGGACCTGCTTTGTTTTAATTAATATTCAAAACTGCATTTACAAAGTAATTGCTGGTAATTTTATAAACTTTTTTGATAAAGTAAAAAAAGATTAAGTTATAGACACCTTTAACTTTGTTAACCTACTTATGTGTACATATTTAAGTTCTTAAAATTGCTAAGTTAGTAGCTTAAATAATGGTTATTTAAAGTTTTATACAAACATAATACCCCACTGACTAATTTTATATATGTAAACTGTAGGCTAGAACTATTTCATCAAGTGCGTAAAATTCATTAATTATAGTATTAATGTATGTACGTTATTGTTTTTATTATGATACAATAATCACGTTTTTGGCATCCGAACAAATAAACAACCCCGTTTGCAGAACATGGCTTAAAGGCAAAAAACACAACAATAATAAACAACAAAAAAAATTAAAAAAAATATACAAAAATAAAAACAAACAACTTAATACAATAAAATGCTTACAAAGCAGATGCCCTACTGTCATACCAAAAACAACAGCTTATGTAAATAAATACGAGACTAAAGTTAACAAATACGAGACTAAAGTTAACAAATACTCTCTCTCTGAGACCAAACCAATGCTTTTCAAAAACAAGAGCAAAAATGGTTTTAACCAGTTTTTACGTGTTTAATCCGGAAACAGCAATTTTCTTTCTCTTCTTTCCGATCTTCTGTTAACACTAACGAAAGACGGCATCATTTTTTTTAACAAACATATCTTCTAATTATCGTAAATGTAAAGAAATTAATCATAAAATTAAAAATTCAAAATGAATAGTTAAAAAAATGTAAACAAATATATATCTTTATATTGTTAATCAGAGTCTTAAAGGAATTAAATTGTTATTGTTAGTTACAAAATAAAATTTATTAAAAATATTTTCATATTTAAATTTCTAGTTCAAATTTATGCTTTTATTATTTTTTCACTAGTTCATATTTAAATTTTTTTTATTTAGAAGAAATTAATGTTTCAAAATTTGGGGAATGCCAGCCGGAATATTGTGACACTTGGTCTAATATAAACCAATTATTTATTTATTTGTATGTACAAAATGACAGCGTTAATGACTGACTAATTCATCTTCGCAAAGCTTAAAAGCATTGAGCTACAGATTAAAATTTTGATACCTCTCCGTATCCAATAAGACAGGATTTCAAGAAATTTTGACCCAAAAGGGGTAAAAATATATCAAATATGAGAAATCCGGTAACTTAATATCTTTTAAACTCTACAAGAAAAAAGGTAAACATTTTTGTATAGTACTTTATGTTTTGGTACTTTTTGCATTCTTTTAAATTATTTACTTATCAAATATACGCTATACGCCACGACTTAGTCCGAAAGTCAACTAACTAGACATAAAGTACTTTTTTGCATTTTTGGTATTTTTTTTAATTTTTTGAGATTATGAGTAAAAAATACAAAATGAATGGCAATTGACCCCGCTTGAGGTCAAAATAACTAAGTAAGAGTAATAATTCCTACTGATTTTACCAGTACATGTACTGATTTTTCATTTGGTGCACTAGTTCCAAACTTGTGTAATGATGTTAAAAAATGTACAGATATTTCAAAATAATTTAAAAATTTAAAATTGGTAATTTTCCTAAAAAAATATTAAGTTAGAGCACCCAGAGACCCCTAGGCCCGTTGTGAATCCCTTCAGAAGAGTCGAAAAGAGAAATAGGAAACACAAGAACTTCATAGGTAGAAATGCAAGAGAAAATGTATTAAAATGTTCTTTAGGGCCTAATTACGTAAAACGCAACGCATAAAAACGCAAACAATTGTATGGAAAAAATTAAAATTTAAAAAACTTTTCCATACATTTTGTTTTTGTTTTAGGGCGTTGCGTTTTAGGAAATAAGGGGGTTAATCTTGTTTTAAACCTATTGACAGCTGCCCGAAAATTTGTATATTTTTTATATTTATTTTCTAAATAAAATATCTACCCCCGACCTATTCCTTTATTACAAGAACACATAGGCATCTAGATATACGGACATACATGCTGTAATCGAAGCAGGAAGTGGTTTGAATTCGATCACTATAACTGAATATACTTTTAAGACTTTAAAAGCGACCCAGAGACAAATGGTTCCTGTATACATATTTGGTAGTTTTTCTTCTATAACAAACAGCACTAAGAGGGAAACCCTATACATGCATTGCATCGTGTTGGTATCAGGAAAATAGGTTATAGTAAGAAGGATATAGGGAGTACTGTTTGTTGACATTTAATTTAAATTTCTCGATATTAACTGTGACAGGAAATATATTTTAAGTAGATTTTTCCACATACTGACTGTGCGACTAAAGAACGAATTCTCTTTGTAATGGGTAATGCGATTCACTGGCAAGTCCACCACAAATGGGTGTGATCTACTTGAAAGACGTGTATCACACTAACAAGCGCGGGTTTCAGAAACAAGTTCCCTGATTTCCTCGGAGCATATCCCATTATAATATCGATAGAAAAAAGAAATACGTCCTACATTGCGACGATGTTAAGGTGAATCGAGACGGTTAGATACCCCAACATCATCGATGAGTACCTTCGCCCGTTCCTGTACGCGGTCAAGTAGCTCCAAAGTAGACTTTGGAGCACCTGCCCATATATGAGAATTGTATTTCATCTTCCTTTGGGTAAAGGTTATATAAATATTGAGAAGATCAGATGGCGTAAAGTAATTCCTATACCGTTAAAAGAAACCAAGACACTTGGATGCTGTCCAGCGAACATCACATTGGATTTTCATGCCCAAAACATCAAGAGTTTCTGTCTTCTCAATACCTATACCATCCATTAATACAGACAATGCAGTTTGGTGCACGTGCGTTTATGTTTTAAAAGGCAATATTGGGTCTAACGGGCATTTAAGTCGACCCTTTTCGCACGGACCGAATTGGAGATAAGCACCAGATCACGGTTGCGGGTGTCATTCATACTCTGCCTCATAGCCTCAATCTCCAAAGCCTGTAGCCAAATGAGTGTAAATGACATAAGCTGCTGCCGTGGTTTTTTGCCTTTTTTGAGGTTTTGATTCAACAAATATGGAGTTAAGGTAAAAATACCTTTTTTATTTTTTTTCGTACAGTTTTACATATTCTAATTGAAATATAGAGATTCTGAATTAAAATTGTAGAGAAAATTATGCCAGTTAATATCAAGTAACTTGTTTAACTTAATATTGAAAACTGCACTCACGCAGTAGCGGGTTAATTGCTTGTTCTTTATATAAGCGGCTCAGCATCAAGCAATTATATGAAAATAAATGGAGAAATATATATTTTTGGCTTAAAACTCTGTTAGGTTTGACAGCTTGCAATAAGATAAATTTTTCACTTCTAAGCTCTCTCTGTATTAACAAGTCTTTTATATTCTACTTGTAGAATTTAGGTAATTCGAAATATGTAGTTTGTATAAATTTGTTAAAATATTTGTAGGTATATACTAGAGTTGAATTAAAATCAAACGAAACCAACAGTGTATGTTTTCCCTCAATTTAAATATTAAAAACACACACACATACAAACGTAGGAAAACCAGTTTGAAAAATAAAATTTTCTTAATATTTTTTTATTTAGTATTTTGTATAGAGATATGGGTAATTTCATGTAAAACGTAAAAAAAAAATTGGAAAAGGGTTTTTTTTTATTAAAAACTCGATCAAAATGGAAAGAAACTAAAAGATAAGACTTAATAAACAAAAATGTGAGAATAATTAATAGTTACACCCACCCATCACAATGGATTTGCCTATTTGTGAATATTTAATTACATATTTGCAGTTACACCTGACATAAATATAAACTAAATAGTTTTTGGAATAAAAAAAAAAAAAGAATTGTCTATTTAGTTTAAGTTGGAATAAAAACGAATAAAAAAATAAACAAAGAAATATTTTAAAGTTTGCTTTTGTTTAAAATTCACATGGGAAAAGCTCTTATTAACTTATGGTTTAATTTTTCATTTTTTTTTTTGATTTATTTTTTGGAAGCCAGTTTTAGCCCCACTTAACAAGTTATTATTTATTATATTATATTTTTTTAATACTTAATGCCCTAATTAAATTTTAAAGCGATTAACTTTAGTATAAGCTTGCATCGATAAAACAAAAATATTCAAAAAAAATTATTTGTAATAATAAAGTATATCGTTGTTTATTAATTAACATATTAATTTGTAAATACATTGCTTGTTTTAAATGCAAATGCAGATCAAATCTTTCTAAAAAAATTCTGTCACGATTTGAATGTATAAATATTTATTTATAAAAAACAAATAAAGTAGTTATGGTCGGTCATGCCCGACCACAATATTCCCACAATTGTACTCTTATACAATTTATTTTATACTGCCGCTATTTTATACCGCTACTTCATAATGCGAAGTAGTTCTGTAACACAAAATTTAAAAAATGCAAAAAAGTACGAAAAGGTCAAAAAGCACTTTTTCACGTAGTTGATTTCTATCCCGTTTATGAGTCAATAGCCCTACATGTCATATTTCTGCACTCTAAATCTTAGAAAATGCAAAAAAGTACCAAAAATATGAATAAGTACTAATTGATCACTTAGTTGACCTCCGATCCTTATATGGCTTAATATCACTTAATTTAATATTTTTCACTAAAAATCACAAAAGATGTGAAAAGTACCGAAAATGTCAGGAAAGTACTTTTATCTCACGTAGTTGACTTCCGTCCCCTACATGGGCCAATAGTCCTTAATTTCATATTTCTAGACTCAATATCATAGAAAATGCAAAAAAAAAGCATAAAAAAAACTTTTTGTTCACCTTGCTGACTTCCGTGAGTCAGTAGATCCTAGTTTTATATTTCCAGCCCCTAAGCTTAAAAAACGCAAAAAAGCACCAAAAATGTAATAAAGGCACTTGTTGCTCCCAATAGTACCTAATTTATACTCATCATCTTTAAAAATGCAAAAAAAAATATCTTCCGAGACCTTTTGATCAGTATTTTAATATTCTTTTATCTTTATTGGCTAAGAAGCTACAAAAAGTTTCTGAAAAGTACTAAGATGTATTTTATAACCTTTTTTTGCCTCTACAGGTCAAAATATTCAGAGTTCAGTTTTCTTGGGGCCAATCAAATTCAATTTTAATTATACATATTTCTATTTTTACTAGTTAATAAGTTACAAGGTGGACACACAAAGGACCAAACTATATTTTTATAGCCCTTAGGGTCTGTATTTTGAAAGAGTACCAGAAAGGAGTCCAGGTTTTGTGCGATAAATACTTTTTAAATTTTATTTTCTATCGTGTGTAGTTTAGTAAATTCACATCCTTTGATAGTGTTGGAAGTCATCGAATGATAAAACAGTACGTACATACATACACACATACATACATATGTACATACATACATACATACATACATACATACATACATACATACATACATACATACATACATACATACATACATACATACATACATACATACATACATACATACATACATGGATGCATACATACATACATACATACATACATACATACATACATACATACATACATACATACATACATACATACATACATACATACATACATACATACATACATACATACATACATACATACATACATACATACATACATACATACATACATACATACATACATACATACATACATACATACATACATACATGGATGCATACATACATACATACATACATACATACATACATACATACATACATACATACATACATACATACATACATACATACATACATACATACATACATTCATACATACATACATACATGGATGCATACATACATGCATACATACATACCAGGCGCCACGCCTCGCAACTAGCCATCAGCCGGACGTCCCTAAGGCGAATTTTGGTGAAAGAGCTGCGCAAGTTCCCGCTTAAAGTCCAGTCCATGCATCAGCTGCTGCCTGTCGACCGCAAAAAGCATCGCAAACAACATCGGATGACTTCTTTTGGCCCACCTGGCCCATCGAACAGCATTACAACACTTACTCTTTTTCGTTAGCTCAAAGAAAGTTATGGATTTGTTCTAGGTCAAAAAATTTTTTTTTCAATTATATGTTTTTATTTTAAAAAACACAAATAAACAAAATTTTCGTTTATTTGGCAATATAATAAATAAACTGCTCAATTTGCATTACAATACACCATTCAAGTAAAACTCACTTTTTATTAATTTTGTCTACTGTTGTTCATAAACCTCAACCAAGTTCAGTTTTTTAAGTTTCTTAAAAACTGTTTACTCTTGATTTTTATTTAAATTTTTATTTGATTTTTCACAATTTTTTTTTGCAACTACACACATTGAAACAATAACAATTCTTATCAGATAAAATATAATTTTCATACAAACAAAAACAAAAAAATATTTATTTTTATTTTTTTTATACTTTTTTTTATTTAAGCTCATTTAGTGCACTATTAACTTTTTAAAGTTTAGTAGATGCTTGACTTATCTCTTTTTGCGTTATTTTAGAATAATTTTCTGCTTAATTTTTAGTGGCGTTGCCACATAAATAATGTTTAAAAATGCTTCATTGCCAAAAATTATATAAACTTCTATAAATACCTTTTATATATATGTATATACATACATACATATATTGACATCGCCGATACCGGTTGGAAGTTTTGCTCCACATAGTGATATTTAATTTTTACATGGTTTATTTGCAGCCTCATTAAGTAAAGTTCTGAATGCTTATAAATAAGAAAATATCTGTCTGCCAAACTGTTGAAATTAAATTTTCGGGGCTTAAATTAAGCGGGATTGGTGAATATATATATATATAGATACAGCCCATTTATTTAGGCCGAAATCCCCAAAAACTTTGCGGGGATACTTTAAAGACGTTCTGCCTCCCTACAAATTAACATTTTTATAAAACTTTTATGCCTCGAACACTATAACAGCTATTGGCCTCAAATCTGATGGAATGTGTACCTTCAAATGGGACGAAGGGGAATGTTAGCCACCATTTAAAGGAACAATTTTATGAAACTTTTAATACCTTATATATCAAAACAATCACTGCTCACAACTTCAAACCTGCTGGAAGCAAATTCTAGTGTAATGTGTAGGTTCTGTAAAAAAATTCAGTTATAAACACAACGAAGCCATCACACCTTTCGAGATATTAATCGTGCTACATGGTAATAATTGTATGGATATATATTTAAAAAATATTTGGATAAGAGCTAGGGGAATGGTAGCCCGAGCACAAACGGACAACCGTTTAAAGTTTTTAATGCCAACTTTTTTGCTGCTATTATTTTGGCTTTAGTTGATATTTTTAATATACTTTTATCTAGAAAAAATTAATATTTCTCATTAATATTGAAATAAATTTTATTTGAAAAAAGCAAGTTTAAAAACCGTTACTAGTCGAGTAGAATGCGTTTTTGAAACCAGCTACGGAGTTTCGTCATCAGCACTTTTTGAGCGTTAAAAGTGTTTTTGGCTGTAAACATCATCTATTTAACTTACATATTATCCAGAAGGGAAAACGAAAAAAATTTTATCTGTCAGTTAGTACGAAATTAAAATTTTTAAAATTTTTTATACTTTTTGCATTATAGTCGCTTTGACAACACTTATTTGGCGGTTAACCTTATATATTAACACTATTTCCAATTGTATTTCAGAACTTTTTAACTTTGTTTCAGAAATTTGTACTTAATTTATTTTAAAGCTTTCTAATATTTTGATTCAATATAAAAATTTATATATTATTTTTAGTACTTCCTAGCTCAATTTCAAAAACTTCTAATATTTTTGCAGAACTTTTTGTTTGTGTTCCAGAATTTTCTATTTATATTTCAGAATCTTCCATTTTTATTTTAGGATTTTTCCAATTGTTTATCAACATTTTCGTGTATAATTTTTTAAGCATGGAGTGTTTTGATATACAAATGGAAACTTCTTAAATCAAATAATCAAATTATTATATTGAATTTAAAATTAGAGTAGAAAACTATTAAATTGTTTTATATAGAACTGAACTATAATCAAAATTTTTTTTTATTCAATTATAAATTTCTGGAATGTAGTTTAAGAATTCTTAAGTACATGCGTACATAATATAACCAGGGGGGATAGGAGAACGGGGAGAGGCATTCCCAAACAAACGGGTCTATTTTATAAAATTTCCAAAACTTAATATCACGGAAACTGCAACAGATTTCGATTTCAAACCTTTAAATAAATTAGCTATATCAGTTTACTGGAGAAACAAAAAGACTATGTTAAGGAGGGTACATAAGATTTCACCCAGTGGAATACAGCGTTATTACTTATTTAATTAGGAATTTCTGATTTTTGATATGCAACCAAAAATGTTAGTAAAATAGTCACAAAATAGAACTGCCCATTGGTAAGTCAGTTTTAGTTTTATTTTTTTCTTTTTATGAAAGAGTATAAACTAATAAGCAAACTTTTTGCTTGCCTGATATGCTTAGCAGCATACGTGGTGGCAACGCTAATTCGTACACATACTCACTCTCTTACTTTTTAAACACGATCATTTGCCGTAGTTGCTCTTATAAAAGTTTAAGAGGTAAAATTGGGTTTTTGTTTTGCTTTTGAATTTTATAAAATTTCTATTTGAAAACAGTTTTTTTCAAAATTCAGATTCATCTGAACCGTTCGTCTGTTAAGTCGTAAAGTTGCCAGTTGGAATCGTGTTTTTTTTCTTTAAAAATTTACTGCGTTCGTTAAGTGCCGTTACTCATTCTCATTCGTATAAAAACTTTAAAGCTTATTGCGTTATCAAATGTGTGTTTTGTCTTGTAACTGTTAAAACGAAGTAGAGAAAATTCTTATACAATTTTCTTTTTTGAGAAGTTAAAGTGCTTAAAATTTAAATTTTTTCTTTAGTTCGTGTGCGTTTACAAGAACAACGAATTAAAGCAAAATACCAAACAAAGCTTGGGTTTAAACTGCATAGAAAAGTACGTTGACTGTTTATTTAATTTTTACTAATTTATTAATGCATTTTGTGTAAATTCTTGGGTTTACTAATTGATTTTTTTGTTGTTTAATTTGGTGTGGGAGTGTTTTTAAATAAAATAAATTGAATCTTTAATAATTGAAGCTTCAATAATAAAGGTTTAAATAAAGTACGCCTTGTTTTAAAATATTACGTTGTAATTTTACGTTGTAAAATAAATTTTTGTGGAAGGTATGTATGTATATATGTATATACATACATATAAACAAACTATTTTAAGTTTAAGTAAGAAAGGTAGAAAATGAATAGAGTAAGGTCAAAAGCCAAATAGTATATCTTTCTAAAGTTGTAAAATAGTTTATAATAAACAGCAATTAATATTTAAAATTGTAAGTCGTTAAGAAAAAGACTTTCAAACTTGCGTCAAAAAAATTAAAAAGTATAATTTATTTCAATTATAAAATAAAATTTAAATTAATTTTTAAATTTATATTATTTTTTGTTTATATTATAGGAAGAGTTGTTTACTTTTAAATACAAAGTTTAGCAAAATTGTATTTGATTTGTACATTTATATGAACGTTTGTATGCAAAAATTGCTTGTAGGGTTTTTGAATTTTAAAGGCTTTTAAATTAAAATTATTTACTTGATCTTGGGGTTAAGAAACTATCACATATTTGCAGTTTTTTTTTATATTTAACACAGACATTTACTATAAATTAATTGAATTTAATACGTAGTCCGCTTTCTTTGTTTTTTTAAAAATTTTTTATAAAAACTATATGTTCTGTTTGTATGTATATTTGTTTTTTATTTGATACAATGTTTTTTATTTTTTTCTCTAAAAAAAAACCAAACAAAATACAAATAAAAATTTTAGCTAAGTTTATAATATACCAAAGGCGAATTTTTAGTGTGAATTTAAGATAAGAATTGGATTAAAAGTAAAGTATTGAGGGTAAACACAGCCTGCTTAAAACAACTGGACCGAATCTTATATACCCTTTAAATTAGAGACATATTAACAATCACTTTTTTTACACATTCAACAAAGTGAAAATAGTGTATAAAAGTTTTCCATTTTTGTTTATAATTTTCACCAAGTTTCCGAAACAAATTTTAATCTTCCGAACCCCGTTCTGATTTTAGAAAATTTGGTGAGAAAGAGCAGGGGAAATAATGGCCTCTATACAAACGTTTAATTTGTTTAGATTTTTAATACTCTGTATCTTGAAAACTTTTGCAAGCTTCACCGTAAATCTTATACAATGCGCACATCTTGGAAAAAAAAACAAAGTGGGTAGGACGATGGGGAATAGTTACCACCTAATGAACGGAATCTTTTTTTTTAAATTTAAAATACTCTTTATCTTAAAAACTGTAACGCTATAGATTTCAAAGTTGTTACAAGGTAGTTCTTTTACGATGAGTACATGTTAATAATTAATAAACATTATAAATATTTTATTATTATATTACTAATTAGAAATTGAAAATTTATTCTTTAACTCATGTATCTTCATTAAAGAAGAAGACATTATTTTTTTTTATTTTATAATTATTTAATATTAATTACTTAAAACATTTTTCCTATGCTTCCCATAGCTGGGATATAAACCTGGGACTCTTCGAACTGCAACACATGAGCGCTACCATCTAGGTCAATGTTAAAATATATAAAAAAAATACAAGTTCTTTCTACTAAAATTTTTGAAATAATCCCTTTTTCCTTAAGGCTTAATCGGCTTTCCTGTCTAAAAGGTTTTAGACTCCATTGCAAATGAAAATTGTAGAAACTACAAACGGAATGACAAACTAAAATATTCTGTTACCACTATTTGAAGGTATAATATTTAGCTAAAATCTGCATAGAAAAAACAATATAACAATACTGAAGCCTACACCTAAATTAATTTTCTATTTAAGAAGCACCAACGAATGTATAAACTATGTATATGCTAGTTAAGGCGACATTCAGGAATGGGGCTAATATGGGACTCATTATTAAATATTTGAACAAAGTTTTATTTTTAAATGAAAGTTATTAAGACAAAACTGGGTTTTAATACCGGCAAACAAAAGGTTAAGGATAAAACCTGTGCCTGTGTTCTGTAACTTTAGTGAGAACTTCTCGCATCGAAAAATTTATAGTCGCCATGTAAAAGACAGGATGAACACGATAAATCTAATTATTTTAACTTTTAACGTTGTATAATGAGTTTATGTATTATCTTAGTCACATTGCTAATAATCGGAAGACTATGATAATAAAAAAAATTTTCTCGCTGTGAAAACTTCTCACAAGTTACAGAACAGGGCGGCTGGGCTGGCCATTTATAATATAAAAAGACTTGTCTATATGCAATTATATATCGTTTTCATTATCTTTTGGCAGCTTATGTCGTTAAATGTGATGTCCAAAAAGTAGAATTAATATGGGAGGTATTAATACAAAAATACATCAACAGAACCATTATGGTGTCATGTTGTCATATTAAAAAAAAATAACTTTGTGTTAAAAAATATTCTTAAAACCGTAACGGTATCTTTAAAGCATTAAATATTTTTTTAAAATGGGAAGATATTACATTATATGGTGCCTACATGGATGTCCTCTACCTTTATATAATAACCTTAATAAACTTATTGAGAATTTCTATAAACAAACCAAAACGTTCAAGAGTTTCTTTAAGAACCCAACAAACCATTTTTTGCTCTGAGAAAATTTTGATCAAATCCTGAAAAACCTTTGGAAATTGTTGTAATACAAAAAGGTTTTGTTTTCAGTAGCCCTTAAAATGCATTTAGCGATAGCCAATGGTAATTCAAATGTAAAACGGAAGAAGAAAATCAACAGCTCATAGCGAAAAATGGTTTGATGGGTTCTTAAAGAAACTCTTGAACGTTTTGGTTTATTTAAAGTAATTCTCAATAAGTTTATTAAGGTTATTATATAAAGGCAGCGGACATTCATGAGTTTTCTAAGAATTTGATTGAAGTGTACTGATAATTTAGGGTAAGAACCAATAAAATGCATATGCATAAACTTAACCTACAACAAACCCTATAAATAAACAAAGAAAATTGAAATTAAATCCTGAATAACCTTTGGAAATTGTTTTAAATATTAAATGGTATAAAAATTTTTCTATATAAATATTTGTACATCTTTATTAAAAACAACTAATATATTTTTAATCCAAATGTATTGTCTTTTCTTTTGCCATTTCAGAACTGCCCGTAATGTAAACAATTCGATTTTTTATAATTTTAATTCTTTGCCGCAAAGTATCTTGTATATATGAAAAATAAAATAATATTTTGTAAAAAGAATTTTTTATTGATCTGAAAAAAATATATTTAATATTTTTTAACGTAAATTATTATATTAAATATTATGGCTGCAACTACTAGAAAATCATCAAGATCGTCAGCATCATCAGCAACAACAACATTCACATACAATGTCAACAAAATGTTGTTGCTTTACTTTGTGATAATCTCCTGCATTACAAGTCCATTCTTATCAGGTAAATTTTTACATACATTTTGCTATAAAGAAGATGTAAATTATATTATTTTAAATATAAATATATTTTTTTATAAAAATAGTGTAATATTTTTGCAGGCTTTAGCTCTTTCAACACATATAGTAACCTTAAATCAAAAAAACTGTAATTTAAAACGTAGACAAGAAAAAAATAAAATTAACCATTACATACTTTTATACATATGTATGTGGTTTGAAACCATAAAAAAGTGAAAAGTCTTGCAATGCCTCTAATTATTAAACTATAAAAGAGCCTTTTTATTTAGTTCAAATAAGGAATTTGGTCTTGAACGTCACACAAGCAACAACTAAAAATATTTTAAGACAAAAAAACAGCTGAATTAAAACTTTTAAGGAATTGACAAGTAAGGCCAAAAGTAAAAGTTAAATTATAGTGGGAGACACCTTAAAAGTAGCGTTCAAGTTTTTAATAAATTTTCAATTAATTTTAAAAAAATACTAAAACTCAAAATAATTAAATAAAAACCTACGGAAAAATAATTTATTACTTAAATATCTTGAATTTATGTTTCTGCTCTTTAAAAACATCACGTGACGTTCAAGACATTTTTAAACATATCAAAATGTAAACGAAAACTTCAGTTAAATATATTTTTTTAACCTTTTAAAAAAGCATTGCCTTTACATAATGGGTAAATCAATACGTTCCGCAGGAACAAAATGCTCTTAATAGCTCTGGCAACAAATTACAGCATTCTATAGCAATCGAAACTTTAATCGAACAATCGAGTTGTATATGGTTTTGTTATAGGAGTTCTAATAAAACTTTTCAATATCGATTGCACGACACCACGGGCACCCCAACATGATTACATTCAAAACCATGCTATATGTGCTTAAATTTTAGTATTAACCTTGGGACTCCCTAAACGACGAAATATAAAAAAAATTATCATAGTGTCCTTGTTTTAACTTGTTTTATTTAAAAAAATCTCTCTCTCTCTGTGTACTTTGCGCTTAACAATATGACCTTAAGTTTTTTGTTTACCAAATTCCTTCTGGTATTCATATAAAGATTTATAATTACCCTACTACATTATAACCGTTATTTTACCTGTAAACATACTTTGCAATGTTTCTTCAACGTATAATAAAAATAATTCTTTATGAAATAGAGATTAGAATCGTAGACGAATGAAGTTTGTAGGAGACCGTAGCGAGGGTCATAAAGATAAAAATAGTTAAGATTTATAATGCCGCGACTTTCATTGTTTGTTCTAACACTGCTATTTCGTAATTGAAACCCTTTTATTTTGTGAACTTTTGATTTTATTTAAACAATTGTTGCATTAAATTTGTGTTTTCATAATAAACCGATAAGAAATATTAATAAAAAATGTTTTGGCATAAACACCTATTAAAAACAATTTGTAACCTACATATTTATAAACATCTATGTACATATGTACATATATTAATTAATATGAGGTTTTCCAATTTATATAAAGTTAATATTTCACTTTAACTATTTGTTTACGTCTGGTTTAAAGTTTTGGAGGATGCAACTGTTTGAAAAGTTAACGTTTATATAAAGTTCAAAAAACAAATCCGTATCTATTGTTATACCCGTCGCATAGTGATAAGAGTATGCATATAAAAGTTTGCCATCCCATTTGTAGTTTCAACAAAATTCGTTTGCGTTTCCACACGGTATACATACATATATTTTGGTTCCTTGTAGATAGTGAAGTCGATTTAGCTCTAATGGGTCCATGGTCTGTTATATTTTCTGTAATATTTTCTTTCAAAGGAACGCACAATGGCTTCCAAGGGTTGATATTTTTGTGGGCGTCTCTACCCATTACCTTTTGCAACCTAACCCAACCTAGCTTGACCTACCGTAACCTAACCCATCGTTACCTAATCTAATCTAACCTAACCTTACCTAACCTAACCTAACCTAACTTAACCTAACCAAACCAAACCAAACCTAACCTAATCTAACCTAACCTAACCTAACCTAACCTAACCTAACCTAACCTAACCTAACCTAACTTAACCTAACCTAACCTAACCTAACCTAACCTAACCTAACCTAACCTAACCTAACCTAACCTAACCTAACCTAACCTAACCTAACCTAACCTAACCTAACCTAACCTAACCTAACCTAACCTAACCTAACCTAACCTAACCTAACCCAACCTAACCTAACCTAACCTAACCTAACCTAACCTAACCTAACCTAACCTAACCTAACCTAACCTAACTTAACCTCCTAACCTAACCTATCCTAACCTAACATAACCTAACCTAACCTAACCTAACCAAACCTAACCTAACCTAACCTAACCTAACCTAACCTAACCTAACCTAACCTAACCTAACCTAACTTAACCTAACCTAACCTAACCTAACCTAACCTAACCTAACCTAACCTAACCTAACCTAACCTAACCTAACCTAACCTCCCCTAACCTAACCTAACCTAGCCTAACCTAACCTAACCTAACCTAACCTAACCTAGCCCAACCTAACCTAACCTAACCTAATCTAACCTAGCCTAACCTAGCCTAACCTAACCTAACCTAACCTAACCTCCCCTAACCTAACCCAACCCAACTTAAACTAACCTAACCTGGGCTAATCCTTTAAATAAAGATATAAAAAATTTAAACTGTTTTAAGGGTAACATTTTGTTGATTAATAAAATGCCTTTTTAAGCTCTTATCAATATCGTTAAAACCCGATAAGTTACGCCTATATGTTATATTTTCTGCAAAATTTTCTTTCAAGGGACGCACAATGGCTTTCAAGGGTTGATATTTTTGTGGGCGTCTCTGCCCATTACCTTTTGCAACCTAACCCAACCTAGCTTGACCTACCGTAACCTAACCCATCGTAACCTAATCTAACCTAACCTAACCTAACCTAACCTAACCTAAGCTTAGCTCACCTTACCTAAGCTTAGCTCACCTAACCTAACCTAACCTAACCTAACCTAACCTAACCTAACCTAACCTAACCTAACCTAACCTAACCTAACCTAACCTAACCTAACCTAACCTAACCTAACCTAACCTAACCTAACCTAACCTAACCTAACCTAACCTAACCTAACCTAACCTAACCTAACCCAACCAAACCTAACCTAACCTAACCTAACCTAACCTAACCTAACCTAACCTAACCTAACCTAACCTAACCTAACCTAGCCCAACCTAACCTAACCTAATCTAACCTAGCCTAACCTAGCCTAACCTAACCTAACCTAACCTCCCCTAACCTAACCCAACCTAACCTAACCTAACCTAACCTAACCCAACCTAACCTAACCTAACCTAACCTAACCTAACCTAACCTAACCTAACCTAACCTAACCTAACCTAACCTAACCTAACCTAACCTAACCTAACCTAACCTAACCTAACCTAACCTAACCTAACCTAACCTAACCTAACCTAACCTAACCTAACCTAACTTAACCTCCTAACCTAACCTATCCTAACCTAACCTAACCTAACCTAACCAAACCTAACCTAACCTAACCTAACCTAACCTAACCTAACCTAGCCCAACCTAACCTAACCTAATCTAACCTAGCCTAACCTAGCCTAACCTAACCTAACCTAACCTCCCCTAACCTAACCCAACCCAACTTAATCTAACCTAACCTGGGCTAATCCTTTAAATAAAGATATAAAAAATTTAAACTGTTTTAAGGGTAACATTTTGTTGATTAATAAAATGCCTTTTTAAGCTCTTATCAATATCGTTAAAACCCGATAAGTTACGCCTATATGTTATATTTTCTGCAAAATTTTCTTTCAAGGGACGCACAATGGCTTTCAAGGGTTGATATTTTTGTGGGCGTCTCTGCCCATTACCTTTTGCAACCTAACCCAACCTAGCTTGACCTACCGTAACCTAACCCATCGTAACCTAATCTAACCTAACCTAACCTAACCTAACCTAAGCTTAGCTCACCTTACCTAAGCTTAGCTCACCTAACCTAACCTAACCTAACCTAACCTAACCTAACCTAACCTAACCTAACCTAACCTAACCTAACCTAACCTAACCTAACCTAACCTAACCTAACCTAACCTAACCTAACCTAACCTAACCTAACCTAACCTAACCTAACCTAACCTAACCTAACCTAACCTAACCTAACCTAACCTAACCTAACCTAACCTAACCCAACCAAACCTAACCTAACCTAACCTAACCTAACCTAACCTAACCTAACCTAACCTAACCCAACCAAACCTAACCTAACCTAACCTAACCTAACCTAACCTAACCTAACCTAACCTAACCTAACCTAGCCCAACCTAACCTAACCTAATCTAACCTAGCCTAACCTAGCCTAACCTAACCTAACCTAACCTCCCCTAACCTAACCCAACCTAACCTAACCTAACCTAACCTAACCTAACCTAACCTAACTTAACCTCCTAACCTAACCTAACCTAACCTAACCTAACCTAACCTAACCTAACCTAACCTAACCTAACCTAACCTAACCTAACCTAACCTAACCTAACCTAACCTAACCTAGCCTAACCTAGCCTAACCTAACCTAACCTAACCTCCCCTAACCTAACCCAACCTAACCTAACCTAACCTAACCTAACCTAACCTAACCCAACCTAACCTAACCTAACCTAACCTAACCTAACCTAACCTAACCTAACCTAACCTAACCTAACCTAACCTAACCTAACCTAACCTAACCTAACCTAACCTAACCTAACCTAACCTAACCTAACCTAACCTAACCTAACCTAACCAAACCTAGCCTTACCTCCCCTAACCTAACCTAACCTAACCTAACCTAACCTAACCTAACCCAACCTAACCTAACCTAATCTAACCTCCCCTAACCTAACCCAACCCAACTTAATCTAACCTAACCTGGGCTAATCCTTTAAATAAAGGTATAAAAAATTTAAACTGTGTTAAGGATGACATTTTGTTGATTTATAAAATGCCTTTTTAAGCTCTTATCAATACCGTTAAAACCCGATAAGTTACGCCTAACTTCTATTTATATATCCAATACTCCTGCAAAGTCTGTGGTTTTTCGCAATTTCAAATAACTGTAGAATAAAGGTAAATGAATTTTTGATACAACTTAGCCCACATTGAAATTGGCTTCTCATATTTTTGGGCTCCATTTAATTTTAATAAGGCATATCTCTTTATGTTTGTTCGGCAATTTCATTTATACATATGTATGTACATAAGCGCTTTCAAGCGCGTCTAACATTTGTTATTAGAATAACTGCTTTTTGTTAATAGATGTTGAAGGCGTAAGTAATTTAAATATAGCGCCACCTGTCGAATTTTTAAAAGTGCCCTATGACTATCGGCTTAAGAAACAATGAGAAGATTTTTATAATTCAATAAAGACAAAATTAAAATACACACACAGAAATAAAAGTAAAGAAAATTTTTGTAAAGATTCACTTATGGAATTTTTTTCTTAAATAATTTACACTTTTAAAACACGTGTTTTGAAAATACATTTTTTCTTAATTATATTTCTTTTAAGTACTACTAACTAATTTTACGAGCACCTATTAAATATATGTATATTCAATTAGCATTCATTTTATATCCTATAAATAGTTTAATTAAATGATTGACTCTAAATATTTAGAATTTTAAAAGCCGCAAAAACATTGTTGACTCGTACCTACTAAATTACTTGCGCCATATAATGAAATATAAAATTAGAAATGAGAAGAAAGAAATTTAATGAACGAAAAAACTCATTGAACTGGAAAACAATTTTCTACGCTACTTTCAACAAAATAACAAAACAATATGTGGAAATTGGAAACAAATTGTTTAACAATGCAAATTAATTAATTAAATTTTAATTTATGGACAAACATGTTCTACGTTTGCTAAAGTGTTGAGTTTAAAAAAAAAAAAAACTTGATAAAAGTGAATAATTACACATGTTCGCATCGTTACAAATATTTAAATCGTGTAAAACTGAATATTTGAATTTTTGAAATTTCTCATTTTCTAGTTAATTGCTTGCAAATGTTGTTATTTTTGTAGTTGTTATTTTAATTTTTCATTAGTAAAATTTATTGAGAAATTTGAACGTTTTGTTGAGTATAAGCATTAATTTCACTTGCTAATTTTAACATCTTAACTCTAATAAAATATAAAAATTTACTTTTGTGAAATAAATATTGGCGTTAAATATTTAAATAAATAATAATAAATATATCGTTTAAAATTTAAAAAATAGACAAAAGAAATAAATGCTTTACAAAAAAGGGACCAAATTTCTGTTAATCCGTTTAAATGCAGTTCAATGACGTTTTTTTCTAAAAAAAAAAATATTGCACAAACGCTTAAGCTAAAGACGTAAATTTTGATTGCGGATACGTCTAGTGATCTATAGAAGTTGGAAAATGGGCTAAATGGTGAAAATCGTTAGTACGCGTTCTCCTTATCTAAAAGCAATAGAAACCAAGACCATAAAGTATCATATTCTACTAGAAAAGTCAACGGACCTGTTTCTGGAAAATTTGTGAAATATTGGAGCAAAAATACCGTATCGGTACCTTTTAGGTACTTTTTTTAATTGGAAAAACGATTAAAATAGAGACATTACCAACATTACATTCGACGGGAATCAAAAAGTATAAACAAGTTTTTGCTACTTTTTTGAAAATTTGACCCTGAGTGATAAAAAAGTTTACAAATTACTTGCTTGGCATTTCCTAAAACTCCAAAACAATAAAAATAGAAACATAATCCAAATTGTCCGACAAAAATACAACCATAATTGAGGTCAAGAACGGTTTATGCTTGCAAATAGTACTTTTTGCAGTTAAAGAAAAAGTACTTTTTCACATTTTTGGAACTTAGCATGAAGTTAAAAATACTTGTTTATATTATTGACACTTTTTTGGACTTTGTAAGAATATTAGGCTGGAATTATGAAATTAAATACTTTCAACGTAGATTGAGGTTAAAAGTAATCAAAACGTACAGAAATAATTTGTTTTTCACATAATAAGTCTATAAATATGAATTTAAGGTGCGTTAGGCAAAAGTTGGTCATAAGTCAACTAAGTGGGCAAAAAGTACTTTTTTGCCTTTTTTAAGAACATGACTCCAAATATAAAATAGGGGTTAATTGGCCATATAGAGCTTCAAAGGCAACTAAGAAGACAAAAGTACTTATTACATTTTTGTTCCTATTTTGCATTATTTGAGATTATAAGCTCGAAATAAGTAAGTAAGGACTATTAAACCCATTACAACTCGAAAGTTCACTACATCACCTTTTCCATCCTTTTAAAATTCAAATCGTTCAAAAACTGAAAGAGAGTGACTTCGATTTATGCAAAAACTTTTGTGAAACAATGTTTGATTTTGCACTGTAAATACCATTTTTGGAGCAACGAGGATCATTTCCACTTAAACGGCCATGTTAAAAAGTTACCGTTACTAGTCCCCAAAAACCATTGCATTGCCCCAGGGTAACTGTTTGGAGTGCCTTATTTAGTTTAACCATTTTTTTTTTAATTATGGAGGCCAGGCGAGGAATGTCAACGGTGAAAATTATCAACGCTTGTGTGCAGTCACAAAACCAGACCTTTGATGAGTTGGCTTCGAAAAAATATCCCCCAAAGTATGATCAGTCGCTTTGGGTTAATCCTGTGGTCATCGAGATCTCCCGATCTATCTCCCATGGATTTTTTTATGGGGCCACTTTAAAGAGAGGGTTTATAATGGTAGTCCCCAATCTTTTTTAGCTTTTAAGAAAAATATTCGTCGAGAAATCAAATTATGGCACTTGATTTGAATCAAAATTTCACACGATCGATCGAGCTATCAATGCTTTTTATATGGGAATTCTAATAAGAATTTTAAAATTTCGATTCGAATGCTGTAATTTTCTCCTAGCTCAATTGAAGTTTACTGCAGCCTGTGGTGCAGAACACAAGGCTCCGTTTTGAACAGTGTGTTCAACTCGACGGAAGATATCTGGATGACATACTCCCACATGTGCTTACATTAGTTTATTTGGGACACAAAATTGTTAATGAGCAAAGTTTCAATTAATTGAAACGATTTTCAGGAAGTTTCTGCTTATCTTTTTATAATAAATACATCAATAAGTGTTTGTCTTGTTTAAAAAAGCACTTGAGTTGCTTAAGTCTTAAGTGCTTTCTTATGGCCTGTATCACATTTACCCTTTGTTTTACCTTGGAAAAATGGGAATAAATATATTTAAATGGCCCGAAATAAAGTTATAGGTTTAAACTTTTTTCTGTAATATTTATTGTCTTACAAACAAATTTTTGTAAAAACTCACCGAATTTAAGCTGCACAATGCTTTTGTGCTTATAACTTAGTGGCAATTAAAATTATTAATTATTTCAAACGTGCTAATTATACAATTACCTTGTTTAAGTGACATTCCCTTATTTAGTTTTTAAATATTTTTTTATACTGATGACTTCATTGTCGCACCTATTATTTACACATTTATTATATTTGCCCTTTTCAATGACATTTCAAATTACAATTTATCATTTTTCAAAGGCATTAATATTTTTGTCATTATTTATATTATAGCTTAGTAGTAGCGCTTGTGAAAAAATCTAAATATTTGTTTTTTATTTTTTTTTTCATTTTACTATATCAATATTTAAAATTCTAATTTTCATCATAAATTTTTATATTATTTTTAATTTTTTGTTGTTTTTTTATAAGTTTTTTTTCAATGTGTTGTTTTAATAAATACGAAATAATTAAGTAATAGATTCAACAATGCATTTTTATAAGTTTTATATTAACTATAAGTGTAGTATGTGCCATATAAAAACTATAGAAATTTAATTTAATTATAAAAAATTGTATTAGAATATTATCATCAAATACTTAGCGTAAGTATGTACATACATACATACATATGTACTTAGATATGAGAGTAAACAAATTTGTAAATGTGTATGCATGTTTGTATTTAATAAAATATATATCAAACAAAACAACACTCAAATATTATTGTAATATTTGCATTAGCATTAGTATCGCTTAAGTTGATACTTATAATATTGCAATAATATAAATCTTCTTACATATTAATTTATCTATATAAATATATATTTAAGTATTTGTTACATAACAATAGAAATAAGATTGCATAGAAAAGAAAGAAAATATAATCTTAAGTATTTTAGCATTTGCACGTCTTCTGGTTCGAAATTAAGATACCCGTTTGTTCAAAAATTTTTAGTGAATCGTTTGGTCGTCTAAAGATAAACATGTGAGCAGAATTTTGAGGAGGTGAAGTAATATTCGAGCCCAAAATGCTTATTTCGGGAGGACGCTTGCGTAAAGGCTATATAATAAAATGGATCTATCATACAGGGTGTCTGGTGGCAAATTTATATTTTTAAATATGATTATTTCATAACGTAATAAATGGTGCGGAAGAAGGGTGGCACAGTTGTAATTATCGTATGTGCGGATTTGTCAGCCACGATGCCACAGTGGTCCAGTGAGCATTGCCCCTTCGCTGTGGGAAATTTTTTGAGAGTGATAATTCTACGTAATTGCTCATCGACAATTTTGTTCAAAGTTTGGTATTCGCCGAATACGTGATGAACCGAGTGTAAATTTAATTTGTTCGTGGGTGCAGAGATAGCGCGAAACTGCTACGGCTATAAATGTCCCACGACCAGGGCCCAGTCAATCTTTAAGTCTACGTGATAATCCGCGACTTTCAATACGGAAGAGAGCCTCCTCGCTAGAACTTCCAAGAGCGATTATTTATGAAATTTTAAAAAAAGGATCTAAAGTTCAATCCTTTTAAGATTCAAATCTTTTAAGAACTGAAAAAGGTGACTTTTCTTTACGCAAAAGCTTTTGTGAAACGATGATGGAGCATTTTCGTACTGCAAATCCCACTTTTTGGAGCGACGAGGCTTATTTTCACTTGAAACGGCCACGTCAACAAGCAAAACTGCCGTTACTAGTCTCCGAGAACCGGCAATCTTCGATTGAAACATCAAAAACCATTGCATTGCCTCAAGGTAACTGTTTGGTGTGTTATCCACGAAACATGATTTTGTAATTCTTTTTGCCCGACCTGTGAGCTCATCCATCGTACTCTTTATACACGTGGTTCCAACAAGCTGGGGCGACTACACACACAGCCAGAGCTTATATGAATTTGCTTCAGGAAAATTTCCCCTAAAAAACCGATCAGTCGCTTTTGTGACATCCCTTGGCCACCGAGGTTACCCGATCTAACTCTCATTGATTTTTTATGAGGCTACCTTAAAGAAAGGGTTTATAATAACAATCTCCCATCTCTTGTGGCTTTGAAGGAAAATAATCATCCAGAAATCAGCTCAATTGAACCAAGTTTACTGAAGCGTGGGCAGCAGAACACAAGGCTTCATTTTAAACAGTGCGTTAAACTCATCGTAACTTTGTGTCACTTATTAAGTTTTTTATTTAAGTTTAAAAATAAAAATCTGCCACCAGACACCCTGTAATTACACATGCATAAGTCTTTCTAAAGCAGAAAAAGTCCGATTGGTTTATTATTAACCCTTCCTCCCGTAGCAGGTTTAACCTTGATACTAAATACTTTTTTTATATTTTAATTAAAAAATTTTAAAGATACTCAAAAATTGCTTTACTTCTTTTAAAAATTAGCAGTTTTTCTGAGTTATGACACTATTCAAGTAAATGTATGTGTATCAATGCATGTATGAATATGACATTTGTAACACAATGCCCTGGTTGAATTTGGCAAATCTTTTTCAGTTAGAATCAGAAAAAGTGGTATTTCCCCTACAATTGCGGAAACTATAGCTGCCATCGACTTAGAATTTTCTACAAGAAGTAATGATACAATAATTTTTACATTTTGAAAAAAAAATAGATGAATAGGATTTTAGGGAGGGAAACCCATCATACAAATAAACAACTTTTATTAACTTTTAATACGAATAATGTCGTAAACTGTTAAGACTGTCGACCTTAAACCTTTTACATGGTATTTCTATTATACATAAAAACGTTTAAATTTTGTACAGTTTTTTTTTTCAAAAACTAGTTATTGACTTAAAACATGGTACAAAGTATTACCATTACAATATTTGCAGTACGAAATAACTCGGCTAAAAGAGATGGCTGGGTAAAACCGAATACAGCGCTTTTACTTGTTGAAGCTTCCCTGTTTAATAAATCTACATAAAATAGAACAAAAAAAATTTTATTTAAAATCAGACCTATACAATAAACAAAAATATTCTTTAAAATTTTTTAACAGTTTTTAACAATTAAAGTACCCATACCCCAAGTATGTAACGCTAAAACAAATTGCAGTTATAAAATCTTTTAATAGATTTTAAAGTTTTAAATTAATAAAATAATATAGTGTTTAAAGGGCTTTAGATAAATTATAGCTGCAATTATAATTTTTAATGAAATATATGTATATTTGCATATTTTATAAACAATAATAAAATTATTTTTAAAACATTTAATGCTTGAAAGAATAATGTAAAACTTTAATTACGTTTATGTTATTTACTAGAGGTTTAACTATACACATACACAATACACTAATATTTTCACTAATTTGTTCACTAACACACCCAAACTTTTAAAATAGATGATCATACGTGTGCAAAAATTTTACAAAAGTACTTGCGAGTGTAAAAGCATAGTAAGATAAGTGTTTATTTTTTATTACAATAAATAAACCTTCAGTTGTAAGATAAAAACAAATAAAGATAATTTTTAGAACATAAAAGTTAGATAAATTTTTTTTTATATAAAAGTTACTTTAGACACTTGTCTAGTGAGATAAAAAGTAAAAAAGAAGAACTTAAGAAACTTGAACTAACTTCTGGCTTTGTGGTTTTCGATATGGAGCCTTAAAATTCTAAAAGTTTCGACCCGCTTATCGTAAGTCACAGGGATGATTTTTAATTCGTAACCCACTCAACATACAAGACTCTTTTTGCTTAAAAGAAGAAAAATATAGATTCAGTAAATGCTTTAGTTTCTCGATTTAATAAATATTGGTTTTCCCAAATTTGCTAAGAAAATTAACTTTAAGCTTTACATGTCAAAGTTTCAAAAATGCCTTGTTTTATACTTTTAATTTTGCATTTTAAAAATGTAAAACCTTTTGACTTGACAGTAATTGTTTAAAATTTAAATACTTTACACGGCAATTAAATTTGATATTTTCACATGTAAAGGCAATATAATTTGATTCTTTTACGTTTGACTTATTAGCTGCGCTTCGGTCATTAAAGTGTCATTTAAATATCGATAATTGACTTAAAATAGCAGCCTTTTGACGTTTTTATTTTGGGAAAAAATTGAAATTGAAATTTGGTTAAAAATAAGAAAAAAAGTAAAAAAAAAACAAAAATATTTTTTTGAAAATGAGTAGAGGTGTCAGATATATGTATATTCGTGTATTAGTATGAATACCATTGTTTTACCAACATTCCATACTTGGTAGAGGTATTAAATAATAATGCAATGGTATATAACACCCAAAGATACCCATTTTAACCTACAACAACCAGCTCAGAATTACTTCTCTAGGTCGATTAAACGATGTTCTTTTATATGTTTGGCTGCGTACTCGTGTTTTCGAAAACCAATCTTTAAATTACCAAAGGTCTCCTTTTCCAAAATCTATAATTTGATTTTTCTTAAAAGTACCAAAAATAGTAAAAAAAGGACTTTCTGTCCAGTAATTGACTCTGAACTTTCATCTGTCCTTAATTCAACATTTATACACTTCACATAGCGATAAGGTTATATATTAACTTGTCATTCTGTTTGTAATATTTTTTAATATCCATTTGCAACCCCATAAAGATTATATATTCTGGATCCTTAAGAATAGGAAACTCGATTTATCTATGTCCGTCTGTATGTCTGTCGAAATCAAGTTCCGGAGTCAATTTAAGCACTTAGGATCAGGTACTAGTGGCAAACTATTAGAAATATTCCTGGGATGATCGCTTAAAAAAAAACAACAGCGGTTGCTAGGGACCGAGATATGGGCAAAATACTACGATTGCCTAGCTTTTTAGGACAAAGTCTATACATAAGGAGTCGCAGAACAAAACGTGCATTTTTTCGAGAAAATATTTTCAATGTTTTTGCATTAATTTGGCTAAAATTTCTTTTAAAAAAATTTTGTTTGAATATTTTTTACTTTCTTATATAAAAATTTGGTTTAAAAAATTAGTGTAGAGCAAGACGTGCTTTTTTTATAACAAATAATTTTTTGTTTGTTACATTATAATTTAAGTTAGAAAAAATTATCTTACCTTAAAGCTTAACATAAACAAAAATATAAGAACCGTCACAACCGAATATAGTGCTCTCACTTGTTTTACGCTCTTAATCTAAACAAAGTAAAACAATTTTGAAAAGGTACCTTTTATTGACTAAGGGGACTTTTGACTTCTACAGGGTCTATAGACTAACATTTAATGCTTCTTGACTCATAATTTTACAAAGGTACTTAGCTGTTTCTTACCTCTTGGTTAAAATCATTTAATTATATAGTTTAAGGCTTATAAAAAAATAATAAAGAAGTACCAAAAATTTTAAAAAGGACATTTTTTTTGACCTTTTATAGGTAAAACTATTATTAAAGATGTGGAAACATTTTTTTGTTCAATTAATTTTATTCCAACTTCTGCTTGGGCCAATAGTTTCTAACTTAATGTTTCTTGACTCATAACATTTAAACAGACAAAATAGCACAAAAAGTGTAAAATTAGTACTTTTGGCTCAGCCAGTTAATTTACGACTTTTATGTGGGCAAAAACTCGTAGTTTCATGTATCTAGAATCATAATAATAAAGAAGGCAAAAAAGTGCCAAAAATGTGAAATTAGTACTCTTTTTCCAAACAATTAACTTATGTTTTATGTTTTTTGACTTATAACCTCAAAAAAATTCAATAAAAGTACTAAAAAGTTAAGTCTATAGGAAAATACCAATTATAAACGCTAATATAAATAAGAAGTGAAACCTCAAAAATAAGATTACTAGACTAGTATTTGGAGTTTCTGCCTGGCAAAAAAAAAGCTGCAAGGTTCAATGCTTAATAGGGTCAATATTTTGTTTGTTTTTTCTTATTTCTGTTTTTATACGCTTCACAAAAGTGATAATGGTGTATAGAAGTTCGTCATTCCGTTTATAATTTCTTAAATATCTATTTGCGACCCCATAAAGTATATATTTTCTTGATCCTTATAATCCTTATTGATAGGAAAATTGATTTAACTATGTCCGTCTGCCCGTCTGTTCGTGTTATGACTTAAATTAACTTCTTAAAGCCCACCGATGTCGCATCAGAAATATCTGCATGATAATCGATATTGAAATCCAGAATATCGAACGATAATTGATCGAGATATAAACAAAAACCAAGACTTCCTCTATTTATTTCTCTCAAATTTTTACATCAAAACCTCTTCAACTGGCCTGGAGTTGCTCCGTACATTGTGTGTAAAATCACTCGCACAGCGTCCAGGGTGCCCCTACAAAGGGAAAATAGAAGACCGACCCTGATTAGTTTTTTCTGTCAAAATTTTTTGTGAAACATACTTACTACCCCTTATTTGCAGCCCCTAACATGTTTGCAATTCAAAATTTGAAAAAAAATGTAAAACCCCTACAACTTCTCCGGAGTCGCCCTAGAGGAATAAAATGTATAACAGGCCCTCATTAGTTCCCTCCACCCAAACATATATCTAGAACATACCCCTTATTTCCTTCACCTGAGAGGTTTGTCATACAAAATTTACAAAAAATGATTTAAAAACCCCATCACCTTCCCAGAGTCGGCCTTAGAGAAATCGAGTTTCATATTTCCAGGATATACTTATCTAATGCCTACTACTACTTTTATATGCCTAAGGGGTTTCCCATACAAAGTGTGGGAAATTGTAATAAATACCCCCACTTATTTAGGGGGCTGCCATAAAAAATTTTAAAAAATAGGGTAAAAACCCCTACAACTTCCCCGCAGTTGTCCCTAGAAGAATAAAATGTATTACATACTCCCATTAGCTATCCCTCTCAAATATATTCCTAAAACATATTACTCGCTATCTCCATCACCTAAAGGGGTTGCCATACAAAATTTACAAAAATTATTTAAAAACTCTTATAACTTCCCTAGAGTGGGCCCTAGAGAAATAAAGTGTACGACCGACCCCCATTAGTTTTTCCTCCCAAACATATTTCTAGAATATACTTACCCCCTATCTCCATCCCCTAAGTGGGCTCCAATACAAAGATAAGTAAAATTGTAATAAATCCCCCCCAACAGCTTCCAGGGTGTTCTTGAATAGGTCAATTGTAAAAGTGACCCCATCTTATTTTTTCTTGCAAACCCCCTAAGCAGGTCGCCATACAAATTTTAAAAAAATAGAAGAAAAAAATGTAGTTTCCCCTCTCAAACGTATTCCTAAAACATACTGACCCCGTTTCTCCATCACCTAAGGGGGTTGGCATAAAAAATTTACAAAAATGATGTAAAAACGCCCATACAAAGTTTGATTAAATTGTAATAAACACAGAAATGTCAATGCCTATTAAAAAATTTGGCAGGTCTTTCATCAGTTAATTTTTTTTATGAAAAGTGTTTCACCCACTAAACAGAAAAATCCCATTTTTTTCGTAAAATCATGCCATATAAACTCATTTGTTCGTACAAAATTCTATGCTAGTTGTTTCTTGTTTAAAAGAGTTATGACTTTTTCGCGCTATATTTGTTATTGGGACAACTGTGCCACCCTCCCTCCTTATCTAACCTCCATTCATTTTTTAACAGATATTAGTACTTTATATTAATTAAATTATAGTAAAAGGTGTAATATGTGGTGTTACAAATGGTTATAAGTACTCCATATTTTTTTACATACTGCCATAGAAACATCATTTTGGAATAAGCTTTATCGACTTTCAATGCATTTGAGAATTTCGCAAAAAACTTTGCAAATTTTCGAGGCTAATGCCACCAAATATTTACTAATTTTCGTGATCGATTCACAATTTACTACAGCTCTTATATATAAATGCCCTTATCGAGTGCAAACAAAAAACAGTACCAGGCAATAATTACAAATAACTCAAAATTTCGTTTGATTTCTTTTAATGAAAAACATCTGCATTTGTTTTTATGTTATATGAAGCAAAATTCAAAGAAGAAAACATCCATTAAACTGGTTTTTCATAATAAAAATTTATATCATTGTCACTACAATAATTATAATGTTGATATTAAAATTTTTTATATGCTTACAATAATTTAATGTATGACCAAAGATATCTGGCGCCTTGAAGGCTGCTACAGATTATATACGAAATAATAAAAATGCAGTTTTTACTTTAATGTTTTTGTTTAATCAAAACAAAAACTATAAAATACAAAATAAAACAAACGTATTTATTTTCTCATTTTTTCTTCTCTTCTCTTCTTTATTTATTTTCTCTTTTCTTCTTCTCTTTTTAGTTAATGCCATCCGTTGCCATCAGTGCAATTCTCATTTAGATGAAGACTGCACCGATTTGCGTTTAAGTACACCACGTGCCCCACGTGATGATCAATTCCTCAAAGAGTGTCAGCCACATCACAATGATCAGGCTTTTTGTCGCAAGACTGTCCTTACCATAGAGGTTACCGGAGAACATCGTATTATACGTGGCTGTGGTTGGCTACGCGATATTGCCGAAATTGGTAACAACAGTTGCTTTACTGCCGACAATGAGGGTTATAAGCAAATAATTTGTGCCTGCAATGAGGATGGCTGTAATGGCAGTTCTGGTCTATTTGAAAACAAATTATTGGTTTTGTTTGTCAGTGCAGTGAGTGTGATTTTGGCAGCAGTATTGAGAAGAAATTAATAGATCTGTATTGTTGTGGATCTGTTTTAAAGATCATTCGATTTCTAAGTTTTGTAAATTTTTTTCATGTTAATTTTATGTTTTTTAATAAAAATTTTTTTTGAAAGAAAGTGGTCAATATATAAGAAATTCTTTATTATATAATAAGTTCAAAATAAACAAAAAAATATTAAAAAATTTTAATAAAATATAATTGAAAAACGTTTTTTTCTTTAAAAAAAAAAACAGGTATTCCTGTCAATTATGGAAAAATAATTTTTAATGAGGAAATCTATAAAAATTGTTTTAGAGAACACAATTTCTCCTGCTCCTCTCCCACAAATGTTTCTTTAAAAATATAAAAATTCTACCAGTATAATCTTTTAAAAGGTTGAAACAGTTTTCGTGATAAAATAATTAACAAATTCATAATACTGATCCGTTTGTATAGATGCTACCACTTTCCTCCCTTCTATTCAACTAATATTTTTCGAAATGTTGCTAGCTTACAACCAATATCAGTTATACTTTCCAAAGTTTAGTGCATCAAAAGTATTCTAAAAATGGTCTGTTTGCATGGGGGCTACCACTTAACTTACTCCTATTCAACAACAAATTTTTTTACAAATTAGCTTGCCTTGTATAAAGCTACATTGTAAAATATATGTTTGTTATTGGACTTCGTTTTAAAAAAAAATATTGGTCTATAAGAATGGAAGCTGTTAAATTTAATTGGCAATCTGCTAAGGGATATTTTTAATAGTTTGACACGAACGCGTATTTCGTAGGATTTGACTTGTTTAACGGAAACTTGATTTCAGCTAGCGGACAGACGGACACAATTTATTCGATTTCCGTGTCTGTAAGGGTCCAAAATATATATTTACCATATAGAGTCGCAAATGAATGTTGTAGAAATAACACAACGTAGTGTGATGGGTGTAACAAATGCTCAGTAAGGAAGCCTTCGTGACGTATGAGTGTTAAACTTGAAATTAAATATTAAACATACGCAACGTTGCATATGATTTATAAAAAGGATTAATCTTATTACTCGGATTAAAGAACAACGTAACTTAAAAGATTACTTTGGCAAAAACTTAAAAAATTTAAGTTTGCATAAAAAGCAAAATTTCAAAAATTAATTTTGTCTTCAGATGGCTATTACTGCAGTTTAAGTATAAGCTGTCCGATTTGCTACCCCAGTTGTGTTGAAAGCTGCATAATATTAAAAAAATAAGAATTAACCCGTTGGAAATAAAGCCATAGCTTTGCCCAAATAGGGTGAGAATTAATTTTTTCGAGTCCCATTCAAGTTAAAAAAGGATGTCAGGATTTTGCCCTAATTTTTTTTAAATTTTGTATGGCAACTCCCTTAGGGGGTGGAGATAGGGGGTAAGTATGTTTTAGGACAACGTTTGAAAGAAAAAATTAATTGGGCTTGGTCTTAAATTTGACCTTTGTAGAAGCAGCTTGGAAGCTGTGGGAGAAATTTAAAAATTAAAAAAAAAACTTTGTATGGCAACACTGTTAGAGGTTGGAGATAGGGGTAAGTATATTTTCCAAAAATGTTCGTAAAAAAATTAATGGGGGTCGGTCTTACAATGCACCTATGTATATGTTAACAACTCCGAGGCACTTGTACAGTTTTTTTTGCACAAATTTAGGAGAAATAATCAGAAGTAGTCTTACTTTTTGGCTTATATCTCGGTTAGTTATCCGGCAATTTTGCTAAGTTTCAATAGCGACTTTTTCGCAGATATTTCTAATAATTTGATACCACTGACCGCTATGCGATATCTGGGGACATGAAAAGATTGATTTCAACCATAACACGGACAGATGGTCAGACGAACATCGCAAGACCAAGAAAATATAAACTTTACGGGAATGACAAACTTATATAAAAAGGATTTGCATTAGCTCTTGTAGTATTTAATAAACACCAAATGGCGAAGCAAATCCTTATAAGTTTTACGATACGAAAGACCCTAAAGACAGATCCTGTGGAATGGAATGGCTTTTTTAAGCCTAAGATTTATGGATTAAACAAATAAAAACAAACTCATTCTTTACCCAGCCTAGATTATCGGAAACTAAATTAATTTTTTTTAGCTGCTGGCGGCTATAATGATAACTCAGCAAAAAAAAAAAAAAATTAAAAAGTAATCCGGTGGAAGAAAAATATTTCCCAACTTAATTATTCGAGCTCAACCGATCGTTCGGGTTCGGAGTTCGGTAAAAAGTTCGTCATTTTGACCCAACTTTACTGAACACTAAGCAAACTTTTAATAAAAATATTTAAAAAAGTACCTTTTATCACAAAAAATAAAAATATTTTTTAAAAACAAACTTTTATTTTCTAAAAATTGACATACTTCTAACAATTAACTGGAAATTTCTTTATGTATATTTTTCCAAGATTTACTTATTGCATATATTGATACATATAAAAATTATATAATATTTTTCGGTACCGTGAAATAACTCCCAAATGAAATAACTCCCAATGAAAAAATGAAATAACTCCCAATTTTTTTCCATACAAATTGGAAGTTATTTCATGATGAAATAACTTCCAATGCGTTGGGAGTTATTTTATTATTTTTCATTGGGAGTTATTTCATAATGAAATAACTCCCAAATGAAATAACTCCCAATGAAATTTTGTTGGGAGTTATTTAATTTTTTCGAAGTGTTGGGAGTTATTTCATTTTTGTTGGGAGTTATTTCATTTCCTATCATTGGAAGTTATTTCATTTTTATTGGGAGTTATTTCATTTTTTCGAAGTGTTGGGAGCTATTTCATTTTTGTTGGGAGTTATTTCACTTTTATTGGGAGTTATTTCATTTTACTAAAAGCAAGTGTATATACCAGAGCATTTAAAAAAATTTAATCACGCTAGTATAAAAGGTGACATTTGTTTAAAACTTTTGAGGTTTTAAAACCGTGGGCATATAGCCGGCCTTCGGCCGGGCGCAAGGAAAAAAAACTCTAGTGGACTCGATCCGCCGGCTTCGCAGTAGCCTTCGGCCGGGGAATATACTTTAAACTGTAGTGCATCGGAAGTATTTGCAGCTTCATAACTAAAGTGTCACAAAATTCATGTTTTATTTGGCAAAGCTTTATATGGAAAGCAGTAGAGCTTAAAGTCCATTGCCCGGCCGAAGGCTACTGCGAAGCCGGCGGATCGAATGCACTGGAGTTTTTTTTCCTTGCGCCCGGCCGAAGGCCGGCTATCTAAATAACTCCTTTTTATTAGAAAAATTATTTAACCAAAAAGGTGCCTCAAGTCCACGCGCCTGTCCTATAGCTGTAACGAAGCCGGCGGTTCGATCCACGAGAGTTAACTTATCCTGCGTCCAGACGGAGGCCGGCAGTCATTTGGTTTGTTTGTTTAGAAAATAATTTTACGTTAGTAACATCTTATTTATGGATACAAAAGGGTTTTCGCATTATATATATTTTAATTGGGAGTTATTTCGTTTTCGTTGGGAGTTATTTCATTTTCGTTGGGAGTTATTTCATTATTGTTGGGAGTTATTTCATTTCCGTTGGGACTTATTTCATAAAACAATTATTTTTTTGTTATTTTATGTTATTTCATTTTTGTTGGGAGTTATTTCATTTGGGAGTTATTTCACTTTTTTGTGACTTTTATGAAATAAGTCCCAAACATTGGGAGTTATTTCATTTTTACCGTTGGGAGTTATTTCATTTTTTTCGATTGGGAGTTATTTCATTTTCGTTGGGAGTTATTTCATTTGGGAGTTATTTCATTTTTTCCATTGGGAGTTATTTCATTTGGGAGTTATTTCACGGTACCATATTTTTCGGCCGAAAATTCACAAATATAAAAGCTTTAATTTTATTTTAATTTATTTTGTGAAAACTTTATGCCATTCTTTAAAAACTCAAGTCAAAAGTTCAATTTATAACTGCTATTTTAATTATTCCATGTAAAGTGGTAATTGGTGATCGAGAAATTAGTTTGACAATTCCGAAAATTATTCATTAGGTAGTGGTTGTTCTTATTGTAATGTTTTACTTTTTGCTGGGAAATGCCTCGATTTATAACGGCTACAGTTTCTTAGAATTAAGAAAAAAACTGGAAATTATAGTTTTAGAGCCTCTGCATAAATTAATTTGAATTAAACTACAGCATTCTTTAGGGCTTAGTCCTAATATCTTTGTTTACGGGAAATTTTTTTATAATAAAATTTTAATTTCTTTGAAGAAAATATAAACAAAATTTTACATAGTCTATTATTTACATACATATTTTTAAAGTTTCATAGCAAAAATTTTTTATATGGCAGATTGCAATTTAAAGAAAATATTGTTTATCTGTTAAATTTCTAGAGAACATTCAGTATACATGAATGAGAATATGAATAAGAAAAAATATTTAATTGGTTTTTCTTATTTATATTTGCGTACAAAAATGCATATACATACATAAAGAATGTTAAAGGTTATTAAAGTTAGTTTTATGAGAAAATATTTATTCGACTATTAAATAAAGACATAATTTTAAGATTTGATTTGAAAAAAATGCATAAATAACTTAACAAGTTATTCAAACAATTTTCTATTTACGAATCGTTCAACAATTGTCTTTAAGCGAAAATCCCTTTTTTAAATTACAAATGTTCCTTTTCTGCTTTAATAAATAAACTTATTTCGTATATGTTCTATGCTAGAACAACGTTATTATTCCAAAAAAATCAATTTCGAGAACACCGCGTGTATAGTTTTCGATTTGCATACATTTACTAGAATTTTCTCTTCGCAAGAAGTAGAAACTATTAAAAGCATAAAGCCTAACAAAACCAACAATTTACAATATGCAAAAATTCATTTTTGGAGTTAAGACGTTGTTTTGGAAAGTATATAATAAATAACTTTAAAAAAGATCAATACTTAAGGCAAGCCAATAAAGACATTAAACCATTATTTTACATACAAATTTAACAAATATTTCCTAAACTTTTTACGAGTTATATATACATACATATGCCTACATAAATTTAAAAATATATCAAATATCTTGTTTTCAATGACAATATAAACAATTTGTTTTATGTATTGACAGCAGTAAACTTTAATATATTCCTGACAGACAGCATCATTATGAAATTTTATTTTAAGCTTTAAGCTTCTACATTTAAAATTTTGTTAAACATTTTCCTTGAGGTCCTACAACATTCTCTGCGTTTTTAAATACAAATTGCCTGACTTGTAGATACTGGCATACATACCATGTATGTAAGTTTAAGCATAAGTTTGTTCAACTATAGTTTATGGTCAGAGTGACCTCTTATTACAATAGAACGAGACAATTTGGCATCGATTTGTTTGTTCATATTTCAAAGAAGTCAACACAACAAATACACAGACACACATACACGCATTTAACAAAACGCACATCGACTGTTTATTTGTTAAAACTGAAGATAATTTGAGTAAGAGATGGGTCTGAAATAGTATCGATACATAGATATCGTATCGATACATAGATATCGTATGGATATTTTAAGGTCCTACAAACATCGATAAATATGTTTCAAATTTATACAAGTAAGAAATTATAGTATAGTATAGTATATATAAGTTTCCATTTAATAACAACATCTAAAGACCGTATGTAAGATGGCTATTACAAAACGTTTGTTCCATAAGCCGAATTAAGAATTGATCTCCAAGCGCTTCGATCTTTTGCGGGCTTTCTCCAATTTCTGACACCAAGTTTGAAAATGTCTTCCTCCACTTGATTTTTCCATCGAAGTTTCGGTCTTCCTCTTTTGCGTAATCCATCATTCCATCCAGTAAGTAGATTTGATATATGGTGGATTTGCCAGGTTTAAAGCAGCATTGATATGACCCAATTATTTCGTCAACTTTTAATTTCAATTTGTCACACAATACGCTGGATATACTTTTTAGCCAACGGGAAGGATACTTATTTCTCTTTAGTTGGCACATATTGTCTTGTCTCCTGTTTTGCGTACAGGACATAAACCACTGATTTTGCAATCTTCGATTATGAGTTACTCTAGCCAGATTGTGCAAATAGTTGAGGCATACGCTTAATCAATGTGTCGCCACCGGTCCTAAAAAATTAAGCTGGTAGCCCATTGGCTCCTGCTGCCTTGTTATTCTTAAGCCAGGTAACTGCTTTTTCAACCTCATTCTGGCTAGGCAGTATTCACTCAATACCGTCTTCTGGGATTGGTTCTGGGTATCTTTATCGCTGCTTTCATCAAATACCAGCAGGCGTGAAAAATGGTTTTTTCATATCCTCAGCATACCATCTGTATCAGTCACCAGATTTCTTTCTTCATCTTTGCAGGAGAATGTGCCTATACCTAAGCCTTCAGTTTGATCTTTTACTTTCTGGTAAAATTTTTGAACTTAATTCTGACTTCTGAACATGTCAGTACGCTCACCCTTACGCCTTTTCAATTCTCTCTTCTTTCTGCAGAATAAACGCTTTACCTCTCTCCTTTTCTTCCGATACCTTTCCTTTGCAAGACGCTTTGCTACTGACTGCAGTGTTGCCACGTATGCCGCATTCTTCACTTCAGTTGTCTTACGATACTCCTGGTCATGGAACCCGTTGTCCATGGAGAAGGCTTTGCTATCCAAGTACGAGCATTGCGGTTCCCTTCGTGGAGTTGGTAAAGTTTTGCTATTGCGCTGCAACATTATCGGGATAAAGAGTGCTTTTTTAGAGGAATTACGCCAATTGAGCGGAGTAGGACGTTGCTGTATGCTGTTTCTGCAGCTTTCCGACATCGAGCTTCCGTGCTGTGCCAGATCGTACGTTTCTCGCCACATTCGGGAGGGTGTGAACCTTTGCTGCAACAAGGTAGTGATCCGAATCGTTATACGCTCCTCGGATTGATGGTTCATCTAACACACCGGATGAATGCCTTCCATCTATCACAACATGATCAACATAGTTTCTCGAGTTTTGATCTGGTGACAGCCACGTAGCTTTATGTGTACCGAGATGTCAAAATCTAGTGCTACTTACTGCCATATTTTTCGCCGCGGGGAAGTCTACTTGCCTTATTCCGTTATCGTATGAATTTTTGTGAAGGCTAAGTTTTTCGACTGTTGGACCAAAGACATTTTTCGTTTCCAGTTTTGCGTTAAAATCTTTTACGACGACTTTAATGTCATAGTCGGGGCAGCGGTTATATGCTCCCTCGTTAAATATATCTTTGGTCTGTTTGTACTTATCTTCGGTTGGGGCATGAGCACAAATAAGACTGAAGTAGAAAAATTTGGCTTTTATACGAATTTTGGCTAGCTTCTCCTCCACCGGAGTAAACCTAGAAACAAGATGTTTGAGTCTCCGGCACATCACGAATTCACAGCCAAATTCATGTCTTATTTCATGGTAGACTTCTGGTGTAATTGTGACGCCATTCCTATTCCATCGCACTTCCTGTAAGGCAGTAATATCGGCCTTGTACTTTTCAAGTACATCCGCCAATGGGTACACTTCACCTTCATTATATAGGGTTCTAACATTCCAGGTGGAGATACGTAAATCTTGGTCCTTAAAATGTTTCCGGGTGTCGTCAGAATAAGAGGGTCCGTAAATCTTCTTTATCGTTCTTTCAAGGTAAGCAAGTTTTTACAAGGGTGGGTTAGTAAGCCGACGCCTAGACCAAATTTAATCATTCTTATGGATGAACGCGCGACACTTTTAAGCTTACTAGCTTTAATGGGTATTAAAAGCAGCTGCCCAGGCGACACCATTAGGAGGATAGTGGCCACAGTTGAGATGAAGAAGGGACCAAGGTCTGGGCTTTGCCAAGTTAAAACCAATCAGAGCCGTTACTTGGTATCCAACTTCTCCTACGTCACCCGATAAAGTGCTACCAAGAAATCCTAGCTTGTTTTCCTTAAATGCATAACACTTTGTTAATATTGGAGTTAATTAATTTTTAATAAAAATTTCCATTCTTAGTTATTAAAACTTCAATAGTCAACTTTAAACCGAATAAATATATATTATTTTCATTTAAAATTTCTTAAAATCTTATGTGAAGTCATTTGAGTTTTAGAAGCCGATATCTGCAAGTTCCATACAATCGATAAAATCGGTAGTTTATCATCAAATTTGCCGACTATCGATAGTTTTGCAACTCTACTTCAGAACTGCAGGGTATTCGTGCATACATGCCTACATCGGCTTTTCTTTAACATTCACAACTCCAAACGTTTTCTTTCCTCTTAAAGACGCAACCAAATAACGTTGCTTTTGTATTCTTTACATTTCTGTATTCTTTAATTTATCATTCATAAATATTTCATTTAAATTTTAAAATCATTTAGCTTTTGTTGTTGAATTTTTTTTGAAGAAGCTTTTTCTGTTTATTTTTTTATCTATTATTTCGTTTTTTTTTAATCCAAAGCAGAGCGTAATTTAATAAATGTTTTCAAGTGGTTTCGCAATTTCGAATTATTTTTTTTGTTAAAAAAAATTCAAGGATGCTTTTGAAAAACTTTTTCTTGCGAATAATAATTATTCTAATGAATTCAAATCGAGCCAGCAAATGCAATGGTTTTTGACATTTAATAAACACTAGAAAAGAGCGGAACTTTCGGTCATTTATATGTCCTTAGCTGTGGTGCGGTAAGAGCAAGTGATGTATATTTGTAATAACTAAGTTTTGGTCATTTGTTACTGACAACTAAACTTGTTTATGATTTGTGTTGTGATTTTATTATTTTAATTTTGCCTTCATTTAAAATTCTTTAAAATAAATTTAATGTTTTTTTTTTTTTAAATTCATATACTTTCATATGCTAAATTGTTGCCAAACAGATAATGCTCTTGAAATAAAAAAAATTTTTTAAAGTAATGAAAAAAGATAAGGAGGTTATTAAATCTGGCTAAAGTTTATTTTTAAGTTTACTTTTTACAAAGAAATTATTTATATAGCTAACGAAAAATTAAAGACTTTATTTAAAAACAAATAATTTTATCGACCCCAGCAGAGTGGAATTCATTTTTGAAACTGGCTACGGATTTTTCATCTGCACTCTTTGATCGGTTAAGTTACCAGTGAAAGTATATTTTTCAAATATTTTCTGTTTCGGGTTTTTAAAGGTTTGTTTAATAAAAACACTGTCTAATAGTTTAAAAGAATTTTAGAATTTTTTTCCTTATTGTTTGTTAAACTACAACTCATAAAAGATTTAGGCCGTAAATTTTGTTTTGTCTTTGCTCTTACGTTAACACAAAAGAAAATTCTATTATTTATGCCTTTTATCCATTTAAAATATATAATCATGTAAGTGTATGTATTTACACATATTTTGATCTAATTCGCCATTTTGCATACATTTACAAAGAAATACAGTTTCTACAAAACTAATAGGAAGTAATAATAGTGCGTCATGATACCAGACAACATTATTTAAAGAAAAATACTTTGTCTTTGTAAAGGCACCATTTTTGTGTTTGTGTTAAAGGACATGATTTTTTTGGTCTGAAAATAAGTATATTTGTGCGTGTGTATGTAAATGTGCGAACAATTTGGCGCCACACTGACGTAATTTGTCTTATTTTTACCACTTTTTTTTAATAAATATGTTGATGCTATTTTTCGTGCTCTTGTGTGGTTAATAATTTTTTTCCGCCATCGTTATGGGGTGAAATTGAGGGGTTCATTTATTTAATAGTAAATGGGAATGCTGAAAGAAAGGAAACAGGTCACTTGGGTCTGCTTATTCAGTCCCTTTGTGTTACCTGCAGAAATAAAAAGATACATGCATATAAACCAATGTTAATGAAAATCATTAAATAGCACTGTCCAACAAATTTAGATAACTTATTTGGAGCATACGAGCAACCCTTTAAATTCAAAAATCCAGATTGAAATAAATTAACCTCTAGTCCAGCTGGTCTAATTTTTAATAGTGGGCCAAAGCTTTATTATTTTGGCCAAAGGGAGCGTTATACTAACGTCTTTTTCGGAAGGACATTTAGAGAATAAATTTTTCTACGGAGACTACGGAGACAGAACAATTTTAGTGGGTATAACTTAGTGTCTTTATAGTTTATTACGATTTATATACCCGTTTTTACCCTTATTTTTTAATATTTTGTATGGCAACTTCCATAGCGGGTGAAGATAGGGAGTAAGTATGTTCTAAGAAAATATTTACAAGGAAAAATGAGATGTCCTATCCACGGGCACCTTGGAAGCTGCAGGGGGGGATTTATTACAATTTCCCAAAGTTTGTATGTGAGCCCCTTTAGGCGATGAAGATAGCAGTTAATATGATAGGAGGAATATATTTCGGAGGAGAAACTAATGGTGGTCGGTCGTATAGGGAAGTTGTGGGCATTTTTACATACTTTTTTGTAAACTTTGTATGGCAACTCACTTAGGTGATGGAGATAGAGGCTATGTAAGTTCTAAGATTATGTTGGGGAGGGAAAACTAATGGGGGTCTGGGATATATTTTTTTCCCTTTAGTGCGACTCCAAGTATATTTTTAAAAATTTTGTATAGCAACCTTGTTAGAGGCTGGCGAAGGGGGGGGGGAGTATGTTCCACAAAAATATTTGGGAAGAACAATTATTTGGGGTCAATCTTACATATGACCTTTGTAGGAGCAGCCTCGAAGTGTGGGAGCAATTTTAAAAAATTTTAAAAATTGAACTTTGTATGGTAGAGAAAGGGTATAATTATGATGCACAAAAAATGTTTGTGGGGAAAAAATAATGGGAGTCGGTCGTACATTGCACGTGTGTAGGGGCAACTCCGGGGCAGCTGTAGAGACTTTTTTGTAAAAATTTTAAAGAAATAAACAGAGGAAGTGGGATAATGGGTTATACCTCTGTCAGTTTTCGGGTGATTTTTCGGAATTTTTATAGCAAAGTTTTTGCAAGTATACCTGATGTTTTGATATTACACACACGTCCGAGAAATATCAAGGGGCCTTAGAAACTTGATTTTAAGAGTTTCTATAAGGATCAAGAAAATATATACATTATGGGGTCGCAATGGATATTTAAGAAATTTTCAATAGAATGACAAACTTAAATATACCCTTATCACTAATCTAAAGGGCATTAAAACGGTCAGTTTGACCGTTTCTTTTTTGAAAATAAAAAATTCTTTCATGCTATTATGCTGTTAAAATGCTGTTGCTCAGTATAATAACAAAAATATAAATGAGATTAAAAAAACAAAATATATATACAGCAATCTATACAAAAAACAAATCTATAGCTGGTTTCGAAAGAAAATTCATTTTGCTACTATAGGTAAGCTTCTTTTTTAAACTTACAACTATCAATAACATGGAGCTACAGAGCAAAAAAATCTTGAAAACACCCTGTCATATGTAAGTATAGAGGTTTTTGAGTTCATAGCAAATGGTTTTAAGCAATTGCAGAAACAACCTTGATTTCAGAAGTTATTTTTTAACCCCGTTTTCAGTAATGTTTGTAGGCATATTGACTTTTAATTCAACCAGGAGTTGCTTGATTTTATTTTTTTAAAGGTTTGGTTACGGTACGAAAGGCAGTGTCAAAGGCAATTCGCCCCTTTCACGCGTAAGCCCTTAGGCCCCCAGTGAATCTCTTTAGAAGAGTTGAAAAAAGAAATAAGAAAAAATACAGAAATACAGAAAAAAAATTAAAAATTACTATTCCGAGCTTTAAAAATTTGCGAAAAAAATGAAACTTGTTATTAAAACTTATATTTTTTCATAAAATAAACACATTTGATAAAAGCCAGCCGAATCGAAAATAAAAGATTCTTAATGAAATTCCTATAGCAAAGCACTGATAACTCGATCGATCGAGTGAAATTTCTATTCAAATCGAATGCAAAAACTTGGCTTGAGATTCCTTGTCTTTCTAAAACTTTTTTAAATTTTTAAATCGGTCTTAGAGAGTAGGAATTTAAGTGTGAGAATTTTATAAAATACTTTTTTTAAAATAATAAAAAATTTTTAGGGTGTTTCTAAGTAGTTGAAAACTCTTTTAATATGTCCTCACTTAAGTCTACAACATATACTTTTGCTTTCCAAGTTCTTTAAAAAAGTGGATTTATGTAGCAGTGTGTACTTAAAAACTAAATTCTTAATGATAAAATAAAATTCCTCTTAGGACCACGAGTTGCACTAAGAATTCAAAAAATATATTTAAACGTAAACGCGAACAGTGCAAGTGATTAATGTTAAAACGTTGCTTTCAATACCATATGAAAGAGTTAAATTGATGTCATGTTCATGCAACATTATATGCCATTGTAAAGTGAAAATAAATGTAAGATATCGAAAACGTAATCTACTCGGTCAGCTGTTTTGTTTCAAATAACTAATTAAAAATATATTTTTATTAAACAAAATTTTAATATAGCAAAATCAAATAATTTTATTATACTAAAGGGACCATTAATTTTTAAATCACAACACTCAAAAAAATCCATGCAACATACAAACAATTTGTTAGTACATAGCACAAAATCTTTCGTTTTTCCGCCATACGAAATTTCTGCGTAGAATATACGAAATGCAAAAAATCATTTTGTATATTTTACAAAATGAATCAAAATAGTTTACGAAGTAGTTTCATAAATATTAAAAAAGCACTAAAATTAAAAATTTTGTTTTTGTAAAATTATAAAACTCTATGCAACTATTTTTTGTGAATAAATAAAAGTTTCGTTAATATTACGAAACTATGAATTTCTGTTATAAAAATTGACTTCGTAATTTAGACAAAACTTTTGTATAATTTACGAGTTAAAAAAAGCTTAAGAAAAGTTTTGTTTTCGATAGTTCTTAAATATACATTTAATGGTAACCAATACTGATTTAGGTGCATAAGGGAAAAAGAAAATCAAAACTGTTCTAAAACGAAAAATGGTTTGTTGAGTTTTTAAAAAAAGCTCTTGAAAATTTTGGTTTGCTTATAATAATCCTCAATAAGTTTATTGGGGTTATTAAATAAAGGCAAAAGATAGTCATCAGATTTTTTAAGAATTTGGTTAAAAGACATATAGACAAACTTAACCTACAATAAACAAAATCAAGTAAAACAGAGATTAAATCCTGAATTAGTTCAACAATAAATAAAAATTAACATATAACTCACACATGGCACGGTGCAAAATGATCTTTAATAATTTCTATCAATTTGTCGTTGACAATAAAAGAAATTAAAAAGTGATTACCCCTATTGTATGATATACAATAATAAAAAGCGTTTCGTTCCATCTGAGAGATGGACAAATGCTTGTCCGTTAGTCAAGTGTTGCCAAAGAGACTTTTAATGGAAAAAAGCATAGTTTATATGAAAAATAAACTTCGTCCTAACTTACAAAATAAAAACAGAAGGAAAACACTGATACCGTATACTTTTCTCTGTTACATGTAAGTTAAATAGGTGATGTTTACAACCATATACACTACTACCGTTCAAAGAGTACTGATGATGAAATTGCGTAGCTGCTTTCGAAAATGCATTCTACTCGGCTAGTAGCGGTAGAAAAATCAGCTTTTTTCAAATTGAAAGTTTCTTTCAACATTAACGGAAAATAATAATTTCTTCTTATAAAAAAGAAATTATATGAACTAAAGCCAAACTAAAAACCAAAAAAAATTTGTATTAAAAACAATTAGTTCAACAATAAATAAAAATTAACATATAACTCACACATGGCACGGTGCAAAATTATCTTTAATAATTTCTATCAATTTGTCATTGACAATAAAAGAAATTAAAAAGTGATTACCCCTATTGTATGATATACAATAATAAAAAGCGTTTCGTTCCATCTGAGAGATGGACAAATGCTTGTCCGTTAGTTAAGTGTTGCCAAAGAGACTTTTAATGGAAAAAAGCATAGTTTATATGAAAAATAAACTTCGTCCTAACTTACAAAATAAAAACAGAAGGAAAACACTGATACCGTATACTTTTCTCTGTTACATGTAAGTTAAATAGGTGATGTTTACAACCATATACACTACTACCGTTCAAAGAGTACTGATGATGAAATTGCGTAGCTGATTTCGAAAATGCATTCTACTCGGCTAGTAGCGGTAGAAAAATCAGCTTTTTTCAAATTGAAAGTTTCTTTCAACATTAACGGAAAATAATAATTTCTTCTAATAAAAAAGAAATTATATGAACTAAAGCCAAACTGAAAATCAAAAAAAATTGTATTAAAAACAATTAGTTCAACAATAAATAAAAATTAACATCCTGAATAATATTTAAAATTATTATAGCCCAACTTTTTTTTTGTAACATGTACGAAAATTTCGTATATTTTTTTAAGGTATTTTTTCAGTGTATAGCTTTAAAGTTTAAAAATGAGTGTGTTAATATGTTGGCTAAAAATTGTAATAAGGTACGCTTATTTTTGCTGTTTTTGCTTTAGTTTTCAGAACTATGTTTTTGTCTTTTAACAACTTTTTATTGTTCACAGTAGACAAATGTTTAAAATAATAATCTTTTATTTTACTTTTTTACTTTGATCTATACAAATAATATAAACGATAAATACAACTCCCCAAATAGCAACTAATATATTGTCTACATTGTTGACTTAGTTATTTCAACTTGTTAGAAAAGAATTATTTAAATATCGCCAATTTTCTTTCAAAATTATCACTTGCTTCACTTATTTAAATAATATAGAATTTGTCGCGGTTTGTGTTTAGCGAGGTGGGTGTTAAATTTATAAAAGTAAATTTTATTTTTCAAAATAGTTGGCTAATGTGAGCTTACTTTACAGAATCTTTTTTCATCAAAATGTAAAGTTTTGAAGTGCGTGTATATGTTTTCATTTAGAGTGCCTTAAGTAGCAATAACAAAAACTTTTTCTTTACCTTCAAAAACAAATAAATTTTATCAGGTTTTTTATTGTTGATGTTTTACATCAAAAGTTGTTTTTTTTTTATTTTCTAGCATAAACAGATATTTATAGATGGAGTATTTTGCATTTTGTAAACACCCTACCTAAAATACGTACATATATTGATCAAATATGATTCTTGAGTTCTTCTAAATTGATTTAAAGATGCCAGTTGATTTTTTCAGCTCGGTTTTCATATAAAAATTGTGATCAAAATAGTTTTGGTAAAACACTTTCACACAAAATTGATCGGTCGTGTCTCCATAAACGCTCTATGTTATTGGGTTTCCAAAAGTTACGCTACTGATTGACATGCCCCGCATGCTTCTAAAAATATTTGTACTTACGAGGTACTTAAGATAAATTAAAAAAAAACCTTAGTATTAAACGTTTTGTTTTGTCAGCCAAGCGATGGCTCACAGCCAAGCACACCTTTTTGTGTGCGGGGGTGCAACATCCCTGATCGGCCTCAACACCCAGTACCAGTCTTGGTCATCTATTATCTCAAGTGGACTCATACCTGCCCGAGGTACCAACTGCATTACTGTCTCCAATACCCGTTGGGAAAGTGAACTAACTTGTACCGCAAGAAATAGCTCTTCTATATAACCCATCTAAAAGCAAACCCCTATTTTAGTAGCTTTATTTACGCCCACACCTTGGCGCGTCAGTGGAAAATGGCGATGACATCAAGGGTGCTTTTTATGATAGCTTAGAAGATGTATAAGATTGATGTCCAGCCATGACAAGGTTAGGTATAGAGAGCAGATGTGATCTCGTAGTTGGAAAATTAAGCCTACACGAACATGCAGCCGATAACGGCTGAGACTGACGGTTTTCGCTGCAGCTTGCAATATGGACAATCCGTGGAGCTAGCAACAGCTCCGATCACTATCATGTCACAGACAAGACTCCTATGCAATTAAGCGTTTTGCATAACGTACAAATTACTGCACGTAAGAAAATAGATGTCACGATGATGTCAAAACAACAAATTGCCAACGTGAAATAGAAAAAGGCAAGCTGGAGGAGATGTTCAGGATTCAAAACGATACCAGAAAGCTCTACCAACGTGTAAGTTAAAGACTAAGGGCTATGGTATAAACATTTTCTTCTGTAGAGATCAAAAAGGCAATCTGGTCACAAATAGGGATGGCGTTCTGAAAATATGGAAGGCATACTTTCTCCAAATGTTGACATTCGATGATAGCGGAGATAAAGATTTTCCCTTTTTAATCAACCACGACGGTGTAGAGTGCTTACGTCCCAGCCTAAAAGAGGTGAAAACATTAACATAACGAATTAAAAAAAACTAGCGGTAGGCTTAGTAGCGGAGCTATTTAAGGCAAAGGGCCATGAGTTAGCAAGAAAAATGATTGGAATCTCAGTGTGTAATGTCTGGTCAAAAAACAGGCGGTAAAACTTTCTGCGCCAATTAAAGAGGCATGAACATCCTATATACTGTCGCTTATTCGAGATTAATGGTATCATATATATTTTTCAATGGTACAATGACAAAAAAACACCTAAACATTTTACGGTCTTAAAATTATCAACACTGGTATGTATACAGCCATCACCTTCAATATAATTAAGTAGCTAACGACATGGCCACGATGGCAGCCAGCTGCACTTACAGTCGTGTAGCTGTGTTGCCTGCTGTCATCTATGTGTTTATAGCATAAAAGTTATTGATTTCTTGTATGTTTTGCTCTCTTTTATTTGGTTTTTTCTGGTACTCGTATTGTGTAAGCCCGATTAGTGTTTGGTATCCAGAGACAAACTTGGCCATCGTTGGTTTAAAGCACGATTTAATCTATTTTTTCCTTAACATCTTGAAAGCACCTTTCATTTCAGCTCATAAAAAAAATTTTCCAATGAATTAAAATTTTTTAAAAAAATACAAATTCATTAATTATCTCAATATTTTTTTTTAATTTTTATTGATTTTCTTTAACAATGATTTTTCCTTTGTATTGCCCCTGAAAATTTGTTTATGTGTGTGTGGGTTAAAAATGTGTATCAGTATGTGTGTTTGAAGTTTTTCTTCTTTTTGTGTATTTGTATTTACGCAGCCATGATGGCATTTTATGTTTTGTTGTTGCTGTTATTTTCTAGATTAAGTTTTTTGTTTCATTTCTTTTAAAGACTAATTGGCGCCTAAAGTATATATAAAGTTCAAACTATGCAAAACGGCAAATAATCGTATAGAGAAATATTATTTTTTTAGATGTTTGTAGTTAAAGTGTTGCACTGTCCCTGGTCTTTTGTTAATTTGTATTATTTATTAGAACTAAAATGTATAATTTAATCGTATTTACGTTTTCTCGTAATCATCTACAATGTAGCACTTTAAAGGTATTAAGGATATGTATGTATGGCATGTACAAAAAAGCTACAAATTTATCTTGCTACCATCGTTGCCGCTGTGAAGACAAGTAGGAATGTCTTTGGAAATGTTGGGTAGTTTGGAATTTTATATTCTTAAAGTTTTGAGTAACGAAAAACCATTGATTGATTTAACTTAAAATGTTCAATTTTACTTTACTCATTACCTTTTGCATGTATGAAAAATTTTCCTCTAAAATTAAGTAACAAAATGCAGTAAAAAAAGATTTAAAATTTAGTTTTAATATGTTGTTGAAAATATTGAATTGACCCAATTTTTTAAAAAATACAGTTCTTAAAGTAAACACTACGTTTAATAAAATTTCTTTTCTGTAGCCATTACTTAGGTCTACCTCATCCTTATTTAAACTAACTTTATAGATATCGCTTCCGTTTATTTCATAACATCTCTTAGGTTGTTTGTTATTAAATTTTTAGTTTATTTTGTTTTTGATATTTTCCTGTTTTTATGTTTATGTTAGAAACTGCAAAACAGCAAAATTGTTTAAAGTCAGCAAAACTGAAACAAAACTTTATTGCTCAAAAACTTGTCCATACGTTAACAAATTAAAATAAAAAATGAAATAACTTTGTTATAAAAAAGTTTTTTTGTAAACCAAAAATATGCAAATAAAAAAGCTATTTATGTAAACAAAACATCGTTAAATAACTGTCTCAAATTTTATTTTATCAATATTAAAACAGCTTAGTATTATATTAAAAAAAATGAATAAAAAAATAATTTGCCCATTCTTCGTTCCGAAATCAAATAGGAAAAATCGACAAGGTGCTATCTCCTTAACTATACACAATAGAAACAAAATAAAAAAATCGCATTTAAATAAAAAAAAACAAAACAGAAAACGCGTGTCATGCCCTTTTATTTTAATTTTGAGCCCTAGGGGTTAAAAAGAAGGTAAAACATATATTCCGATACTTCTTAAGTGCATTTTGTAACTTTTACCCATAAAAGACAAAGTTTATTTAAATTGCTTTTGACGGGCCTTAAAAATTAAAATTATGGCTTCAATACTGGCCTAAAAACTTGACCTTAAGGGGTAAAAGAAAAATTAACAAGTAAAGGCGCTATATTCGGCTGTGTCAAATCTTATATCCTTAACCTTGGCCTTTCGAAACCCTGAAATTTTTTTAAATTTTTTGAATTTTTTTTTTATATGTGAATTATTTTTAAATTTAAAATATAAGAGCGCTATATTCATCTGTGCCGAATTTTATATACCCTTCACATTGGTCTTTTTGTTTACCCAGTCATTTGTGGTGGGCTTAAAGTGCAAAGCTATTATAGATTCCGTAACAGAAAACTCAAAATATTCGAACAATTGTCTTTATTGATCCATAACATATATATTTTATGGGGTCGCAAATGGATAGTCGCAAATGGATATAAAAAAAATTACAAACGAAAAAAAACTGATATATACACTTACCACTATGTGAAGGATATAACAGCAATCGCACAAACACACACACTATGGCTCTTAAAAAAAACAGACAACAAATTAAGCAAAAACAATATATATGTATGATACGATGTACACCTTTTGTCATTACATAACTGTTAACTGTTATTTTTACCCTCTTAGGGTGAGTTATTCCTCTAGTGGCAACTCTAGGGAAGTTGAAGGGGTTTTTACCTTTTTTTTTAAATTTTGTATGGCAACCCCTTTAGGGCATGGTAATAGGGGGTAAGTATGTTCTAGGAATATGTTTGGTAGAGGAAACTAATGGGGGTCGGTCGTACACTTTATTTCTCTAAGGCCGACTCTGAGGAAATTGTGGGCATTTTTACATAATTTTTGCAAATTTTATATGACATTAGGTGATGATGATAGTGGGTAAGTATATTCTAGAAATATGGGTGGGTGGGAAAAGTAATTGGGGTCTGTGATATTTTTTCTAATTTTGTATGGTAAGTCTGTTAGTGACTGGAGATAGAGGGTAATTATGTTCCACAAAAATGTTTGGAATGACAAATTAATTAGGGTCGGTGTTACATTTTACCTTTATAGGAGAACCGTTGAATCTGTGGGAGCGATTAAAAAAAATAAAACAAATTAAACTTTGTGTGGCAACCCTGCTAAATGGCGGATATAGGATGTAAGTATGTTCCAAAAAAAAATGTTTGTGGGAAAAAATTAATGGCAATCGGTCTTACATTGCACATTGTACGGGGCAAATTCAGGGCAGCTGTAGAGGTTTTTATGTACAAATAAACAGAGGAAGTCTTGGTTTTGGGCTTAAATTTTGCTGAACTTTAATAGCGTTTTTTTCTTAGATTTTTTTTACAGTTTGATACTACATACTGGTTTATGCAACATCGAGGGTCTTTAGAATGTTGATTTCAACCGTAACAGGGACATGGCTAAATCGACTTCCCTGCCCGTAAGGATCCAGAATATATATACTTTATCGAGCCGAATATGGATAATAAAGAAATTACAAATGGAATGACAAACTTATATATACCCTTATCACTTATGTGAAGGGTACAAATAGGAGTCGGAGTCAGGGGGTTTCTACCCCATATTTTCCGAATTTTGTATGGCAGCCCTGCTAGAGACTGGCGATGGTGTAAGTATGTTTCACAAAAATATTTGGGAGGAAAAATTAATTGGGGCCTGTCTTACATTTGACCTTTGTAGGAGTACCCTGAAATCTTTGGGAGCGGTTAAAAAAATTTTCTTTAAATAAACTTTGTATTAGGGGGCAGGTTGGCTATTGAGCAATTTTGCTGAATTTTAAAAGCATTTTTTTCGCAGATATTTCTAAAAGTTTGATGCCACTTATGGTCTATACGACATCAGGGGAGTTCTAAAAGTTGATTTCAGCCATAACATGGACAGACGGACATCGTTAAATCAACTTTCCTATTTCTAAGGACCAAATAAATTTATATACTTTATAGGGTCGTAGATGGAAATTATAAACAGAATGCCAAACTTATATATAGCCTCATCTCTTATATATGAAGAGTATAAAAAATGGATAGAAATAAAAAAGATCGGGGTTTAAAAAGTCCAAAGTTAATGAGTATCTAAGACTTCGCATAGCCGAGTATGTGGCTCTTATTAAATTTTAGAAAAAACGAAAAAGGAGAATTTTAATAATTAACAATAATGTATGCTTTGCTTTTTGCCATAAATTCCATCGCTAGTTCATTTTTATATTATTTTAATTTTTTTATACGATCACGGATGTTATAAATTAAAAAGTGTATTTTTACGCTACGAGTTCTACGTTCACGGATGGGACGATTTGAGCCCTGAATAGATAGAGATGCCAATTTTGCTATTTCGTAGATCCGCCTGCCGTAAAAAACAGTTTTCTTTATTTTTTGTAAATATTTATTATTTTTCTAAGTTAAAAGGCTTTTGGTGGACAGTCTTGATTCGATTGCTATCTTAAATAATAAAAGGAAAAATAATTTCGATTTTGTGTGTGGGTCTTTGCTAATAATTCTTGAATATTTAATCGTGTAGTTGATGTATTTATTGGAAGAAGTTCTTTTATTAAATTATTTGTTTCGCTTGGTATCTTTCGAATGACGTATGGTTGGCTGAATGTGCATAGAAATTGCATTTTAATAGTATATAACAAATAAATTTTTACTACATGAATATGTGCATATAAACTCAGTTGTTTATTGCCTTGGAAAACAACAAAAATGCAAAATTTTGTACCCCGAAAAATATAAACTTGTATGCACAATCAAACATACATATTTACTTTGTTCATACACATGTATGTGTGTCTATAAATAAGGGAAAATTTTATAGGTCAGTGCATTTATTTGAAGCTCATATTGCAGTTATAATTTTAATATTTTCTGTGATAAGAAAATAGCAAACAAACAAGCAAAAACAAAAAGGATATTTGCAGTCGGTCCAGCTCAACTATATTTTTTACTACATCACATCACAATTATTTTCATTTATGCATCAATATCTGCTAAGAATGTTTGCATACAGGTTAAGTAGAGTTTTGAGAGGACTGTTATATGGGGTCAGTGAAAAACTATAGACCGATTTTTTCGATAATTTGGAATATTTTTTTCTTTAAAATGAGAATTAGTTAAGGTTAACTTTTTTTAGTACCAATATTCGTGCCAATGGGGATTAAGACGATTTCCAGATAAAGGTCTACAGTGGGAGGTTGGGTTAATAGTAATTCCGTCTTCACAAAATTAGGTCAGCTATACTCGACTAAATCGATAAAATTTTTCAGTAAATAAGAGCCTACTTTTTAACACCTTTCGCATAGAAGCATAAACTTTCATGGCAGTAATTTCATGAAAAATTTAATTGTGTAAGTCGAGTATAAATCCTAGCTTCAAAAATTTTTTCACATTTGAATAAAAGCAGAAAAAAAATTAAAAAAAACATAAAATAAAATAAAAGAAAAGCTAAAAAAAATCACAAAAAATAAAAACGAAAAAAAAATATTATTGACCCAATCAAGGCTTAAACATGGCAGCTTCTTGTTGCCGGGCTGAGGCTGTAACCACCACAAGATTACAGAGACGTTGCATTTTCGAATTTTTAATTCCTGTTTATGTGATGGTACAACTTTGGCTTATATTAGCGTTTATTTGGGCTTTAAATTTTTGTATACTTAACTTAAAGTGTCTTGCATACTTGAAAAGACAAGGGTACAAAAGCGTTAAACTACAAAATGTCTATGCAAAATTGCTGTTTTTTTTTCAAAATATATTTTTATATAAACATCACTGCTATAGTTTAATTCCTAATAAAACCTTTGTATTTTTGAACAAGGTATGATTATTGGGAACACGAAATGTGGCAGTGACTACAATGTCCTAAAACTGAGCTTAATAGTTAAGCCGGATTTATCAATAAAGAAAACGGACTAGTTGGCGGATATTGCCAAGAACACAGGAGTTGTAACTTTCTTACGGATGGGCTCAAGATAAAAGGGGGAGTCAAAGCTACGGCTTTATATCCAGAGCATTAGTTTTTCCTACAATCTACTGATGGCTTTAGTTTGTTTTCGAAAAAGACTTTGGCTAACAAAATTGCTGCCAATCCTGCTCTGCCCTCCGAAATTGACAATTTTCAGGTAAATGTGTTTATTGATAGGCAGACGGCGATCAAGGATATCTCTGAAAACCATACACGCTTCTCGATTGGCGTGCAGGAAATCTATCAGTTAGTTGTGTGCCGTACACAGTTACTGAATTCGGGACACAAAGTAGTTTAGGGGGAAGGATAGGGCAAGGAGTCCTAATGTCCATTAAAAGGGAAATGAACGTTTGGCCTCCACTTCAGTTTTACAATAACGGATTTTAGGGTAGGGGCATCATTGTAGACTTCCAGTGGCAATGCTATCAGGTCATTGTAAAACAGTGGTTCGCGCTAAGAGAAATGCCTGACCAGTGACGTTTGAAGGTTCTGGGGTGTGCAAAGTGACAGTTGAGCACGTTCTGTGTTAATGTCTTGCCTTTGGGCTGATAAGTTATATGATGGAAGAGGAGGGCCCTCGAGCAATCGAAAGTAGGTGAATAGGGAAACTGGCTTCGACGGAGTACTCTAGGATCTAAAACATGATCCCGTCAGAGTAGTAGCAAATAAAGAGATGGCCGGATTTGGCATGTTGAAGCATGTGCGTGATTCGGTCCTGACTGGAGGTGAAATGATTATGAAGCGGTGATTATATATAAAATAAAATTCCTATGAAATGAACTGGGTGTCGCATTTGTTGGAGATGCGACATGATAAATCATAACCATTTTCGCTTAAGGTTGGGCACTGTTTCACAAGTGTGTGGAGATGTGTCTTGTCAAAGCGGATCTGTTTTGATTGGTATGACGAGAACAAAACTGGAGACGCAATTCGGGCTTACATAGCCCAACTCCTCAGCAAGGGGTCTGTTATGGCTTGCAAAGAGTCATGGCGTAGAGTTGCTACCTGGGTGGCCCAGCAAACCATCTTGAGGACCAAGTCTCGGGCAATATCGTGACGGCATTAAGTGACCGTGAGTTGAGACCAACGCGGCAGGTGCTGACGTTACCCTTTTTACAACTCTGTCTTGCCTTTAAACTGTCTTGTGTCTTATCTGTACGACAAAGCTCAAAGAACTATCCAGGATTGTTAGGACCAAACTGCTGGAACTTGAAAAAAGTGTTGAAATATTGAGATTATTACACCAAATTGAACCGCTGGGATATTTTTAGTTCTATATTTTGATATGCGTTTTGTCCCTAAAAATGGGTTATCTTAGGCTTTTGCTTATATCTCGACTAGAAGTAAATCTGTCTTAGAGATTTAAAATTGCAATCTGCTTAAAGATATTTGTAATAGTTGGACCCTAAAACGAGGTCCCCAGGATTTTTTTTGCTTCTAAAAACTTTGTTTCAACAGATGAAAAGACTTCCATAGCTATTAGGGTCCAGAATATATACATATGTATGTATATAGATACCTTCTTATGGGGGGCAAACTAAAAATGAGGATATTACAAAAGCAATGAGAAACTGATGTATTTATTTTATTATTTTTATTTAAAGGATACAATATGTAAATTTTTGCATTTTTTCATATGTGGTAAATGTACTGACAATTTTAAATTTGTATATAGCGCATACGTTCATGATTTTGCGTGGAATATAAAAGAAAGTAGTAAAACAGAATTATGAACAAAAAGTATTTTTATGGTATGAGAAAAAATGTTTTATCTCGATGTGTTGTTTATTATAGATGACGGTGGGTCAAAAATGTAATTTTCATATTAAAAACAAAATAATATAAACACATTAAAAAATTCAAGAAATCAATTAAATTTAGGTATTTGGGTTGCTACTTCAACTTATCATATACAAACAATCATTGGAAATTTAAAACGAGTATTGAAAACTGCTTTAACTATTTTAAAAACATATACTTTGCTTTGATATTTAATTTTTTGCTTCAATGTTCAATAAACTAATACTTCACACACACGCAAAATATTTTTATAGTTTCCATGCCAGCATGATTGCAGTAATAAAATCTCGATATTTTATTTTACCCCACATGCTCTCCTACTAGCACATTCACTGTTGCTTTCTTAGTCCTTCAAAAGTATTAGAAGAAAGTAGTACATACACACACACATACACGCATTTACCATTATTTCTATAATTCAAGCTAACGCTAGAGGATAACAAATAAACGAAAATCTTGATAAAACAGTAGAAATTGTAAAAAACAAAACCATAAATAAATAAAATTCAGTTTAAAAAAAATATTAAATTTTAATCTCCTGCAGCAAAACGTGCGTATTACGAAAACATGTGTTAATTTTCAGCAAAAAATTTAATCTAAAACATGTATAAGTGCCACATTGGGGTTTGGCGAACTTACTAATGTCCATGGTTAAGCGTGTTATGTTTTAATTTCTGGTGTAGAAGAACATGCTGTTGTTTGCGATTACACTTTTTCAAAGATTTATTATAGTTTAATTGAAATTTATATAAATCGCCAGTAAATGAAATTTCCAAAACTTCCTGTCAGCGAATGAACATACAAATAGAGCAATTGTATGTGTATATGCATATGGGCAATTCCACAAAAATGTTAACCGCAGTCCAAGAACGTATGCCGTTTTAACATTATCTTAAAGCGAATATATTAAATTTAAGTAATAACACAAATTTTTTATTAACTCATAGCACATTTTGAAATTTTCGAACGCAAAGTCGAACAAGTGCAAAAGTTCTGTTGTAGACAATTCAAAAAGTTCCTCTTAAATTGGAAATTTATCTCTACGTTATAAGTTGAAAAGCAGTCCAAATAGATACAGGGCGTCTGATGGCAGATTTATATTTTCAAACTAAAATAAAAAACGTTATAATTGATACAAATTTTTATTAAGAGAATTGAATGATAAAATGGAAAAGCGGATTTTTTTTATTTAAAGAGTATGTCATCCATATGTCTTTCGTCGAGTTAAACACACGGTTCAAAATGGTGCCTTGTATTCTGCGCCACACGCTGCAGTAATATTTTCCTTAAAAGCTACAAGATATTAAAAATTGTCATTACAAACCCTCTCTTTGAGGTAGCCTCATAAAAAATCAATGAGAATTAGATCGGGCGACTTTGCTGGCTATGAAATGCCCCCAAAGCGACTGATCAGTTTTTGAGGGAAATTTTCCCGAACCAAATTCTTCAAAGCTCTGGTTGTGTATGCAGTAGCCCTTTTCGGTTGAAATCACGTTTGCGTTGAGAAAAATTGATAAGTCGATAATTTTCACCGTTGACATTCGTCGCATGACCTCGAAAATTTCCGAAAAGAAAATGGTCCAATTATCTCATGCGTGGATAAGGCACACCAAAGGGTTACCCTGGGGTAATGCAATGCTTTTTGATGTTTCAATCTAGGGTTGCGGCTTTTTGGCAGTTTTGCTTGCTGACGTGGCCGTTCAAGTAAAAATGACCCTCATCGCTTCAAAAAAACTGGATTAGCGGAGCAAAAATGCTCCAATATCGTTTTACAAAAATTTTTGCGTAAATCAAAGTCACTTTCTTTCAGTTTTTTAACGATTTGAATTTAAAAAGGATGGAAATTCAAATATTTCTTTTATTAAATTTAAGGAATAATCGCTTTTGGAAGTCCCGGTGAAGCTGCTATTTTCCGTATTGAAAGTCATGGAATTTCACGAAAACTGCTTTCAACCAGTTCAATGTTTTCGGAAGTTCTTGAAGATTGGCGGGGCCCTGGCCGTGGGACATTCACAATCGAAGCAGTTGCGTAGAATCTCTGCGCAAACGAACGAATTGAATTTACATCCGGTCCGTCAGGTATCCACCGAATACCGAACTTTGAACAAAATTGTCGACGAGCAATTACGTAAAAACCATTACTCTGACAAAAACAACAATTGGCCAAAATAACACTTAACACAAATTATAATGCTAATCAAAAGTTTTGAACTTTGTCAAAACAAAATTTTCTTTTGGGAAATTTTTTTGAATGCGTGAGAATTGAAGAAATGCCCATATGTAAAAAGAAAACTTTTTCATTGTTTTGAATTACAAAACAATTTAAATTAAAGTTGTATTATTGTTTGATTGTTTCTTCAGTTTTACTTTTTGTTACATGTTGCAGTTGTCAAGTTAATAAAGAAAGCTGTAACACACATCACCATATTGTAATGCAAGCCGGAAGTTAAATGTTGGCCTATTGGGGTTTCTTTTGCTAAGAAGTAGTAAAAAGTTAAAAAAGAAACAAACAACCAGTTAATTTAAGACAAAAACTTTTTGTGAGAGTTGATGTAAGGTCGGCCACATGTTTAGTGACATTTTGTAAAAATTTTTTACAACAAAACGATGTGTGGGTTTGGTTGATGTGATGTTTTTCCTTTAATATATGGCAGATTATAATTTTGTTTAAAGGCTTTTTAGTTATGCAGGAAAGTGCAGCTTATTACCAAACAAATTTTTTACAAAATTAGGACTTAAGCAATTGACTGTTATGGAAAAAAAATCTTCCAATTAGTGAACTTTATCCTTAGGGAAAATCCTGTACCAGCCCATTTGATCAACTATGCAAAAAAGAACGGTCGGCCAATTTACATAAATTAACAATAGCAGCCCTAGAATTAGTGGACCACGCGCACGGTGGGACGTACTCCCGGTCGACGAAATCCCTTGTCATCCAAAATCCGTAGCGGGCCCCTAAGGAAATTCTTGGATTAATTTAGATTGGCAATACCGACCTCCTCACACATGACAGGGAGGCAGATGCGATTTCCGTTGTTAATGGACCTACAAGAATGGTGGTAATAGCCATTAATATGGAATGGTTGGCACCGCTTCGGCAGAGGAGGGTGAAACAAATTGGGTGACTGTGGAAGCAGCAACATTGGTAGGGACGATCCCACCCAACTAGCATTTCAGGAGAATAATCAGTCGGACTTAGGTCTGATTAGTAATCTTCTGGGTCGCCTGAATATTTTGGAGGACGTGGACGCTCTCCTAACACAAGTCAACATCCAACACTCATAACCAGAATCAGCTCCACTCACTCCTAGTGCCGTAGAACAGGGCAAAGATATTCGTTTTGTTCTAGCCCAGGAACCCTGGACCTCCCTTGGACAAATTCTGGAACTCAGTGCTAGAGTTTATAAGCTATTGCAAGCAAACATACAGGGAAAGAAAAGATCTTTCCAATAGGCTACTTAATATCTACATGCTTTCAGATTACAGTTACTGTGGGTTGAGAGATGAATGGTAGAACCTAGTTTGTCCTCTCAATCTACATGGTGCATGACTATAAGAACACACCGCCGCATAATCTCGACTGGAAAGCGATCAGCACTGTGAGGGCTAATCGGATCCGTGTCATTGAAAGGGCCGATACAAATGCCCATCCCCAGATCTGGGGTATCACAAATACCAACAAAATGGGTGAGTTTTTAATCAATTTCATACTTGATACTGATGTATACCCTACAGCACAACTCATCCGTATCTGCAGGGTATCTTTTATATAGATGGTGGTGTATTCTAACATCACTCCAGCGTGAATTAAAGTTCACAAGGAGTAATGCGTGCTACTGCCGATGCATTTGCTGTAAGCTCTGCATGGGTGACTACGCCGGCAGAGTCACAGAGGCCACCATTGTCCAGAGATCCTAGGTGTGAAACCAGTAGAATACCCTGGCTGTAGATAGATCCGAAACTTTCCAAATCACTTCTTGATGTAAGGTTAGGGTCACCACTGTCGCAATTACCGAGTACTGTTGAATTGGCACCCATGCCGGTAGATTGGAACTGCCTTTTAACGGCTTCTGAAGAATCTGTCAGGACTCAGAGCAGACTGAGCGTTTGCAGCACCTCTCGTTTTTCTGTCCGTCACTGTATGATGTTTGAATCAGATACATACTTTTGAATTGAAAGGCTGCATGGCTTGTCGGATGTATCGAATATGGGTCTACCGAGTCTATCATACTTTATCAGGGATAGCGGCTGGTTCGAGAGCAGAAACAGCTACAGGGTGACTATTGCCAACCATTAATATTAATCATTAATTTTACACAAATTTTCTAATCTTAACTAATCTAATTTAATATCTATTTCTCTTCATTTATCTCTCTTTTTCTGGGAGCCAAATAAAAGCACCGAAGAAACGGACCCAAGTGGGCTGCACCTAGTTTTTTCATCATATCCGTAACCTAACCTAAAAGTCATTTAAAGCCGTTTTAATTTCTATTTATATTTTTTGAGTCTTGTCGAATACAGTATACATTATTTTCCTATCTTTTTTTAATTAATGAAGTTACAATAAGTTCCAATTTTTTATTTTTAAAACACCTAAATATTGCAATATACACTTTTGTATGTATGTGTGTATATCGGCAGCCATTTGCTGTTAAATATTTAATGTTTTCATTTAAATCCAATTTTTCTTTATTTTATTTTTAACCTTTTTACATTTCGTTGTCGTGGCTGTGACAATGTAAATGGCCTCTTCGGTTATTTGTTTTAGAAATTGCTTTTCCTATATCCCTCTTGTGTGTCGAAATATTTTAAAAGTGCATTTTGTTAGAAAAATAAAAATTTTATTTGCATACAATATACACATATATGTATGTATGAATGTAAATGGTCTCACTCAATTGTTTCGACTACTTTAATTTATTGCTTTTTCCAATAACCAGCTTTTGCATTGTAACGAAATCAAAAAATTTAAATGTTTATGTATTCTCAACTTTAAGAGTGATTTGTTCATACAATGTTGCAAAGCCACTTGTCTTCCTTTTAAGTACTTGAAAATTTATGTGTTGTAAAATTTAAAAAAAGTGGACAGAATTATACAAAAATATTTGTTTTGAGGCTTTTTGCAGTTTTGGCACACCCTATTTTAAAGTATTTAAAAATAGTTTCGGAAAGAATAAGTTAAATGTAGTTGCTTAAAATAGTTACGACTGGTATATCTTTTATTGGATTTTTTTTATGTATTTAGAGTAAAATAATACTTAGTAGCCCTTTAAGAAAGATGTAGTAAAGAGTTATAAATACTGTTTGCAGTCCCAATCCTTAAACCTAAGCAATAGATGCTGAAACTATCTGGTGGGACATTTTTAATTACTTACTAACGAATACTTAACCTGAAAGGAAGTCCCCAGCTTCGCTCAATGGGTCGTTTTCGTTTTAAATTCATTCAGTTTTTAATACACATTGTTGCGAAAGTAAAATTTGTAGTTTTTAATTATTACTAAAGAAGCAGGTCTTTCCTTCTGTCCTAAATTTTATTAAACGCCTTAACTCCGAGGTGTTCCCCAATTAGTCCTTTGTTCTATCTGCCCCCTTAACATAGGCATATCGTTCCTAGATGAACCGTTCATGTTTTCATAGACTTATCCTTAAATTAGCAAGATTACCCTCCTACTAGCATTAAAAAAATAAAGATTTTAATTTGCAATACAGAAAACTTAAACAGTAGTATCTTTAAGAGAGGACAATTCAAATGTACAGGGTGTCCACCGGTGCTGCCATTTTGGTACACATTAGAGACCTGCATCAAGTCCTATTCAAGCTTATTCAAGAACCGCATAATTTTCTAATTCTTATGTTATTGTGTGATTAAACTGTTCAAGTGCTGTAATGTAGTGTAGCTGACACAGTTTGTGTGTTGCAATGTAGTGTAGTTAAGAATAAAGAGTAGTGTCATGCACTGTTGGTGACGCAACTTATATACTGTCATGATGTGTGGTCGATAAAAAAAAATGACTGTGATGATGTGTGGACAACAACAACAAAACTGTGTGTATAACACACAATGTTGAATAGATACATAAGCAAACATATATACAAGCAGGCAAATCAATATAAAAATTTATACATAATTACATTTCATTACATACATACATTAAAAATCAAAACCCCCTTTTTAAAACTAACACACCAGGAACATCCCGTCAACAGCAAAGTTTCGAGATGAATTAAAATTGAAGTGTGTGATCATGATGAATTGATGTACCCTTGTTGTTTACTTAAGTGTGAATATATTTTTCATTTAAGTTAAGTAAACAAAAGTGATGGCGAACAATACGACGCAGTACTTATTGTTGTGTGTGCACACGTAAGGTATATGAAATGAATTGAAAATTCGAGATGATGCCTTATTTAGTGTCGTCTTGAGCTGGCCTCTAGTACATATTTGACAGTTCATATTTGAAAGTTGTGAAGTAGAGACGTGGAAAATGTTTTATGAATCGTTAAAACATTTTATCAAAATCATTTATTGATTGCCATGAAAAAATTAAAGTGAGTGACGAGGCACATTTTTATTTTAATGGATATGTTCGGTTCTATGCAATGGAACCCCCTCAAAATATTCATCAGTTACTTTGACATCCATTAAAATTGACAGTCTAGTGTGCAATTTGGTGAGGAGGAAATATTGGAATTTACTGTTTTTTAACTGAAAATGGCGTAACGGTAATTATTAATAGGGAGGGATATCGTGATATGATATAAAACTTTTTAATACCACAAGTGCATACTTTGGGCTTGGTTTACATGTGGTATCAACGAGACGGTGCCATATCGTATACAGTCAGGATTACAATGGAATTACTGCTAGAGCTCTTTCCACAACAAATTATTTGAAGAAATGATGATGTTGATTAGCATTCAAGGTCGCCTGATTTGACTGAAGTAAGTCAAACAAAATGTTCGTGATGAAATTATGAAAATACCGCGTAAAATATGTGAGAATGTAAAAAAAATGTGCTCAAAAAGGCTCACATTTGTGAGGCTAACGGAGGCAGACATTTATCCGATAATGTATTTTATAAATAATTGCCGACATTAAACAAAACATTTGTCAATTTAAGATCTATTCTCTTTTATTAAATAAAAAATTATAAACCAACAAATACCTTGCCGGCGGACACCTCGTATTTTTGTAGTTCTATGGCATAAGAAACTGACAAAAGTGCTGTTAAATCATTAGTAGAAAAATCAATATTTCTAAACTAAGAAAGAAGCAGTATAATAGTACTGATTTGTGTTATATCTTCCTTTAAAATTTTAACAAAAATTTGGCTTTTGCCTGCATAAGACAAATTGTTTGCAAGAAAATTTTCTGACAATAATTAATCATGATAATAATAAAAAAATAAATTATAGTGAAGGGTGTAATATGGACGGACATTATTAACGTCAACTTTTTAATTTGCTTTTAATATGACGCCTAGTTAAATTAACGATTTAACGAACATTTTTGGATGACACTTCCTTTTTTCCTCTTTACCTTGAACCACACAATAGTTTTTAATCGCTGACATATTAAATGCCAAATTTAACGCATTAGAATTAAAACAGATTCCATACGCAATGCTTTAATTTATTAATGACGATACAGGACAACATAAATGTCTTATAAATTATAAACACAAATAGCCCAAAAAGGATAAACAATAACAAAGACGTCATTATTTTGTAACAAACATCTATCGGTGTTGGCAATAACAGTGAATGTTAAGGTGTATGTCGTAATAAACAAGCCCAAAAATACAAAAACGAAAGTAGATAGAAAAGAAAAACAATATTTTGCATGTCAACATGAAAGAAATAGCAACTAAACATGAACATTTTATTACTAAAACCCATATATGTAGGGTTACCCTACTAGGTGCCCTGTTTTAACAAAATCTCCATAATTTTTAATTCAGTCGGTGTTTTTCCAAATATCTTGAATGAGTAATTGGATGATCAGATCGTGCCTGAGCCAGGGTTAAACTTTGTTTCTATTCGAATTTTAAAAAATACACTTGCACAATTGAAAGTAAAAAAAGGAAAAAGTTTCAGTTGCTGTAATCAAAATTGTGCTTAACCGAATCATCGTTAATTTTAAGAAAAAATTTATTGCAAGAACTAAATTATTCGGTTGACAATAAATTAAGTTTTTACCAGGGACCGTAATAATTTTGCAAAACAAAAAAAAATCTCAAAAAATGATAAAAAATTCTTAGTTTTTATTTTTCTTAATATCAAATAAGCTTTTTCGTTGGATTAAAATAAGATTTTAAGCGGGGATTGAAAAGCCAGATATTAAATGTAAAATAATGACAACACCAAAACCTACCGACTAATGGAAGGTTTAAAAATATCTTAAATTTTAGGTTTTTTTTACAAAAAGGCTTCTACGCCAAAGAAAAAGGAAAAAAAACAAAATCAAGTTTCTTGACCCCATTTTTACCAATTTGAAAAAGGTAACCCTACAAATATGCCTTAAAATATATATTTTTACACATTCACTTTATATTTTCTATTTTAAGTTAATGAAGTGGGTGCGGTGCGTTTTGTTAAATTCTATTGTTGAGATTAACAAAAAAGATATTAATTAAGGTCACCGTTTTCAAATTTTCTTTTTACAAAAAAATGTTAAGACTTTCGTTAAAACAAACAACTAGACCTTTTTATCATAAGCATAGCTTATGAAATTATTAACAAAAACAAATTACAAGCAAAATAGTAATTCATACATTTATATGTATTCAAAGATAAATTTTGTATGATTTAGTTAAACAAAACCCGAAAATTTCTACAGAATCTCCAAAACTCTATATTTTTAAATACAGGGTGTCTGGTGGCAGATCAATATTTTAAAATTTTAACGAAAAAACGTAATAGTTGAGACAGAATGTTATTAAAACCATTGACCGATAGAAAAGAAATGCAGATTTTATGTATTAGGAAGTATATCCTTCAGATGTCTTCCGTCGAGTTGAACATACTATTCCAAACATAACTGTGTGTTCTGCTCCCCATGCTGCAGTAAACTTGATTCTGTTGAGCTGATTTCTGGATAAACTTTTTCCTTTAAAGCCACAAGAGATTTGAAGTTGTCATTATAAACTCCATAAACAAAATCCATGGGAGTTAGATTGGACGACCTTGGGGGCCATGGAATGTCCCCAAAGCGACTTAGCAGCTTTCGGGGGAAATTTTCCAGAAGAATATTAATCGAAGGTTTGGCTGTGACTGCAGTCTCCCCATTCCGCTGAAACCACGTATGTGAAGAGAACGGTGGATTTTCCCGCAGGTTTGGCAAAAAGAATTCCATAATCATGCGTCGATAATTATTATCGTTGCAATTACCTCATGCGAAGATAAGGTACTGGTAATGGTTTTTGATGTTTCAGTCGAGGGCTATGGGTTTTTGGAGACCAGTAAAGGCAGTTTTGCTTGTTGTCGTGGTCTTTTAAGTGAAAGTGAGCCTAGTTGCGCCAAAAAAATTTAAGTTAAACAAGGCGAAAACCCCCCAACATGGTTTCAGAAAAATTTTTGCGTAAATCAAAGTCACTTTATTTCAGTTCTTGGACGATTTCAATTCAGAAAAAAATGGCACTCTAGGTCCTAGTCCCAGTAAGTCTGCTTTCTTCCGTATTGAAAGTGTCAAATTTTCACGTAAAATGCTTTCGACCAGCTTAGAGTCCTTGAAGATCGACTGTGCATTCGCCGTGGGCCATTCATTGCCTAAGCAGTTGTGCGGAATCTCTGTACCCACGAACAAATTAAATTTACACTCGATCCATCACGTTTTCGCCAAATTCCTAGCTTTGAACAAAATTGTCGACAAGCAATTACGTAAGAAATGATTCTTTTATTAGAAATGTCATCATTACTCTCATTAAAATTGTCTCCACAGCGAACGCGCGATGTTCACTCGATAACTGTCTTACCTCCACTTTAAAATTTTATATTTTTATCGTATTTAAAAATATAATATATAATTAAATAATAATAGAATTTAAAAATTATTTATGAAATTATCGAAAAGATTTTTATTTGTTTTTACAGCTTTACATTAGTTATGCAATGGGAGCTTTTTCATAAAATTTTTTTGGCAGTTTCGATTCTTCTATAATATCCAGATTGGCCGTTTTGCGTACACAATCAGCAACGTGGTTTTTACCTCTAAATATTATAAAAGATATTATCTTGTGGCGAGCTTGGAGTCAGTAGCTATTCTAGTTTTGGAAATAGAAAACTATACAAAATTCTACCGTTTGCATGGATTATGCTACCTTTCGTCCACATTTCCAACAAGATGTTCTTTTAAATTGAAAATATTATAATGGAACTACCTTGTTGAAGGTTTGAGGTCGATAGCTCTAATATTTTTTTAAATATTTCGCATAAAAAATTTCGTAAGAATAGGAAACTACTTCCTTCGTTGATCCTATTCTACTATTGCAACTATTTTGTATTATAATAGAGTCAATAACTTTTATAGTTTCCCAAATACAGCGTAGAAAGAGTTTCATAAAAAAGATTTGCCACATGCATGGCTTACACTTGCCCTGCTCCTATCAAAGTCAACATTTTTCAGAATATAAATATTGCTATGAGATTATTTTGTAGAAGGCCTAAAGTAAATAACTGTTCCAGTTTTCTGTGAAACTGTGTATTAAAAATTAGTTCGCCCTTTAATTTTATCTAATACTGCTGTTCTAAAAACATAAAATTTAATGAAAGTTATTTCATGAAAATTTTCATCTGGAAAGTCTGGTACAACTGATATGTTTTGCAATATAAATACATCATATTTGCTGTAAGAGCAGTAATAGTTTCCTGAATTAAGCACATGGAAATTTGTGCGAAATATGGGGGGCTATCGTTTTCCCTGCTTCTGTATGAAAAAAATCGGAATTTATATGTGCCAAAGTTAGTAAAAACAATGGCGATATATGTAAGAGGCGATAAATGCCTCAATGTTTTCCTAAAAAAATGGATTTGCTTTAGGTTTGTGCTTATGTCTCGGCCAGTAGAAACCCGTTCTTGCTGATTTGAAATAGCACTATGCCTTCCGAGCAATATTTGTAAGCGGTTAATATCAAAACGTGGTCCATTGAATTTAACTTGGTCCTGGAAACTTAATTTTAACAGACGGACAGACAGTAACGGCTTAGTTGATTTTCCTTTCTATAAGGAGCCAGATTGTATAATTTTTTAAGTCTGTTGAGTATAATTTAAATTAGTTTTCTATGCTTGCTTGTTTAGAGGTTACAAAAAGGACCCGAAGGGGCCAATATGTAATCATTGGGTCCTTTTGGACCATAACGACCTAAAATTAAGTAAAAGGGTAGGCATTTTTGCGCTTACTTTTATGTAAAGGTGTATTGTTTAGCCGGAGTTTCTGTACTGAATACTTTACAACATTGAACCTAAAAGCTAAAGTGTTTTTCTAATTAATAAAACTTTAATTATTAAAAGATATAAAATATTTAATGCATTTTATGTTTTATTTTCTTTTGTTTTCTTTTATATTTTTGTTTACTACCTTAAAATTAAAGTGACTTCAGTTAAAGTTCTGTCATAAAAATACTTTAATTTAAAGCATTTTTATGTCCAACAATTAAAACTGTTTTCCGTAAATTTTTTATAGTATTTTTTTTGGTTTTGCTACTACAATGTCTTTTACTATCCCTTTCCACTTGGCTGTAAGTTTCCTCATTTTTAACCTTAGTTCTTAAAAGCTTTAACACGTTTTCCAATTTGTCTTTTTCAACTGTAAACGATGCTGATTTTAAGGTTTTATTTAATAGTTTTTTTTTCATTTCATCTTGTTTTCTTGTTAGTTTTAGTTTTGCAACCAACTTAACGATGTCTTTTAGTGGGGTTTTTTCTAGTTTTTGTTTAGTATGTTAAACCTGCTTTTTCTCTAATTTAGAATTTCCTTTATCCAACGATAAAGTTTGTTTTAAATTTTTTGTTGATCTGTTTAATGGTTTTCTATTTCATCGTCAAAGTTTATAGTTTTTTTTTTTTTTTTGCAAATTTTCAACATTTTTAGTTTGTTTTTTGACCAGAAAGAAACCTTTTTATGTGTGCGTGTGTGTGTTAGTAAAAAGTACTTGTTAAGCAGACTTGGTGTCGGGTCTGTGGTATTGTGTATATGTACATATGTATGTGTTCTCTTTTTCAAATTAATCAAATTAGGAAGAGGTACACAGTTGTTGTTTACAAAATTTAAAATGAAACTGTAAAGTATTGTGGCAGTTTTAAAGCAGATTGTTGGCAGCTTTAATTAATCATATAAACACAAATTTAATAGTACTTTTGTTTATTTGTTTGTGTTTTAAGAGTTTTTTTTTATATTTTGCGAAATAAAGTTAATCCTTATACGGCAACGTATGAGTAACATTAAAATATTTCACATAGAATATTACGTATACGCAGTGAAAACATTTATTTCAAAGAAAAGTTTTAGAAAATATAAAGCGAGTGTGTTATTTTAAGTACATTAAAACTTAATCTTTTAACGAATGGCAAAAAAGATAAATGTCATTTAAATAAAATAATCGGGCTCATGGAATTTTTAAAGTAAAATGTTTTAAGAAGTAAAATTTTATTTAAAAATTTCGACTGGATAGAGGACATGTGAAAACTAAAATTTCAAACATAATTAGGTTATTGGATTTTATTTTTAACGGACAGAACTAGGACTTTCCTTGAAATTATTATGCTTTTACCACCTATTGATGAGTTGTTTATCATTTTACATAGACTTCTTGATTGTGTCCATAATGCTGTAACATGTTATGAGACTTGGAAGTGCTCCCAGCTTGGTTTAAAACTGGATAATTAAATCAAGGTTTTAAATGTTGCTTTTGGTAAACAGAGAAATGGAATGTTGGTTTGACAATATTAAATGTTCGCTAAATAGAGACAGAAGTTTTTAAGCTGAAGTTCACATTTGAGATAATTCACAGAATCTTTGGGAGTAAGCCAAAGAGCTTTGGCTGGACAGCTACGTGTGAATAATTTTGTTCATTTATTTTTTATCCCCATAGCTCAACTTTGAATACAGGACGATGCAGATATTGTGAGGCCTCTACAATATCTTTAAAGGAACTAAAATAGCAGTGTCATTAGGAAATGCTCACTTGTGTTGATGTGTGTATTTCATGTGTAAGCTTTAAATTCTAGTCTAAGGTGGCCAGCCACTTTTGTTTAGGAAAAATTCACCGGCGAAATAAGATTTGGTTTGTGTAATTGACATTAATGGCAAATTTGGTCAAAATCTTGAGAGATGTTTTGTGGTAACGCGGGGCAGTAATTATCTTTTTCAAATACTTTTTTTAGCAAAAAAAACTGTGGATTTTGCGGTGGTTCTTTGTTGTCGCTTGAAGCAAAGTTGGTAAAATGAAAAGGAGCTCTTGTTTTTCAAATTGAAGTATACTTAATTGGCGAAAATTTTAAGAACCATTTCGACATAGCTCGTAACAGCTTATAGGCCAATAAAGCACCGCCTTTAGGGATCGTTTCTAGGCTTAATCGGCTTTTCTGAAGCAATTTTTCATATTTGCAGTAATGTTTTAAGCCAAATTATTGTGCTAGAAAACCATATGAATATTTTTGCTTTAAAAACAATTTCTATTTGATCTTACAAAATTCGGGAACTTGCTAACCATGTAAATCATCAAAACCCCCTATAATGTCTAGCAATTGGAATCCTAGTTTTGAAGGTTCTCTTTAAAAAACTGTTGATAGTTCTCTCACATCAGGGAAAGGTTAAAAGCAAATTTCTCTTCTATATGTATACGTAATGGATTTGCAATAACGAGTAGCTTAAGCGTTTTGGACAAACGCCATAAAGAATAAATTATCTAAAAAGTTGAACCTTGAACTTCTAATTGTGCTTTAAATGATTCTGATCCATGAGCCTTCTGCAAATTCTTGAGTTGGTTTGTTAATTCTTTCAGCTTAGTTTAAGGTAAGGGTGATCTGCACTTTATTCACTCTCTTCGGGTCCTACTGTTTTTAGGCAAAAGCTGTATCCCATCTGAGGACATTTTTTTAAAGAAATTATTCTAAAAGTTTCGTTAATTTAGGTTATGTTTTTTTGAGTAATAAAAACAAGCACAGCCTTTCGTTGACCTAAATTTTGTAACTTTTTGTTCTAAGATAAAAAATAACTTAATTACCGCAACCTCTTAATATTGCCTGTTCCTAAGCTACTCAATTAGGTAAGGTAAGGTTAAGGGAAACAGGAAGTTGTGGTGGTTATACCTGAGGAATGAAGAGAGGAAAAGGGAAAAAGTATTAAATTAGGAAGTTAAGAAAAAGTTAGAAGTCAATTCAAATATTTGACAATGGTCTCCCCGTAATGGCCCTTAAAACAGCCACTATCCCTGATAAAAGATGATAAACTTAATATATAAATGTTGGCCACATACAAAAGTCTATCCAGTCTGCCGGCACAAAAGTGCCTGATCCAAACATTGTCTAGTGCAGGCGAAAGTACAAGAGGGGATGAATACTTTTAATTTTCTCTGCGTGACAGCCTCTACAGAAGTTGTTTAAATCTACTGCGTATCAAATTAACAGTAGCTGGAAATTGCAGCCGCAGTGTTCTTAGCCTCTGTTTGCCCAAATTGAAAAGAGGTCTGGAACGTTTTGAGTTTATCTTGGGCAAGGATATCCCATTTATCTTTCATCTAATTTCGTTGAACCATCCGGGCCTTGCAATTTCGCCAGTATATTCATTCATTCACTCAAAGTTTACAGGAAGGAATGCCAGTAGTTCTATATATTTTCACCCATACCAACGTGATGTTTGGCGTCTAGTTTTACTGTAGACTATACATCTGTAATGGACCTAATGGCAGCACGGCTGTCAGGGAAGATACCAAAATTTCTGCCGAATATCCTGTAGTACACTTGCCAGTTAGCCATTTCGCCAATCGCTGGCTGTTCACCCTGCATTCATCGGGAAGTCTAAACAAGATCCGGAACCTTATTTGTAGAATAAATATGCCTCCTCCAAGCACCAGTTTTTCTATATATTTCAAATCAAAGAAAAAACTCCATTTGGGGTTACTAAAATACACCATAAAACAATACTTATTATGGTATGGAATTTTTTATCCAACCATAAGAATCAATGCTTGTTTGGTTTCGGGCAGTGAAAGAAAACATTCTCTATCGTAAATTTTTTTTCTCCTCATTTTCACATATCCTATAATAGGCTAAGTGTCGCAATTTCATTTGCTTCTCATTTAGCACTATCGTTACACGCTTCTCGTAGCAGTGACCTATTTGTGGTCCCACTTTTTCCCCTTCTATACCAATTCAACAGTGTGACTAATACAAGTGAGCTCTTCAGTAATTTTATCGCCAACTATATCTTATTTTCCCGGAACCCAGCATAGCCTGCTATCAGGAAAATACATAGTACCACCAAGGGCTCTTTTACAATCTTCTACAAATAGCTTTTTCTTTATAATATGATATGTTGCCCTCAAAACGGCTCACATTTTTGCCTTATACTCTCCACGATCGCAAAATAATCTGTAAGAAATTTTAGTGTCATATAATAAAATATAGACGCAGCTTCAGGTGCCTGCATGAATCTTTTATCCGTCCTCTGAGGGACTTAAACTGGTGGTGTTTTTTAAAAACTGAGTTCTTGAACTAATAGTCTGTCGCATATCCCCAAACTATACTGATCATTTCTTGACCATATTTCTCCAATATGCTAATGAAGGCAATATTAAAAAGCTTTCCCAATATTTTCTCTTCTAGCTTAATCAAGTTTCTTGCCATTTTTACTCCCAATCAGTATTTAGCCGGTAAAGCAAATCTTTGGAACTTAGTGGGAAGCTGCCACTTCCTATCGGGTCTATGGGTAAGAGTTCATCTAACAGCTGATATACAAGTTCTGTTTGCTCCCTTTGCTTGTAAGCCCTATCAATTTTCTGTATAAATTTTAAATGTTTAATAGGCATTTGGCCCTCTTTTGAGCCTTTTCTGTGTATGCTAACTGTATAGGAGCTTTCTATAAAGAACTGTACAAAAAATATTTGGACTCACTTGCTATCTTCAGCTAAAGCCCGTTAAGACCAGGCTTTTAAAACGTTTGGTATAGAATACCTTCTTAAAAAGAAACACAGCTTTGTTTTTTCAGCACTTACACATAAACCGTTTAGTAACGTTCACTACTAAACTTCCCCTAACAAAAATCTGCATTGCGTGAATGTAAAATAACATATAGACTGTTTAGCATTAGTAGCCAGTGTAGTAGACCTTACCAACTTAGATTAAGTACTTAGTACTTAATCTTAAAAAATATGGGGGCATAATAAAATATTTTTGGGATTTTCACCTTTCCTTTTGGTTGAGGCTTAAAAATTTATAAAAAAAAAATTATTATTTTCAATTAAGGGTGTTTTAAGGAACATTGCGAATCTCACCGGGTAAACTAATATACAACAAAAGTGTTTTAAAGTTTTCAAATTCACTTAAATCTTTCATTTTAATTTTCCCAACTTATCTTATACCTTTATTCTACTTTCTTTTTACTCTTATAGAAGCAAAATCTTAATATTAAAAACTATTTTTGAATGAATGACAAACAACAGGAAATATCAAGAGAAGAACATTGACATTTTATAATTATGACGCTAACGGTTAAGGTTAAAAACATACACAAGTGCCAGCTGACGCAATGTACATTAACTACTACTGAATGTGAATAAAAAATATACCAACACAATTACAAAAAAAAACTATTGAAATGCCACAATAAGCAATTATTTTTATTTGTTAATCACAAATGCAAATAAGACACATGGACTTATGTACTTACACTTTTACTTACAAAATAGGGTGTCCAATTGGGAATCACTTTTAAAAACATTTAAAAAATAGTTGAAAGTCTTAAAAATTCGATTGCTTCTTTAAAAAATTGGGAGAAAGTCGGTTTAAAATTTTTTTATAAAATATTTTTGCGCTACAACTTTAAAAATAAAATAATTATAGGGAAAAATGCACTTTTTACATAAAATAAAAAACGAAAACTTTTGAAAAATCGGGTTAATGATTTTGCAGAAAAATGTAATGTGGTCTTTTGTTTTAAGGGCTATTGTTTTTTTTTTTTTTTTTTTTTTTTTTGTTGAATAATTGCATTATTCATTTCAATGACGGCTTAGATAACAAGAAAAAACCTTTCCCACATTCGCCTACAACATTTGAATGTCGCAATCAGTTAAACAGCCTGGAAGTATGCAACAATAAACGTTATGAAAGCCGGAAACCAAATGTAAAATAAAATGAAATTCAATACAAAGAACCAAATGAAACGTTAAAAAACAAGTTTCCTTTTATTTTATTTTCCAGTATGCCATCTGCATTTACATTCATTTCCTAAAGCCAGTGGGTGAGCTGCCGCTGCTACAACTAGCAGAGTCAATGTCAGCACATAGCATAAGTACATAGCTTCAACCTTTTCGATTGTTGTTTCAAATTTAAATTGTTTTTGTAGTTTTTAAAGTTTTTTTTATTGAAAGAAAACAATTAAAATTAAGCTGCAGCTTGTGGCCGTTTAAAAATATTCAACGTTTTTTCTGTAGTTCTTTTTTTATTTTGTTTCTTTAAATTTTTTTCCTGGCGCATTCAACATATATCTGTTGATTTAAGACCTGCATCATTGCTGCCTCGTTACATTTAATGTCAAAACAGTCAACAAAATATTATCTCTGCCCCCAACTTTTTTAAGTTTAGAAAAAGGTAAACAAAAAACTATAAGGCCTTAAACTTTGCAGCGTTTGATTGAGGAGAGATTAAGAATGTTTTTTTTTAATATTTTTAATTTTTTTATTATCTGTTTCTTTCTTCTCTATGAAAAACTTTAGTGTATTTTGTTGACTGATGATTTTATACTACTAGTTTTTGCAGGATTGTTTTCAAAAATATTAAAATAAAAAATTGTAAAAGGTAATTTAAAAGTAAATTATTTTAAATTACCTTCTGATAGGCATAAATTATAAAACATAATCTGTTATTAAGAAAAGAAAAAGGCGTTTAAATTAAGTTTTTTTTAACTATATCTTTTTTTTAACAATTTTAAAATATTATATAGGATTTCATTCCAATTGAAGTTGGCTGAAATGCAAAACCATGCAACTGAATTTTTTTAAATTTTATAGGAGAAGCAAATACATATTCTAAGTAACATAGATGGTGCTTATAATTCGTTTCTTTTTTCGGCATTTTAGTTCAAGTTTTTTTGTAACATTTAAAAAAAATTATTTTGATGTGCCTTCTAATAAGTATAGGTATAATCGAATATGTTTAGAGATCGATTTGGTTTTTTTTGACAGTGCGGTGGTTATGCACTTTATCTAAAAATTTACATTAAAATGGTTCTAACACCATAACATAAGTAGACTTCAACCAAAGTCTTTAAAAACTCATGAACATTTTCTACCTTTATACAAGTACTTCAATAAACCTTAAGAGAATTATTATAAAAAAGAAAAGTTGGTTTTTGAAATCAGGGCTACCATCCCTCATGATCCAATTCCACTAAGTCTCTTTCTGATTGTGAACAATGTAACAAAGATTTCTCATGTCAGGTTTGAGGTCGAACGTGATTCCAGTTTTTACATAATATATTAAATATTTAATAAAACTAGTCCTTTTGTATGAGAGATCTCACTAGCAGTGCTGCTATACGTTTTATTAGAATTTAAGTATTGACTCACAAATACTTTGTAGTATGTTTTAAGCCGATATCTGTTATAGTTTTTAAACTACAATGTGCCAAAAGTTTAATTAACTCAAAAACAAAAGTAGAATCTCTGTGCTAAGTCCTGATTTAAAACTTTTACTCTGCAACTTAGTTTTGAAACCAATTTGGTGCTACGGGATGCAATTATGGGGCCCTGCTTCCGCCTCCAGTATTGAAAAAAATACAACTTCGTCAAAACAGAACCCAAAGAATGATAACTGGTGATTCTTGGTATATTACAAACAACACAAGGATCTTAATGTTCCGCGAACGAACTTCGAAATCCTAAACTATGTGGCCAAGTATTTAAATAAACTGAAAACACATCTAAATCCGCTATCTCTAAAACATCTTGCAACATGTGCGTTACAGTCGCTTAGGGAGAAAGGATACTGTCTCACTAAGGTTATATCTTTAAAAATGTTATATTATTTTACCGGAGAACTTACATTTTAGTCTGACACTGGCTGGACAAGTTTAATTTATTTAACTTTAGGATTTAAATACTTTAGTTTGCTAAATTAACAAAATTTATGAATTTTTGAGGAGGCTACCACTCTTTTTTTCTATTTTGAAAAGTTCCTCTTTCTAAACTTTCAAACAATGAACAAAGTTACTGAGGCTTCTGTTGTCCTTAACAAACTTTGTTTTTCTTTGCCGCAATCGGAAGTTAACCATTCTTGCTGGCAAAAGTTTAATACTAAAACTTTGTCCATTAAACTTTACTTTCATAGCTCTGGAGACTCGGGTTTGCAAAAAAAATATTGAAAGAATTTAAAACAGTACTACGCACAAATTTTTAATCAGCAGAGTTTTTTTTAAAAAAGCGATTATTAGATGCAATTCTCTATACCACTTTAATCCAGAATCCCGATTTTTTTTCTAAATGAATATATTTGAAAAGTTATTTTTGACTCACTGCATGAATTTATCTCAATCTAATTTGAGGGAATATTATTTTATGTTAAGTAGTCATAAGCAAAAATGTGAAAAATGCCCTTTAAAGGCAGTGCATATTGTCATTCCTTTTAATTTCCCATCTTAGTTATTTAAAAAAAGTTTCAAAAAGTACCAAAAATACGATAAAAGTACCTTTTGTTCACTTAATTAAACTCAGAGCTCAATTAAAGTCAAAAGAATTTAATTTCTTGGTGGATAGTCCTTAAATTTTTATTTTTAGACTTATGATCTCAAAAACCAAAATACTACCAAAAAATTAGCAAAAGAAAATTTTGTCCACTTAGTTGTCCTTCTACCACAAGGCCCTTTATTTAATTCTTAAATTCATAATCTCAAACAAGGCAAGAAAATTTTCTGAATATGGAAAACGCAGCAGTGACATCTCGCAATGTTCGTTAAATGATCGATATCACCGTCATATACAAGCAGTATTTTGCTTCTGGCAGGACAGGTACCACCTTGTTTGAAGCCGCGTTAGCTGGTGAATAGGTCAAAAACCCCTTTTGATCTTAATGGACAATTTTGTATGCTTTAAATTAAGATATGGCCTTAAATACATTTGCACAAATCGGACTATTGCTTTCATTTTTTGTTGACAGGGTACAGCACACCAAGGCTCCAAGCATTAGGCGTGCGATTTTCAAGACAAAGTTTACAGAAAAGTTTATAAATGCACTTTTACAATTCATCGTTTTCGCTGTTAGACAGCTCCGTCATATGCCATCAATTTCTGTCGCTCAATTATTTTTCATCCGAAATATTGAAGTTTTTACCTCTCCTTGGCTGGGAGGTAAGTACTATTCGCCTTTATCATTCTTTGGCTTTGGATACCAGCAATTTTGAAAAGTATTGCTTCCAGATTTTCAGAACGCCATCCTTAAAAATCTTTACAAAAAGAGATGCTTACACCATAACAATCATCATTTCAGCTCCTGTATATCTGAATCCCCTCACGCTCACATCTTTAATTTTTTTTTCTTTCCCCCTTCGTTTTCCTCTCCCGAATACCACAAGTAGTTATTACCTGCAGAGTTGCTGTCTTTCTGCTGTTGTTTAATGGCATCTAGTCGTGTCATATTAAAAGTCTTTCAAGAGGATTTTGGTAGTCAAGAAGGGATTATTGTAGCATTTTCATTAAACTGGCGCTGATGTTGGGACAAGGAATGCTCCCATGGAGCAGTTGGTGGTTGCAATAAGGAAGTGATTCGAGGCTGTGCTAGCTCCAGGAATCGTCCGCACATCTAACGTGCATTAAAAGTCTTGCCCATCCAATTGATTACATTAATTTGGTTTCTTGTTTTTCGATCAGGTAATGTACGAGTTGCCTTGTGTATATCGCGTTATTGGAATCTGAAGCTAATATTGCCATATTACGAGCTGCGGTGAAAAACTTTAATCTCATGCTGATATCGTCTGTTTGTTCGTGGATACTGAACCTTACAACTACGGGATCAAAGATACTTTCATTCTCTTTTTTTTGCGTTAACCCCATCAATCAACATATATTTTTTTTACTTTTTTGATCCCTTAGTATCCCAAACTTCAAAATAGAACCAACATCGTTTTTTTTTAATACTGCCGAACCCAATTTGATTTGTTTCTATACTTTTTGGGTTCGTAAGTTGCAAAAAGTGTTTAAAAAGTACCAATATATATAATTTTTATATCTTGTTCCCAACTGGTCAAAATTTCACAGGATTACCAAAAACGTGTTGGTATTTTTTTGAGACCTTTTGAATGCATATTTTCTGTTTAGAAGTTAAAAATCAAGACCTTAGCGGTACGAAAATATAGTTTTAACTTTCTTTTGCCTCTAAGAAATAAAAATTTAAAAGAAAATTTAGGTCAAAAAACTAGTAAATCTGTCAATCAGTCAGTTATATACACTGTGTTCTTTTACATTCCGAGACACTCTTGGATAAATTTTGTGTCTAACACACACAATTCATACATGAAAAAAAACTATTTTATTTTTTTGGTTGATCCAGGAGTGCCCAAAGCTTTTATTAAAAAGCAAATGCCAATATTTTTAAAGAAACCATAATTTTTATTCAATAATTTTGTTGTTTTGAGATCAACTGATTAAATTTTTACTTCATTAAACAAATTCTTTATACTCGAATATTTTTCTTTATTTTTTTTCCTCTCTGTAGCATTATAATAAATTTTATCCTTTTTATAGTGGTTACCAAAAATTAAAAAAACCTAGAAACAATTATATTTGAAACAAAATAAATTAATATTTAATATTATAATCGTCGATTTGCTTCCCTTTTTTCTTCATTATTAAGTTAAAATATTATCAACACAAGGACCGTCTCTAACATAGATATTGTAATAATAATCGTCATAATCATTATTAATTTACCATTTGTTGCATTATTGCAATCATCGAAAGGAAAATTTTCTTAGTATCTTAGTGCGGTTTGTTTGTAACAGTGCAGATAGTTGAAGATTTAAATTTAAAATAGTTTTTTTATTATTCCTCTTTATAGTAGATGAGTGAAACTTCAAACGCTAGAAAATGGAAAACGAAGTACTTGATACCAACTTGTATATAATTATGTTATGACACATCATTTTTTTAATCATTTTTATTTTATTATTGAATCTTTACTTCTGTGAATAAAAAATAAATACCCAAATCTTAAAACTAGTCATGAAATGGTGAAAAAAAAACCAAAAGGAGAAAATTTTGAATTATTTTTTGCTGGGAAAAAGCCAACGCTTTTTTCAAAGGATATGAACTTAGAATTTAACAAAAGAATTCTTAATTAACTCTTGTACTTCCACATCTTTTTCAGAGTTTTAAGATAAGAAAAAATTAATTTTAGTTTAAACAAAATGCAAAACAAAACTAGTTCTTTATAAGTTAAGCAAAGAATATAATTATGCATTTTAAGTATATTTAAAATTTATATAAAATATCCTTTAATTTTTTTCTAATTTTTCACTTGCAGACAACATGCCGTATAAGTATTTTTTTTAATTTGTTTAACAAATTTTAAGTTGCTCATACGTCGTGGTGTCAAAAGCAAACATTTCATATACATTTTTCTTAAAAAAATAAATAGAATAAAAATTTAAAAAAAGCTATATGTTGCTGACGCACATTTGTTTGTCTTCCTCTTAGATGTTTGGAAAATATTTCATTAATTTATTTCCAACATTTGGTAAAATGTGCACTGAAATAATTTGTGTGTATGATCAAAGGAAAATTGCATAAATATATTTAATAATATTTTTCTCATTTCTTGGTAAAGATAAGTTTTACCCCTTTTACATGGAATAAAAAAAAGAAAAAAACGCTATTAAATTTCATGGTAAAACAACATAAATACTCGAGTAAACAAAATATTTCATGCAAAATCTGAAAGGTAAAGTCTAATAAAAAGATAATAAAAGCTAAAAAGGAAAAAGGAAAAGGAACACTTAAAACAATAGTAGGAGCAGTAGTATCACAATAAAAAACAAAAAGAAATAATTTATGTAAGTATGTTTGTAAAATATGTTTATGTCATATTACACCACATTATAAAATTGTTTAAAAAAAATGGCATGTTTGGTTTGTAGAAGAACTTGTTTTAAAATAAATTTATTAAAATATGCAAAAATAGTAAAGACATTTTAAACTTTTCTGTTCTTCAAAAATTACCATAATTAGTTCAATTTAAAAAAAATAGAAGTTCAAGGTTAAATTTAAAATTAGGTTTTTGTGCTTCCTTGAATTAACTTCTAAATATATTGTCCATGTACTAAGAAAGTTATAAGGGGTCTGACTATTTCAAGTTTTACAAGTTTTATGACTGCTTTTCTCTCTGTCAAGTAAGAAAAAATCGAATTTAGCCTTTTTATATTAAACTATCAAAACTAAATATTTTGTATATATTAGTCCAGCCATTACCAAGCTAAAATTTAAGTTGCCAAATTAAAGTATACAACAGTTCCAATGGTTTCATCTGAGGGTAACAAAATAGTTTTCTGCAAATTTTTGTGCCTCTCATGCAGTAAGATATTTCAAGCGAGCGCATTTGGATACGTTTTAAGCTTATGATAATATTAGTACAAATAGTATAGAGTTTTGCATTTAATGAAAGAGACTTGTAGATCCTTGTGGATGTTGCTGTTTTTAATATAGAACCAAGAAGCACCAGTTGTTATTCTCAGGATTTTATTGTGACAACTTTGAGTTTTCTCCATGTTAGTTGCACTAACTGTTTTGTTTGTCTTGGATCTGAAACCAATTCACCTGGCCGCAGGGGGTGTTGCAAGGAAGTCTGCGACTCGTTTGGAGTCAATGGGACAATTTAATCGGGTGGCATGTGGTGACGGCAAGATAATTGGGAGTTTAGAATGTAGCAGGGACTATATGATCTCAAAACTGAGCTTGCGTGTAGCTGTTAAGGAATGCGGCTGGTTGGAGAGCCTTTGCCCAGACCACAGGACTTGTAAACTTTTTACGCATGTTTCCAAAATGGAACTTGGTATCAGAGAATCCTTAAAACTTCCTGACCACTGCAGTGTATTTTAGAAAAAGATTTTCGAAGGTGAATTGGCCACAGACCTTGCCTAGTTCTCTCAGACTGAGAATTCACAAGTGAATATATTTATTGATTGTCAGGCGGCGATTAGGTCAAAGTCCGCGATCTGTGCTTGGTCATTAATTATTTATGGTACGTTAAAAATTTATTGGTGGGCTATGTGCCTAGTGACAAGGGCACATCTACAGGTCTGGTAACACTAAACACCCAAACGGTCTATACGAAGTATTCTTTGCTAAAACCTATTTTCAAAAACTAAGATTTTTTTAATTTGCTTTGTTATTTCCAGTGTTATGCAGTATAAAGTTCACTAAGTAGATACAAATACTTATTTCTGCTCCTCACTGTATACATCTTTTATGACTATACAAAGCGATTATTTAACTATCTTTGCAATATAACACAAGAATTTTACCATGATCTTATAATAAATAAATACATACAACTGTTTGCAGTGCTCCTATGTTACTTATAACCTTTTGTTCTTACGGTACAGTGAGAACTGTTAAATATTTAACCGAAAAAACGTAACCACTATTTTAAGTTTATAATTGTTTGATGCGGTTTGCCCTTAAGTTACTTAATTTTTAACCAAATGTGGTAAAAAAACACCAAAAAAAGTTTAAACGATACTTTTACAATATTAAAGACATTTATTCTAACAAAATAAAGAGATTTTCACTCCATTTTTTAGTAGTCACACCATGCCCAATGACTTTACTTGTATAAGTTCGTACAACCATAAAAGAGCTTTTGTTCACGTGTGTGTACCGATGTTTTCAATTAAACTTCTTCAAAACATATGTATTCATTTTCTACTGTAGCAATTCTTACAGTCGACTTTTCCTTACTTCCTATCGTTACTTAATGCTTCCTTTTGTTTCTGCTTTACGCTATAAAAAAAGTGGCGCCAAAGAGAAGTACTCCCACGTCATCGCTGTTTTATTCAAGTTGGAAACATAAAATGAAATAAATTTTGTTGTATTTTTTTACTCTAATTTTTATCTGTTTCTGTGCTTTAATTTACATGATACTGAAACACTTACACAAATACATTTTTATATGCAGAGGCACAGTAATTTGATTCTTTGTAAGAGACAAATCAAAATATAAGAAAATGTAGATAATTTTATAAATGTAAACAAAAATTTAATTTTCTGTAAGATTTAAAAAGGCATTGGCTTTTTGTATATTTATAAGTAAAAATAATTTTTTATTTTACTTTTTTGGAAAGAATAAAAAGGGAATGTTAAAAAACTGTTATGGTTTCTTGACATTTTGTTTAAAATTTTTTCAACTTCCTTATTTGAAAAATTAACTTTTTTTTAGTATATTTTAAGGCGCCAGTGTTTTATAACAATTTCAAAGGTTAATTTGTATATGATCACATCATGTTGATGTGAAATATTAATTAAATATTATTATTTAAAAAAAAACAAACAATATTTTTCTTCCAAAAGTTATAATTATTATTTGATTTTTACTTTTTTGGCCAAAAATTTTTTTTAATAAAATTTTTTATATTTGAAATCTCATGCGTTATACTTGTTGTATCATACATCCTCATAGATAGTTTTTAGTAGACTTATTATTAAATTTTAATTATTTTTGTTTATGATGTTTTTTTAAAAAAAGGAAAAAAGTTATACATAGTTGCCCAACCCCAAAATGCACACTCTGGGAGGATTAAAGCAAAATTCTCTATGACATTAGATGGTATCAGGTTCTATATATACAGGCAAAATCTCTCGGAGATGAATACTATTTGTAATAATAATTTTTAATATTTTGTTATAATTGAGTGGGGTGTTAGACTCTTATTTAATTATCAATCTTAAAAAATTTTTTAATATATCTGTCAGAATTTTTTTTAAGCTACTTTGCAAAACTTTTTAAGTCCAATTAATGTGGTTACTAAGTTTGATTGTGAATCCTGTCCTTTAATGTGATTTCCAAAAGCAAGACTTATATAAAACTGTTGCTTTTTTTGAATCAACTTCAACTGATTTAAATGATGGTATTATGTTTCGAAAGGACAGTTATATGCGGACTTCAAAAATGTATTACGGACAATGTTTCCCATCAAATATCATCTTTTTTGTCTCCTTATCAACACGGTTTCAGGAAAGGCTGCTCAATATCAACTAACCTTTTGCAACTTACTACCATAGTTCATAATGGTTTTAACAATAAACAGTTAACGGATGTAATCTGCACAGAATTCAGTAAGGCCTTTCATCAAGTTAATCACGAATTGATCTTGCACAAACTTTATCTTATGGGATTCACGAAAAATACTCTAAACTGGATAAGGTCATACCTGACAGGTCGTAAACAGTGTGTTCTTTTTAATAACGTGTCTTCTAAGAATATTTCAGTTAAATCTGGTGTCCCCCAAGGCAGCCACTTGGGTCCTATATTATTTTCCATCTTCATAAACGATTTACCCTGTGCAATTAAATTTTGTAACGTTTTAATGTATGCAGATGATGTGAAGATTTTTATTAGTTACAAAAACTTTCAGGATAGTATTCAGTTACAGCATGATTTGGACAAATTTACTGAGTGGTGTAACACTAATTTAATGACACTTAATCTAAAAAAATGCAAACACATGAGATTTTCTCGAAGTTGGAATCTGATTGTCGTTTTCTGTTGAATGGACATCAACTTGAATTGGTTTCGGAGTTTCTGGATCTAGGTGTTCTTCTTGACCCTAAATTAAATTTCAATAGCCATATTAGTATGGTGGTAAGCAAAGCTCGTGGTGTGCTTGCTTTTATTAAACGTTGGGCTAAAGAGTTTACAGAACCTCAAATAACTATACGTCTGTACACATCTTTAGTAAGGCCTATTTTGGAATTTGGTTCTATTATTTGGGATCCGTATACTGCTTATCAAAAGAACCGGATTAAATCTGTGCAGAAACAATTTCTTTTATTTTGCTTAGGTAATACAACATGGAGACCTGACACAAACATTTTATCATACACTGCACGACTTGCTACAATTAAGTTGCCAACACTGCAAAGTAGACGATTAATGCTAAATGTAACTTTTATGGTTAATTTGTTAAATGGTACAGTTAATTCTGAATTTCTGTTGGGTAATATTAACTTTAATGTTTCACCCCGAACTACTCGTAATTTCATACCTCTTTAATTTAAATGTCTTCAAGCAAATTATGCCGACGCGGATCCATTTAGAAGGATGTGTAAAAACTACAACGAGTTCTATAATTTCATTGACTTTTCTGTAAATGTAGATGTTATAAAACGTAATATTATAAGGTTTTTAAATGTTTGTAATTAGTTAAGATTATTTTATGCATGTGTAATTTCATGGTCTGGAAGGATTTTAATCCATAGACCTTTAATAAATAATAATAATAATAATAATAATAGATAGGTTAGGTTAGGTAGAGCAGGCAGCCGTTAAAGAAAGGGATACAGCCCACTTGGGTCTGCTTGTGTTACCTGGAGTAATAGATAGAAAAGGTAAAGGTAGATGGGAAGGAGAAATTAAAGATGGATAAAAAAAAGAAGAGTAGAATAAAGCAAACTTACCAGGGTCTTTGATGGGAATCGAGCACAAAACCTAGTTTGGTAGGCTCGTTAACTTACTACTAATTTACCAGGGCATTTTGGCGACCAGGACTAGATAAGCTGGCAGACAAAGGGACACCCAGCCATTGTTTAATGAACTCATAAATTCCTTAGTAGACTGGTACACTGAAAAATAGTTATTCAAGTAATATTTTTTTTGATTTAAATAATAACAAAAATGCTTCGTAATGGTAGTTTAAGATATGATTTAAAACAAAATGCAAGAAAGTAAGTATTGTGAGCCTCAAAAAGTAAAATTTACCACTACTCGAACTGGTAAGAGTATCGGACATATTTTTTCGAGTTCGTGCAGTTTAAAGGGTTTTTATTGAATCTCAACATAAAAAAGTTTTCTAAACCGGATCTTATACCACACAGGTCTTGAAACAGTGCCCTTGCGCGTCAATTAGCAACCTGTTTGGCAATACGTACCGCTCCAGGGTATTCCCCATATGTTGGAAAGTAGTTAATGTTACGCCAATGTGTTTAAAGGGAAAGGCGAAAACCCCTAAAAATGACCGCCCAATAGCTATTTTTTCAGCATTCTCCAAGATTATGGAGAGTAGGGTTAATTATCACCTTATTAACTATAAAGAGTTTATCGGTTTATTAAGCAACTGCAAGTACGGCTTCCGTAGTGGACGTTCTACGCGGCACCTGCTGGTCTTCTTAAGAGAAAAATGGTGTACCTCGATTCTTTATTTTGGTAAAGGTAAAGCGGTGGCTCTAGATATTTTTAAAGCGTTTAATAGAGTCTGGCATTGTGTACTTCTATCCAAAACTTGCTGCTTTTGGCGTCGGTGTTAAATTTTTTGAATTTATATTGAGTCTTCTCAGAGATTGCACTGATCGTGCTGACTTAAATGGAATTCCTTTCACTAAGTAAAAAATCAATTCACGATTATCGCAAGGCTCCGCCTTCTTTCTTTCTTTCTTTCTTTCTCTCTTTGCTACCTTTCTTATTGGCCTTCTATATCAGACTTCGAATCTGTTCCATTCCTTTGCAGACGACAGCAGCATATGCCATTCATACTCATTTGACCACAGGGCTAGCTCTTTGGAAATTGCAGCTATGATTGGAATGGCACCGTGCCAATTGGACCGATTTTAATACCGTAAAACCCAATGTTATTGATAATGTTTTTGGCATTAAAAACCAGTGGGGTGTCCGTTGAACAGAACTCGTTTATCTTGAATCGAAAGAAGCATCCAAGTGTCTTGGTATCTTGCAACGGTGTAGGAATTGTTTTACGCCGTTTGATCTTCTCAACATTTATATCAACCATATGTTTGGCCGAATATTGAATATAAAACTCTCAAGGTGCTTCAGAGTTTTTTTTAAAGCTACACTCAAAAAATAATTACAGTAACTGACTGTAAGTTATTTAGGAAGTATTCCGTAAAGTTGTTTTTAAATGAAAAAACAGTTAAATTTTAATACAATATTTTTTAACTGATTTAAAAGGTTATTCAAAGCTTCAGCTAAACAAAAAATATGATTTTCAGTTAAAGTTATTTTTGTCAGTTATTTTTTGGTAATATTTAAGTTTGTTATTTTTTTTCTGATAGTTTGTCTTTTGCTGAAAATTTAAGACGAATATGTAAGTTAATTTTTTGATGTCTGAATTTAAATGAAATATTTTGTTTATTTTAATGAATATCTTGTTGGACGGTTTTTAAATGAATATCCAATTATTTTAAATAGATATCCAGTTGATTTTACCTTAATAATTTTTTGAGTGTACTTGACCGCATATAGGAACGGACTTAGGTTCTTATGAGTGACGTTGGGGTATCCAACCGCCTCGATTTACTTGAACATCGTCGCAATGTGGGTTTTGTTTCACCATTCTATCGATACTACAATAGAATGTGCTCTGAAGAAATCAGAGAACTTGCTCCTTAAGCACAGGATGTTTTTCATTATACTCGTCTTTCAAGAGGCACACCCATTTGTGGTCGACTGGACAGGAAAGCGCACCACGCTTTATAGAGAAAATTTGTTCCTGTCGCACCGTTCGTAGGTGAAATAAAGTTACCAAAGATGTCTTTTTTACCAGATTTAATATCAAGAAAATTTAAATCAAATATCTATAAACACTACTCTCTCTATCTTCCCTCCCATAACCTATTTTCCTAATACAAACACAATGCAGTGCAAAGGGGCCATGCTGGTTGTTATATAAAAAAATATGATTTTTATGCAATCCTATTTTAAATCTTTAGTTTTCAATTTTTGATAAATATGTATATGCAAATACACACATGTACTTTGTATCCTTAATTATGTCAAGAATTCCTATGTCTGTAATTTAAAATCTGCTAAATTTTAATTAAATACTAAAATGTACTTTTTGTCCACTTAGCTGACTTCCGATTTTAATCGTAGTCAACAGCCCTTAGTTTCAAATTTATAGAATAACAAAACCTTGTTAATTTTGACCATTCAAATAAATAAAAAATATAATTTTAAAAACGCAAAAAGTACCACATGTGTGCAAAAAGTACTTTTTGACAACTTAGTTGACTTTTGGCCTTAATCTCAAATTTGTATACACAGAACGAAAAAGGAGTTATAAAATCATGCACGGTTGGTGTCAAATTATAAACAAAGTGTTCTCAGTTTTTTAGGTTTTTTATTTGTGAACAGATGTCACAAATATGAAACCATACGTTGTCAAATTATGAATGAAAAACCTAAAAATACCAGTCGTTGTCAAATTGTGAACGGCCTGTTCATCATTTCATTTTTAACACTTTATGGTATGCAAGATAGTATGTGTAGATGTTTTTAGTTAAATTATTATCATATTCGTTTTCAGTTCCAAATCGATAAGCGAACTGTTTTTTCATGATCAAAGTCCCCGAAAATTAAAAACAAATTATGTTTAACATTTTTACGTTAAGAATTTAAAACACAAATATTAAAATCATATTCGTATTTTTTTTAAACCTGTCAAATCAAGATTAAATTATATTTAATACTTATTGGTTTAAAAGTTAGAAAAAGTCTTTTTAAAGGTGCGCATATACATTTTTTACCCTTTTTTCCCCCAGGACAAGATTAAATGAAAGAACCAAAACGAACTCGTATTTGTTGTAAACCTGTCAAACGCAGTTTGAATTACTTTTCTGGCTTGCCCCTTAGGAACCAAAATTTCAAAAAAGTATCTAAAACTTATTATTATGTTTCTGTCTTATTTGATTCAAAAGTTGCAAAAAGTACCTAAGGACTACTAATATATAATTTTTATCATACGTATTTTTATTTCAGATCTGAAGTCTGTACAAAATGTTAAAATTATAATTTTCTTCATTTGTTCTCAAAGCACTGTGAGACCTACTCTACTGTGTTGTTGTTTCTTTAATTTTTTTGTTGTTGTAATGAGAAAATTAACTTTTTGTGTGTTTTTTTGTATTCTTTTTTATTTTCCATTCATTTTCATTCAATAAAATATTGAGTTAGTTGTTAACTGCTTGATACGAAGTGCATACGAATGTAAAGCCGAGGAATGGCGACAGTGGCAGAAAGGGTGTGTTTTTGTATTAGTTGCTAAATACGATATTGGGTTTGAGCACTTAAGGACGACATCCTTTAATGGCAAGCAGAATAAGGATTTGAGCATTTTTAAAAGTTTCAGCAAAAATAGTTTCAGTTTTCTGTTGACTGTGAATTAAATCGGTTTAAGTAGCAAGAAAATAGCCATTGAACTACAATTACTTAATAGTTTCATAAGAAACGTGATTAAAAACGTGAAAATTTATTTAAAAAATTTAAATAAATTTGTTAATAAAAGTTTTTTTAAGAGAAAAAAGCCTTATTTTTGTAATACAAATTAAATAGTTAATAAATATTTTTTAATATTAATAGAACAGTTAAAACTGAAAAAAATGTGCTTAAGTTTTGTAAAAAAATATTTAATTTTAACGGGTTTCTTATTTATGCAGTTTATTGCAAATGGTTGGTTAAAAAAATAAATAAATATTTTCAAAAAAAATATATAATTATAAATTTGTTTAATTCACAAATAATAAAATTAAATTTATATTTTTTTCAAATGTTTGTTTTGTGTGTTCGAAAAATGTCTTTTTGATGATGATGCAAATAATATGTTTCATTACTTCTACTGCTGTGGTTCTTTGTGCGATTTGGTGAAAAATGCATTTTCAAAATGATGTGTGTGTTTTACAAAAATATGCCGCCAATTTCTGTGTAAAAAAATGCAAACTTAAAACCGCATTCATCGTTACATCCACTGATTTTTTTCATTGCCTTTTTTTAAGGCTTTGCTATTAAGTGCTTTGTCTGCGATTCCAGTGATAATCCCAGTTGTGCAGATCTCAGTACAAACAGCAGCATTGTTGCGGAGGTAAGTACTTTAAAGATAAGATTTCATGATTGCGCAGTTAGAGACGTATTCTTTTTTGTATGATTTTGCATCTGGTGCTGTTAAAGGAATTTTTTAGTTTAACATATTCTTTTCAGTTGCTATGTAGGTAGGATTCAATGATAAATCCTAAAGGTATTAGGCATTTTTTTTATTAAGAATTAGCAATTACACCGCTGCTTCGTAAGTGCAAAATTTATTTTTTTTTATAAGCCGAGTACTATATAGGAAGCAGTACTATAAGCATTAGGAAGTAAAATTTCAATAATATATATAAAAAAATATACCGAATCCCCCATTTTGTATTTAAAAATGAAAATATTTTAGAAGTTCTTTTTAAATCACTGTTTCACTTTTTATCTAAGAAAAATTTGGTTTTATATCAACGCATCCTAAATAATTTCAAAGATACCATATAACATTATTGAATGGTTCAAGAAGTGCAAAACCGTACAAAAAAATTGAAGAAACATTACTGAGCTGACTTCTGGCCAGCGTTGCCAATTCAGCCATTTTCTGGCTAGATTTAGCCATTTTTGAGCATACTTAGCCAGAAAAATTATCATTTAGCCATTAGCAATTTTTTTTGGCCCTTTTACAAAATTATTTAGCCATTTTTACACTTTCAATTTCTTAAGTTTTAGTCTGGTTTTTGTCTTAATAAACAGTGAAAAACACTTCAAACGCAATACTTTTTTACCGTCAAAAAATTTAACTCTTTAAAACGTGTCATTTGCTAAATAAATAGGTGTTTTTGTATACATGATGACAAAACTTTGTGCAAAATTTCTAGTTGGTCTTATAAATCAATTAAAACAAAGGGAAGAATTTGTCATAAATTTCTGAACTAGAAATATATTTGTTTATTTTAGACTTTCACATAATATCAAAACTCTACAAAACATTGATTAATTTTCGGTGAAAAACATTTTAAAAGCCAATAAAGAAAGTATTTTAACAATTTTGAATTTGTTTAAAATAAGTGATGAAAAAATATATAAAAAATATAGAAATATTTCAATATTCAATATATTAAATGGACGAGCACTAACAATACTGTATAATTTTGTGCAGAAGTTTATAACTATCGAGGTTGAAATATTAAATTTAAGGAAATTTCGGAGTTCGTTTTTAAACTTTTATGCCTTCCTCGTTCTAATGCTGTTGTAGAGCGTGTTTTTAGTCAAATGAGTATGATAAAAACAAAAGCTGGTAATCGGCTTTATTTAAAAGCAGTAAATTCTATCCATTAGGTGAATTTTTTGATTAAAAAAAATTATGTTATTTTTTAACATTATTTACATTTTTAATTTAGATTTGAATTAAAAATAAGTGGCAAATGCTTTTATCAATATAAACTACCAATAAAATTGATTAATTGAAACAAATAAAAGTTACGATGACAACAATAATAAGGTTGATGATGACGATGATATCTTCTTCTTTTAATAGGTAGTTTTTTATAATTTTTTTTAAATTATATTTTTGTTATTACTAGTCAAGGAAATACCTCATATGAATATAGCACATGGTCTCAAATAGGCTTTTGATGTTTCAATTGGATATATATTTAAGCCTTTATATTAAAATGATTTAGCCTTTTTTAGCCATTTTTCCGCAGGATTTTAGCCATTTTTGGTAACAAAGTTTTGGCAACGCTGCTTCTGGCCTCAATTGGAGTCAGTTGTCTTGTTTTTCTTAACTTTTGACCTCTACAGGGAACAAAAGTCTTTAATTTTATATCTTTTGACTTGTAATTTCAGAAAAAATTATAAAAAGACACGTTTTGCCTGTATATACCATTTCAAACCTTAAGTCGTTCGTGTAGCTGCCGAATGGCATTTAAATTTTGTTTCTATCTTAATCGATTTAGCAGTTACGAAAAGAGCCAAAAAATGCATCAGTATAATTTTACCTTTAGGGTCAATGCTTAAAATAATCACCAACAACGTATTTATATTTCTTCTTATCAGTGGCAATTAAAATTATGTTTCTATGTTTATTAGTTTAGAAGTAACAAAAAGTACTTTGAAAGTATAAAGTACCACGTTAAATTTTTTTTTCACATTTAATCCTTTATGGATCACAGTAACAGAGTAGTACAAAAATGTATTGAGTCTCGAAAATAAAATTACTTTGTAAAACAATATTCAATCCTATATGGACCAATGAAATTCAACTATTTGGTTCTGCTAGAACTCAGATATTGAAACTCTGCAAAGCCTTAGGATGATAGCTTTTGCTCCCTGGTTTGCCACTAATGACAAAATTCATAAAGACTTGCCTATTTTCGAAAGTAAAACATGAAATTACCAGGTTTAGCTCTAATTACCTACCCAGACTTAGTAACCACTCTAATGTACTTGCTATAGACTTGCTAGACGAAAGGGACGAAACAAAAATACTTAAAAGGCATCACGTCTTGCATCTGCCTTATAGAAAATAAAATATGTATTAATTTAGAAGAAGCTTACTTTTATTTAGTTAAATTAGAAGTTTTAGTCCTCAAAGACTAAAACCTCATGGCATTTAATACTTTAAGAAAATTTTCTTATTATTGTAAAATAGATTGCAAATAAAATTTTAAAGGAAAAAAATATTTTTTCGAGATCTGACAAACGGTACTATGATTTTATTTTTATTGGTTATAAGCCCAGTAAAGTCTTTTTGAATTTTTTAAATGGCATCTCATTACTTAAGGTTATGATCGTTTTTTATTCATTATTACTAAAAAAATATTTTTTCTTAAAAAAAAAACTTTTATGAACTGTGGCGGGTGTGATATTCAACCAAAACGTAAAAAAGAAAGCCGATTATACAGTATGTAATCATTTTAAACTTTTAAGAAATAAATACAAATAACATAAAAACCATCTTATTAAAATTTCGTTCATTTTCAATTTTTTTAGACTTAAATTCATCGATTTTTTGAATAAAGAAAAATTGGATTTTTTTTTCGCAATTTTGACCTTTTTACGTGGGATAGTACAGTTTTCATAACTTTTTCTAGACATCCCCACAAAAGCACAACACCCTTATCACGTACATACGTAGTCTTAAATTAAGCTCCTCAAGAGTTAATTTGACAATTTTTCGATAGACATCTGTCAAATAACCCCTTGAGAACCTATTTTAATTTTTATGAACATGAGCGTAAGTATTTACAGTTTTAGTAAAATTTCAATCTTTTTTGCTAATATTTTGTTTATTGGATTATAATGCATGCGTGTACATGCATAAATGTATGTAAATAATTGACATTTTCCATTAAAATTTTCTTGGGCTTATTTAACTGTCAGTCTGTTTGAAATAGATTTTCTGTCACGGTATGTTTGCTGCTATAAGGTTTGTCCTAAAAAAATAAAAGAGTATGTACATATGTGTTTGATTTTGCCGATATTATCAAGAGAACAAAGGAGGAAAGATAATTTAACTAAGGTGGAAAGGTTAGGTTATAGTTTTGGAAAAATATTGTTTTTAATCATCTTATGTAAGTATATTTTTAAATACGATTATTTGAAAAAGTAATAAACGGTGCGGAAGAAGGTTGTACCGTTGGAATTATAGATTGTGCGGATTTCTCAGTCACGGTGTCGTCAATGTGGTCGAGTGAACATTGTGTTTCGCTATGGAGGCCATTCTTAAGAGTAAAGATTCTTACGTAATTGCTCGTCGGCAATTATGTTTAAAGTTCGGTACTCGGCGAATACGTGATGGACCGAGAGTGACTTTAATTCGTTCGTAGATGAAGAGATTCCTCGCAACTGCTTCGTCTATGAATATCCCACGGTAAGGCCCTAGACGATCTTAAAGGACTCCCGAAAACATTGATCTGGTTAAAAGCAGTAACGTGAAAATCGTGGCGTGGGTTACTGAACCTTAAAAAGGGGACAGTGGAGAATCTAGTGATGGACGTAAAAGTGGAATAGGCTAGCCGCCCTTTCAAGGCCTACAAATCCGTACACCCAGAGAGGACTCTTCTAGCCCTGTTATTAAAAATTTCAAAACATATTTTATTACTGTTATTGATGGTTTTAAGAGCATGCGTTTTTGAACCTAGAAGTTGAAGAGAGGTTAAGGAAAGTTCTATATTTAAATATAGGGCCAAATCGTCGCATTCGATTCGAGTCGAAATTTTACTCGATTGATCGAGTTGTCAATGCTTTAAATATAGGAATTCTAATAAGAATTTTTGAATTTCGATTCGAATCGAATGCGACGATTTGGCCCCAGGTTTGAAAAACTGCTCAAAACTGGTAGATTTAAGACCAAAAAATTTTTAGTATTTCCTGCTTAAGACGGTGGACATACAGTTAAATCTTTATTTGAGAGATTTAATTGATTCAAAAGTCTTAAAGGTTAATTTGTTGTTGTGTTTGGTAAAAAAAACGGCCTAAATAACAAGAGCGGTAAGTCAAAACTGTTTCCCTTCACCAGCATGAGGCTAAGTATCTTGGGGTAATTGACACAAAACGGCCAAGAGGAAGTCTATTATACCTGCACAAATTTATTAAAAAAGAGCAGGGGCCAAATCGTCGCATTCGATTTGAATCGAAATTTTAAAATTCTTGTTAGAATTCCTATACTTAAAGCATTGACAACTCGATCGATCGAGTGAAATTTCGATTCGAATCGAGTGCGACGATTTGGCCCCAGAGTGTATCAATCAAAGGTGATAAATTGGATTCATACAATGATTGTAAGACTCATTTTAATTATCATGTGTGTGAGGCTGTTGAAAGAAGCTTCTTACCAAATTACAAAGATGTGCTTTACGTGGTATCACTGCTGCCATCAAAAAGCACACCCCAGCAGCAGTATACGTCATTTGTCATACAGTACCATTTGAGTACTGGTAAATGAAAATGACGGCAAGAGTCTTGGTCAGAGTAGGCAAGTCAGGGTTGATTTTTTTTAATATTGGCCACACTCCGTCAGGTCAGTCAGTGAGAGTCTGTATGAATGAAGTGCAGTTTTTACTCATGGATCTAAGATGGGTATGGATTGCAGGCGGAAATCCTGGCCATTTTTTTTTAGTAAAACATGTTCCAAGAAATAATAAGCTCACTTTGGGGCGAACAGTCAGGTATCCCTTTCAACCAAGGTTAGTAAGGGGTTGTAAGAAGCCTCCTGCTGACATTAAGAACTTTTTTTATCATTAAACTATATTAGGTTCTGGTATACCGTTTCATTTTTGACGAATTTTCTCGTAGTGGCTTGGCCCTTAAGTTAATTTATAAGGAGGAAACTGTAACATCAACAAGGGTTCACTGATATGAAAAGATGAAGACCGAGGCTGAGCTTAGCAAGCACTGGATTTCTTATTGACATAAGATCTAAGGCCAAAATTAGGTTAATAGCTTGATAATTTCCGGTAAGAGGTTAGACGACTACTCCGGATTGTTGAGGCATGTGTGAGGATAAGGAGGAATTGGAGACGATTGAGCCTGACATTGCCCAAGATTGCAGAATGACAGGTCCAAGTGGCTTGTTTGAAATTTAAACCAAAACACATCAGTTTTATTATGAGGTGCGAATACTGGGGGGAGGATTTTGGATAGTTCCTTCAACACGAATGGTACAATGCATCTATTTTCAAAATATAATAAAATTTTATAGATTTTTTATTTATAAGTAATTATAATAATTTATAATAATTTGCTTAACCAATACCTAAATGTAACATTTAATGTCTTAATAAATTCAGTATAAATTTATATTGGAATATATTGCAACATTTGATAATGAATATCAATTACTGTAAAATTGTATAAGCACTGCCTCCTATTCAATTCTCATTTTTCCTAGGTACCCATATTTTCAAATTAATTATTACAAAAATTTTGTTAAAGCAAGCACTGCTGCCTCAGTTTAACTATTACTTATCGTGAAAATGCCATATATGTTAAGCTTAAAAATATTTTAACGTATACGGAAATAAAGTGGAAGAAAGTTGTTTTGGCCCTGTGGACGCTTTTATAAAGTCCTTGAAAGGTATTGAATGTAACGTTTAAGTATCAAAGACTTAAACATTTTTTGTTTTAATTTAAGTAATTGTGTAAGCATTAGAACAGAAGGATGTCTTTTAATACAGTCAAATCCCGATAATTCGTAATCACAAGGGACCGGTCATTTCTTACGAATTATAGGGGTTTTTGATTAAGCGGGGTTTCGATTTAACGGGGTTACAGTAAAATATATACGAATTAACGGGGTTTTTCAATTGATTTACTAAAACGATAAAAAGAAACGTAAAAAACAATTGTTAAAAATAAAATATAAAATAAATACATAAAATAAAATAGCAAATTTATTTATTTAGCGTAAAATACGTGTAATGCGGTAAACAAAAAATCATTCTTTCCATGTTTCTGTTGTTTTTATTACGAATTATAAGTGGTAGTTAGCAGACAATTACGATTTATAAGAGGTAAAGAAGATTTTATTTGAAAAAATAATTACGAATTAGCGAGGGGACCAAAATGTATGGAAATTTTACGAAATAACGAGATTTTTTCAAGGGACCGACAGTTTATTACGAATTATGGGAAATTACGATTTATCGGGGTACGAATTATCGGGATTCGACTGTACTATCTGAAATATAAAACTGTTGAGAAACTACTTAAAGGCGCAAAAAATGCAATAGAAACACCTTGATATTCTCATTAACTTAATGATTCCAAATACAACAAGTTTATATTCACTGAAAAGTTGTTTATTTTTTAAAAGGGAATTACTTACAATATGAGCATGATTTATATTTGACTAGTCAGTCAGTCCACAGCGTCAGGGAAAAAATTTTTTGCTTCTCAAAAAAATATTGAATTGTTGCACTTACGCATTCTATCACAAAGAGGGTGACCATTTATTTTTAGTTTGAAATCAGAACACATTCTGTTTTTAAAAAAAAGATTTTTTGGTTTTTATTAAAACTTTTAAATACTTCAGTTATGGCGATCAATTTAATTGCTTTCTAAGTTGATTTAAGCAAGTCCGTCCGTCCATCTATGTGTCATTGTGTTTTTGTTATTAAAGTACAACTTGAAAATATTGGACTAAAAAATATTATTCGACGTGTTTGAATACGTCGCATCGTCTTTAAAAAATCGCAAAAACTCAAAAACGGCGATAAACTGATTTAGTAATTGTCAAAATAGCTCGTAAACGATTTATTTAGTTAAGGAACCAAATCATTATTTTATTACAATAATCGTTTGAGCGATTGAAAAAAAAAAGAAAAAACTTGCTCTTGCCAAACAATCTGTTAATACCACATTTTTATTCAGTACACACCAAATGTAAAATCAGTACAAGTACTGATGAAATGAATGGTCACCCTAATCATAAAAGCTTTTAGCAATTTAACTTTATAGTAAAAAGTATTAGAGTTTGAATTTTCAAAATGTTAATCAGCATTTAATATTTATTTCCATATCGTTGACTGTGAATATCATAAAGTGCATAAATTATATTATTTTTCCTAAATTTCTTCTTCTTTTAAATGCAAAAGCAATTTTTTATCATTTAACCTTAATTTAATTGTTGAAGTAGTTTCTCAAGTAGGATTTTATAGCAGTTTATGTTCTTGCTCGTCTTCTTTCGTACTTAAAGGTATTTTCAACATTTTTGACCCAAATTATATGTAAACAAGTACAAGTATATAAAAAGAGCGAAAAATACTGAACATTATTATCAACTACAATCTTTTTTATTGAATGTCGTTATTTGCTCAAAAAAATAAAAATGAACACAGAGATAAATTTAATACAAATGATATTATTTTAGAAATTTTATATTCAATGCATCACTTTAACTGCATTTCGTATTTCTGTTTGAATTTCTATGTGTGTCTTGGGGTCGTAGAATTTTTGTAATTTTTGTTTTGAGCAATATGTTTTAGACTACAAACTGGTGGTATAGAAAGGTCATAACTCGTATTTTTTTATAACTCCAGATTTTCGTTTATTTCGATACATGGTCTGCTCATATATCACAATTATCAAAAAAAATCTCGGCTTGAAATATACAAGCTAGGGTACTTCTATATTAAGGTTACGATATGTATATAATACAAGGTGGGCCAAAAGAAGTCATCTTCCCATCTTCATTTCTCATAAATGAAAAACTTTATTCTGTTTTTTCATTAAGTTTACTAGAACCTTTACAATTTTAATGGTCAAGTCGAGAAGATGATATAGGCCAAACGGGCACTGCCACAATTGATTGCTATACGGGCTCGTTTTATAGCATTTCTCATCCCTTCGATGAGAACAGGTTCTCGCACTCGTGTCGAATGTTGTCCTTAAGGGCTTCCAAGTTCTCGGGCTTGCTTAGGTCAACACGGGGCTTTTAGCAACCCCACAAAAAAAGTCTGGAACGGTTTAATCGAGCGGTCTTGCAGGCCAATGCAAATCGCCAAAACGAGAGATAGGACGACCCGGGAACGCGGCCTTCAGAATATCGGCTGTGGCTGGTGCAGTGTGTGCCGTTTCTCCGTCCTATTGGAACCACATATCCTCCAGTCCTAATTCGTTCAATTGTGGTAGAAAAAGCTCGGCTAACATGGCCATAAAGCGCTTACCGTCCACTGTTGTCATTTGACTAGCGGCGTCCTCGAAAAAAATGGCCCGATTACCCCTCCAGCGTGAACAACGCACTATGCAGTCACTTTGAGCAGGTGTAATGGCTCCTCGTGCATCATTTGTGGATTCTCGGTGCCCTAAAAGCGATAGTTTTGCTTTTTCACGTACCCGCTGAGGTGGAAATGAGCCTCATCGCTCATTATGATTTTGGTCGAAAAATGGTCTATTTCGGCCTCGAGATTGAGGATGGCTTGGACATAGATTACATGCGCTTGGCGGTAGACAGGCAGCAGCTAACGCACCGACTGGACTTTGTACAGGAACATGCGCAGGCCTTTGACCAAAGTTCGCCTTAGGGAGGACCGGCTGATGGCTAATTGCGAGGCACGGCGTCTGGTCGATGGTTATGGCGACAGCTCGATATCCTCGCCAACAGCGGCGATATTCTAGGCAGAACGAACGTTACGGGGCCACTTTTGGTAGCGTCTCGTGTGGTCCCATCCTCTTTAAGGTTGGTGCCAAAATGGCGCAGTGTTTGCGCGGTTGGTGATAGACGACCGGGGCAGCGGCGACGGAATTCGCACTGCGCCAACACCACAGACGAATTGTTACGCAAAAATATAGACACGATTATTTCGCGTTCTTGAGGAGTGTATCCCTCAATGGCTTGTTCACTTGTATTCTGTTTAGTTCACAAATGTCAAAACAGATTTGACATTGGCCGCCATTTGCAAAAATAAGAGTATCTTCCAATAGGGTGATTTCTTTTGACCCAGCTTTTATATAAGACTTTGTTTCATTTTCATAACTTTTGAAAATTATCCTAAATTATAGGTGAAAAGTTTTATGTCTTAATTAATTTGAGCAAAAAAAATCAGGGGCGACACCTTAATTCCTTATAGGGCGTGTAACTTAAATTTTATACGGATTTTAATAACTGTCAAAAATTTTGACTTGTAAAAAAATAAAAATATACATCGACAAGTGTACAATTAAAATCGATGAGTGGCAAGTGTGAGACGGCTTTTTTTATCTCAGACCATTAAGAAAATATAAATGTTGAAAAAACATTTGTATATGTGTTTGTGTACAAGAATTTGGCATAATCGAATATAGCGCAGTCACTTGTTGTATTTCTAATGTATTTTTTATTATTCGTTGGAGTTCTTATTCCTTCTTTTTTCCTTTTTTTTCTTTTTTTGTTGTGTTAAGTTATAACTTCCTTATATGACATTCATGGCCACAAGAAAATTCTATATTTAGTGACATGAGTTATTCATGCTTCTTCTTTTCACCTAAATTTGTATGTTTATTTCAAATGCTTTCATTTTTTATTTTTTTTTTCAAAACCAACGATAATGACCTTTTTATTTGCCAAAATTTGATTTCATGCCACAATTTTGGGGAGAAAACATGAAATAAAAAAATTTTTTTTTCAACAATAAACATAAAGCTTGAATTATGGATACATTAACTAACTACAAGTTATAAATGTATTTTATATAAGTTCAGTGGCGTAGTTAGAATATAAAAATATTTACAATATTTTTACATCAACTATTTTTATACATACATGACTGACTTATTTATTCACATATATTAAACGAGTAAGGAGATTAAAGCTTGGACTGTGGGAACCACTCGTAATGTGGAGATCAACTACGAAGAGATTTTTAAAGTTCGGAACTTTAAAAGCGGTACCAGTAAAACGCAATAAAACCGAAACTGAAAAAGTATTGTATTCCATTTAAAAAGTAAACAAACCCGAATCGGGTACTTTTTAAAAATTTTAAACCCTTAGGCAAAAAAGAATACAAGTTACACCAAACAAAATAGAAACAATTATACAATTGCATTTGAAAAGTTTTGTAAAAAAAAAAGTTAGGTTTTGGATCCTTGTTTGAAATTCTGACCCTAAGGGATAAAAAGAATATAAAAATTATATATTTGTACCTTCGAGGTACTTTTTGTAACTTTTAAATCAATAAGATAAAAACGTAATTCAAATTATGTTTGACAGGTATTGAATACGACGACGAAATGTAATATTATATACTAAAGAATGTATAGGGTTCAAAAGTCAACTAAATAGACAAAGGGTCCACTTCCTCCCGACTTTTTTCTCTTTTTTTAAGATTTTAATTTAAAAATATTATAGCCCTGTTGAGGTCAAAAGTCAACTTAGTGGAAAAAAACTTTTTTTTTAATAAGTATTTCTTAGCCCCTTTCACGTTAAGAGTTTGAAAACATAATATAATTAAAGGCTTTTGACTCATATAAAGGTTTGACCCATATAGAAGTCGGAAGTGAAGTAGATGGACGATAAGTACTTTTTACATAATAAAAACTTTTTTACCTTTTTCAAAATTACAAGCCAAAAAATAAGAAATTATGGAAAAACTATTGACCCATATAGTAGTCGAAAGGCAACTGGATGGATTAAAATTCCTTTTTTTAACTTGAGAAACTTCTTAGCACTTTTTAAAATTATAAGTCTAAAAATATGAATCTAAGGACTATAAACCCAAAACAGGTTGGATGTCAACTAAGTCAACAAAAAGTATTCTTATTACATTTTTGTAACAGTTTAAAAAAAGATATGAAACCAAATATATGAAATGGAGGACTATCGACCGATATAGAGGTCGAAATATAAATAAGTGAGTCAGGGGTACTTTTTTGTAGAGTATAGTTTTAGGTGACAAATACAGAGAATTTAGAAAAGGAGACAAAAGTACTTTTTAGATTTTGTAAAACTTTTTTCACATTTTGGGTTATTAGTCTTGAATTATAAAATTCAGGATTATTGACCCATATCGAGGTTGTAATGCCACTTATTAGGCAAAAAAGTACTTTTTTATATTTTTGGTACCTCCTTGTATTGGCAAGTTAATGATATTGGACGCCGTTGAGCAACTTTTCTGGTACTTCTTTATATTTTTTTAAATTTCGGGTCTAGAAATATAAAAGTAATAACTATTGACTCACTCAGAAATCAAAGGTAAACTTAGCGAGCAAAGGGAACTTTTTGTAAATTTTTGGCGTTTTTCTGCATATTTGAGAGAACAAGTCTAAAAATATGAAGTTAAGAAATGAATTTGAGCCTTAAATGTATATTATGTAGGTCGGAAGCCAAAAGCATTATTATTGCATTTTTGATATTGTTTTTTCTGTTTCAAGGATATGAATCAAGAAATAACAAACTGAGAATTATTGAGCCATGTAGAGGTCAAAAGTAATATATGTAAGTGGACCATAAAAATGTTTGTTAACTTTTTGCTATTTCTTCGTATTTTTTGAGATTATGGGTCTAGAAATTAATATTGGGCAGAGTTTAGCCAGTAAGTAGTTAGAAGTCGGCTAAATGGGCAAAAAGTACTTTTTCAATATTTTTGGACTTTTTTGTATTTTTTTGAGATTAGAAGCCAAGAAAAATTACTTAGGGACTATAGACCTACATTATAATCAGCAGTCAACTGTGTGGGCAAAAAGTACTTTTTTAATTTGTTTGTATTCCTAGGCCCTTTTTGGGGTTATGAGTCAAGAAACATAAACACAATTTAAAGTCGGAAAATTCAAAACCCGGATATTCTGGGATTTAGGGATTTTTTACTTTTTTGTATTTTTTTTAAATTTGTTACAAGCCTAGAAATATGAGTTAAAGACTGTTGGCCTCTATTTAGGGCAAAAGTCAACTAAGTGGACAGAAGGCTTTTGTCTCATTTTTGGTACATTTTTGCACTTTTTGAAATTTTGGGTCTTATAATATGGAACTTAGAACTATTGACCATTATAGATATCAGAAGTAAACTAGGTGAACAATAATATGAAATAAATATAAAATATGAAATTAAGGTTTATTAACCCATACAGAGGTTGGAAACTAACTAATGGGAAAATTGAAAGTTTTCTGTACTTTTCGCCTTTTTTAAGATTGAGAGTCTTAAAACATGAAATTGCTGACTTTTAACTCATTTGAAGATCGAAAGTCAACTAAATTGGAAAAGAGTACTTACTACTTTATATATTTGGAATTTTTTTGCATAATGTTTTTGTCAACGGGGGGCTGTTTATTATCATGGGTTGAGGAATTATAAAAGAGGGCAGGATGCTATCCACCCCCTCATCGTATAGCTTTTTTACAAATTTTCTGTTTGTGGCCTTGGGAACTATTAAAAGTTTGTAATATAAGAATTAGTACTCACTGTTTAAAAAGAAATGTTCCTTAAATCAATTTTCATTTTTTCTTTATCTTTTAGGAATGTACACTGGAAAAGATGAAATCAATTGATACATGGTTGTTTGAACTTAACAAAATATCATATTTCGATACGGGAGCAAACAAGAGTCCTTTAATGAATTGCCAAAAGGTCGTTGCAAGAGAACGTAAGTGCAAAATTATTTAACGAACTCCTTGTTCTACTTCTTATATTATTTTAATTTTCTTAGCCAACACCAACAAACTTGTAACGGCAAGATTTTGTCAACTTCAGGCGGGTGATTCAGATGCTTGTCAGATATTGCGTTCAAAACTAAATATATCACCGGCCAGTGATACACAAACGTCACAGAATAATCATAATAACAACAACAACAATGGACGGCGCATTGCACAACAACAACAGACCGAAGATGACCAGTTTCATTGTTCAAATTGTTACACAGACAATTGCAATGGGGCCTCAGTGGTAGGCAGTTCTCTTCTTACTCTGGCACTAATAGTTCTTGTAAAGCAGCTGATTCTAAGGCTCTGGTGAAAGTTTTAAAATTAAGGGAATTGATCTTACAATATGAAAAGAAAGAGTAGCGAAAATAATAATTTTTTTTTTTTATATTAATTTTTATTATTTTTATTGTATATATGTAAGTGTTGCAAACATATTAATATTGAAACCTGTTAAGTGTGAGTATGTGTAAATAGGCCTTATTGTAGTGAAAATTAAAAAAAAAATAGAATAGAAAAATTTAAAAGCAATGTAAAGCTTAATTAAATTAGATTGAAATATTAAGCAAATTGCCTTTGAGAAATAATTACAAATAACATTAAAAAAAATGAAAAATATTTAGTTTGCAGAAATTTCAAAAATGGCAGAAAATCTTAAAAAGCACGTTTTGCATACGTAGTGGAAAAAAATTTAAGCGGTTATAACTACGTTTATACCAAACTGATTAACTTAAGATATACATTCGTGGGACATTTCTCTTTCGAATGGTATATTTTTGGTCTAAGTCGGGCATATATTGCAAACACAAAATTTGGATAAAGAATTCACTTTGTGTGTTAATATGTAGATTTGGCTTTACCTAAAGAAGTGATGTCAAGTGTAGAGAAAATTCATTTTCATAACAGAGAAAAATTTGTTTAAAATGCATTGTAGGACATATAACGAAAAATTAAAACGAAAATACTAGATACATTTTTTTAAAGGCTTTTAAATGTTCTTTTAAGCCTCTTTTTTAAATTTTTGGATTAAAAAAAAACTTGAAATATTTAAAATAATGTGAAATAGAAGGAACCCTGTAGACAAGCTAATACACAAATTAGTACAGCAACAACTCGATAATAATGCTTTAAATTAATTTCAAAAATTATAACTAAATAAATATTCACCTAAATGCCTTTTTTATAAAATTAAAATGTATTACAATTAGTTTTACACGTTTTAATTTTTTTTTTTAAATGAAATCACAAAATCTAAGAAAATTTAAATAAAAGAAATAATAAATGTGTGTAATTAATAAATCATTTTAAAACACCCTTACACATACACGTCTAAAGCAATTATTAGAACAATAAAAATGTTAGTTATTTAACAAAACAATAAACTATTTGCAATAATCAAAAAATGCCAAAAAAAGCAAAATTAAAAAGAAATTTTTGAATTAATGTTAAGCAAACAAAAACATAGAATTAAATAAAAAATGTTTTTTCTTCAAACACAAGAAGAATTTATTTAGAATTTAAAAAGCTTTTCAAAGGGTTAATATAAAGATCCCTTAAATGGTAAGAATAATGACACTATTGCCGTTAATAAATTTTTAAGGTTTTCTAAAGAATTTTAAATACAATTAGAAATGTCTGAAATTTAATTAGAAATTTCTGAAATTGAATTAGAAATTTCTGAAATTGAATTAGAAATTTCTGAAATTGAATTAGAAATTTCTGAAATACAATTAGAAAGTTCTGAAATACAATTGGAAATGGTGTAAAAATTTAAAACAAGTAAGCTTTGTTGACTTTGTCAAAGAGGTCGACTCTTTTAAGGTCAGTACTTCTTAACTTAGAATATTAGGAAAATTTAAAGGAATGCAAAAAGTACTTAAAAGTCAAAAAAAGATGTTTTAGACCTCAATCCAAGTAAATTGTTGTTAATTTCATATTCGCAGAACCATGACCTTAAAAAAAAATAGAAAAAAGGACTATAAATGTAAATTAGGGCTCATATCTCTTTTCTCATAATCTAAAAAACGCAAAAAGGTGCCCTAAAAAGTACCAAAGTGTAATATTTACTTTTTTTTTAATTCTTAGTGGAACTAACCTTACAAAAAATTTATTCATATTTTTTTCAAGATCAGTCGAACACAATTTTATGTATATTCCCATCTGTTTTTATACCCTACACATAAGTGATAAGGGTATATATAAATTTGTCATTCCGTTTGTAATTCCTTTATTATCCATTTGGGACCCCATAAAGTATATATATTCTGGATCCTTATAGATAAGGAAGCCGATTTAGCGATGTCCGTCTGTTCGTGTGTCCGTCTGACCGTCTGTCCGTGTTATGGTTGAAATCAACTTTCTGAAGCCCCCCGATATCGCATAGACCCGAATGTGGTATCAAACTGTCACAGATAGTCGCGAGAAAATCGTTATTGAAATACAGCAAAATCGCCCGATAAATGACCGAGATATAAGCAAAAAACCAAGACTACCTTGTTTTTTTGAGTCTACAACAACAACAAAGAACATACTTTGACATGTAATAATAAAAAAACAACAAAAAAAGAAAAAAACAGAATCAGTCATGTTGATAATATTGAAACACATCCAAAACAAACATTTTATTAGCGTAAGTGTTCATACATATAACAGCGTTGCCATACAAAGCTTAATTTAAACATTTTTAAAATCGCTCCTACGTTTTCCAGGGTTCTTCTACAAAGGTAAAATGTAAGACCGACCCAAATTATTTTTTCCATCCAAACATTTTTGTGGAACATACTTACTCTCTATCTCCAGCCCCTGACATGGTTGCCATACAAAATTTAAAAAAATAAGGTAAAAACCGCTACAACTTCCCCGGAGTCGCCCGTAGAGGAAAAAAATGTATCACAGACCCCCATTAGTTTTTCCTCCCATTAGGGGGTTGCCATACAAAATTTACAAAAATGATGTAAAAATGCCCACAACTCCTTCAAAGTTGGCCTTAGAGCAATAAAATGTACGACCGACCCCCATTAGTTTGCCCTCCCAAACATGTTCCTAGAATATACTTACCCCCTATCTCCACGCCCTAATGGGGTTGCCATACAAAATTTACAAAAATGATATGAAAATGCCTACAACTTCTTCAGAATTTGCCTTAGAGCAATAAAGTGTACGACCGACCCCTATTAGTTTCCCCTCCAAAACATATTCCTATGGTCTTATATATAAACGTACAATAGTGTTTATTAAAGGCTTATTTGACAATTATTCCATTTATACTTGTCAAATAAGCCTTTAATAAACACTATTGTACGTTTATGAATAAGACCCTTAGAATATACTTACCCCGTATCTCCACCCTCTAAGTGGGTTGCCATACAAAATTTGTAAAAATTAGGATAAAAGCCCCTACAACTTCCCCGTCACACGACACCGACCCCAATTTAAAAATTAGAAATATTTCATAAGTAAAAAAATGGTTACAAAGAAAAAAAAGTTTGGGATTGCAAAAGGTCAATGTGAAGGGTATATAAGATTCGGCACAGCCGAATATAGCGCTCTTACTTGTTGTTTGTTCAGAAGTTTCAGAACATCGAAAAAAGTACCAAAATATAATTTTAACTCTTTTTTAGCCTATAGGTCTTAAGTTCGAAAAAGAAACAAAATCATATTAAGAGTTGTCGATCGAAATTCGAATCATGCTTGTATTTTAATTGGATATAAAGTTACAAAATGTATCAAAATATAGGTTCTGCGTCCTTTTTTACTGCTTATGTATGATCAAAGTTTCAAAAAAAGTACGAAAAACTTAATAGTATTTTTGTAACATGTCGAATGCCATTTGAACTCTATTTCACCTCTTAACTTAAACTCCATTTTACCTCTTAAGGCTCAAAAATTTAAAAAAATTACACTAATCTTTGATTTTTGAGAACTATCAAAAGCAATTTAAAATTGTGTTTCTTTATTATTGATTAAACGTAACGAAACGTACTCTTACCAGCATATAATTTTAACTCTTTTCTGCCCACAGAGTCCAAAATTTAAAAAAATTACCAAACACTTGTCCTTTCTTTAGTAGAATACACAGCCTTTGATTTTTTTTATATGATATACAGGCATGTTTTAAAAATGATTTGAAATCACAAGAAACACAGAAAACTATTAAAATTTTTGGGATTTTGAATCGGCCTGCTAATTGCCTGACGATTTAGAATCACTTGATTATATTTTCAATAACCCTATTTTGAATTTTTTAATAAAAGAATTAAATGAATAACTCAAAACCACGTGATTTTTAGAACATTCCGGATAGTTAAAAAGATATTAATCCAACGATTTTTTCCTTTTTGTTCTCTTTTTTTTTGCTTTTTGGTCCGCATTTTTAAATGTCATTTTGTATTAAAAATAAATGTCGAAAAGTAACAGCTTGTTTTGGTTAACGGTTATGGTTTAAATAGCTAGGCACTCAAAAACCTTACCCTTTCACAAAAATGGGCGTATTATGGGCGTGGCAACAATGGCTTGTAAAACGAAGTAGTTTTTGCTGCTCTGTCGAATGTCATGTTAATATCAGTTTTTAAAAATTATTTAATGGGCACTCTAAATTTAAAGGAAATTAACCCCCTTATTTTCTAAAACGCATCACCCTAAAACAAACACAAAATGTATGGAAAAGTTTTTAAAATTTTAATTTTTTTCAATACAATTGTTTGCGTTATTATGCGTTGCGTTTTACGTGATTAGGCCCTAAAGTTACAATCTCCTTACCCTTTGCTTTTCTTTCGGAAAATCTTGGCAATTTTAAAAACTACTTAAAAATTGTTTTAATTTGCCGAACTTTTATGATTTGGTTTATATACACATATTCTTTATAGCATCATTTTTTTCAATTGTAAATGTGTCATTTATTACACAATTCATACATTAAATATTTCCAAACTAATATTTCCATTAAAATTCTTGTTTCTTTGGTTCTGTTATCAGTTGTTATTGTCATGTTAACATGATCGTTAAAAAATGCTAGAAAAGCCAATTACTTTTTTGCATTAATTTTTATTTTCTATTATATAAAAAAAATATCAATTAAAAAATTTTTAAATTAATTGAAAGAACAAGAAACTAAAAATTTCTAAAGAAACAGTATAATTTTACACTTTGGCAAACCCGTTGTTCTTTTAAAGTTTATCAAGGAGAAACAGTTATTTTTAAAAAAATTTAAAAATATATTTTAAATCTGAAGCTCCAGTTTAAAAATGAATATAAAAAGTATAATTTATGTGTTTTTACTAATCAAATCGGTCTCAAAACGTTCTGTGGAAGGTAAAAAATTATTATTTTTAATAACTTGCCTTATGCTCAAGTTAATTTAAAAAAAATTATCTAGTTAAAAATAATAATAATTCAAAATAAATATTGTTTGAATAAATTCAGTTAAGTCGTGTTCTACAACTAAATTATCTTTTATAATTAAATAACTTCTTTATATGAAGCAAAAAGATATGAAATTGATAGATAATAGTAAGATTTACTGCTAAAAATTGCTACTGATAGAAAAAGTAAACAGAAGTATTAATCACACAATAAGTAATCAGAAAGATAAAACATTTGTAAATAGAGACAGATAAGAACAAACAAGCTTATTAAGTAAATATTGTTAAAACTTATACCCAAAGATAAAGTTTGAAAAACATGTGTCTACAATTAGGGTTTTATGTTTTACCAACTTTTGGAGTTTTTTTTTTAGCAAATTTGATTTTTATGGACAAATATATTAAGTTTCAGACATTTGAAAAGGAACAACTAAGTGAGTAAGCCTTCTAATGCCAACTTTGTTTACGCATATGTAATTGCACCATGATTGGTATGAAATTATTAACAAAAGAAGAAGCAAAATAGACCAAAAATAAGGATCATCTCCTGACAGCGTCTAAGCAAACGCAAACTATCAAAAACGAGTAAAAGCGCTACATTCGGCTGGGCCGAGCCTCATATACCCTTCACATTAGTCATTTTGTATACCCAGTTTTCTGATTTATCCAAGTTGTTTTCAAACCACAAATATGTTAGGTACACAGGTAGAACAGGCTACAGCTCACTTGGGTCTAATTAATTTGGTTCCTTTGTGTTGCCTGGAGTGGAGAAAGGGTAGGTACAAGAAAAAGAAAATTTACAGAGAAAAAAGGACATGCAGAAAAAAACATGGTTGAGTATAGTTGTGGGAATATGATCACGGATAATTTCATTATTGTATGGTTACAAAGAACATTACTATGACTTCCACAATAATAATATTGTTCTAGTAAGTTTTCAGCAAAAAATCCAATCAAAGTTTATAATTAAAATTACTATTATATGTTTGTGGTAATCATTATTATTGTGGTTACCTACAATCTTGTTTATGGGTAATCAAACATGTGTTGCTCTTAGATCATAATAACCATATTCTTAGAGAATCATATATTTGATAACCCATAATCAAGATAATCAATGCCAGTGACAAATATAATGATTACCACAAACATATAATGGAAATTTTAATAATTACTATGATAAAAATGTTTACCCAAAATTTACTACAACAGTCATAATAGAAAACTTCGTAAACACAAAATAATGAAATTGTCCGTGATAATAACCGACAACCTCCAGACTGGTAGACTCGTGAACTAACCACTGATCTTGCGGGGCACCCATACCGCAAATATAAAACACAATAAAATTACTTTATTTCGGATTTGAAGTCGATAGCTATCCTTTTTTTGTAATAGAAAACTTTACAAAATATACATATTTGTTTAAGTGATGCTACTTTCGGGCTCCTATACAACTAATTTTTCCTTTTTATAAAAAAAAATCATAATATAAATGCCTTTGAGGTCTATAGCTCTAAAGCCGCGTGTCCACTACCAAGTTTCTTGCCTAAGTTGGAAACTTGATTTCAACAGACCCACAGACGCACAGGTGGGCATGGCTAAATCATCTTCCCTATCTATAAGGATCCAGAATATATATGTATATTCTTTATGAGGTCGCAAATGAATATTGTAGAAATTACATTACTTATAACTATTTGAAACGTATTAAAATCCAACATGTATACACATATACAGCTTAATAAAATACAATAAAAAAATACAATAGTAGGGGTACTCACGGTTAAACATATGCCAATTTCGCCAAATGTAAACATTTTGTTGTTGTGTTGAAATCAACTCTACTTGCAACTTATGTTTAAGAATTAATAAAAATTTTATGAGAAAAAAATTTTATAATTGTTGTGGCCTCCTGACAATAAATATAGTATGCAAATAAAAAGGTTATTGACGCACACAGAAAATTTAAATAATATATTTCCAATCATCGAGCAATAACCAGTTAAAAGACTTTCAAGGAGAACAATTCAAATTTCAATTATAAAATATCCTACTTAGCACTTACATATCTATATAGTATATGTATGTATATTTTTAAGGGAAAAGTGTTAATGACTAACTGACTGACAGATTTATCGTTCTACAGCCCAAGCCCGTAGAGTCTTGAAATTCGGACATTTAAGCGAAAAAATAAATCTAAATGGAAACATTCGGTAGCTTGCTATCTTCAAAACTATCATGATATATGTAAACTATAGGCCTAATTCATAAACGAACTTTTAATTTATAAAGAGATAATAATTTTGTCTCATAATTTGAACCTTAAATAATAAAAACGGTAAAATTTATATCTTAGGTCCATCTTGTAATTTCTTAATCAATAAGAGCATAAAAAACTCAAAATTCATTCGATAGGTCTAGAAAAAATTAATATGTTTGCGGTACTTTTTTTAATTTTGGGCCATAAGGGGTAAAAAAGGGTAAGCATCATATCTTAGTAATTTTTATATCCTTAAAACAACATAAACGAAATTCGAATTGTGTTCGATAGGTTTCAAAGATATTTAATAAGGTTTTTGATATTTTTTTTCAATTGGACCCCAATGGTTAAAAAAAATAATAGTTATGTTTTGGTACCTTTGTTAAGTTACAAAATTAACTTATAAAGCAATAGATATAGAAAGCAAGTTTAAATTGCCTTTAAAAGGTCTCAAAAAATAATGAATATTATTTTTTTTAACTGCTTGCATTTTTATACCCTTCACATAGTCATAAGGGTATATATCAGTTTGTCATTCCGTTTGTAATTTCATTATTATTCATTTGCGACCCCATAAAGTATATATATTTTAGATCCTTATAGATAGGGAAGTTGATATAGCCATGTCCGTCTGTCCGTCTGTTGAAATCAAGTTTCCGGAGTCAAATAAAAAGATACAGACCAGCTGATGGTGTCAAACTATTAGAAATATCCTGGAGACAATCGCTATTTAAAATCAGCAAAATCGATTTACTATTGACCGAGATATAAGCGAAACCCCAAAGTAACCCATTTTTTTTAGGACCAAATCCGTACATATATCCCTATATATCTCAGTAAGTATAGTCACTCTTGCCACAAAACTTGGCACAAATACTCCTAAAGAAGGGACTTAAATAATGGAAAAAGTTTTTTTAGATACGACCAGGAGAAGGGGTATTTTTCCTACCATTGCACAAATTTGGGGAAATATTTTATGCGCTATATCTCGTAAACTATAACAGCTATCGACTTGAAATGTTCTACAAAAAGTAATTGTACACTAAGACCTACGCTTCAAAGAAAAAATTTTTTGAGTGGGGGCAAAAAAAAGGGTAGCTCCCACACAAATTCACGATTTTTATGAAATATTCGATACGCTATATCTCGGAATCTATAACAGATATCGAAATCAAATGTTCTACAAAAAGTAATTGGGCAATAAGGCCTACGCGTTAAACAAACAAATTTTTGAGGGGGGGCAAAAAAAGGGGTAGCTCCCATACAAACTAAAATTTTTATAAAATATTCGATACGCTATATCTCGGAAACTATAACAGATATCGACTTCGAATATTCTACAAAAAGTAATAATCAAATAATTCATACATTTTGTGAAAAAGTTGGAGAAGAGCAGGGGGCTAGAACATCCCATAACATATATAAAGACCAATGTGAAGGGTATATAAGATTCGGCCCAGCCGAATATAGCGCTCTTACTTGTTTAATTTAAAATTATCTGGACTAATATTTAGTTAATTACAATTTAGGGATATTAACCTAAACATAAATGACAAACGGAAATCAATTGAGTGAACAAATAATAAATTCCTTATATTTTTGGTACTATTTTAGTTTTTTTTTTATTGGGTACTATTGATCTGGCTTTATTAGAGAATTATAAAAGAGAAAATTTTTTTATTTATGACAACAACGCATAAAATAATACTTTTTTAAGCCACACTGAGATAAAAATCCATACAGTAAAACAAAATAAACTGATAAAAAATATTAATTTAGAAATATAAAAATTGAGACTTTGAACTTAGTGTGCAGAAAATTATTAAATACCCCTAGAGGTCTGCTTAAAAAAATATTCAAACTGCGCTTACAAACTAGTGCTATCCGAGCACATCATAAAACGTAAATTAAATATATTTATGAATCTGCTATCTGATTGATAATTAAGCAAATAGGTAATTGAAACCATACATTTTCTAATTGAAAATAAATTTTAATATTATCATGACCATTAGTCTTAAAGCGAAAGCATTTTAATATTTACAAGAGATAAGTCAAACTAAATAAAGGGGAAAATGTTAAAGAAATAAATAACAAAGTGTAAATCAAGCAAAATATAAATTACTTTTTTATAGCAAAAAGAAATTATTAATATCTTGTTTTCAAGCTCTTCAATGTTATGTCTGTGAAGATTGTAATGCAAATGAAGATTTCCAAGAACTTCACATATGTGGCGAAACCCCAATTGAAACTACTTTAAGACCAACTACATTGCCAAAGGAAGAAGTCATCGAAACCACCTCAAAAAAGTCCACAACCCAAAGTGTGGGTGAAGATTACCCAGAAATTGGGGAATCTCATGGTGATCTGGGCTTACAAAATTCTTCACAGGTAACTGGTTCGGAGTCAACTAGTACACAAAGCGAAGCGGTAACCAATCCAACAAGTTTCATTGTAAGCTCAACAGCTTTAACAAGTAGTTCTACAACCTCGAATACAAATCAAACAACAACAACTGCAACTGACATCGCTTCTATTTTTTCTACAACTAGTATTGCTCCAACAACAACTACTATTAATGCCACAATAGCTTCTTTTGCTACAACTAATTCAACTACTTTAAATACTTCAACAACTTCTTCTGCCACAACTACAGAAAATAATTCAAAATCTACACAACCATCCGACTATGATAATTATTTGGAATATGAAGATCCTACTAGGGATAAACGAAGTGTTACGTCTTTATTAAAGATAATTGAACCGGTTTGTTATATGATTAAATATCAAGGTAAATAATATTTAACTAAATTAAGAATTTGAAACAAAAAACTAATTTAATTTAAAATCAATTTGTTTATAACAGTTAATGATACAGTTTTTACCAATCGAGGATGTACCACTTTCATTGATTCCAACAAATATTTGACTTGTCAATCTTTATACAATGGTACTGCCATGGAGTCCTGTCGTATTTGCTCTTCAAATGGATGCAATAAATTTCTATCTCAGAATGGAGAAGAAAGCGAGCATGAGCATGCCATCAGTGCAGCTGGTGTCTTAAAAAAGTTTGAAATCGTGGTGTTAATGTTCTGGATATCAATTAATTGCTGGACGCTTTAAAATTTCTTTTTATAAAAACAAAATTTTGTATAAATATTAAACAATCTTATTTTAATAGATGTTTTTTTAATATTTTTAAGTATTTTTCATGTAAATTTAGTTTCATATAAATTTGATAAAAAAAGAAAAATCAAGTTTAGCGCATTAAGTTAAATAAAAAAAATAATACCTAAGTGGTCACTATCATTTTCCTGAGATTATATTTAAAATTCCAGGGCATTGTGTTCAAAATAAATTTTTGAAAATCTCATATACATGCATGAATACACATCCATTTACTTTATTAGTGTCATAACTCAGAAAAACTGAGATTGTTAAAACTTATTTTAAAAAGAGTTAAAGCAATTTTTAAGTATCTTTAAACATTTTTAATTAAAATGTAAAAAAAAGGATTTACTATCAAAGTTCAGCCTGCTATGAGAGGAAGGGTTAATAAAAGACCCATTGGCCTTTTTCTGCGCTAGAAAAACTTATGCATGTGTAAACACAGAGTGTCTGGTTGCAGATTTATATTTTCAAACTTAAATAAAAAACTTAATAAGTGACACAAATTTCAATTGAGTTGAACACACTGTTTAAATGCTTGTGTTCTGTGCCACACGCTGCAGTAAACTTTGTTCAATTAAGCTTATTTATAGACGAATATTTGGCTTTAAGACCACAAGATATTGGGGAGTGTCATTTTAAACCCTCTCTTTGAGGTAGTCCCATAAAAAAGAATTACTGGGAGTTAGACCAGGCGACCTCGGTGGTCAATGGATGTCCCCAAAGTGACTGCTCAGTTTTTTGGGAAAATATTTTCCCGAAGCCAATTTATCGAAGCTCTGTCTGTGCGCAGCCACCCCATCCTGTTAAAACCACTGGTGTTAAGAGCACGATGGATGAGCTTGCAGGTTTGGCAAAAAGGATTCCGTAACCATGCGTCGATAATCTTCACCGTTGACATTTTCCATATTTTTGAAAATTTTATTTATCACGTGCGTGGATAAGGCACACCAAACAGTTATCCAGCGGCAATACAATGGTCTTTGCAGTTTGAATCAAGGGTTGTGGGTTCTTGGAGACCAGTACCGGTAATTTTGCTTCTTAACGTGGCCTTTTAGGTATAAATTAGCCTCTTCGCTCCAAAAACTGGGTTTAACAGTGCGAAGATGCTCCAACATTGTTTCACAAAAATTTTTGCGTAAATCAAAGTCACTTTCTTTCCGTAATTGAACGATTTGGATTTTAAAATGATTGAACTTCGGATTCTTTTTTAAAATATCATGAATACTCACTATTAGAAGTACCAGTGAGGCCTTTCTTTTCCGTATTAAAAGTCGCTGACTTTCACGTAAACTGCTTTCAACGAGTTCAATGTTTTCGGGAGTCCATAAAGATTGCCTGGGCCCTGGCCGTTGGACATTCACAGCCTAAGCAGTTGCGCGAAATCTCTACACCCACGAATAAATAAAATTTACACTCGGTCCATCAAGGTTTCGGCGTAAACTGAACTTTAAGCAAAATTGTCGACGAGCTATTGCATAAGAATCATGACTCTTAAAAAACGTATCCACAGCGAACGCGCGATGCTCACTTGACCACTGCAATATCGTGACTGACAAATCCGCACAAAAGATCATTCCAACGGCGCCACCCTTCGCAGCGTTTTTTTAGTTTTTTAAATAATTGAATTTAAAAATAAAATTTCTCACCAGACATCCTATGGCTATGTATTCGCAGTTATTTTCATTTTCTGTCATCATATTAAAATTATTCGAGCTAAATAAAGATTCAAAACCCGAATATGTATCTAAGGTATTGTTAAGAAGAGCCAAAAGGTCCATTTTGGCCCGTTTATTGGAGATAGGGCATCAATCACATGGTGGAATTTTCATTAGGTGATACGTAATGCGTAAGCCCCTTGGCCCATGGATGATTTACAATTAAATTTTTAAACCCATCTCTACATCCATGGATCTCTACATAGTCCTGAGAGCGGTATCAACAACACGTCACCAGCTCTGATTCCTACAGCTGGTGTTGTAGTGACTAAATGGGGCTCGAACGTCCAAAATGTAAATGTGGTCTCTGTATTTCGGTACACAGTTTAAAAATAGATTTCTTGCACGCTCGGTTGATGGAGGTGAGTGTAAGGCTTTTGAAGATGGCTTTACCACCGCATGACTGTCCGCAGATATACTCAATTTTAAATTTTCAATTTGCGGGGTAGAGCAAGATAAGCGGCCACGTTTACTTCAAAAGTTTTCACCTGAAAAACATTGCAGTCAGCAGAAAGTTTAAATGTCTTATTCATGGCCAGTTGTTCAAAGAAGACCGCAGCTCCGTTCCTGCTAGATACATAATAATTTGCTATAATTTGTTTTTTTGAGTAAATGGTTTCAAAAAAAGCCCATATATTTTTTTAGTTTTAAAATTCTTTTAAATAATTTTAAGAAATTTGTGCTTTTAAGGATTTTTCGAAAAAAAAACAATTGAGTTCTTTGATATTGCGACAATTTGTGATTTTCGAGCTAAGGTAGCTTGCACTAGTAAATTGTTAGAATGAAATAAGCTCAAAAATAATATTTTAAAAATAATACAAATTTTTCGGCCACAGAATAAGAATTTTGTTTAAAAAGGGATCGGAGTATTTAGTGATAAAATTTCAAAATTATGTTCTCCCTGTGAAAATAAAACAACAAAAATTATTACTCATCGTTTTTTTTTCTATGAGCTGTTGTTTAACACTTCGGTACTAATTTGTAGTTGTTGCAGGGGCAAGATTACCTGATTAGTTGTATCATGGAAAGAAGTTAAGAAAGGAAACATAAATTTAAGAGACTCTAGATGAGGGATTGGCACACCAATAAATTCTAATGTTTTATTTGTGTTGATTGTTTGTTTTTGAAAGTAATTATTTGTCTCTTATGGCACTAGAGTGACCATAGTTGAAAGTTTAAAATATAATAGAATTGCATTGCAAAAAAATTTGGAATCTAATATTTAAAATTAAGCCGCTTATGTTAAAGTACATTAATACTTAGTGTGCAAAATCTCATAGACATTAAATGTATATTGTCAATAATTTATGCGGATAAGAACTTTGACATGTTTATTACTTAATTTATTTCTGATTTTGCTTTTAGCTGCTTTTTATAACGAATATGAAGACTTGCAAATATAAGTTAAACTAAGCACTGAATGTAATTTAAAATTTGTCCATTAAACATTTTGAAAACGCCTAGCTGGCTGCACTGATCGTCTGGCACAAAAGAGACTACAAAGCCAATTTTTGTACTCTTACTCTCTTTAATGCTCAGAAAGCACCCACACGCGTGTGGGATTTTGCCGATCATGGCTCTAGAATAATAATTAATTTCATTGAATAATTTTTCCCAAATATTTGACTGAAAGGGAAAGTTGTCAAACTAAATAGTTTTAAGTTAATTTTTTATAATTTTTATACAATAAATTTAATAGTTTTACTTTAAAAAGTTATAATCACAGAAAATATTAATTTTAGGTCAATTAACAGTTTTACTTTTTTTTTAACTTAAACCACGTTTTTAAGTGACACTAGCGTGTTGCGCTTTTTGTATCCGTGATATTTCGTGAATATTATTCTGTTGACATATGTAATTTTAAGGCAGTTTACGTTGTATTACAAGTACTGCGACAGCTAAAAATTTTGGATTAGTAATATATTAGTGGTATTGTCTATAAAGAAAAGGATTTAGTTGATCAATTATTTTACTGTTTCTTAAGTTAAAAATTAAAAGAAAAACTGGAGAGCCTTAATATCTAAACCTATTTATTTAACCACAACTGTTGCAGTGTTAAACAAATTCAATTCCGACTCTTTTATACAATCATAGATGGCAGTTAGTTTATCTTGTACTCGTTGGTTTAGCAACTTAATATTTTTTATTTATTTGTTTTCCACTAATAAGATAATTTTTGTGTTTAAGTTATTTTCTTGAAATTTTGCTGCATTAAAAATAAAACAAACATTATGTTTTTTTGGCAGTAAACTTTTGATTTTTTTCTGTTTTCTTGTAAGAAATTTAACATCTTTCTCCGTTTAAATTGTTATACACATATAACTAGATAGATAGATATGCTCTAATAAATTTGTAAAGTTATAAGTCTTAAAAGCCAACTAATTTTAGTCCTATAGTATTTGTTTGTAGTTATGAGAGGTTTAAATGTAAGCCCTCATATTCATATAAATAGAGAGAATCAAATGTCAATGGTATTCTTCTCAAATAAGCCCCTTATAAGCCTCCTTTCATAATTATCAATACGAGCAAAAATTTTTATTGCTTCAAGCAAAAAATTTTCCTCTTCTCTCCTGAACTGCTAACATTATTGACTCTATAATTGTAAATTGATGCATTAGCGTTTTTAGTTTAATACACTAATCACACTTCTATCATGTGCTTAGTTTCAATTTACAAAAATTTTAGCATATTAGTGATAAAATCATTAAAGAAAATGTTTTTAACAAACAATTTAATATATAATGAATTTCATTGTAGGTATAAATTCATGAATTAAATAATGAAAAAATTATAAACGATTGCATAAGCTTTATTAAATACTGGATTGCTTGAAAACCAGCAGAACTTGTCAATTCATACAGGAAGAATCTTAACAAAATATAACTTTAAGGAAATTTCTATCAGCTGTTTAAGATTAAAATACGTTTTCAAACATTTAATTAAACATCTGCAGTTAAAAAAATTTTTTTTAAAGCCAACGTAAATTTTTTATTGCAGTACTGACAACACATGACATGGGATTTTTTAATTAATAAGTTTTCGTTTATTGTATTTCAGGAAATTCAATTGCATACATTCTTCTCTCCATAAAAAGTAAAAGTCTGAAAAAAAGTAAACATCAGACCAAAATTGTATTAAACAGAAACTTCCCCCAGCAATTTGTATGCAGTACGCATTCTAACACATACGCACACAAACACAAATGAACAAAATTAAAATGTACTGAAAACAAACAACCCAGCGCCATACACGTTCTAAATTTGGTTGGATTAAACGATAAATAAAATAAACCGGTTTTAAATTAATTAACCAAAATAAATATTTAAAAAATAACTTACAAATACATGTTTTATATATATAAAAAATTTTTTTATAAAAATATTTTTTGTCAAATTGATAAAAGCAAGTCAGCTGCATTTTTGCTTAAAAGCTTTACTTCCTTAACATAAAACAAAATACATTTTCAGTTTGTTATATCTTCAATTGCGTATTTTATTAATTTGGCTTTATAGTTTTAATATTTATTTTTACCTGGAAAAATTAATTTTTTTTTAAAAATTTTGTTTTAAAAATCAAGTATTTTTTACCTTTTATACAGTACTGATAATGAAAATCCGTAGCTGGTTTTAAAATGCATTCTACTCAGCCCTGCGCAAAAATTACCCTCACAGTGTGTTTAAATCTCTTCAACGACAAATACTGTTGAGTTCCCTTGCACTACGAAATTGTTGACAGTTAAACTGCCAACGCATTGATGCCAACTTTTGCATCATCAAAAGCACCAAGAGCACCTGAAAATATGGTGAAAAAGAGATAAAAGTAAAAAAGAATTGCGGATAAAGAAGCACAAACCCAAATTATTTATATTATTTATGGTAAATAATGAAAAAATGATTATGCTCGATTCTCATTATTAAAACAAAATAAACAGAATCATACAAAACACGGTGAAACTGTAAAAAAATAGACAGACGGAGGCGTTTAGGTTCGATTCTTTTAACAGAGGATACGATGGCGATGTTCTTTTCTTTTTACAGCCTCAAAAGTTATGAGAAATAAGTGGGCCTTTCGAAAAATTGTGTCCCTAGTTTTTGCTCCAAAGCTAACTCAGATTTGGTTTTAGCGCTTAGGTTTGTCTAGCATTTTTGAACTTTAGACTGTATTTAATAAATAATTTTACATTTCATTAAAAAAAAACTATTTTTTAGACTTTTTTTAAATGTAGGCAAATAGTATTTTTTTTTTAATTTTTTTATATAAATTTATACTATCAGAAAATTATAGCCTTTACACACAAAAAACTACAAAAAAAAATTTTTCAAACAAATTCTTGTTCAAAATAATTTATTTTTTTAGTCAATTTATTTAATAGTCTCTAATAATATTTTTATTTGATTTTTAAATCAAACAAAATTTTCGCCTAGACAAATAAAATATTTAACCAGCTCAGCAAAATTTTTTAACAGAAGCTAAAATTCTTGCAAAATTGTTTGTCTAAATTTACAACTTTCGTTGTAGGTCCTCAGCCAGACAAAATATTTACTGATTCTCTGAAATTTGTTACTGATTCTGCAACTCAGTTTTTTCTGTGTATAAAGTTAAACAGGTTCTATTTATACATCAATACAATCTGAATATGTTAAGGTACTTCAAAAAGCACTCAAGTTCCGGAAAAGTTTCTTTTTAATTAGAATATACTTACCTGCATGCCCAATTAAGACTTTTTGCAAAATTTATTAAGTAAAAAGTATAGGTTCGATTTTACTATCGAACGGTATTTTTATCATTATAAGAACATTTTCTTTCTTACGGCTTTAAAATGTCGGAAAATTAATGAACCCATCAAAAAAAATAGTTTCATTAATTCTTGTTCAAAAGCTGCTTTATTATTGCTCATAACATCAAACTTAGTTTAGTAATATTTTTCCTAAGGTTCCTTTAAATAAAAATTTTTAAATTTTATGAAAAAAATTGTTTTTTCTAAACTTTATTTATTAATTTGTTATTACCAAAAAAGATGGAAAGCACTGCTTTTTGACTGTTTTGGCCACAGTGAAAAGTCCAGAAACTTTTTTGTTACTTAAAAGCACTTAAAAGCACTGTGGGGAAATTGCTAAAAGCACTATGAATATTCGCTTTTCAAAAACAGGTATTTTAAAAAATTTCGGGTATTGCATAAGCAAAAAAAGCATTAAAAACACCTAAAAAGCACCACAACGGCAACACTGTGCTGAAGAGCTTATTTTGTGCCCCTTCAGTTTAGACATGAAAAGAGAATGATAGTGCTCGCCTTCAAAATAATCCTTCGTAACATAACTCAACAATCTGCAGAGTTAAATATGTATAACTGTTTTGTAATGTTTAATTATTTTGCAATTTTTTTATACCGTTTGCGGGTTGCACAGTGAGAAACTGATTCCTCTCTTCTAATGCCTAATTTTACACATAATTTTACAAGGAAATTTCTGTGGAGCTTTGGAGTTAAAACCTTAAAAAAATTAAAGAAGCCATTGCAAAGTATGTCAAAAAAACACATCTTTTTGAATTTTAAAATTTATCCGATATCAATTCTCCTTAATACAAACATTCTTTAATAATTACTTGGAAGTATTAAATACACAAGAAAGTACTCGTATAACACAAATTTCAATGAAAATATTTGTAATCCCAATGAAATTTTAATTGATAATCAGCCTGCACACAAATTAATATTATTTCTAATGAAATCGTCAATTTAAAGTTTGCTCCTATTTTACAGTCAATTAAAACATATAAGATATGTATTTAATTTAAAGGCAATAAAATTACGGATTTTTTTATTTAATCAAACCTTTAGCTTAGTTACTTTATATATTTATTTATTTTTATTTATTTATTTATTTTATTTATTTCTTTGAACTATTTTCTGTACAACAAGACTTAGTCTTATATTTATAGTACAGAAACGGAAGGCGTCAAACTTAAAAAAAAAACATTTATAGTTTTAAAAGCTAATTTAAGAAAAATTAAATAATAATAATAATAAAAATTAAAATAATAATAATTAAAATACGAAACATTTATGTGTATTACAATTTTGCACATAATAAATTTAATTTTATAATTTTATTTAAAAAAAATTAAAAAAAATTATTTAAAAAAATTAACTACAAATTGTTTGAAGCTACTAGCATTGCTATTTAATTGTTGACATAGTGGAAGATTATTCCAAAGTCTAGCGGCATATACATAAAATTGCCATTCTGAAACTAGGGATTGATATCTAGGTATTATAATGTTCCGGTTTCGTTGCGATTGAGAAAATCGTATATTTTCAAATATGTATTTGGGAATTTGATTATGTATTATTTTATGTATAAAAATCAAAACGCGAATTTTTAGTAGGCTATCCAAACTGACTCCAAAAAGGTTTTTGGACACAGAGGAAATATGATCAGGTCTTCTCAGTCCGTACACATACCTTGTAATATTGTTAAACAGCACATTCAATTTTCTTCGACTAATAGAGTCACAGTTTGCAAATAATTCACACCCGTACAATAAGGAAGGGACCAAGTATGACTTAGCAAGCAAGATTCTAATTCTGATGGGTGTAAAATATTGTGTAGGATAGAGCGATCTTAACTTTAAATACGATAGGCCAGCCAATGAGTTTATATGATCTTCCCAGGTTAAATGGTTATTAAAGATTATACCTAGGTTTTTTGCTCTATTAACGAATTCAATTTTCTCACCATTTAAAACTATATCCCTAGAAATAAACGGAACTATTCGTTTTTTGCAAATAACCATACATTTAGATTTTTTAGGGTTTAGGCAGAGGCCATTTGCATTAGCCCATAGATAAATTTGACTAAGTTCGTCATTCAACTGTGAGATACCATTATCAATGTTTTTGGCTGCAATACCTAGAGTAAGTTGTATGTCATCTGCATAAAGATGGATGTTACACTTTGACAATACTTTTGGCAAGTCATTTGCATATATAGAAAATAAGAACGGACCTAAAATGGAGCCCTGAGGCACTCCCCTTTTAAGCGTCAGCTCATCAGACCAAGCATTGTTTATAAGAACTGATTGCCTTCGATTTGATAGGTATGATGAAATAAGGCTAACTGATGTTGCAGAAAATCTGAAAAACTGTCTCAGTTTATTAATTAATGTGGTATGGTCGACAGTATCAAATGCCTTTGAATGGTCCAGTAGTACTAAAAAATTTATATTCCCATTCTCCAAGCCCTGCCGAAGGTGCTCACTTACTTCAACAAGCGCCGTTACGCAGCTATGGCTCTCGCGGAACCCAGATTGTTTACTAAAAAGCATGTTGTTAATATTAATATATGAAATCATTTGCTTATATAAAATTTTTTCCAGTACTTTCGAAAGAAAACACAAAATGGCTATTGGTCTATATTCACCATTTTCTTTCAAAAATGGAATAATTTTTGCATGTTTCCAATTTAAAGGAAACGTGGAAGACATAATAATATTGTTAAAAAGGTAAGTGACGTAGGGGAGAATTAGTGGCATACATATATACAAAAAAAAAAACGTTTTAATTGTTTAAATATAAAACAGAACAAAAAAAAGACAATAAAAAATATTTCTGACCCAATCTTACATTAAACATGACATCTAATGATTATCAGTCTTAAAATTTAACACTAGACCATCATTCTTGGCGTATTATTTTCTAAAACAATTTAATTAGGACAACTTAATTTTTAATTAAAATAATTAAAACGGTTTAACTAATGCTTTAATTGAAAAAAATATGAGAATAATTTTCTTTCTGTATGTAACTGTTGTAACTATGCACATCATCTTTAATTGAAAACAATGCCAAAACGTAGAATTTTTAGAAGTAATACCTCAAACATTATGCTCATTTCAAACTCATTTTTATTTTGAATTTTATGGTATAAAACTAAAATGCATTAACTACACCACCTCCAACTTTACTTCAAAAATTTCTAATCTAAGTTTGGAATTTTCTTATTCAATTTTTAAGTTTTAGAGCTTTCTTCTTTATTTTTAAAAATTTATACTTAAATTTCCGAATTTTTTTTTATATCTTCTTTTTTGTATTTCAGAATTTTCTATTTGCATTTCGGAATTTTTTTATTGCCATTTGTTTTGATTGTTTTATAACTTGCTTAATTAAACTCTTATTTCTAAACAAAAAATTCGCGTCCAAATTAAACAAAAGTGCGTTTAGACTACCTAATACTTTTTTGAAATTTAACCACTTTAGATTCAGTTACAGTTATTAGTTTACTAATGATCAATATGTTTTTTATAATAATGGGTAATAGAAATTTTTAATATATGTATCAAACTAACAAAAATGTCAAGAACATTTGCCCAAAATTGACGCTACAAAACAAGCATTTTGCATTATTCAAAAAACAAACAGACACTCCCTCTAACTAGGTACATATTCTTATCAACTTATTTTTAATTTTAGTTTATTTTGTAGTTGTTCTACCAAGTCGATTTTTTTGTATACTCTGAATATGTTAAAATTCATTGAAAACATATAAACTAAGATAAAATTATAATGATATTGTTTATCATCTACTGATATTTATTTATTTATTTATTTATTTATTATATGTTTTTTATATGTAAATATATTGCGGACAGTAGTTAAATGCGATATGGAACTTTGTACACACATTTTAAGTTTTATTTTATCTTACGTCAAGTCACCAGCAATCAGTTGTTTACTTTAACCTGCTGCCAAGAGTTTCAAATGAAATATGTTTTTGTGTTTAAATGCGGCTTTTGTCGACAAATTTCAAAGGGTCTAATTGTAACACTTACTTTGTTTTTAATTTTATGTTAAAGTCTAATTAGGAATTCAACTAAATATTTTTTAAACAACATATCGATCAATTTTATTTCCTACATTTGTAGCTGTTTTCTATGTTTAATTAATATTTTATTTAAATTTGTAAATAGATAAAATAAGCGAAAAACATGTTAATAGTTTAAGGTTGTTAAATGCCTATGTTATTGCCAAACTATTTATTGACACTTAAATTTAGATTAACAACAAGAAAGATACACAAGATGATGATATAAATCACGCGCTGTGATCAACCGCTTTTTATGTACTTTAATGTGTTTTTTATAAATGTATAATTTAAAAATAAAAAAAGAAAAACTTAATAAAATATCGAAAAATATAATAAAAAACACTTTGTTTACACTAAAGCCCGCAGTACACGAAATGTAAAAAGCTTCATGTAAATGTAGCTCTGACCTTGTCATAAAATACTGCAGGCCTAACTTAAAACAAGTAAGAGCGCTATATTCAGCTGTGCCTTTACACTGGCCTTTTAAAATCTCGAACCTTTTTTATTTATGAAATGATTATAATTTTTAAATAGGGGTCGGTGTCATGTTTTAAACTCTTAGGGTGACTACGGGGAAGTTGCAGGGGTTTTATCCCTAATTTTTTCAAATTTTGTATGGTAACCCCCTTAGGGGGTGAAGTTAGGGGGTAAGTATATTTTAGGAAAATGTTTGCAAGGAAAAATGAGTTTTGGTACCACTTTCTGTGAAGCTTCAGAATCTTGCCGCATTTTTAGAAAATGCTAATGGACAACAACATTTGGCCAATCCTACTCTAATTGAAGAACTAGTTGGTAAGCTGCCTATGAGCAAACAAATGGAATGGGCTCGATATGCACCTACAATTAAACCCTATCCTACTATTTCGGATTTCAACACATGGCTTGGAGACGTCGCTGAAGTAATCCAGTGGCACCCTGGAAACAAGGGGGAGATTTATTACAATTTCCAAAACTTTGTTTGGGAGCCCCTTTAGGCGTAAGATAGGGGCAAGTATATTATTTTTGTAAATTTTGTACAGTAACCCCCTTAGGTAATGAAGATAGGTGGTAAGTATGTAAATTCAAGGAGTATGTTTGGGAAGGAAAACCAATGGGGTTGATTTATTTCTCTGAGGTCGACTCTGGGAAAATTATGGGCTTTTTACGTAATTTTTGTAAGGCAGCCCCCTTGATGGGGAAGATAGGGGGTAAGTATGCTGAAGGAGTATGTTTGGAGGAGAAAACTAATGAGGGTCTGTAATATATTTTATTCCTCCAAGACGACTTCGGGGAAGTTGAAGGGGCCTAGTTATTTCAAATTTTTTATAATAACTCCTTTGGGGGGTGGAGATAGGGGGTAAGTTTGTCTGGAAAAATGTTTTCAAGGAAAAATGAGTTGGTTTCATTCCAACATTTGACCTATCCCCGGGCACCCTGGAAACTGTAGGGGGGGATTTATTACAATATCCAAGATCCTATACTTTATTTCTCTAAGGCCGAATCTGGGGAAGTTATGGCTGTTTTTACGTATTTTTTTTTAATTTTGCATGGCAACTCCCTCAGGTGCTGAAAATAGCTGATAACTATTTGCTAGAAATACGTTTGGGAGGGAAAACTATGGGAAAACTAATGGGGGGTTGTGATACATTTTATTCCTCTAAAGCGACCCGGAGATGTTGTAAAGATTTTACACTGATTTTTTTTAAATTTTGTATGGCAACCCCTAGAGACTAGTGATAGGGGGTAGGTATGTTTCACCACAAAAATTTTTGAAAAGAAAAACTAATTAGGGTCGGTCTAACATTTGACCTTTGTGGGAGCACCCTGCAAGCTGTGGAAGCGATTAAAAAAATTTAAAAAATTTAACTTTGTATGGCAACCCTTTAAGAAGCAGAGACAGGGTGTAAGTATGTTCCACAAAAATGTTTGTGAAAAAAAATTAATGAGAGTCGGTCTTACATTGCATCTGTGTAGGGGCAACTCCGGGGCAGTTGTAGTGGTTTTTATGTACAATTTTTAGAGAAATAAACAGAGGTAGTCGTGGTTGCTGGTTTAATCTCCTTAAGGTATTGGGCGATTTTGTTGGATTTCAATAGCGATTTGCTCGCAGATATTTCTGATAGCTTGATAAAACCTACGGGTCTTTGTGATATCGGCGGGCTCCAAAAAGTTGATTTTAACCATAACACAGGTAGGCGGACAGATGGACATCCGTAAATCGACAGCGCTATCTATAAGCACCAAGAAAATATATATGTACTTTATAAAGTCGCAAATGGACAATAAAGAAAGTACAAATGAAATGATAAATTTATCTATACCCTTATCACTTATGTGAAGGGTATAAAAACTTAACATTTGAATATAACATGCTTAGATTTCAAAGAGTTGCCAAGAGGTTTATACATAGCTTAGTGCTTTTCCAAATGTCTGTTATATAAGTGGCATTTAAAGTGTAAAGAAGAATTTTTAATTAAGTCTTTACCAAAAATTAGTATCAGACTATATTAAGGTTTAAAATGATTAAATGAGTACCAGAATATACATATCTAGGTTTAAAAAAAAATAGTTTTCGGCGTTCGTCTTTTTTTCCACATAAAGTTTAATTTTAAGATGTGGTGCTCATACACTAAAAAAATATTAAATTAAAATCAACTGGAAGTTTGTTTTAAAGCTATTTAACAATATATTCATTAATTTAAAAAAATGAACTTACAAAAAATCCATTAAAAATTACTTAAAGAAATTTATAAAATAACTAACTTTAACAAATTTTGCTTTTTATTATTTGGCTGTTGTTAATTTTTTACTAAATTTTGTTTTTTTCTAAGAATAATTTGATACTTTTAATTGATGCTAATTAAAATAAAAATTCCGAGATTTTGAGATTCGGAATTTTCCAAACGACATCGCTAATGTACACTCAGCCAGACGGGTGGACCGATATCCTAATATTAATTAAGAAAATGATTCTGAGTCGGTCGGCATAATAGCGATACAAACATCCACACTTACGCTTAATACCCCTAACAACTTGGCAGCTCCGCGAAAAAAAACTATCCAGAGCAAGTGTGATATTTGAAATTTAGCTTAAAGTATGGCAGATTTTTTTTGTTTGTATTCATGTGCTGATTAATGTACTAATTGACTAATATATTTTACAATACAATAACATTTCAAAATTTTCTTTTTCATAATATTAACAAGCTTTTAATAGTTTGTTTTATTCATACCTACAAATATTTATTTAAGTTTTCCTTGAGAATAACTAAGGTCGCCGTAGCGGTTGTCTGACTAAACGACTTTGTTTTAAACTTTATATGTATTAAATTAACTGTCCAGAGTTCACGGTACATGTGCACTTTAAAAAGAACCGACTGTAGACTCATACATACGTTCTTGTTACAAATTATTAATTTTTTGTTTTAGAAAATTTTTTAATTAACGTAAATGCAAACAAAAACTATTTGTTTGTTTTTTTATTATTAAATAGTTACTTTAACAACTGAGGTGGAAATAATTTGATTTGTTTTTATTATGTGTGTCAGTGCAAACATACATACATTTGTTTGTAAAAATATATTTGCGAAAAGCCTTTGCTGAAAAATTTTAAACTTGTTTTGTAATATGTTATTTCTTTTTCCAGTTTTTGTCATTTATTTATTGTGAGTGAGTATTCAGCTAGAATCTAAATAAAAAACAAAATATTTTTCTAATTTTGCATAATAATCACGTAAAAAAGTGCTACAATTTTTCAACACCAAAAACAATAATACAAGCGTAATTAAATGACATATTTTTTGTGTTTTATATGAATATTTTTTGATTATTTGTATTCTGTTCATGTATTTCGTACGAAATGACGAAAATGTTTAAACTTGAAATATTGTAGAAGGTTCCAATCAATTAAACAGAGTTTATTGCCTTTTTAACAAAGTGTGTTGGAAAACTTAAATTCAACATTAGTTTTATATATTTGATTAATTTAAGTTTATTGACTTTTAATCAAATTTTAAATTAGTAAATCATTAATGTTGATTTTTTTTGAAATCGGCTTTTAACTATCTATTTTTTGACCCCAAAATATTGTTTGTTTTGATTTCCGTATGGGCTTTTAATTCGTCAAAAATATTATAGTTAAACCGTATGGATCTAAATTGTACTTGAAATACTTAAGGTCCATAAATGTAAATTGACATTGGATCAATTTATTATGTTGTTATAAGTATATTTTGATAACAGCTCAAGGAACAGCTGCAGTTAGAGAAGCCTGCGCTTACCGCACAGTATCAGCAGCAGTGGGTTAAGTCATAGCTTCAAGCAGAAGAACGCATGAAAATATTCATGTCGAGAAAAATAATAAAGCAGACACGTTGCAGTAAGGGATACAACTCTAGAAATGGAAAGCACGCTGGAAAGTCGAGAAACAGGGAAGATGGACTGCCAATCTAATCCAAGACTAAAAAATGGGTAACTAGGAAGACAGGAGAAGTAAACTTCAGGATGTTGCAAAAACACCTATTTATGTGCATTTGCTGGGATGAAGATCGAAAAAGCCTGATGCAAAACGTGGTAGATATAACTGGTCAAGAAAAAAGAAAACTGGAATAAGATATCAACTTACTGTGAACGAGTGAAGAAGAACGACCCAGATGAGTCCAAAACCCAATAAATGGGCTGAAACATCAGGAGTAACGAGAACAGATGGGGGCTTGGATGCAAGCTATATATCGATGATGGGGTAATCAACACAGGGGGAGCCGTCTCGAAGTAATGCGAAAGCGGTGCCGAAGTGGATAACACTCTCAATTGCTATTAGGTGGGTTTTTAGTCGCTAGGACTAAAGTAAGCCCTACATAGCACGTTGAATGACAACATGTAATGCATTTTCCCATCTCCTTCCAAAAAAAAAGCTACTTTTAGTCGGCGTTATTCCAATAGCTTATGGCTTGATCTGCCAGACCTGTTCTTTTAAAATTTCAAACAATATTATCTTGGGGCTCTGTTATTTAACATAACCGCAGAAATATTTGTTTTATTTTTAATTAATACAAAATTAAAGAACAACGATTATTTTTGATTTCGAGTTTTTCTGAATCTTTGCAAAAAAAAAAATTATTATTTCTTGAAAAAAAATTAAAAAAATTATTATTATTTTTTGAAATATGTATGTTATCATAATTATTTTTTTAAGTTAAGAATCTAGAAATAAGAAATTAAAGTAAAGTGACTCAGACAAGGTGGAAATTTAATTACATAATGAAAAAGTTACTTTTCCAATTTTTTTGTATTTTTGGAGATTATGGGTCTAGTAATATAAAATTGTGGACTTTTGACCTGTATACAGGTCAAAAGTTAATTAAGTTAAAAAAATTACTTCAGTTCAGTTTTGGTGCTTTTTTTCCTTTTTTAAGATTATAGACCCAAATTGGGGTCTAAAGTTGATATGGTGGTGAATAAATAATCATATTTAAGAAAATGGTCAAAAATAAACTTACTGAACAAACAATGCTTCTCTCACATTTATTATTTTTGTTTGAGTTTTCCCAAAATTCACGAACCCCGCTTACAGATGTGCCTACAAGAAACAATCAAATAACTAGTTACTAAGAATTTACTAAAAAAAAATAAATAAAAACTCAAGGTTTTTTGAACAGAAATATGGTAAAAAGTATATTTCATAATTTTTTTTTGTATATATACCTAAAAATGTTGCTATTAATGCCTTTACCAACAGGTCGTTATTGGGTTGTAGCAATCTCATTATTTATAACTTATAAAATAATGAGTGCCCATTACACAAATTCAAAGATTTTGCTGAGATACTTTTTCTACCTGTAATTTAAAATATTTTAAATCATAATGAACACTTTTTTGTGGAAAAAATGATTTCAAAAAAAGGTCGGTAAAGTTCGATAAAAATGCCGATCCGCGAACATAGACCGAACGCCATCTTTAAACCAACTGTTATATACTAAAAAAACTTAGAAGTTATTATTATCTTGCTATAAAAAGTAAATAATTAATAAATATATCTCAACAGCCTCTACGCTGTCATAAATAAAGATTTGTTTTTTATTCTTAAACAATTCATGTTGATTCGCTTTTCGCTAACATAACATCCCGCTCAGAAAATACCTATTCCTAAGACGCTCATGCAGCCAGTATTTCAAAACACGTATTTGACCGTTTAACTTAATTTTGAAAAACCTAATACCTAATACAATGACACAAAAAGAGAGTTATTTCCGGTTATTTAAGGGGAAAAAATAGGCACAAGAAAACAAATTGATGGTATTTAACTTGATTTTTTAAAAACAAATTCTTTAAATTTTTGATTTAACTTTTAACATAAATTTTATTTTTAATTTTTATTCCAGAAATATTTTTTTCTATATGAAATTCAGTAGAAAACAACAGTTAATACTACGGAAAAAAGAAAAACTATTTGAGCCAAAACCAGCCGCTCTAACCGGCGGAGGTTCGAATTTAAAACAAAGTCGGCGGCGGCTCTAAGCTGGCTGCGAACCACACGAATCGGACCTCTAATCATGCCCCTTACTGTCTACCTAAAATTAAAAAATTTGTATTAAAAACATTTAGTTCAGTTCAGGAAAATTTTTCCCTAATTAGAAGTTTAAAATTTTCGAATTACAGCCAAAAATTTTAGAATTTAATTGTCACAAGTGAATTGTCCAACAGTTTGCAAAAATTTACGTAAAAGTGTTATGAAGAATGACAATTTTTGAATTTCTGTTAAAATACCAAATTTCCATAACTAAAAGTTTAGGATTATTTGTTTATGCACTCAGAAAGTGGCGAGTATTCCAATAAATCAAATATTATGTTATTTGAAATTGTTTCACAAAAATACTTTTCTCAATTCAATTAAAGAAAGCAGACAGTAAAAGATCGGGAAATTAATAAAATAAACCATTTATTCATAAAAAAACGCTTCGTAATATTTTTTTAAAGTTAAAAGTGTGGGAGTTTTTTATTGCCTCTCAGTTAAACAAAATAAAACTCTGTACAAAACAAGCTCACATAAATTACTCTCAGATATTAGTGACTTTTTGTTTTTTTTTAATTTGGAGTAAATTAATTACTAACAAGATCATTTTACCGAAACAGCTTTTAAGCCAACCGAATGCCCAAAATGAAAGTGATCAACAACAGATCAGTTGCAAACTGAGAGTTCATTTGCGTTTAAAAGCAACAACACAAAAAAATATTATTTTATATTTAAACATTTTTTTACGATATTAAATAATTAATGCTACTGTTAAAGTGGTTGGGTTTTTATTAAGTTCTACAGGTAGAATCGTTAAAACTTCGTTGCTTATTCAGCGTTTTAACTGAAACGAAAAATTAGACAACATTTACGATCAACAATTTTTTTTTAATTCTCACTTTTTTTGTAGAGTCGTTGTATAAAAAGTACAATTAAATATAAAAGATTTTCAGTTGATTTTATAAATTTGCAAACAACAGTTGAACATAATAAATATTATTAAATACAATAATTATATGATTTTTTAACATTGAAAAAAAAAGAAAAGCGGAAGCATTCATAACGGTTAATAAAACGTGTTGAAACACTTAAAACAAAATTATCGAGAAGATTTGTAAAAAAAACCTTAAAAAAAAGAAGAAACTAAAATTGTAAAAAATATTTAAAAAAAAAAATTAAATTATAACAGAAACCTATTTAAAAAAAAAAGGAATTTTTATACAAAAAACTAAAAAATAATGAAAATGCTGCATAAAAATCCCATTTCAAATAAATTTTGGTGTCTGTTTTTAATATCATGCTTAATAAAAGGTGAAAATCAGGTTTTTTAAAAACTAAATTTAAGATCTATTAAATTTTACTTATGTATGTGATTTAACTTATTGAAAATTATATTTTTTTTTATCTAAAATAATATTATAAAATATGTGAAAAAACTCAAATTCCTTGAAGCTATTTTGCTTAAATTTTAAAAAAGGGGATACAAATGAAACTAGACGTATATCACGTTTTTTATTTAAAATATTATTGACATTTTTATATTAAAAACTGATTAACATTTTCTAATATTTGAAATAAAATAATTCTAAAGGTTACTTTCAAAATATATTCAGTTATTGACAAAATGGAAAATTTCCAATTGAAAATTGGAGATTAAAAATAGGATATCCGTGATTTTTTTTCGCCATAAAAGAATGTCACATAATTGTTTTTTTTTTCAATAAGTGAGTTTAATTAAAAAACGCTTATATATTAACGCTTGTATTCATAATAAATAAATTCCTCTTATTAAGGGCTTTTTGGATAATAATGCCATAGACATACGTCAAATAGGCGCTTGATAACTCTACTTTAATTTTTATGAATACGGGGGTAATTCTTTAAATTATAAAAATAAAATTAAATTTTGAAAAGCAAATTTAGTTTTAGAAAACTTTGTTGTTTCATAAAACGTCAAACGTTGTACTTTTCCATTAATATGAAAGTTGATGGATTAAAAAGAATTATAATATAAAATTATAAAATCTTTATCAATAACGAAATAATTACATTCAAGAATAATATTTAATTTTCAATATCATCTACGTAAACTTATCATCTGTACTTATTACCTTAAGTCCACGGCGAAAGCTCTTTCTATAACTGCTAAAGAAAAGGAAGTCTTTAAAGTCATTATATAAACACATTTTATGAGGTTATGTTAGCTTGAGCTGCAGGCTGAAACTGAAGATCACATATAGACCCTTTAAGTCCTTAGTAGTACCAGAAAAGAAGAAACAATAATTCCTGATTTCATTTAAATTTATTTGATGTAATGAATTTAAGAGTTCTTCAAAAATTACAAACTCCTGAAGTCTTGACCTACCTGTCTCAGTAGTTTTCTCCAGATCTTGGTAGAAAAAATACATATAATTACATTAAATATGATCAGCAGTCTCTTTATCTAACTATACACTATAGAACCTGTCATAATGGCTGGCTAGTTGTTGTGTCCTTTCGGCTTAAATCGCTGTCCAACAATAACCTGCTCTTCTTCTTTCTAGTGGTTTTTTAGTCGGTCCTTTGCAAAGGTTTAAGAAACCTCATTTTGCCTGGGTAATTATATCTCCACATAATTCTGAGGACTCTTTACAAAGCAGAATTAACCAAATCTTCTGTGGCCCTAATTCTTACATAAGAAATTATTAGGTACCTACCTGTTCTAAAATAACTAAATCAGCCAACTACTTTGATTGCAAATAAGTTCTTTCACAACCCACTAC